>CM062816.1:395095221-395749487 GCA_031772625.1 Pinus tabuliformis
TCCTGGAGAAAGAATTGAGAAGCGTTTTATAATGTATAACCTCAAAATTAAAAGCAACACACCCTATCCTATTCTTCTTATAGAAGTGGGTCTTTCCCCTATCGAGAGCCTAGCTATGACTAGGCTTATGTTGTACAAGCACAAACTCAATAACACAAGAGACCATAAACTTCCTAAGTTAGCTTTAAATTCTAGCCAAAACCACCTAAGGCTCAAACGAGGTTGGTATAAAGACACCAGGGCCTGGTTAAACCATTGGGAGATCGACAAGAATGTTGCATTGCAAAACATTAATAACATTAAAAATATTGTTACTTCTAAGTTCAAAGAAAAAATGTGGTGTGAGAAATATTTAGTAGCTAAAAGAAAATTAAGATATTATAAGGAGGTCATTAACCCCACCCTAGAAGATCAAAAGTGTCTCTTTATTTTAACTAGCTCAAAGAAGAAAATTAATATAGCCAAGATTAGAACGAACTCTCATGAGCTCCATAGTGAAACGGGTGGTTGGGTAGTTCCTAAAACACCATGGATGGAAAGGTTCTTCCATCTATGTGAGAATACAAACATCGAGGATGAAAATCACTTCCTCTTAGAGTGCCCCAGGTAGAACCAAATTAGATCTCAGTTTCAAAATCTTTGTTGCAATATTGACCTTCCTAGCCTTTTACATTGTAAAAATTACAGTGAGCTCGGTTCTCTCCAAGCTTTTTGAGTATAGGAATAAAATCTTAAATCAAACTAAATAATTTGTTTCTTTAGGTCGGATAAACCAAAGTTTGGTCTTAATGGACTTTAACAATCATCATCATCATCAAATAAATTAATGATAATTATTATTAACAATCAATTAAATATTTAGGATTAGAATGATTTATTTAGGATTATAATTATTTATTTATTTATTATCATAAATAAATAATTATTTATAAACAAATAAAACTATTATTAATAATTAATTATTATCCTTTATTTTATTTATTATTATTAATCCATTATTAATAATTAATAATTATTATTTATTTTATTTATTGTTATTTTAGGTTTAGTTTTTAATTTAAGATTTAAATTAGCTCTCTTGAATTTTGTTCATTTAATATTATATTCATTTCTGTTGACTCTTTGAGTCTTCCTTTATTCATTCATTCATTGTAGTGAAAACGGATCAAGGTTAGAAAGTAAACCCGATTCATACTATAGCGTGGAGAATCCTAACCATCTTTTTCAAAAATGATAACCACAGGAATTCAAATACTAACAATATAAATTTTATTATCAAAAACCAGCTTGATAAAGTATTGATAAAATGTATTTAATGCTTATTTCAGAGCTATTAGCTATATAGTTGATAATTAAAATAAATTTTTAAAATTAATATTTCAAAATAAATACTGTTTAAAATAAGTTTTAATCATAAATAATTTTGTGCAAATGTAAGTAAGAAAGTACATCCATAAATTGAGATGACACTTATTATTTTAAACTTTTAATAAATTACGTATTTTTTTATAAAAATTGCACTAATTGATATCTCATTATATAACTAATTGATCTCTCATTATATAATTGTACATTTGATAAAATGCCTCCATATCTCGTTGAAAAAGAAAAACACATATAGCCACATGAAGATTAACGTGTCGGCATGTATAACGAAATGCACCATCGTCGGCTTAAAAAACCATCACAACCCTAACCAATGGAAACATTATTTAGACATGTTACTAATGCAATTTCGAAATCAATACTCTCATTTCGTATCAAATATTTCACACGCGAGGTCTTTCATCCACACAAGTATAAAGCTAATTTTAATTTTGAATTAGTTTGGGAACCATGGAAGGAGAAAATCGAAACAGTTCTACAAATTCCCATAACGAGTATCTGAGAGAAAAGGTTCTCGATGTTATGCGATCTGTGGAAGCAGAAGCCCGCGAGGAAAATGCAGGCATTCTTCCTGCTGCTCTGCAAACCTCAACAGTTGCTACAACAAGAATTGAAAATGACCATTTGGTGTCGACTGTGAGGTTTCATAAGGTGATGTCGACATATGTCGAGCACCAACTTTCGGGGGAGAGTTCATCAGAGAATATTGGTATACGCGAATTAAATGACCAACTGCATCAAGAGAATATTGTTCTCCTCAGAGTCAGTACTCAGATCAAGAGTTTATCAGAGAATATTGATATACCTGAATTAGATTTTGAATGGCGTGAAGCTATTGTTAATCGTTTCAGAAGCAATGAAGGTGAATATGACGAGAGCGAAGACTATCTAACAACATTTACATTTCCTGATAATACTATTGTTTTTCGATACATACATGATCATCGCCAGCCCAACCGGGGACTGGATTTTTTCATTCATGGTCAAATTATATGGAATTCCAGATTCACATGGCGTCAAATCAAACAACATCTTGAGGACTATACGTATAACTTCCATTTCAGATCTGAAATTATCCATATTGGCATGGGTGACATTACAGAGGAAGAATAAATAAGTAGTCCCGTGGAGGAAGAAGTGCGTAATAGCCTTCGTGTAGCAGTGGATGCGTTTCCATCATTAGCTGTGGTTAGCGAAGAAAGTGAAAGCAGTGATGGAGACATGTGCTCAATTTGTCACGAAACGTTTTCCAGTGAAGAGCCTGCAAAAGAATTGCCATGCCAACACCTCTATCACTCGAAGTGCATTCTCTTATGGCTTCACCGCTGAAATTCTTGTGCAATGTGTAGATCTGAATTTTCTTCTTTAACCGAGCTACTGCTTTCTCCAACGAATACATTTGATTATAATTTCTTGCTGAAAGTAAACATTTAACTTCAAATTAGATTTAGAAATCCATTCAACATGACAAGCTCACAAAAACTTAAACCCTGATGTTCACATTCATCACTCTGCTGTCTTTTAACTATGCAAATTAGACTTGCAAAAATAATATAACCCAGAACCTAGGCATTGAGGCCAGTATAGGCATGATACCATTGAAGAATTTTCCGCAACATAAAACCTATAAAGAAAACAGATGAGTACTCCAGGTGCAGACCGAATTTGAAGGGCGAGGTCATGATATTCTATCGTCTGCAATTCATTGACAAAACAACACCGAACAGGGAATCAATATGCAAAAGAGCGGACCAGACTTTTTGAAAATATTTGAAATGACCGCGGGAGATACAGCTATGCGTTTTTTCCGGTTGATGGAGCTCTGAAGGAATTCGAATGTGGTTGCTGAAATATGGATGAGCGCTGGATTTTGGGCGCTTAAATTCAAATTTGAATTCGAATTCAAATGGGCTCGTTATTTGAATAACATTAAAGCCATGATTACTATTAGTACATCGAAGCGCACTACTTGCATTGATTACGCTGAACCGTGGAGCCTCCCGGAGTTGGAGTGACGGAGCTGCCAGAAAATGCATGTACATAGGTCATGGTATCATGCATGGATATGGGTCCAAAACATGCATCCAAAACTGTCGTTACTGTGCTGCCGCTGTCAGAGGGTGTAAGGACATACCATTAACTTTGCTATGGAGATGGAAATAGGAACTGTTGGTTTGGGCATACACATTGCTGATATGGAAGATAACTTTTACTCCCGCACAGGGAAGGGTTTGAAGGTGTTGAATCAAGATGAGTGTTCAGGCCACACTCGGATTTTGTTGAGCCGCAACCAATTGAGTTCGCTTCCTGAATCATGGAGAGATCCAAAAATCTGTGCACTGTTGATGTTGGGGAACCAATTATTAACAGAAATTCCAAGAAATTTCAGGTCAGTATTGTCATTTCCAGAGAGTGTGGGGTGTTTAAAACAACTAGCACGCCTCAGCTTACGTGGCGTGCCAATCAAAAGGCTACCTGCATTTCTCACAGCTCTCCCAAACCTCCAAATACTTGATCTTTCTGAGTCCAACATCACATAATTACCATCTGACATCGACAGGTTGAGATGCCTGATGTTTCTGAACATGTAGCTTCTGAAGACTTACCTCTTTGCAGGTGTTAGACACGAGATACTGCAGTAACGTGTGGGCAACACGTGATAGAAAGAGGAGATGGAAAAAAGTGGCTTCCATTGCGGAGTTGAGTACTCTAACACAACTAAAAGTGTTACGTGTACCAAACAATAGAGAAACAATTAGTGAAGGGACATTGGGGGGCATGGTTCAATGGAGACACTCGAGTTTGTTGGGAATTTTTGATAATTCCAAACAAAAATGAAACTGAACATAGAATAATGTTCAGTTTTTTTTGACACAGAGAAACTAAAAATTGTTTTTGCTGAAGATAGAGTTTTAGCAAACACATAAAAAAAAAACCCTGTATTATTAATAATGCTGACTGTTACAAAAATTCTTCCTCCAACAGAGGGATTACAACAAGACTGCAGTTCGAAGTCTCCTGGCATCCATGCTTCTAAATAACACTGAAAACCTTCGACCAACAAGTGAAACCCAAATCTTCAGAGCTCATGAAAGCGGCAAAAAAATCAGAGAAGCTCTCTGCCTCATTACAAAACACTCCGTCTCTCAAAAAAAAATTCAACACTGCTGTGTAAATTTTTCTTACATTTGGGCTGCTGCTGTTGCAATTGAAGTCTTCTCAAGTAGTGTAATAGTTGTTGCACAGATAGGGAAAAACAAAACTATGTTTCACCTACATTTACCAACCACATTAAATTACTTTAATTACTCCAGCATGGCGATATTTTTTTTTATATTAACCGTGGATTTTACTCCATGTTAATCGTACGGTGGTCAACCAATATCGCATGGACTCATTCACTGAACTTTACGCGCTGGGGGGAAAGTTGTTTTGGAAAACTGCTCAGACACGTGTCCGCTGATGGATGTGCTCGCTGCCCTCAGAGAAATACCACTGTTCAGCAAAAGGCGATGTGGGGAGACTGGTGGTTTGACGCTGCAGTTGAAAGTACCATTTCAACACTCCCCTTTAATTTCAACTGCTAGGTTATCAGTCATACCTAGACATTTCCTCAAAAACTCAAAACTTTTCTGCCCCAATGGTTTGTTCTAAAACAATTTCTCCATTGTTTGCCAATTCCCTGATGTAATGAAACTTTGTGTCAATGTGTTTCGTTCTCTTATGAAAGACAACATTCTTGGATAATGCAATAGTAGAGCTATTGTCACAAAAAATCATAGTTCCTTTTGTTTGTTGTTGGCATAAACTCCTTAACATCCTTCTCATCCAAATTGCTTGACACGCTGCTGCTGTAGCTGCTACATATTCTTCTTCTGCTGTAGACAATGCTACAATAGGTTGTTTTTTAGAAGCCCATGAAATGGCTCCTGAACCCATGTGAAAAACATAACCGGATTGCTTTTCCGATCATCTACACTTCCAGCCCAATCACTATCAGTGTATCCAATTAAATCTGAACATTCTGAAACAGTATATAAAATGTCAAACCTTTAAGTACCTTTAACATACCTTAGAATCCTTTTTGCTGCCTGCCAATGTGCTTCTTTTGGCCTCTCCATGAATCTGGAAATCAAACTAACATCATGCATTATATTCGGCCTAGTTGTAGTCAAATACATGAGGCTACCAACTATGCTCTTATACAAACTAGGATCAAATTCCTTGTTGTTGTCCTCTTTACTGAGTTTTAATCCCATCACTGTGGGAGTGATTGCTGCTTTACTCTCCTGCATATTAAATCTTTCCAACACTTCATTAACATATTTCACTTGTGAGATAAAAATCCCATTTCCATTTTGTTCTACTTCTATTCCTAAGAAGTATCTCAGCAAACCCATGTCAGTCATTTCAAATTCTTCTTTCATGACTGTTTTGAAATTTTCAATAAGGTAATCATCATTACCTATGAAAATAACATCATCAACATATAACACAACAATTAGTATTTTACCATCCTTTTCTTTGATGTAGAGGGTGGGTTCTCCCTCACACTTTTCAAATCCATTTTCCAGTAGATAGGAATCTATCCTACTGTACCACGCTCTTGGTGCTTGCTTCAGCCCATAAAGAGCTTTCTTCAATCTGCACACTTTGTGCTCTTGGCCTTTCTTTTCATAGCCTAGAGGTTGTTCAATGTAAACCTCTTCCATTAACACTCCATTTAGGAATGTTGACTTCACGTCCATTTGGTAAACTTTCCACTTGTTTTGTGCTGCTATGGACAGCACTGCTCTCACGGTTTCCATTCTAGCAACCGGTGCAAAAGTTTCCTCATAGTCTCTCCCATACTGTTACTTATATCCTTTGACAATAAGTCTTGCCTTGTGTCTTTCTATTTTGCCTTGAACATTACTCTTGGTCTTGTAGACCCATTTAACTCCAATGACTTCCTTTCCTTTTGGTAGTTCAACTAAATCCCATGTCTTGTTTCTTTCTATGGCATTGATCTCCTCATCCATAGCTTCTATCCATTTCCTATCCTTAATTGCTTCTTCGAAATGAACAGGGTCATCAACATGACAATATAAAGCAAACAAAGAATTCATACCTTCATTTGTTGCCTCTTGTTCATAAATATCACTTAAATTTCTGAACTTCTTACCTCTTTCATTTGGTGTACAAGTGCTTGAAGAAGCACTTGAATTTCCTCCTTGTGGTGTGCTTGAAGAAGCACTTTCATTTCTCCTCAAGGGTGTCTCTTGCTGCCCTTGTGTTGGTGCTGCTGTTTGGGGATGTATTTCATCCATCTCCTCATCATCTTCATCATGAGACAAAGAGTTTTTAACATTCAATGTTTTCTCTATGCTTCCATCCCAAGCTTCCTCCTCAATGAACTGAACATCTCTACTCACAATAAGCTTCTTGGTGGATGGGTTATACAACCTATAAGCTTTGGATTCCTCACTGTATCCAATGAAAATACATTTCTCCCCTTTGCTGTCCAACTTCTTCCTTAGTTGATCTGGAATGTGTGCATAAGCCATACATCCAAAAACTTTCATGTGGGTGACTCCTTGCTTTGTCCCACTCCATGCTTCTTCTGACACTCTGTTCATGATTGCTTTTGTAGGGCATCTATTCAAAATGTACACTGCACAGTGTACAGCTTCAGCCCAATAATCATTTGGCAAATGCTTTGCCTTTAACATACTCCTCGCCATATCCATGATTGTCCTATTCTTCCTTTCGGCAACTCCATTTTGCTGCGGAGTGTACCTAGTGGTAAACTACTTATGAATTCCATTTTCTCTACAAAAACGTAGAAATTATTTGGAGATATACTCACCTCCTCTATCAGTTCTTAGAACTTTGATATGCAGCCTGCTTTGGTTTTCTACAAGTGCTTTGAAATTGCAAAATCTTTCAAACACTTCACTTTTGTTCTTAAGGAAATAAACCCAAGTTTTTCTAGTAAAATCATCAATAAATGTTAGTATATAGTGGCTGCCTGCAAGTGATGGAGTTTGCATCGGTCCACATAAATCTGAGTGGACAATCTCTAAGGGTGCTTTTGCCCTTATGCTTTTCCCAGATGGAAAACTTTCTCTGTGTTGTTTCCCCAAGATACAACCTTCACAAATGCTGTCTAGTTTCTCTATCAATGGTAATCCTCTTACCATTCATTTTCTATTCAACAAGTTAAGACCTCCAAAGTTGAGATGTCCAAATCTCAAGTGCCACAACCAATTTTCATCTTTTGGTTCGCTTTGGAAAGCCTCTCGTGTCACTGCTGCTATTGCTTCTCCATTTTTTAAATCTGCTTTCATTCTGAGAGGGAACATCATGTTCCTTGTCATCTTCACTTCAGTAATACATTGTTTGCTGGGTGTTTTATCCATGATGGTGCATACATCATCCACAAAGAAAAATTGTACCCCTTTTGAATAAGTTGTCCAATACTTATTAGGTTACATTTCATTCCAGGAACATAATAAACATCTATTATGGTTTTCTTTTCACCTTTCTTTGTTAAGACATTTACTTCTCCTTTTCCCATAACAGAAACTTTATTATCAGTCCCTAGTGTGACTTGTGACTTCACACTCTGATATAACATAGAAAACAGGGCTATGTTTCCTGTCATATGGTTACTGCAACCGGAGTTTAGAAACCATACATCTTCACTCTTTTCTTCAGTCATTATATAGGCTAAAAACAAATTATCTTGGCTGATATTTTCTCTAGTGAAATTTGAACTAGTTCTATAATTCATATCATGTTGCTTCTTCTTACATTCATTTGCATAATGCCCATATTTTTTATAATAATGACATTGGACATTGGCTTTATCATACCTTTGTCCTTGAGCATGATGTTGTCCACTTTGTTGGCTACTGCCTTGGCCTTAGTTCTGATTTGGATTGCTGACTCTTCCTTGAGCATTTGCTGGACTGTTTCTTCCACCTCTGTTTTGGCTTCTGCCTCTTCCTCTCTTGTTTCCTGTGCCTTGACCTCTTCCTCTTCCAAAGAACATCTGGGTCTTAAAGGCATGCTCTAAAGATGAGTTTTCATTTCTACTCAATCTCTGCTCATGTGTCATCCGTGATGCATGTAGTTCATCAACTGAGAAGTTTGTGAGATCCTTTGTCTCTTCTATGGTGGTGATAATCACATCGAAGCTTGAGGGTAGGATCCTCAATAGTTTCTCCACAATCCTCCTTTCTTCAAGAATCTCTCCATGAGACCTTATCTGTGTGACTATTCCAGTCACATGTGTGAAGAATGAGTCAATATTATCTGACTCCTTCATGCAGAGAGTCTCAAAATCTCTCCTCAGCAACTGTAGTTTTGCTGTCTTCACTTTCTCCATGCCTTGATAGGCTATCTTGAGAGTTTTCCATGCTTCTTTGGATCTCTTGGCTGCTGCTATCCTTGGAAACACACTCTCATGCACTGCTTGATACAAAAAGTAGAGGGCTTTAGAATCCTTCTTCTTATTTCTCTTCAACAGATCTTTCTCTGCCTGAGTTAAATTATTAAACTCATTTTCATCTGCTGGTTCTTCAAAACCATCCTCAACAAATTCCCATAAGTCTTGGGAAGCAAGCAGAGCTCTCATAGTTATTTCCCAATAGTCATAGTTTTTTCCATTAAATTTTGGAAGCTGAGTATTACAGATACCCATGCTAGTGCTGGCTCTAGCCATTCTTGCACTCTTAACTATGCTTCAAAATACTTGACTGTGTATTTAAAATAACTGGTTGTTCTCAACAGTAACACAAAAACTATCTTGAGAAATACCTTGGATTCTTTCTTGACTGAGTCTTCACTCTGCTGAAGAAGCTGCTGCAACAAAAAATCCTTCCTTCAGCTTCTTTGACACCTTCAAAGAGCCTGGACAAGCTCTGATACCATGTTGGGAATTTCTGATAATTCCAAACAAAAATGAAACTGAACAGAGAATAATGCTTTGTTTTTTTTTGACACAGAGAAACTAAAAATTGTTTTTGTTGAAGAGAGAGTTTCAACAAACACATAAAAAAAACTTGTATTCATTAATAATGCTGACTGTTACAAAAAATTCTTCCTCCAACAGAGGGATTACAACAAGACTGCAGTTCGAAGTCTCCTGGCATCCATGCTTCTAAATAAAACTGAAAACCTTCAACCAACAAGTGAAACCCAAATCTTCAGAGCTCACGGAAGTGGCAAAAAAATCAGAGAATCTCTCTGCCTCTGCACTGCTGTGCATTACAAAACACTTTGTCTCTAAAAAAAATTCAACACTGCTGTGTAAATTTTTCTTACATTTGCGCTGTCGCTGTTGCAATTGAAGTCTTCTCAAGTAGTCTAATAGTTGCTGCACAGATAGGGAAAAACAAAAATCTGTTTCTACGTTGCTGTGTATTACATTTTTTAACAAAAAAAAAACATTACATCTTACTTGTAAAAAAAACTACACCCGTGAATTTAAAAAACAATAAAATTAAAACTTCACCTACATTTACCAACCGCATTAAATTACTTTAATTACTTCAGCATGGCGATATATTTTTTTTTATTATTAACCGTGGATTTTACTCCACGTTAATCGTATGGTGGTCAACCAATAGTTGTTTTGGAAAACTGCTCAGACACGTGTCCGCTAATGGATGTGCTCGCTGGCCTCAGAGAAATACCACTATTCAACAAAGGGCGGTGCAGGGAGACTGGCGGTTTGACGCTGCAGTTGAAAGTACCATTTCAACAGAGTTGCACCTGACATCGATGACAGAGTTACCTTCAACATGTCAAAGTTGAGAAGGTTCACTTTAGAGTGATCCCACGTGGTTAAGATGGAAAGTAAGTTTTCCGAATTTCACAATTTAATGCATCTTAAATTGTGGAATTGTCAGACGTTAGAAGACCTTCCGGATTTGCACAAGCTCAGGAGTTTGAAGAGATTAGATATTTTTAATGGCGTAAAGTTAAGGAAATTTCCTAAAGAGTTTGGTGAGATTGGAGCATTTTCTTTATTAGAAATATTTTCATTAGTTTCTTTACCTGAATTAGAGGAGTTACTATTAATAGAAGATGGGGCAATGCCTATGCTCAAAGTATTTATTATGATGCAATGTGAAGCATTACACACATTTCTAGAAAGTTATTTGAATCTCAAAACACTCCAAAAACTAAGGGTGTTCGGTTGTTCAATGGTGTTAGAGAATGTACAAAGAATCAAGCTAGTAGACTCAAAAGTACAAGTAATAACAATGTCTACGAGAGATACAAAAGAAACTATACAAAAGTATAATCAAGTAGGACATTCCTTAGAAGGTTGGAGCTATGGTGAATCTTGGAGTAATGAGCTTTGGCTTTTCCTACAAGATCTTTATAGATCTCTATGATCAATATTTCCATGATCAAGATTTGTAATTTGTATTCATGATCAATTTTGTATATACAATTTTTTTTTTGTGTTTGATAGTGTAAAGTAGCACCCTTAAAATGCTTTGTGCTAGAATGTATTATACATTTTATAGCTTCTAACATAACACAGTGTGGTAAGCAATAATTGAAAATAATAAAATCATTTTAATCAACATTTTTTTATTTTTTTATTTTTTTTCCATTCAAAATAATATTACAACATAAAATATAGGTTTATATGTAGTTTTATCTTTGTACACAATGTCTATGATAGATACTGAAGAAATTATACAAAAGTATAATCAAGTCAAAGATTTCTTAGAAGGTTGGAGCTATGGTGAATATTGGAGTAATGAGCTTTGGCTTTTCCTACAAGATCTTTATAGATCTCTATGATCAATATTTCCATGATCAAGATTTGTAATTTGTATTCATGATCAATTTTGTATATACAAAAAAAAAATGTGTTTGATAGTGTAAAGTAGCACCCTTAAAATGCTTTGTGCTAGAATGCATTATACATTTTATAGCTTCTAACATAACATAATGTGGTAAGCAATAATTGAAAATAATAAAATCATTTCAATCAACGTTTTGTTTTCCAATTCAAAATAATATTACAACATAAATAATATTAATATCTCAAAGCTCAATAACCTAATAGTTATATATTAACAATGTATATATTTTTATGTATAAGAGCATTTAGTTTTCTTCCATGTATTTACAAATTGACATAACAAAGATACAACTATATATTTCCATATGTCCCAAGGGGAACACACTTGCATTTTGCATAGTGTGTACTATAAGATCTAAAATGTTGATCATGCATAGATGCTTCTTTGCATGTAGCCTTATAATTTGCATCAAGCAATCTAAACAACAAGAAAAGGTTAAACCAACAATAACAAACAAAAGTTGCTGAGTGCACTAGGAAAATTCAAGAAACAACAAAAAATGAGCTTTCAATTCACAAGAAGATGTTAACAACAAGAACATACTTAACAACACCTACAATAATCACAATATGGAGAAGGGTAATACAATGCAATTAGTTCAAGATATATAATATTGTGTTTACAAATTCCTGAATATAACTCCTTATATAAATGAATTATTCACCCCAACCACTATTGAAGTTCCAATTTGAGAAACTTCCACAAACAAGTGTTCATTCAAAGAATCAATAATAAGGTAATATAGAAGGGAATATTAGGGCAACTACACATACTCCGTTCTCAAAATTTCTACAACAAGAATGCACGTTCAATGTGAAAATCATGAATACACACAAATTCTAGGAATGTCCAAACACTCCTATTTGAATGGCTATGACCCTTATCGATCCTCCATACACTCACCATACCCACCTCCATATTGAGTTCTACATAGATTTTACTCTAAATGATAAAAATGCATATGTTAGGAACACATGCATGTTCTTAAAAGTGTGCACATGTTATTAACACATGTGCATTCTTCTATTGATGAACACTTAAAAAAACAAAAGCCATGACCTTTTTTTATTCATTTCTCCTATGCACAATGCCTTTTCTCCATGTTTTCTCCAACCTATTCATACGTTTTCATGCTAATTCAAATTATAATTCACAAGGACAAGCATGAGAAAATTTAGAAACATTGCACTCATTATTTGCAATAGAGAAGTTCCTATTTTGAGATAGGTTTTATTGTAAATTTTCCTTTTTATACATGTTAAATTATACAAATTTAAATAGTTTGTAAATTGTTTATTATTATGTACATGCATTTTTTATTCTATTAAAATGGAGGAAAACCTTGATTTAAACCCAAAACCTATTCCCAACATCTCCATGAGACCCACACAATGAAATTAATCAATTTATAAATGAAATTAGAAACCTAATTTGTGAGCTTAAAATAATATAGAACCATTTCATTTTTCTTATGCTACTTCACTCAACCATTGTTGCTTTATTGGTCATATCTATGACTAATTATCCAATATATATGAATATATGAATAGGAAGAGAGAATACCATTCAACTAACATCATTAAAAAATAGGTGAAATATCTACATATTACTAGAGATGATTGTCCAACTATATACTATCCCTAAAACCAACCATCCCCTTGATCCAAGTAAAAAGCATGTTTGTATGGACTAATTCACATATTTCCCATTCAAACGTAATTGAATGTATAAGCGAATTATGGTTTTGATTAGCCTCCTTATGATAATAGCGACGTTTGATTGTCTTTTCTATGTAAATTATGGGTCAACATATCATTTATTGTGGCATTGGTGAATTCCATGGAATTGGTCTTGGCTATGCTTAGAATTGAGAAAGGACTAAAATAATACATTAATAGGGTCACACCTTATTATTCATATTTGTGATGTACCCAACCCCTCCTTTAACATTGAAGGAATGGGGTACGAAACTACTCTAATACGTACCACTTTTGTACTGATTTGTAACATACACGAATGGGGTATACATTTTTTTTCTCTCGTTTTTCAACAACCTTTAACTCTGTGCTTCCCACAACCCATCAGGGTCAAATCCCGAATGAAATCTCAAAATCACAGCAAGATTACTGCTTGAATGCAATCATAAGAGTTACAACTCATAATATTGTGTTCCCAGGTTCTCGGAAACTTCTCAACAATTCATTTCAAATTGGTTACAAGATTCTAGGATTCTAGGCCCTCTGGGATTCTAGGTCAGTTATACCAGATGATAGAGAAATTATCCATCGTTTCGCACGTCATCAACTGACGATTCCTATTTCTTGCTACTCTAAGACAATTCAAGTAATACTATGTTACTGTTGGGTCGTTAATATGCCATTATTATTGTCACTTCTGAACGTTTATTCCACCCATTTCTACCATTCTTCATCATGTCATTTATTATAATTTATTATATAAATCCATTTTATGATGATTTATGCTCTTATATTATTTATTCTCCTTTATTTCTAATAAATTGATGATTATGCATTATTTTACCAATGATAGTTCTAATAAGTTGGTTATAACATTATTCACCATTTTTAGCCTCCAAGGTAACTTCCAGATTGAAGATTTGATTTTTAAATCTGCCAACTCAGAAATTCGTTGGTTTAAGGAGTGACAGTTTTGCGGTTGAGATTCTGAGCAAATGAAGACGAATTTGAGAAATCACAAACATGGGTTTTGTCCAGAATGGGCCCAATTAACTTTCACAAAGAACGGTTTGCCCAAATTCGGCTTGTACAGAGAGAAACATAGGATTCTTTGAGCACGATTTTCTCAGATTTGCAGTTGCGGCCGTCCTCCAAACTGTAGCTGCAAACCCAAATTCGTCTTGCTTTTGTTGAGAGATGAAAGGAAATATATTTTCTTGTTGATCATCTGGTTAGAATCAACCCAATTTTGTAAAAGAAATCATGTTGTACTTATCTATGTTGTAACCGCTCTCTGATCTTTCTCTATTTAAATGAAAACAAAGATCAGAGAGAGGATGGCTTCAGGATGACTTCAGAAGGACTTTTGGGATTCGAATTGAGGATGTAGAATTAGAGATTCAAGAGTGATAGGATAGGGGGGGAGATGGAACGAGTATTATGTTGAACTGTAATTTTATTTGCAGACTCTCACTGCTGAGAAGGCACCACTCAATATAATGTTGTTCAATTTGATGATCAATATATAAGCAGAGTTATTATTCCTTCGCATCTTCTGAAGCACTACCGGCAGTGATCGCTGGTGGTTACGGGCCCAACCCCAGTGGATTCACTTGCCGTTCTTGTACCATTATTTCATGATCTTTATTGTGTGATGGTTCGATTTTATTTCTACTTATCGTAATCATGTAATTTTACTGATTGGTATTTCCAGACTGAATGAACTGATATGTTTTATATACTGTACTTAAATTGCGTTGCTGTTCATTTCCTTCTTAACAGAGCTCACTGCTTTTTGTCAGCATGTTGTTGCGCCGTTCATTTCATCTTCAAAGCTGCGCTGATCACTCCAGTGATTTAACAATTTTCTGTTTATTACAGTTATATAAGTTTGGCTATTCAGTTCTAATACTTAGCGTTGTTATTTATTTACTTTCTGCAATTATTTAAGCTTACCTTTCAGCATTCTTTTAATTAGCACAATTGTTTCATTTTCATCGAGTTGTAGTAATACGATTGATTTAATTCTTTGCACTTTCCAATTGGTTATTTAATGTTGTGTGTTTGATTTCAATTGCATCAATATCCAGAGGAATGAGTTATTGCTACTGTATCCTCAATTGATGGTTGTTTGAATGAATGATTTAGTTTATTGGATTGTTGTTCCATTTACTTTCTGCTGTTCCATTTACTTGCATTTACTGTTTTGGTGTGAGAGAAGGTCTAAGGCTGTCGTGAGCCTCAGCATTCGCTGCCTAGCTCCCAGAACTTTGGTCCATGCTCTAATTTCTTTTCCATCAGTTTCTAGAGGGATGGGTTATCGCTTCCGCACCCTTGACTGATAAGCTGTCTTGTGTGATTTTGTCCTTTTGAAGTAATTCAGTCATAGTTTAGCATCCGTCTACTCTTGTGTTCTCTGAACACTGTACTACTAAACATTACTCTTGAATAAATAGCCGCCTCATACTGAGTACACTCTTGAAATAAAAAGTCGTCCCTGCGTTGACAATTAATGTGAGGTAATTAGGAGTTTAAAAGACACCTTTTTATCGCTCCACATTTTGGCGCCATTGCTGGGGAGAGTGTAGCCATTTCTAAAGAGTAGTGTGAATCTGATGAGTACCTGCTAGGGAAGAGTTGGATCTTAAAAATGGAAGGTAAGAACCTGCGTACGAAGCATGTAAAAGCCCTGCTCCCCCGTCTGCTTTCCAGCAGGACTGTTAAAGAACCTAGGGTAGAAATAGATGTTTGAATTTTTGTGTGAATTATTAGGAAAAATAGAAATTTAAAAAAAAATGAATCACATGATTTCACTTAAGTGGTGATGTAAGCACCACCCATTTCACTAACTAATTGACAGGAACAATTGAAGAAGGATCCTCGAAGAAACACATGAAGAACATCTTCTATTATGGTAAGAAATGGCTCATGTTTCTACTTTTGAATTTCCTATCAAAGATCTAGGAGTGACACAAATGCACATAATTCCCCCATCTTTACCAAATTTTCATGGTTTAGCAAATGAAGATCCAGATACATTTTTATTTGAGTTCGAAATACTTTGTAGAGGATATGATTATTGTACTAATTATCAAAGATTGAAAGTGTTTCCTCTTACTCTAAAAGGAGTAGCTCTCCGATGGTTCATGAGCTTAGGTGGGAATTGCATCCAATCATGGGAGGACATGAAGAACATATTCTTGAAGAAGTACCAAGACTATTGCAAATCCAATAAAGATATTTTCGGTATGATACAACGGGAAGATGAAAGTTTGGAGGACTATGTAGATCGATTTCAATACAACCTTCAAAAATCAAAATATAAGCATTTGGAGAAAGAGATCTTAAAAATACTCCTTCTTAAAGGAATCAAAGATGAATGTTTAGAAATCTTAAATCTGATAGGAAAAGGTGATGTTTTTCAGTTATCATATGATGATGTTTGTGAGTTGTGCATAAGGTATTCAAGAGGAATCTCCAAGGCTGGTAAGAATTCTAGAGATGTTTTTTCTTTGTTTTCCAAATCCACTACAAGAATAGGAGACATAAGAGCTGAAATCAATGTTTTATTTGAAAATTTTAAAGTTGATTTTATTAGCTCTCTAAATGAAAAATTGGATGTTTTGCAGGTTCATAAAAATCAAGAATTGGATGAAGTGTTTTACCCTCAGGACCGAAAGGAGCATCTCATAGATACTCACTCTTCCTTATCTAGGATGGAAGTAGCATATCAAAGAGGTAAGGAAGCTGAAACAAGGTCAAAACCACGGAAATAATGGCCTATAGGTATGGTTCAAAACACTCCCTCTCCACTTTCTTACTTGCATAATCCATTATGGAATACTAATGTGTTAGGGCAGCCATGTCAATTTCAATATAACCACCAATCTTGTCTACAAGTTTGGCAAGGTTCACCTTATGATTGCATGCCTACCCTCCCTCATCTTGTAGCACAAGCACATTCTCCATATTCTCCACCAGCTCTTCCACAATATCTTGCTTGCCCATCAAAACCATTCACACAACCCAATCAACCGTATCATCAAAATGCTCCATTCCTTACACATTTTCCTGCTCAACTAATTCCACACCCTCACCACAATAAACCAGTACAACATGCTTACAATGTTGAACTGCCAAATTTACCCACCCTTCCCACCCATTCTATCTCACATGCGCCATTAGAGAAAACCTACAATGAGATTCAGAATGTTTCAAATGCAAAAATTGTAGAAACTATGGAAGAAAATGAGGTTTCTTTTACTATGCATCAACAAGCTATTTTAAAAGCTCAAGAACTTCATGATATGATGGCTATGCGAAATCAAGAAAGTAAATGATATATTGAAGATTGGTTTCACTCCATCACTTGTTTGCAACACCACTCTATGCTTCAACAATTTTTGAAACCATCTTTTCAAGGGAAATTGGCTTCTCATACCCTAATTTTTATCAACATGCATTTTTCGAATTTGGGTATGTGCATACATGAGGCCTTATTTCTAACATAGTTCCACTGGAAATACTCTTATACATAAACATAATCAATTCTCAAAGAAGAGTAGGATAGTGGAGAAAATAAAATAAATAAAGAAATAAAACAAACAATTTTTTTTTATTTTTGTAAAACTAGTTGTTTCTTTTGTTGCAACATGCTATCGAAATCAACATCGGTGATAAATATTTCAATCTATTTGTGTATGTAGATGAATCATAATAGAAATAATAATTTCTACAAACACTCATTTTTCATTTTTATCACCAATTTGAAAAAATGCTTGAATATCAGTTTTTTGGCTTGCGGGCTTCATGAACTTTCTGGAAAAACAGTCGGGACAGTCATGTTTTTAGGGACCAAAAGTGAATATTTTTAAAACCTATTTTTACCCCAATTAGCCCTTGATGTAGACTTTCTAACTCAATTTGAATCACTCAATTTGGATTTGAAATGAAAAAGTTAGAACCGAAACATTGACAGTGTGTCTAGCAGGCAGCTCAGGAACAGAGTTGGGACAGTCAGTTTTTGGAGGCCTAAATGACCATATTTTAAAAACCTGTTTCTACCCTAGGTATCCCTTGATGTCTACTTTCTAACCCAATTTGAACCACTCAATTTGGATTTGAAACGAAAAAGTTAGAACCAAAACATTGACTGGATATCTAGCGGGCAGCTCAGGAACAGAGTTGGGACAATAAATTTTTGGAGGCCTAAATGACCATATTTTTAAAACCTGTTTCTATGGTAGATTTCCCTATGAATATGGTTTACAATGAAATTAGAATCACGCATTTTCGATATCATATGGGGAAGTTATGATCAAAATACTGACCGTCTATCATAAATCAGCACTCTTAAAACTTTGTCTTTCCTGCTGTTCCTTTAAGTGTTTGACCTATCAATTATTCTTGTCTTCAAAACATGTTTCTATTGGAAATAAATAAATGAATCTACTTTCATTTCCAATTTGAATCATTCGAATCCGACATCAAACGAAAAAGTTATGCTTGAAATATCAACTGTTGGTCTAAGCCGGGTAATCGACAATGACTCTATTATGCAGGTTTTTCTAACTAAAATTGACATATCATATCATTGAATTTCTAAAACCTGTTTCTACTGGAGATAAAAATTTGATTTAGCTCTCATTTGGCTTTGGAATCACTCAATTTGGACGAAAAACAAAGAAGTTGTGATAAAAACACTGCTGGTTAGTATGGTCGACCACTACTCTCCCGCAGGTAACAAATAAATTTTATTTTGTTATTTTCTCTATGGATTTGTTATACAGAATAACTACTTGTTGTTTTTTGCATAATTCTTGGATTAAGGGAGCCTGTACACCTCTCTTTCTTCATGATTTAATGTTTTATTGCAGGTAGATACTCGTTTTTTGCAGGTCTTGGGAAAATAAAGAAGGTCAATTTATGGACGAGTGATTCTTGAAAGAAATTTTTTTAATGAAACAAAGGAATTTCATCCAACTTATTACCCAACGGGTTCATAATAGAAGAAATAAAGAATTGATTTCCATTTGAAGATTCATGTCATCTCTTTGCTGCCAAAACATTTAAAAAAAAAAAGATCATTTTTTTACATAATATCATAGCTGTTGTAACTTAATTTACATATTGTTTTTAAATAAAATGTTGTTTCTTTTCTAATTTCTTTTATATTTTGTGTTTCAGGTGTTGCTTCATTCAAACTGTGACCCATCCTCAGCTTCAATACAGTGAACAACTAACTCATTCTTTGCGTGTTTGCATTTTATGGTTGTGTATTTTGTTGTTCCTTTTCTGAAGGGACAACATTTGTGTGCATTTTTGTCGTTCCTGCTGTTCCTTTTTCAAAGGGACATCATTTTCGTTTCGCTATCTATTTTCGAAAGGAATAACACTGTTTGGTTCAACCATTCATTTTGTTGTTCCTTTTTCACAGTTCATTTCGCTGTTTCTTTTCGAAATGGAACATCTGTCGTTCCTTTTCGAAATGGAACAACACTTCTGCACTTTCACGTTGGGTGTGTTTTTGCTGTTCCTTTTTCAAAAGGAACAGCATTTGGTGTGTTTTTGCTGTTCCTTTTTCAAAAAGAACAACAGTTCGTGTTTTTGCTATTCCTTTTTCAAAAGGAACAACAGTTTGAGTTTTTGCTGTTCATTTTTTAAAAGGAACAACAGTGCGTGTTTTTGTTGTTCCTTTTCCAAAAGGAACAGCAGTTTGAGTTTTTGCTGTTCCTTTTTCGAAAGGAACAACAGTGCGTGTTTTTGCTGTTCCTTTTCCAAAAGGAACAACAGTTTGAGTTTTTGCTGTTCCTTTTTCAAAAGGAACAGCAGTGCGTGTTTTTGCTGTTCCTTTTTCAAAAGGAACAACAGTTTGAGTTTTTGCTGTTCCTTTTTCAAAAGGAACAACAGTGCGTGTTTTTGCTGTTCCTTTTTAAAAGGAACAACAGTTTGAGTTTTTGTTGTTCCTTTTTCAAAAGGAACAACAGTGCGTGTTTTTGCAATTCCTTTTTAAAAGGAACGACAGTTCGAGTTTTTGCTGTTCCTTTTTCAAAAGGAACAACAATGCGTGTTTTTGCTGTTCCTTTTTCAAAAGGAACAAAAGTTCGAGTTTTTGCTGTTCATTTTTCAAAAGGAACAACACTTGGTGTTTTTGCTGTTCCTTTTTAAAAAAGAACAGCAGTTTGACCATTTTTTTTTACAAGCACTCATGATCTTAGGAAAACGGCATCCCAACTATTTGTTTGCATGGATTCTTCTCTTTCAAAAGGAACGACATTTGCATTTTCACGTTTTTTGTGTGTATTTTTTTGCTTTTTTTGGTATGCATTTTCTTTGTTGTTCCCTACTCAGAACACCACTTTCTTTTTGAGTGTTTTTGCTGTTCCTTCAAAAAAGCAACACTTTGAGAGTATTTTTGAGGGCAACCCTTTCCTTTCTCTTGTGGGATTATTCATAGTTCAGCTCAACCACATTCTCCTGATTCTCTTTCATGGCATGAAGTACACTATTTTTATGAGGAAAGGAATTATGGATTATTTTGAAGCAAAGTTAATATCATTCACGTTATGATCTTTAACAGGATAGCTCCTTGATGATAGATTCTTTTCAAAAGGCACACAATTATTTATATATCACTTTACTGCATTGTTTTCTGTTGAACATGATAGTGATTGTTCATCTTAATACCATGTTGGTTCCACCTTTCCTGGTTATAATCTTCTCTGTCTGTAATAAATGAGATTATGGGTATATTTTTTTTCTATTGACATGTTCAACTTCTTCCGCCATCCCTGCTCTTAAGGAGTATTGAGCCTCCCTCATTTTATCATAAAAATATGTAATAACAACAAAATTTTGTTCGTAGATGGAGGATAGGGGGTCTCATTACGAGCCAGCCTACCATGTTCATAAGGCTATAACAGAGTGACATTCCCGTTATGGCCACCACACCAGGGTTATGATCCATTGGATAGCCAAATTATCCATGGAACAAGAGGTCTCATCACGAGCCGGCCTGATCACTTTTGCTACATCCTAGTGAATGGCAGTGTGGTTATTTGGTTACCATGCCAGCACATTGATCTCTTCTGTAGAACAACACTGAAACTCTCTAGTTATAAATTGAGGATTCTGGCTCATATGGGTTAAAAAGCAACCCTGCCGAGGCTATGGACGCCTGCTGGCAGCAGCGGCTCTGCTTATGGTATTGAAGTTATATCTTTTCGTCAATTATTATTATAATACCCTTTTCTTATTTTCTTTTTATCAGAGAAGTTATTTCCTTAACTTTTTCCCTGTTTGAACCTTTATGCATGAGAAATTGTTTTATGATCAATCACATCATTTTCAGCTAGAATACCGTCAGCAAAGCATCTTTTTAGCATATTGTTGTCGTTTTTCATTTTGCATAAACTATCATCACTCCAAAGCGTCCTATCTCTTATTCATAACTATCTTTACACACTTTGCTCTCAAAATAACCATAACTTTCACCCTCTTATCATTGATAAGTGTACTCTGCCTCCCTTACTGATATATTGTTCATTCCATTGCCTTGCCGTCAGCACCACCCCTTTCATATGCTTTATGGTTATGGAACCCATTTTCCAATTGGAGGGGGGAATGTGTGCATTATGGGATTGCATGCGATATGATTACTGCACTTTGCCATACCTTGTTGATTTGACAACATATTAGTATTGCATGTATACATAAGTTTTTCTAATTGCAATTTTGCATGCATCTTATCTGTTGCTATTCAAAGCTAACACTATGGATTCAAGCACATTGTATGCAAAATAGTGCTTTGTTTACAGAAGAACAACAAGTATGGGCAAAATTCTATTCGTAGCATGACCACACTATTGCACTTCATAGTAGAGGCTCGCGAACATGAACAATTCTTCAGACATGATGTGCTTCCCTGGATTCCACCTTTTGCATCACTTTCAGCACCAACTCTGCCTACATCAGCTTCAACAACTGCTAGTCCATATATGTCATTCCACATTTTTTGGAGGTAAAACTTGAGGTAAAATCACATAGTTTTCTAATTTATTATGAATTTAGGAGAATTTAATGAAAATCTATTTTGAGCATTATTTGTCATCTTTCATTCCACATCTTTACCACTTCCCCTTTTTCAGTAGCATATCATTTTCGAGTGTGGGGGAGTGTTCCTTTTATTCATTTCTTTCTTATAACCACGTCATTCATATTCTTTATCATCCATTGCTATTCTTATTCACTCTCAACACCTCCCTTATTTCATGTTGTTTTACACCAAGCATAGAATTCAACAGCTGGTAGCAACCACCTCTATTTGTTTTCTAGCATCGCATGAGGACATGCTAATTTTTCAGAGAGGGGGAGGAATTGCTATGCATGATGGATGTTTTCTACTTTCTTCCTTATTTAAGGCATACAATTTCATTTTTACACAGTGCAGAAATTGATTTCCACATTTTTTTTTTAAAACTATGAACTCAATCCTTGTAATTTTTGGAAAACACATACGTATCATTAATACAAATCCACACAATTTCAAGAAATATTGGTTCATAAAATTTCGGAAATCATGCACTCTCACCTATAGCCATTTTGTTTATATCTCATGATCCATGCATCAAAACGATCTGATTTTTTGGATCATAGAAGCCTTCATATATTACAAATCTACTTGCAACATTTCAACAAAATCTGGTTTGTAGTTTTTGGGAAAATGGTTAATGAAGTTTGCTGTTATCTATGTCATATTTTGTTGCAACCTCATACATATAGTTGAATGTCAATGTAAAAATTGTTATGCCTTCATCGAGATTGCTAAAATTGAATATTCATTAATTAAGGAAGCATTCATTTATTCTCAAATTTTTATTGCTTGGTTAACACATGGTTTTTGTCTTTGGGTTGCATGAGGACATGCAATATATTCAGTTTTCGTTGCATGAGGACATGCAACATATTGAGTGTGGGGGTATGTTGGGTCGTTAATATGCCATTATTATTGTCACTTGTGAACGTTTATTCCACCCATTTCTACCATTCTTCATCATGTCATTTATTATAATTTATTATATAAATCCATTTTATGATGATTTATGCTCTTATATTATTTATTCTCCTTTATTTCTAATAAATTGATGATTATGCATTATTTTACCAATGATAGTTCTAATAAGTTGGTTATAACATTATTCACCATTTTTATCCTCCAAGGTAACTTCCAGATTGAAGATTTGATTTTTAAATCTGCCAACTCATAAATTTGCTGGTTTAAGGAGTGACAATTTTGCGGTTGAGATTCTCAGCAAATGAAGACGAATTTGAGAAACCCGGAACATGGGTTTTGTCCAAAACGGGCCCAATTAACTTTAACAAAGAACGGTTTGCCCAAATTCGGCTTGTACAGAGAGAAACGTAGGATTCTTTGAGCATGATTTTCTCAGATTTGCAGTTGCGGCCGTCCTCCAAACTGTAGCTGCAAACCCAAATTCGTCTTGCTTTTGTTGAGAGATGAAAGGAAATATATTTTCTTATTGATCATCTGGTTAGAATCAACCCAATTTTGTAAAAGAAATCATGTTGTACTTATCTATGTTGTAACTGTTCTCTGATCTTTCTCTATTTAAATGAAAACAAAGATCATAGAGAGGATGGCTTCAGGATGACTTCAGAAGGACTTTTGGGATTCGAATTGAGGATGTAGAATTAGAGATTCAAGAGTGATAGGATAAGGGGAGAGATGGAACGAGTATTATGTTGAACTGTAATTTTATTTGCAGACTCTCACTACTAAGAAGGCACCACTCAATATAATGTTGTTCAATTTGATGATCAATATATAAGCAGAGTTATTATTCCTTCGCAACTTCTGAAGCACTACCGGCAGTGATCGCTGGTGGTTACGGGCCCAACCCCAGTGGATTCACTTGTCGTTCTTGTACCATTATTTCATGATCTTTATTGTGTGATGGTTTGATTTTATTTCTACTTATCGTAATCATGTAATTTTACTGATTGGTATTTCCAGACTGAATGAATTGATATGTTTTATATACTGTACTTCAATTGCGTTGCTGTTCATTTGCTTCTTAACAGAGCTCACTGCTTTTTGTCAGCATGTTGTTGCGCCGTTCAATTCATCTTCAAAGCTGCGCTGATCACTCCAGTGATTTAAAAATTTTCTGTTCATTACAGTTATATAAGTTTGGCTATTCAGTTCTAATACTTAGCGTTGTTATTTATTTACTTTCTGCAATTATTTAATCTTACCTTTCAGCATTCTTTTAATTAGCACAATTGTTTCATTTTCATTGAGTTTTAGTAATACGATTGATTTAATTCTTTGCACTTTCCAATTGGTTATTTAATGTTGTGTGTTTGATTTCAATTGCATCAATATCCAGAGGAATGAGTTATTGCTATTGTATCCTCAATTGATGGTTGTTTGAATGAATAATTTAGTTTATTGGATTGCTGTTCCATTTACTTTCTGTTGTTCCATTTACTTGCATTTGCTGTTTTGGTATGAGAGAAGGTCTAAGGCTGTCGTGAGCCTCAGCAATCGCTGCCTAGCTCCCAGAACTTTGTTCCATGCTCTAATTTCTTTTCCATCAGTTTCTAGAGGGATGGGTTATCGCTTCCGCACCCTTGACTGATAAGCTGTCTTGTGTGATTTTGTCCTTTTGAAGTAATTCAGTCATAGTTTAGCATCCGTCTACTCTTGTGTTCTCTGAACGTTGTACTACTAAACATTACTCTTGAATAAATAGCCGCCTTAGACTGAGTACACTCTTGAAATAAAAAGTCGTCCCTGGGTTGACAATTAATGTGAGGTAATTAGGAGTTTAAAAGACACCTTTTTATCGCTCCACAGTTACAATATTCCAACCTCCAATATTCCCCACAGCCAGGATGACATCATGCTAACATCATCCCTTGCATGTGTCGACCTGTGAGAGGTCCATATGTCACCCATGTATGGTCCTTTGAGTACATAAAAACCCCATAACTACTTTCCACGTGTGTGCTGTCATGTTAGGCTAACGTCACCTCTGGACAATAATGTATTACCACATGTCCCTCCTATAAGTCCTCCATCTCAGATCCTAGCTCTCCAATTAAATTCAGTTTGAATTTAGTTACAAGATTCCAGGGTCTGAGACTCTGAGGAATTTCGACCTTCTAGGATTTCCTTTCTCGAATCCTAGATCCTGACGCTCTAATTTAATTCCAAATTCACAGTTAGTTATGGGATTCTGGGGTCTGTCCTAGACAATGGTTCTCCGACGTCAATTTTCCATTACATGATCTGTATATTGACGATCGCGGGTTCGTCAAGTGAAAAAATTCCTGACGATTAGTTAAATTAACTTACGTGATCAAACTCTTTCGAAACTTTTCTAGCCACATCACCATTCTCTTGTCCAATCACATGAAGGGAAAATCTGGCTACACCAATAGGAAGTCTTCCCACCTAGGGTTCTGATCTGCAAAGGATAAGGTTATTCATATCATTTCTATAAAATTAAGGTTTCGCTGCTTAGCGCTGCAACAAATCCTTTCCTTTCCTTTCCGCCATGACTTAGTCATGGGGCTTCAACTCTGCCTCATGCGATGTCTTAGATAAGGATCTCTACAATCTCCCCGAAGACAAGCTCTATCGCTGTAGAGGCTTCCTCAAGCTAGTATTCTCTACCGCAGCTTTCTCTTAGAGGTCCAGTAGACCCCTAGATATACATCAAGATTTCGCCACTCTGCTAATGTCAATCTAAGGTGTTCCATGACGTTGCCTCTCCTGAGCTTGGGTGATAGCTTCATTGATGGATTCCCAGCCCATGTGCCTTCCTTGCTTTCGGGTAGGGAATTCCTCGCATGGCAGCATAGGTGCTCTTGCATCTATTACTTACCACACGCTTGGCGCGAAATTTCGAGAGTTTTCCACCTTGTCTGCCACATGCCAATAGCTCCAGAATCCACACTGACTCTGTGAGTAGATCCTTGGAGCTATATCGTACCTTTCGGTGCCTCACCGGAAATGCTAATGCAACACTTCTAAATATCCGACCTGCCTAAAATGCAAGGATGCATGCCATTTAGCTAAAGCTGACAGTACAACTAGCCCGAGGGAAACTCCCCTTGACAATCATACATTTCTTGCTTGGAAGCACAACAACTTGTAAGCATATATATAAATTGCAAACTAATACCGACTCTCCCCAACAAAGGGTCTTCCATGTAAACTATATATTAATAAAAGGGTCTCAAAGCCCACTACTTTTTAAGGTTCATTTCAAGCTCTCATGGCTTTAGCTATGGCTTGTATCATATTGTGGAGTTCTTTTACTTTTATTAATGTGTTATTCTTAACATAATTGAGCATTTCTTTCATATTAAGGTTCAACTAAACTTTATAGCTTAGACATTATTACCATGTGGTTTATTGCACCTCTTATGCATCAGATACACAATGTTTTCCATCAATAGGTTATCACAGACATTTTGCTTCCTGATCCAAGCACAAACACACATATATTAATGGAGTATCTCCACAAAGATGCACCACATATGCAAGCATTAACATCACAAATGCAATCCCCGAACCCAAAACTATTATTAACAACAATGCAACATGACTCATTAAAGGTAATAAAACATGCACAAATAATTATCTTTGAGTTTGCAAGGAAACTGAGTTCGGGACAAGGACTCTCCACCCAACCATAGATAGTTACAACCACGTTTACTTGCAACTATGACCCCCAATCCAGATTCCAAAGTATGAGGGAGGAATGCTTGCTTCTAGGACTACACACCAGCTGCCAATTGAAACAGGGGCTCCAGAGGACCTCCTTCCTCAATCCCACTAGTTGATTTCTTCTTACTTTTCTATCACATGGAATCTAGAGGTGCCCCACCTCACCCCCAAGTGCACACACAGTGATTCACCCCCTTTCTAGGGAGTCCAGAATCCACTTTACCAATAGGGCAATATCCAAAAGTCTTTGAGCAAGTCTTTCTCTACTTCTACTTCAGGATGGCATCTTCCCAAGTTGTTCCAAGGCTCCAAAGTCTGCTATCTCAACCCATAGCCTCCAAGGGACCCAAAATGTTATAGGGTTCCAGAGATTCCATCCCAACCCACAACCTCTAGGGACCCAAGTTGTTGCATGCCTCTAGAGACCTTTGTCTCAACCCACAACCTCCAAGGACCTAAGCTGTTACAGGGCTCCAGGGATCCTATCTCAACCCACAATCTCCAGGGACCCCAAGCTGTTACAAGGATCTAGAGACTAGCAACTCAACCCACAACATCGGGGGACAAATAACCAATCCCCTTCACTTCTCTTCTCTTCAGCATTGCGTGCTGAAAGCTTGTACATGAGGTTTTATTCTAGTCCCCTTCTTGGTCTGCCTCCAAAACAAAGGTAATTATTCCCTTTCCGTGAGGAGTTTGAATGGGTCTCTCTCAAAGAAAATGTCTCCTTTGTTGGGTATGTCTTCTTTTCAAATGATTTCTCCTTTCAAATGTGGATCTCCTCTCTCTTTGAATGCCTTCTGCCATTTGAATGCTCTCTATTATTTGAATGCTTCCTTCCAATGCTCTTATGTGAATGCTCCCCCTTCTCCCATTTGAATCCCCCATTCAAATCCCTCCTTTTTTCTTTCTTAGTCCTAACCTGCATTTATGTCAACATTATTTGTTGTTGCATCCTTTTTTTTTCCCTCCCTTCATAAATTTATGTTCTCTTTGCTTGTTGTGTTCTTTCAAGCAAGTATGGACCTGAGTACTTTTCCTTAGCCCATTTAATTTCAAGAACTAGTTCATTAACTTCATGCACCAGCTAGATTTCAATGGTTGTCTTGCAAATTCAGGTTTCTTCTTTGCATAAGAAACCATAAAATCCCAAGCAACAATCCTCCTCCCCCAACTATGGAATCTATGTCCCTTTAACTCAATCCCCTTTTCTTTTGATTTCAACGTTACGTAAAATTAACATCAAATTTACAAAGTGGCTAATACGAGAGCCTTGGGTGGGCTATCATAATATTCCTCCCCCATGATGCAGGAGCATATTTCACCTAAAACAACCAACATCAATCGATTTTAGTTAGTATTTATAGGATGAAATAATATTTTTTCTACTATGTTGGAACTCCAACTTGATGTCACAATACTATAACTACACCATTACTATTATAGTGTTGCAACTCCACCATTGTTGATAGAAGGTTGTGAATCTACCTTATTGTTGTAGTGTTTCAACTCCACTATTGTTGTTACAATGTTACACTCCACCATAATTGTTATAGTGCTACAACTCTACTTTACTATTACAATACTGCAACTCCACTTTGTTATTGCAATGTTGCGACACTACCTTGTTGTTATAGTGATGCAACTTTACTACAACATTATGGATAATGCTTTTGTACAACTCCACATGTCTTATAGGACTTCGTTGTAAATAATTATGCCACCTATGTGAAGAAATAATAATTGGTTTGAGAAGCATATGAGTGTAGAGCCTTGAACCTGTATCTTCCCATACACCTCTCAGCCTCCTTTTCCCACTCATTTCATCCATCAAACTGATTAAATCATTGTATTTTAGGGTCTTTTACATGATTTTCTAACTATGTTAAGTGACTGTTGTTTGGTTTAGAATTTTGGTTCAGAGTGCTGCATTTCCGCAGTCCACACAGATTTCCGCAGCTGATCCAAGTTTCCGCAACTCGCACAGGATTCCGCAACTGTTTTATTAAACGATATGTTGCAGGTGTCCTCTGAGAAGATGAGCCACATGGGCAAGTTCCAGGGGTCGAGGACATGGTACGTGTCCCTCCAGATCACCCAGAACAGTCATAAAAACCCGCGGTCAACGAGGAGGCAAATACCGGTCAACAGAAGTGTCCAGCGGTGGCACAGCTCTGCATTGCTATGTTTTTGGGAACGTGAAGCTAGGTGGCATCGTCCTCAGCCATGGAGACAATCTAGAAGCATGAATCCAACAGCCATATTCCCCGGATTGAATGAGCACGATGACAGTTACCTAGATCCGAGGACGCAGAGGATTCACGTGTTTAAACAGCTGGTTGAATAGCATAGATTTCGTTCAAGTAGTTTGTTTTTTTTCTCCTTATAAATAAAGCGTCCTTGAACGCTGTAGAGTTAGTCGTTGGATAATCATTTTGTATGTAATTTTGAGCTCCCCACTGTACTTTGCATTTGTTGTTAATACATGAGAAGACTATTTGGAATTTAAGCGTATAACTGCTCTTTGAACCGGCTGAAGTAGGCAGAGGGCCCCTGTTTGCTGAAGCCCTGGACAGTAAATTTTAATTTCCAGCATTTCTTTTCCTTGTTTCATGTATAATAGCTGTACAGATGTCTTTTCAAATTGCTACATTTTTATTTCTTTTCAACATGTATATTAGCTGTACATAAACTTTGAATTCTGTTGATTTACATTTCTGCACTTTTATGTTCATGACTGATCAGTGTGTTATGCAGGTTTCTTAGGCAAGCCCGGGACAATTTTCTTTCTTTTCTTTTCATAACTAGTGGCATGCGTGATAGTCTTGTCTATGTTGCTGACATTCATTGTTTTGCAGTTTTGATTTTCCTTACTATCATTTCTTTAACTTGCACATTTACTTTCTGCTCTTAGATATCAAGTTGTTCATCTATTTATGGTTCCTTTTTCATAATCAAATAACTTTATTGGGAGCCAAAATATCACTTAGTATAACTTGATTTATTCTACTTTAGAACTCACATTACTTGACTTATTCATAACTGTTTCTCACATGATAAATTCAGCTGAAAGGCAAAAGGTTAAGAGGAAGTTAAAGTGTTGTGACTAGTCTCTTTTATGTAGTTTCACTTGGATTCACATTGTTTAACATTTCATGATGTCTTTTCATAGAGAAGATTAAGATTGAAGAGTTGAAATAGTGTGAGATAGTTGTATTTTCTTTTAGTAGGATTTAATATAGATTTCATTTTCATTTTCAATCAGCAACAGAGATACTGGGCCGATGCCATTAGTCCTTTATTTGATGTCTTTATTTTTTCCAAGAGTTGATTTCATTGCAGTTGTTGTTCAAGCTTCCTTGTAGAATACTCTTTAAGTTTTGAGAAATCATTTAGAGATCACCACAATCACCCACATTTCACTTGCTTTATTACTTCCACCACATCACAATAGGAAAAATACAATTGAAAACAAACTTAAAAATCTAGAAACGACAAAAGACTAAGAAAATGGTTATCTAAGTACATATAGTACACCTCACTTCATCAGCTTACGAGCCCCGGGTTGACATTTAAAAGTTGCAATTTAGACATCACTAAATTTACCAAACATTTTGGCGCCGTTGCCGGGGAAGTGAAATTAGGTAGCCAAATTCTTAAAAAAAAAACAAGAAAATTTCAAGGAAGGAAATTGATAACATCTCAAAGTATGCTCTCCTCTTTCACTTAATGTGATCTGGAGGATCACAAAAGAGAAAGTTATTGGTTTAATAATTTCTTGAGTATGCTATCTTCTTGCACCTAGAGTGACCTGGAAGATCAGAAAGAGAATTATTAGCCTGACTTGAAGAAAAATAAAAAAATGACATGCATAGAGCAAGAGATTCTAGGGGAAGGTTTTTAGCTAGAGCCAAAAGTTCGATTTTTACAACTCCATCTACTTCAAGGAATAGACAAGAGACACCTCCATCATCTCCAACTTGCACTCCTAGCCCTAGGATTCCTGGAATTCAAGAGGCAGGAGTCGACTCTCCCATACCTTCCATCGAATCTGAATTAGAAAGAGATCCTTTCCTTCTTTCTCCAGAAAGACAAATTGTAATTGAAGAAGTAGAATCACCTGAAGAAGAGGGATAAATTCCTTCTCGTACACCCTTAGTAGAAGAACTAGAAGACTCTGAAGTCTCCAGGGAAACTACCATGACAGAGGAAGGAGCAACTGGATTTGGTAGAGGTAGAGGTAGAGGAGGAGGAGGAAACAATGGAGGAGGTAGAGGTAACATTGGAGGAAATAGGGATGGGGATAACTCATTCGGGTTTCCTATAGTTGATGAGGACTTCCGAGCTACAATGAAAAAAATCTCACCATCTCTCCTCCCAAAATTTCATGGGTTTAGGAATGAGGACCCTGAAACATTTCTATTTGAGTTTGAGGTAGTGTGTCGAACTTATGATTATCTGGATGACTCTCAAAAACTCAAACTGTTTCCTTCAACATTGAAAGGAGCAGCCTTTAAATGGTTCATGGGATTACTCACTCAATCCATTAGGTCTTGGAATGATATGGAACAGGCATTTTTGGATAGGTACCTGGACTATTGTATGCCCACCAATCACAAGGATGAGGTATTCAAAATGATGCAAAAAGAATATGAAAACTTGGAGGAGTTACTTGAAAGATTTCAATATAATTTGAAAAGAGCAAAAATGAGTAACTTGGATGAGGAGACCTTGAAAGCCATTTTAGTAAAAGCCATTAGAGGTGAATGGATAGATCTTTTGAATATGATGGGAAAAGGAGATGTATCTCAACTTCCACTTTCTGATATAGCAGAATTATGTGTCCATCTCTCAAGGGGGAAATCCAAAACTCAAAAAGGGCCTAGAGATCCTTCTCTCATCAGAGCAAATAAATCTGCAACTGGATCAGTAAGTAGGGCTGAGATTGGCAACATGCTTGATGAATTCAAAACTGATATCTTAGGGAGTCTTAGTGAGCAACTAGACACCCTTAAGATTCACAATAAGCAGAAAGCAGAAGCTGAGGCTTTGGCCATCTTTTGCCCAAAGTGTAGGAAGAAACATGCTCTAAGGGAATGTCCCTTGGATGCAAAAGTTGTAGAAACATGTGTAATTTGTTCAGAGAACCATGAGACCAAGGATTGTCCTTCAATTCCTAGGCTCAAATCTGTCTTTCAAGAAGATCCAAATACAATCGAATCTCTTTGTTTTTTTGCAAGAAGACCTTGGCAGGGGCAACAAAATCAAGGGTTGAACAACTCTATGAATTTTCAACCCCAACCAAATTGGAATCCTTGGCAACAACCTTGGTCCCAACCTCAAAATCATTTTCAATCATGGGAACAAGGTATGCAAAATCCTTATGGGAGATTTGCTCAATTTTACCAATATCCTCCATCTTTTCAAAACCAACAAGCTCCACAACTTCCAAATCAAAATCCACAACTATCATTGCCATTTCCACAACAACAACAACCTTCTCAACAGAATCCAAATTCGCAACTCTTGCTTCCATTCCAACAGAAGTCAAATCAACTTCCTTCTCAGCCATTGCCAAACCCCAATAATAAAAATCCTCAAAATGCCTACATGATGGAAGGACAACAATTTCCTACCTATATGATTGTTCCTCTCAATGAAGTACAACTCAGATCAAGTAGAGTCTTAGATAAACCTTCTATAAATGCTCAAAAGAAAAGCATTTTTGAGGAAGAGTCTCTTGAAGCCAATAAGGGTTCTGAAGCATCTCTTCAAAACCCAAACACTCAAAAAGAAAAAGAAAAAGAATTAACCCCCACAACTCCCATAGTTGAGCAACCTGCATCTTTATCCACACCTCCTTTTCCTGAAAGATTACAAATTGATAAAGGAGTGGAAAAACAAATTTGGTTGCCTCACTATAATTTTCTAGATGAATTGAAGAATGTTTGTATTAAGATTCCCTTGTTACAAGCCATTAAAGAGATTCCTATTCTAGCAAAAACAATAAAGGAGTTGAGTTTTAAAAGACCAAGAAGGAAACCAAGAGATACCAGAAGGATCCACCTGGTAGGGAAAATTGCAGATATCATGATGGGAAAAATTGCTATGCAGAAATATGTAGATCCCGGTAGTCCAATTGTCAAAACACATATCAATGGGGTAGAAATACCAAATACTTTGATTGATTTAGGGGTTGCTATCAACATCATGAGTAGACAGACTATGGAACAACTAAAACTTCCTAATATTCTTTTTACACCTACTTTATTGCAACTTGCAGATCGATCAATTATTAAACCAGATGGTGTATTAGAAGACATTCCAGTCTCCCTAGACTCTTGGGAATATCCAGTGGATTTCATGATTTTAACTCCCAAGAGTAATCTAGGAGGACATCCTCTTATTTTAGGAAGACCTTGGCTAGCCACAGCTGATGCTTTCATAAGTTGTAGGTCTGGGGATATGTATATTTCTGATGGTAATTCGACAAATAAGTTCAATCTGCATCCTCCAGCAAAAGCAATTACAGAAATAGGGGATAATGAGTGGGTTGATGATGAAGATACTATACAACCTGTCTTTACCATTTCTGAGATCAGTGAAGATAGTCAAATTCTGAACACATTAGAAAATTTTGAACCATCTTCAGAATATGACCATACACAATTTCAGTTGGATTCTGACATTGAGTATCTATCATCTAGACAAATGTCTCTTTTCTCTATGGAAGAGTTTGGTAGTTCTGCCATTGAGATTTTTCCAGGAAAAACATTGAATATCAACAAAAACTTGGAAAAATCACAACAGGAAGGGCTAACCAAAGTCCTGCAAAAACATTCCACTACATTTGCATGGGAGTATACTGATATGAAAGGTATTGACCGGAAGACTTGCATTCATCACATCTACATTGAGGAAAACAGTAGACCAATCAGACAACCTCAAAGAAGGATGAATCCAAACCTTAGGGAAATAGTGAAAGAAGAGCTCCAAAAGTTACTTAATGTAAACTTCATTTACCCCATTTCAGATAGCCGGTGGGTTTCTCCTTTGGTTATAGTACCTAAAAATAATGGTAAATGGAGGGTTTGCATTGATTATAGGGAATTGAACAAAGCAACCTTGAAGGATCACTTTCCTTTACCCTTTATTGATCAAGTATTAGATACTTTAGCAGGCAAAAAGTATTTCTCATTTTTGGATGGTTTTAGTGGTTACAATCAGATTCAGGTAGCACCTGAAGATCAGGACAAAACCACATTTACCTGTCCATGGGGGACTTTTGCTTACGGAGTACTTCCTTTTGGATTATGTAATGCACCCACAACATTTCAAAGGGCAGTATTAGGAATCTTTTCTGATCTAATTCATGATTGTGTAGAGGTCTATATGGATGATTTTACAGTTTATGGTAATTCATTTGAAGAAGCAGTAGAAAATTTGGAAAAAGTCCTTATAAGATGTAAAGAAACAAATCTTTCATTAAGTCATGAAAAATGCTTTATGATGTTTACTGAAGGGATTGTTTTAGGACATAATATTTCAGGAGATGGAATTAAAGTTGATAGATCAAAAGTTGATAGATCAAAAGTTGAAGTCATCTCCAAGTTACCTATTCCAAATTGTCAAAAAGATGTTAGAAGTTTTCTTGGATTTACTGGATATTATAGAAGATTTATTGAAAACTTCACTAAGATAGCATCTCCGCTTTTCAAATTACTTACAAAAGACTGTGAATTCAATTGGGATCCTGACTGTCAATCTGCATTTGAAACTTTAAAAACAAGAATATCTGAAGCACCCATTTTGAGAGGACCAAATTGGAAACTTCCTTTCCATATTTCTACAGATGCTTCAAATACAGCTCTAGGAGCTGTGTTGGGTCAAAAGGATTTAATTCCTTATGCCATTTACTACACCAATAAAAATTTGACTCCCACTGAGTTAAATTATACTGTGACTGAAAAAGAGTTCTTAGCCGTTGTTCATGCAATCAACAAGTTTAGACATTATATAACCGGCTATGAAACTTTTGTCCATACTGATCATTCTGCAATTAGATATCTCATGAACAAACCTGTTACTAATGGCAGAGTTACAAGATGGATTTTACTTTTACAAGAATTCAATATTACTGTGTTAGATAAACTAGGGAAACAAAATACAGTAGCTGATTTCTTGTCTAGAATCCAAAATACTAATGAAGATTCTCCTGTAGAGGATAAGTTTCCAGATGAATATTTGTTTGCAGTAACTACTAAAACTCCTTGGTATGCAGACATTGTTAACTATTTGGTTACAGGGAAGCTACCTCCACACTTATTTCCTAATGAGAAAAGGAAAATCATTCAGGAAAGTTCAAAGTATTCATGGATTTCTAATGAATTGTTCAAAACAGGGCTAGATTGTGTGATCAGAAGATGTGTTCGGGAAGATGAAATGCCTGACATCCTTAAGGCATGTCATGATGAACCGTGCGGTGGACACTTTGCTGACAAGAGGACTGCCTATAAAATCCTTTCTTTAGGATATTATTGGCCTTCTCTCTTCAAAGATGCAAAACAATATGTTAGAAGGTGTGACAGCTGCCAAAGAGTTGGGAGACCAACTCTTTCAAATGAAATGCCATTACAGCCACAGGTACTCATCGAACCCTTTGAAAAATGGGCTTTAGATTTTGTTGGACCTATTAATCCACCATCTAAACAAAAGAAGTATATATTGGTTTGCACTGATTATGTTACTAAATGGGTAGAAGCCAAGGCATTGCCTTCTGCCACTGAAAATTCAGTTGTTCAATTTCTTTTTGAGGATATTTTTACTCGTTTTGGTGTCTCAAGAGAAATTGTGACAGATCAGGGAAGTCAATTTACATCTAACTTGATGGAGAATCTGATGGAAGAATACAAAATCAAGCACAGAAGATCTACTCCATACTATCTGCAAGCAAATGGTGAAGTGGAATCTACAAATAAAGTTCTTGAGAGCATCATCACCAAAACTGTTCATCTCCACAGAAGAGATTGGGCAGAAAGGCTTCCTGAAGCCTTATGGGCCTATAGAACTACATGGAGGAACACAACAGGACATTCTCCCTATGAACTTGTTTATGGGAAAGAAGTCTTGCTCCCCATTGAGTTTCAAGTCAAGACCTTCAAGATGGCAGTTCAGTTGGGGATGAATCTATCAGAAGCCCAAAAGCACAGAATGGAGCAGCTGAATGAGCTAGATGAAATAAGACAAGATGCAATTTTAAGGACTGATCTAGTTCAACACCAAAGAACTAAGTGGCATGACAGATATATCAAGGAGAGAAAGTTTCAAAAAGGAGATTGGGTGTTACTGTTTGATTCCAAGTTTAAAGACTTCAAAGGAAAATTTCAAACTCATTGGCTTGGACCATATGAGATTGATGAAGTCTTTAGAAATGGAGTAGTTCGAGTCAAGACTATTGATGAGTTTCAAACTCCTCTAATTGTGAATGGCCACCGATTGAAAATTTATCATAAGCCACTCTCAAAAGAGGAATTTGTCAAAATATTCCAAGAAAATTCTGCAATGAGGCTGGTGGAGAAGAATTCTTCTCCTCCATCAGCCTAGTCTTTGTTTCTTTCAGTTAAAAAAAAATATATATAATCTTTTGTATAAGCCTGAAAACCAATCATAGATTGGCAGTCTTATACAGAAAATGTAGAGTGAAAATCAGGGACACCTGACACTATATTTTCCAAAAAAAATCTCTCTTCCTCTCCATCTTCACTCCACTTGTCATTTCCATCTTCACCTCCATCTCATCTTCATCTCCATTCCACTTCACTTCCATCTCATTCCACTCATTTCATTCCATTCCATCAATAAAAGTCCCTCTCAGGACTATTTCATTCAGTTAGTTCTTTTTCTAACTATTTTGTGCAGTTAAAGGGGTGTTGTCTCAGTTTCCGCAGCCAACATCACTCTGTCTCTACAGCCAACAACACTCTGTTTTCAAAAAAAAAATTACAGTCAAAAGGTCAGCATCATCATCACCAAAGGCAGCAAAAATATGAGTCATTTGCAAGATCAAAAAGCAATAATGGGTCAGAAGCCTTAATCAACAAGTGGCAAACTTCCAAAGGTATGATCAAAATCTCTACCAAATAACAATTTAATGTCATTGTATGCATAGTTATTAGATCATGGAAATTCCACTAAATACAATGATTTGATACGGTGAGATTCATATCACTTCTCTCCCACGATGATAATCCATCCACCTCATTCCTTTCTAACGGTCCCATAATCACTCTTAGTTCAAACTCGAAATGGGGTTGTTCTTTCATTAATTAGCCATACGTAGAGGAAGTGACCTACTGTACTACGGTTCTCCTCCACCATGGTTTCCGCAGCCAATGCTGAGACGTGGCATAAACCAACCGATTTGAAAGGACTCAGCCGTTATACTGCACAATTATCACTTCACTCCCGCATGCATTTGATACCAAACCCATGATTGTTGTTTACCTCGTGCTCATACCATTCTCTGCTCTCTCCACTTCCGTTGCAACCTCCATAGCTCTGCTCTAAACCCTGAGTACAGTCACTGCATACGCTTTGTATTTCGATTACGACCACTCCATTTCCCTTAAGCATCCTGTAATCAGCTCGTTTTCCCTCTAACATCCACACACAATAAAATTCTCAGCCGGAGTTGAAAGCCGAGAATGGGTAAGTTACTCAGAGCTGAACCTGAGGGCCCGAAATATCTAGAGGGGTATCCGCAGACAAAGGAGTCATTGAAGAAAGCGAAGTGGCTGAAATTTATTCAGAAATTCAGAGGTTATAATAAGGAAGTCACTAAAGCGTTTGCTCGGTCCTTTAATGGACACGTAGTGGAGGTAGGGGATTTGAAATTTACAATAACAGAGGCCACAATAGCAGCAACAACCAGTTTACCACAGCAGGGAGACAGATGGTTTAAAAACAGAGGTCTGGATGATCAAGGATGGAAAGACATGCTCAAGAACCCAGGTATGGATACTTCCATATTTACCAAAGGAATTCCTGTGAATATAATCAAAGAAGAATGGTCTACGCTGTTATTACTTGTTCAGAAGTTTATTACATGTGAGGGTAGGTTTGGCACTATGTACATGTATCATGCAAGGATTATGATGAATTTTATGGAAGGCCATGCCCTCAATTTACCTTACTTTCTGTTAGCAAGCCTCAAGAAAATGAGCTCTACTGTTCAGAAACATGTAGGCCATATTGAATCTCACCTTTACCATCACGGGCTCATTAGAATTCTCATCGAAGATCAATTGAAAAATAATAATGATACTTGGGAAAAGTTTTTAATCAGAAATCACTTCCAAGAAGTGACTGAAGCCTCTGCCAGTAGTTCCCCAAAAATCCCAAAAATAAGTAGGAGGAAAGAAAGAAATGTTACAACTCAGGACTCCCCTACAAAAGACACTCAGGAAACTGTTCAGGAGGAAGAAGAGGAGGGAGCTAGAAATAAGAAGCAGAAAAAGGACAAAGGTAAAATAACTGTCCAAGAGACATATCCATCCCCTGAACCATATGTAGAAGAAGAGTCTCAAACCCTGGCAGAGAGGTTAGCACACCTTCAAGCTGTTGCCTCAGCAAAGAAACAAAAAGAAAAACAGAGTGCCCAGAAAGTAAGAACTAGTCCATATGTGAGAAGAAGCAGTAGGCTCAAAGGAAAGAAGAAAGTGACCCAAGAAAAACAATCACATTTCATTGACTTAGGTGAAGGAACACCTGAAAAAGGTCCAGCTCAGCAAAACATAGAGGCAAGTCCTCCACGTGAGGAAAGTCCTTTTCAGCAGGAAAGAGAAAATAGTCCTCGTTTATCAGAATTTGAGTTCAGGCCAAGAAAAACACCTGAGGTAGATTCCACCCAGCAAGAAGCCTATAACTACTTAGAGTCCTTGGAACAATCAGCTGCGGGACCAAGCACTACCTTGCCACTTGATGCACAGGTGCAATCTTTAAAACAGGAGGTGTTTGAGCTAGAAGTCCTAAACAGGCACATTAAATAAGAAAACGAAGCATTGAAAGAGCAAAGTAAAGTGGACAAGATTGTCCATGGCAATACCATGCTTCACTTAGGACTGTGGTAGAAGAAGAATAGAAAGCTAAAGAAAAAGTGTAAGAAGCTGAGGAGGGCATTGATTAATTTGAAGTTCAGGTGTCTAGTCAAGAAACCAAGGACCATTTTGGCATCAAGGAGAAATAGAAGAAGGTTGTATGTTCTTGCAGAAGAATCAGAGCACATGGATTGAGGAAAAGAACTAAGTTTTGGTTGCATGAGGACATGCAACACCTTCACAGTGGGGGTATGTAGAGCCTTGAACCTGTATCTTCCCATACACCTCTCAGCCTCCTTTTCCCACTCATTTCATCCATCAAACTGATTAAATCATTATATTTTAGGGTCTTTTACATGATTTTATAACTATGTTAAGTGACTGTTGTTTGGTTTAGAATTTTGGTTCAGAGTGCTGCGTTTCCGCAACCCACACAGGTTTCCGCAGCTGATCCAGGTTTCCGCAGCTTGCACAGGATTCCACAGCTATTTTATTAAACGATATGTTGCAGGTGTCCTCTGAGAAGATGAGCCACATGGGCAAGTTCCAAGGGTCGAGGACATGGTACGTGTCCCTCCAGATCACCCAGAACAGTCATAAAAACCCGCGGTCAACGAAGAGGCAAATACCGGTCAACAGAAGTGTCCAGCGGTGGCACGGCTCTGCGTTGCTCTGTTTTTGGGCACGTGAAGCTAGGTGGCATCGTCCTCAGCCACGGAGACAATCTAGAAGCACTAATCCAACATCCATATTCCCCAGATTGAATGAGCACGATGACAGTTACCTAGATCCGAGGACGCAGATGATTCACGTGTTTAAACAGCTGGTTGAATAGCATAGATTTCGTTCAAGTAGTTTGTTTTTTTTCTCCTTATAAATAAAGCGTCGTTGAACGTTGTAGATTTAGTCGTTGGATAATCATTTTGTATGTAATTTTGAGCTCCCCACTGTACTTTGCATTTGCTGTTAATACATGAGAATACTGTTTGGCATTTAAGCGTATAACTGCTCTTTGAACCGACTGAAGTAGGCAGAGGGCCCCTATTTGCTGAAGCCCTGCACAGTAACTTTTAATTTCTAGCATTTCTTTTCCTTGTTTCATGTATAATAGCTGTATAGATGTCTTTTCAAATTGCTGCATTTTTATTTCTTTTCAACATGTATATTAACTGTACATAAACTTTGAATTCTGTTGATTTACATTTCTGCACTTTTATGTTCATGACTGATCAGTGTGTTATGCAGGTTTCTTAGGCAAGCCCGGGACAGTTTTCTTTCTTTTCTTTTCATAACTAGTGGCATGCATGATCGTCTTGTCTATGTTGCTGACATTCATTGTTTTGCAGTTTTGATTTTCCTTACTATCATTTCTTTAACTTGCACATTTACTTTCTGCTCTCAGATATCAAGTTGTTCATCTATTTATGGTTCCTTTTTCATAATCAAATAACTTTATTGGGAGCCAAAATATCACTTAGTATAACTTGATTTAGTCTACTTTAGAACTCACATTACTTGACTTATTCATAACTGTTTCTCACATGATAAATTCAGCTGAAAGGCAAAAGGTTAAGAGGAAGTTAAAGTTTTGTGACTAGTCTCTTTTATGTAGTTTCACTTGGATTCACATTGTTTAACATTTCATGATGTCTTTTCATAGAGAAGATTAAGATTGAAGAGTTGAAATAGTGTGAGATAGTTGTCTTTTCTTTTAGTAGGATTTAATATAGATTTCATTTTCATTTTCAATCAGCAACAGAGATACTGGGCCGATGTCATTAGTCCTTTATTTGATGTCTTTATTTTTTCCAAGAGTTGATTTCATTGCAGTTGTTGTTCAAGCTTTCTTGTAGAATACTCTTTAAGTTTTGAGAAATCATTTAGAGATCACCACAATCACCCACATTTCACTTGCTTTATTACTTCCACCACATCACAGTAGGAAAAATACAATTGAAAACAAACTTAAAAATCTAAAAATGACAAAAGACTAAGAAAACGGTTATCTAAGTACATATAGTACACCTCACTTCATCAGCTTACGAGCCCCGGGTTGACATTTAAAAGTTGCAATTTAGACATCACTAAATTGACCAAACAATGAGGAAGTTGAACCATTATTATTTTTCAATTTCCAATTTTTTCTTTAAGAGCAAGCTATATATAGAGGATTGAGGAGGACAAGAAGAAGAGAAGAGACAATGAAGTTGAGAGGGAATGAAGGAATAAAGTAAGATAAATAGTTGAGAGTGTATAGTGGTGAAGCATCTGATGCTTATACAATGTCATAACCTAGAATAGGAACATATACAAATTTAAATAAAATTGTTGTTTATATCAATAAGAAATAAAATTTGTTGTTATCTATTATCTTGTTTCTTGTAACTCTGGATTCATCATTACATTATTAGTTTTAAATATCTATTAATTCCAACATACAAGTATTTGTGTGCTATATGTACTAAGATCATATAGTTCGTTGTGTAGAATATTTTATGGTCACCTATGTCAAGGTGTATCAAGCCCATGACATTAGTTTCTTGTTAGTGATTATAGAGTATATGGTTGCGGAAGGACTTAAGAGGGATTATTTATTGCAATTTTTGGAAGGTATGTTGTGAGAAACTAATCCTAGATAAATTTTGTGAGTGTTGGTTAGGCTGAGGACCACTAGACAACTTGTAGGAATTCCACCATGTAAAGAAGGAGTATCACGAGGAGGTGCAAGGAATCGAGAACTGGAGGAATTGAGGAAGAGTATAGAATATCTAGAAAATAGGAGACTTTGGGATGTTGAATCAGAGTTAGAGTTTAAATATGAGCTTGAAGAATAGAGAAATGTTGAGGAAGCAGACCGACAGTGTGTTTGTGTTAGAAATTAATTAACGGAGCAATGAAACACATAAAATATTGTAGAAACACAAACACAGAAGAACATAAAACAAGAGATACATAGATATACGTGGTTCACCCAATTTGGGCTACGTCCACAGAGAAACAACCAATATTTCCTTTTATATTATCCAACAAAATGAAGAGATACAACCTAAAGTACATCTGTTGTAATTTTCTCTTTGCTCTCACACAGTCTCCTCTCTCTTTCTCACTTAGAATAATAATACACAGCTACAATACAATTCCCTCATATAAACCAAGGGTTTCCTTCTAGGGAAAAAAAACTCGAAATTAACATAACTTATACCATCAAATCATCTGCCTAATGAATGGGCCAGATTGACTATGAATTTACAATATTTTGCAAGGTAAAATTTCATCTATTTTTAGCTTCGGGGGCGTTGCCCTTGAATCCACGCCAAGGGGGGGCTCATAAAATTGCCATCTCCTCGGACCCCCCTGACGACAAAAATAAGGGTGACATTGCTACCCCGTTAGGAACAAGGATCCAATGCAACTGAAAGAATTTTTTTTTAACAATCAGGAAGATAACCATGGTCCACACCCAATAATCTCCCACTTGGAGACTGCTTATATAAACTCCATCGTTGCTTCACTTGCTGGACAATGAATCCACTTGGTCCTATTTGTTTCTCATATTCATCATCATTCTTAACGACCAATTGAAACTAACTAGAAGCTCAATTTCTTCCTGGTTATAACCTTTGCCAACATATCTACATGATTTTGGCTAGTGTGTACCTTTTCCAGCTTCAACTGTCCATATTCCAACACCAACCGTATGAAATGGTACTTGAGTGGTATATTTTTATTCTTGAAATGAAATGCTGAGTTATTTGCAAGATGAATGACACTCTAGTCATCACTATATAACATTCCCATCTCCTGCTTCTTGTCCAATTAATCCATTTATAACCAAATCATTTCTTTACTAACCTTTGTAGTAGCAACATACTTTGCTTTCATTGTTGAAAGTGCAACAATTTTTTGCAATTTTGAAACCCAACTGACAATTGTTACACCTACAGTAAACACATGCCTTATGGTACTCCTATTATCTCTATCACCTGCCATATCTGCATTATCATATCCCTATAGAAAAATGTTTGAACCTCCAAAACATAATGCTTGATTTGTGGTACCTCTCAAATACCTGAGAATCCATTTCACCGCCATCCAATACTCTTTTCATGGATTGTTCATGTACCTACTTACAACTAATACTGCATGTGCAATATCAGGCCTTGTGCAGACCATTGCATACATTAAGCTTCCAACTACAGATGCACATGAGACTTTACACATATAATCCATTTCTTACTAGGTCTTGGGACACATCACCTTACTTAGTTTGAAATGGCTAGACAAAGGTGTACTAATTGGTTTTTCATTCTGCATATCAAATATTTCCAACACCTTTTGTATGTACTCACTTTGATACAATGTTAATTTATGATTTTTTTTGTCTCTAGTTATTCTCATACTAAGGATTTGTTTTGCAGCACCCAAATCCTTCATTGCAAATGAATTTCCCAGTTTCCCTTTGAGCACATTTATTCCCTGCATGTTAGGCCTTGCAAGAAGCATGTCATCTACATTCAATAGAAATTTAATATAGCTACCATCATTTTCTCTCTTAAGATAAACACAATGGTCAGAGTGACATCTAGTATAACCTTGTTCATACATAAACCTGTCAAATTTTAGATACCACTGCCTTGGAGCCTGTTTTAAGCCATACAAACTCTTCTTCATTTTTCACACTAATTTCTCCTTCCCTTTGACCTCATACCCTTGTGGTTGTTGCATATATATTTCTTACTCCAAATCCCTATGGAGAAAGGTTGTATTTACATCTAACTTCTCAAAATGCAAATCTTCTACTGCCACAAGACGTAAAATAGTTTTGATTGAAGTCATTTTAACAATATGACAACAAATTTCATCAAAGTCTATGCCTTTATTTTTTGCAAACCCCTTGACCACAAGTCTAGCTTTATACCTCTGTTTACATCCATCTTCTTCTTTCAACCTGTAAACCCATTTATTCTGTAATGTTGTTTTACCTATAGGAAACTTGACTAAGTCCCATGTTTGGTTATGCATCAAGGAGTCCATCTCTTCTTCCATGGATTGCTCCCACTTCTTCATAGTTTATACCTACATTGCTTCTTCATATCTTTCCAGTTCACCAAAATCAATCAACAATACATAATATAATGAAGGAGAGTATCGTTTAAGGAATCTACTTATCCTCGTAGATCTTCTAACACCACTTTCAGGTGTTTGAGGTGCATGTTGTTGTTGTGGTTGTTGTTTTTGTGGTTGCTGATCATTATGATTTCCAGGAACCTTTATTTTTTCTCTGACCTCATCGAGCATTGTGTATTATTTGTTTTCCTTTTCCTGTTTCTTTCCCTGCATATGATCCTTATACAAGACCTTTTCATTGAATATGACATCTCTGCTCCTAATGATTTTGTGATTTTCATAATCATATAAGTGATAACCAAAATCATTAACACTATATCCAGTAAAGGTACATTTATTTGATTTTCCCTCAAGCTTTGTTCTATTTTCTTTATTACTGTGGACAAAGGCTTCACAACCGAAAGTCTTTAAAAATGAGTAGTTTACCTTTTTACCGTCCATGCCTCCTCAATAATACCACCATCCAAGGAAGGGAAATACTACATGCAATCTTGCACACTCCATGATTTTCTTGTTCGTCCTTTCTGACACACAATTTTCTTGTGGTGTTGCTAGAACTGTCTTCTCTCTACAAATTTCATGCTCTGAACAATTGTTATCAAACTTTTTGTTGTAGTATTCACCTCCATTGTCTGATTTGAGAAACTTCAACTTCTTTCTTGTCTCATTCTCAACCAAAGCTTTCCATTTCTGGAAAGTATCAAATACATCATATTTATTCTGAATACAATAAATACATGTTTTCCTAGTTGCATCATCAATAAACTAACATAATAGTGAGATCCACCGAGAGATGATACCTAAGAAGGTCCTCATACATCTGTATGCACACAGATTTAATTTTTCGCTCTTATTTTCCTTCCAAACTCTAAGAAATCTAACTCTCTCATGCTATCCATAAACACAATTTTCATAGAAATCCAAATCAACATGCTTCAAACCTAGCAACATATTTCTTGAGTGAAGAATCTGCATCCCCTTCTCACTCATGTGCTCAAGTCTATGATGCCAGAGTGTCATATCTGCTCCTGTGGAGGTTAAATCATTAACATAATTAGAAATAACATTGCATAAATACAATATACCAACATTTTCTCCTTTTGCTATTACCGGGGCTCCATTAGTCATTAGGGGAATTTTGAGGTCTAAAATGGGCCTCTTAAGAAAAATGTGCAACCAAAATAAACTTTATAAGAACTAATAGGGTTCAAGATGATGATGTCAACCATGGGGGATGATTCACCATTTTTGGAGTAAAAAGGTAAAAAGACTAAAAAATAATAAAATATGAAAACTATTTTTCAACTCGTATTTTTAACTTATCTCCCTAATGTTTTACTCAAATTTCGAGCAGGAGTACTCGTTGGATGAAAATTTTAATTCCTTATCCAAGGTGTACCCATGTTACATACTTTCGATGGACCATACTACACGAAAAATGAGAAATACATGAAAAAAGGTGATTGCAATCACATTTTTCATGTATTTATCTGTTTTTGTTTAGTAGGGTCCATCTAAAGTATGCAAAATGGGTACTCCTTGGACGAGGAATCAAATTTTGCATCTAATGAGTGTTGTCGCTCGAAATTTGAGTAAACCCATAGGGAGATAAGTTGAAATTACTAGTTGAAAAAATAGTTTTTTCCTTTTTCCCTCTAAAATTTGATGATGTAATATAATATTATTTTATTATTTCCCCTATTATTTTATAATTTCATTAGGAGACCCATTTTAGGCCTCAAAATTCCCCTAATGGACCTTCCAAGTTTTGTCTGTAAAAGTAGTTACACAACCTTCACCTCCCAATTGCCCTCTTGAAATTCGATTTTTCTTTAGATCTGGAACCTGCCTTACCTCCTTTAATAATCATTTGTTTCCATTTTTTTGCTTCATAAAAACCTTACCCATTCCAGTGATTTTACAGGGTTTATCATCACCCAAATTAACCTATCCAAAATCTCGTTGAACATAGTCATGAAAATGTTTCCTATTAGGTGTGGCATGGAATGAAGTCCCCAAATCTACCACCCAAGCATAAATAATATTATCTAATGAAAGAATAAAAGCATCATGCAACACATCACCTCTCACCTTCACTTCGTGATTGTTCTCTTGTTTTCCATCTCCTTCCTTTCCCTTCCAATATTTGTAGTCTTTCTTTATATGTCCTTTCTTTCCGCATTTCTAGCACACTATCCCCGATCTAGATTTGGATTCACCTTTCTTTGACTTATTACAATGTCCCAGTCTCTTTCCTCTCTCTATTTTTCTTCCTTTAGTATCTGCAGTCAAAGCATTTCATCTTGTCTCATATGAGGTTTTCCGTCGCATTTCCTCACTAAGGATAACACCAACAACATCATCAAACTTTAAAGTACTAGATCCAGATACAAAGTCACTGATATCCATAACTAAGCCATTCCAATTTTATGGCAATGAGCTCATAAAAAATAGAGCCCTAACTTCATCATCAAAATTTAACCCTATAAAACTTAATTGATTGGTAACCGTATTAAATTAATTTAAATGATCTGCAACCGATCCACCTTCTGACATCTTCATATTAAATAAACGCTTCATAAGAAATACCTTTTTTGAGGCCAAGGGTTTTTCATATAGTTTTTCCAATGCCATCATTAAACCCTCTATTGTCATTTCCTTTGAAATGTTGAATGCCATTGATTCTGCTAGACACAGTCGTATTGTTCCTAGTGCTTGTGTGTCAACAAGGTCCAATTCTTTGTCTTTCATACTTGCTAGCTTCTTTGATTTTCCGCTCAATGGTAGGTAAATATTTTCTGATACAAATAATATTCCATCTGCATCTTCCACAATTGGTAGTTTTGGCCGTTAAAATTTTCAACCCTAAACTTGCCATCTTCCACCACTGCTCTCACTCAAACCAAGAACCCTTCTCTCCCACAATTTTATCAGGAAAAAAGACCTTCGAATCTGATTCCAACTATTGTAAATTAATTAACAGAGTAATTAAATATATAAAATATTGTGGAAACACAAACACAACAATGCATAAAACAAGAGAGATACAAATATACGTGGTTCACCCAATTTGAGCTATGTCCATGGAGAAACAATTGTTCCTTCCTTTTATATTATCTAGCAAAATGAAGAGATACAACCTACAATATATACATTGTAATTTCCTCTTCTCTCTCACAAAGTATCCTCTCTCTTTCTTGCTCAGAATAACAATACACAACCACAATACAATTCCCTCATATAAACCGAGGGTTGCCTTCTAGGGAAAAAAAGCCTAAATTAACATAACTTCTATCGTCATATCTTTCGCCTAATGAATGACCTAGATTGACTACGGAATTACAATATTTTACACAGTAATTTTTCATCTATTGTTAGCTTTAGGGGCACTGTCCCTAAAGCCCTGCCAAGGGGGGGCTCATAAAATCATCATCACCCACCATGGACCCCCCTGATGGCGATATACAAGCAGTGTTTCTGCCCCATTAGGAATAGGGATCCAAGACGACTTAAAAGAAAAACTTATGAACAATCAGTAATATAATCAGACTCCACACCCAACGGTTCTATATCTTTTCTAAAGGAAAATGATAGTGCAAAGGTGTAAGTTTCATGATATGATGGTAGTTTAAAGGCTTAGACTCTCATTGATTGGATAAGGGAGATCATAAGGTAATTTAAGTGTAAAAATGTTCAAGACCCCAATGCTCAGGAGTACTTGTTGTATATGCTTGGGCTGCGACGGTGATATGTTGAGCATCCGGTTTTCGTCTACTTCTCCTCGGCGCCTTCGACGAGGATGCTCCTCATCCTCCTCGGGACTCACTCTTACGGTTGCGCCCGCGACCCCTAGTGCCTAATGGGTCTATGCCCGTGGATGGTCTAACCATTTCCGTCAACCTCCTCTGAGTTACAATATACTTATCTAACCTGACCACCAATCGAGCAGAGACCCTCGGTTTGTAGACTATGCAATATCTCTGATTAATGAAACTTGGTAGATTTACATATAACAAGAGCAAGAAACAAGTAATATTAAACCTAAGCAAAGTGAAAGTAGAGCAGGTCATGATGACCAACCTCCATTGGCTCTTTCTTACCCAGGAACCTGTGCTTAGACATTGCACATAATAGATATAATCCAGAGGGGTTTGTCTCCACCAGATGGCAGAGCTACCCACCAGCTCCTCAAGCCACTTCCCATCTACAAAAGAACCAACACATTTCAAAACCAACAACGACAACATGTAGAGAGTAATCACAAGCCAATTTAACAAAATATAGAAACAACCATTCCAACCAAGTGGTAAATTCTTCCCACACAGACAAGGAACCCAAATTAAACCATACATTCCCGTACGTAGTAGTAAGATACCATAAGAAACAAATATCAACTTGGAAACAAATATTTCAAATAAAATTGAGCCACACAAACATGCTCATCAGACGAACAAACATTACCAAGACGCACAATCACCCATTCGCAGGAGGGGGCATAAAACTTACAAGAAAAAATTAAAATACCAGTATGTCACAGGCAGGGATGAATGGAAAGGAACAAGACATACCCTGTTACCAGCGCCATGAAACCAACCGAGATTACCTCCCACAAACGTTTCCTCCCTGGAAAGCTTGCCACCAAAAGGGAAGCCAAGTGATTCCTTGCAACTCTCAAGACCTTGCTATAGCACAACTCAACTACATGAAATGTGGTGCAAGAATCCACCACTTGGAGGGTTATTTCTCAACGGAAATTAACACCTGCCTTAATACCTCCCATGCCTCCAACCGTTGCATCAACCCGATCACACATGTTATGTGACTTCTGGAGCCGCCCTTCCTCATTGTCTGCGATCTAATCACTATTAACGCGAGTCCCAAGTGGGACAGTGAACTGGCATGCACCCCGATTGGGGAAAAGAAAACACATATTTGAAATTGAAATTGCAATTTAATATGGGTGGATGTAGGACAGTTTAAGAAAAAATGATTTGATTCATCTTCAATTGTGGAATTGTTTCACAATTTGATGCATCTTCAATTGTGGAATTGTTCTACGTTAGACGACCTTCAGGATTTGCACAAGCTCAGGAGTTTGAAGAGATTATATATTTTTAATTGCGTAAAGTTAAGGAAATTTCCTAAAGAGTTTGGTGAGATTAGAGCATTTTCTTTATTAGAAATATTTTCGTTATTTTCTTTACCTGAATTAGAGGAGTTATCATTAATAGAAGATGGGGCAATGCCTATGCTCAAAGTATTTACCATGATGCAATGTGAAGCATTACACACATTGCCAGAAAGTTATTTGAATCTCAAAACACTCCAAAAAGTTAGGGTGTTTGGTTGTTCAATGGTATTAGAGAATCTACAAAGAATCAAGTTAGTAAACCCAAAAGTAGAAGTGATAACAATGTTTACAAGAGATACTAAAGAAATTATACAAAAGTTTAAAAAAGATCCAAGATTCCATAGAAGGTTGGAGCTATGGTGAATCTTGGAGTAATGAGCTTTGGCTTTTCCTACAAGATCTTTATAGACCTCTATGATCAATATTTTGATGATCAAGATTTGTAATTTGTATTCATGGTCAATTTTGTATATATCAAAAAAATAAAAAAGTGTGTTTGATAGTGTAAAGTAGCATCCTTAAAATGCTTAGCGCTAGAATGTATTATACATTTTATAGCTTCTAACATAACACAATGTGGTAAGCAATAATTCAAAATAATAAAATCATTTCAATCAGTGTTTTCTTTCTCAATTCAAAATAATATTACAACATAAAATATACTTTTATATGTAGTTTGATCTTTGTACACAATCATCCCACATTAATTCTTTACATAGTACAAATAAATTAAGACACCAATATCTAGAAAACAAACAATACATAACTAAAACACAAGTGAAGTTATGTCCTTCAAAGTGAATGTGCAATATTTTTGGCAACTTCAAAAAAATCACTTGACTCATTACATTTTATATTAACCTACAAATCATGCTTTAAGAAGAAGAAAATGATGATACAAATGACAAGTATGAAACGAATCAATAAGGTCCTTGTAAGTGACATACTTATTATGATCATAAAAATTATATAATCACATAATGCACTATTGTGCAAGTGAAAAATAATATTAAGAATTTCTCTCATCTTAAGGTACATTACACCTTATAGAGAAATATAGAAAACATTTCACCCTTTAATATACAATTTGTATATATTGCAACACATACCCAAGTTTTAGCAATATCTTTGTGAATTACTAACACATAAATGAATGGAAACTAAAGTTCAAGCCTCACAAAGCTTAAAGTTAGCATCATATTTATATGTTTATATGCTTATACCAATAATTAGTATCTCAAAGCTCAATAACCGAATAGCTATATATTAATAATGCATATATATTTATGTATAAGAGGATTTACTATTCTTCCATGCATTTACAAATTGGCATAACAATATATATTTCCATATGTCCCAAGGGGAACACACTTGCATTTTGCATGGTGTGTACTATAAGCTCTGAAATGTTGATCATGCATAGATGCTTCTTTGCATGTAGCCTTATAATTTGCATCAAGCAATCCAAACAACACGAAAAGGTTAAACCAACAATAACAAACAAAAGTTGCTGACTTCACCAGGAAACTTTAAGAAACAACAAAAAATGAGCTTTCAATTCACAAGAAGATGTTAACAACAAGAACATTATTAACAACAACAACAATAATCACAATATGGAGAAGGGGAATACAATACAATTAGTTCAATATATATAATATTGTGTTTGCAAAGACCATTCATGAATATAAATCATATAGATGCATTATTCCCATTGATAATTCAAAATTAAACATTAGTAGATATATACTCACCCCAACCACTATTGAAGTTCCAATTTGAGAAACTTCCACAAAGAATTGTTCAATCAAAGAATAAACAATAAGGTAATATAGAAGGGAATTAGGGAAACTACACATACCTCGTTCTCAAAATTGCTACGACAAGAATGCATGTTCAAGTTGAAAATCATGAATACATGCAAATTCTAGGAATGACCAAACATTCCTATTTGAATGGCTATGACCCTTATCGAGCCTCCATACACTCACCATACCCACCTACATATTGAGTTCTACATAGAGTTTACTCTAAATGATAAAAATGCATATGTTAGGGACACATGCATGTTCTTAAAAGTGTGCACGTGTTATTAGCACATGTGCATTCTCCTATCGATGAACACTTAAAAAAAACAAAAGCCATGCCCTTTTTTTATTCATTTCTCCTATGCACAATGCCTTTTCTCCATGTTTTCTCCAACCTATTCATACATTTTCATGCTAATTCAAACTATAATTCACAAGGACAAGCATGAGAAAGTTTAGAAACATTGCACTCATTTTTTCCAATAGAGAAGTTCCGATTTTGAGATAGGTTTTACTGTAAAATTTCCTTTTTATATATGTTAAATTATACAAATATAAATAGTTTGTAAGTTATTTATTATTATGTACATGCATTTTTTATTCTATTAAAATAGAGGAAAACCCTGATTTAAGCCCAAAACCTATTCCCAACATCTCCATGAGACACACACAATGAAATTAATCAATTTCAAAATGAAATTAGAAACCTAATTTGTGAGCTTAAAATACTAGAGAGCCATTTCATTTTTCTTAGGCTACTTCGCTCAACCATTGTTGCTCCTACTGGTCATATCTATGACTAATTATCCAATATATATGAATATATGAATAGGAAGAGAGGATACCATTCAACTAACATCATTAAAAAAGAGGTGAAATATCTACATATTACCAAGAGATGATTGTCCAACTATTTACTGACCCTAAAACCAACCATCCCTTAATCCAACAAAAATACATCTTTGTATGGACTAGTTCACATATTGCCCATTCAAAGGTAATTGAATGTATGAGTGACTTATGGTTTTGATTACCCTCCTTATAATAACAGGGAGGTTCGATTGTCTTTTCTATGTAAATTATGGGTCAACATATCATTTATTGTGGCATTGGTGAATTCCATGGAGTTGGTCTTGGCTATGCTTAGAATTGAGAAAGGACTAAAATAATACATTAATAGGGTCACACCTTATTATTCATATTTGTGACATACCCAACCCCTCCTTTAACATTGAAGGAATGGGGCACTAAACCACTCTGATACGTACCACTTTGATACCGATCTGTAACGTAGCCGAATGGGGTATACAATTTTTTTTTTCTATTTTCTCTCCTTTTTCAACAACCTTTAACTCGGTGCTTCCCACAACCCATCAGGGTCAAATCCTGAATGAAATCTCAAAATCGTAGCGATATTACCGCTTGAATGCAATCACAAGAGTTCCATCTCATAATCTTATGTTCCTGGGTTCTCGGAAACTTCTCAACAATTCATTTGAAATTGGTTACGGATTCCAGGATTCTGGGCCCTCTGGGATTCCAGGTCACCTATACCAGATTATAGAGAAATTATCCATCGTCCTGCATGTCGTCAACTAAAGTTCCCTTGTTCTTGCTACTCTAAAACAATTCAAGTAATACTATGTTACATGATTCCAACCTCCAATATTCCCCACTGCTAGGATGACATCATGCTAACATCATCCCTTGCATGTGTCAACCTGTTGGAGGTCCATGTGTCACCCACATATGGGCCTTTGAGTACCTAAAAACCTGATAACTACTTTCCATGTGTCTGTTGTTTTAATTAATCCTAATTGACCAAGACTACAACAATTTAATTGTCAACCCAAGGTAGGTCTGTTATTTCAATGGAGTTTGCATTGTTTGTGTCGATACACTACGACCAAGAATGAAAATAGAAAATAGTAAATAATTTCGTTGAATCAATTGTAGAAATTAAATTGGTGGAACTCAGTGTTGCAGCAATAATGTTGCAACTCCTGGAACTCCCTTCTTTAATTTTATCAACCCGGTAGTTCGTAACAAACTTGGAAGCGATGGTGTTGTATGCACAAGTACTAGCTCTTGCCGCAGCTGTCACTTGATCAGCTGCCACAAGTATGCTAGGAGCTTAATACAACTTCTATGAGCTCTTAGAAGAAGCTTTTTAACTGATGGATGAAAGCTAACTCAAAGGAGGCTAATCTACTTGCAAAAAGCAACTGAAAGAGGAAAGGAAATGCAAACCCTAGCAAACCCTAATTTTACTAGCTAATCCTACTGATGCGGGAAAGAGGATGAAAGCTACTGAATGAGATGCCATTGACTTCTGAGAAGGTGAAATGCATGTGTCTAAGCTACTTCTATAGTAAAATCTGGAAAAAAACTTCTTTTTGTATTTTTGTGTAAAGTGTTAGAATTGTCACGCATGTGATTTAACTGGTTTTTGACTATGCAGAGGTGGATTGGTGAGAGGAAATGCTTACAAGAGGTTGGGAAGGTTAGGAGAGGGCCTAAGGGGTCCCTAGCACCCTTCCAGAGAGTTTCACCGAGTTTGGCTATCAAGAAACTGCTTCCGTGAGCTTCTACAGGAAGTCTACAAGGGTTCTACAAGATGTTCAGTATTTTCTACAGGATGTTCAGAAATGGGATTTTGGAGGGTGGATGGAGAGAGAAAGGTGAAGAAGTGAGTATGGAGGTAGGATAAGGGTGTGAGGAGGTCCAAGACTTGGTGGATGGAGTTGAGAAGAGATGAGGATGGCTGGATTTGTTCAAGGGAGTGGAGCATTGTTGCACAAAAATATGGAAACTAGGTCAAAGTGAGGGAACGTAGCAAATGTGAGGCAAGAATCAGAGTTAGGGGATGGAACAAATGGGATTGATGGAGTACGCGTAGATGGGGAGGTTTTACAGGTGCTCTGAAAGTTACTTCTCAAACTGAACAAACGATGACTTGGAAAACCAATGACCTAGCTACTTTATTCTAATCTGGCCTACGTAACAGCAAAGGAAATGAATAGAAGTTTATTTGCAATGAAATCACGTGAAATAGTTATGAAAACTGAGCAATCATGAATCTGAACACTTAAACACAACTGGTATCAACTTTGGCAAATGAGAATCTAAGACTAATGATTGCATGGTGAGGCAAAGACAGTGTTTTTGTTGGCAGTAAGGTCACGTTTGTCCCAGCTCATGATCCCACTGAGGGAGAGGTGAGATCAGAGGTCCTTGATGGCATTTTTCTGAAGATCTTCCCTGTTAGTAACCTATCAACTCAATCTGAACATATAAAGCCTTTCTAATCATCAACGATGACCTAGGTAACCAGCAAGATGTTAATCTACTTAACAGAAATTATTTTGCAAAGACATAAAAAGCAAATAACAGTACATAAAGGAAGCCTTGGCACTTGGGTTGGGCCCAACCCTAAGAGCTATAGGCTCCTAAGAAAAACTTAGAACTGATGCCAAGTAAAGCTACTCTTCATTACTAAAAAATAATCATGTCACAACAAAGTTATACAACAGTAGCTACAAAAATGAGCTGAGATAATGATAGCACTATAGTGCAAAACCCAACAGTTCCAAAAGTAAACTACGAATGCTGAAGCCTTCCTATTTATGCACTACAAGGGTCCTAGCAACCCTCCTTAACTCAAGGGGCTCGGCTGTTCAAACTGCCAGTAAACAGTCACTCTTCACAAAGCTACTCGGCTGCCTTTAGGATTCGTTTTGGTGGCCTGCTGAGCTCCGAGTTGAGGGTGGAGATTTCAAGGAAGGGCCATTTAATGCAAGAGACACCCTTCCTATGAATCCTCACCCTTGTTCCTTCATGCCTGGCTATCACCTGGCTCATAATTGCTTGGCCTTGTTCCAAAATTTGTCCAAAAAACCTGAAATAACCACGTATTAGCCTCCTTGGTAAAGTGACCACCCTTATTCATTCAAATAACATAAACATACTCAAAAACATGCATAATCTATGAAAAATGGTGGATTGATGAAGAACAGTAGGAAAAATGAGTCCAATAAGTTACCCATTTTTGGGGCTCATCATCACCCCCCTGCTAAATGGGTTGCTCATCCTCTTAGCAACTAATCTAGCTCATCATCCTTTATAGCTTTGATCGCCTCCCTCACATCCCAGGCCTCCGCGGTGATATCTTCTTCCTGGTCGTGAAATCCTTCTTTGCTTTCCACTTCCTCCCACTGTCTGTTTTCCTCCTCTTCCTTAACTCCTTCTAGCAATCCCAAAAGCAAGGGAGGATTGAATTTCAGGCCGATCCAATTGGCCTGCAGATTTTGCATCGAATGTTTGTAGAGAGGTACCCTTGCCAAGGCCTCCCTCATCCTAGTGGGAGAGTGGTATTCTCTTATCTTCAAGCTGTGAGGCAGTGTGTTCCACCACCTTGTGCAGGCATGAAGGCAGTTATCCCCCAACAGTCTCTCCATGTCCTCAAAGTGGGCAATAGCTTGAGCCTGTTGCTCAATGTATTCTGGTAAATCCTGAGGGCTATTGGCCAAGTGCTGGTGGGCGCTTATCACTGCTGAGGGGTCCTCTGGCTCTACTCGGATCATTAGTGGCTCACTGAGTTCCATGCTCATAATACTGCGAACCTCTGCTACTCTTTTTTCCTCATGATTCATCCAAGAGGCCATGGCCATAAGTTGGACATCTCCTACCACAATGTTGGGATCCCATGAATTCATGTTTGGAAGGGCTAAGTTGTGCAAATAAAACTCTGCTAATTTAGCCTTGTCCTCTAATGAGCTACTGTCACATAAAGCCACAAATTGATGATAATTTTGAAATGGAGTGATGCCCCTTTGGGCCAAGGTGTTAATCTGAAACTGCAACCACTGATCCTTAAGGTATAGGGCGTGTGATTTGGCAGGATGCCTACACTGTAGAGCTTCCACCACCCAGCTGGCCATGCAGGCCAGTTGGGACTCCTTTTCTTGTACCTGTTGTTTTAGAGACTGTATCTCCTAGCTTGCTTGCAAGTCCTTCTCTTGTAGCTGTCTAGTTAGTGTCTCAATTTCAGCCTGCAACCCTTCTCTTCTCTACTGTTCATCAGGGGTTTCTTTGTTTATTGTGGGCTTCTCCTGTTGCTGTTGTTCTCCCAAGATGTGAGGCTTGTCTTCCTTATGCTGTCCCTATAGTTGTAGCTGCTGTTTAAGCAGCTCGTTTTCTTCCTGTAGCTTGGCCCGTTGGCTGCTTTCCACATGCCGTACCATAGCCAATTCCTTTCTCGCCTCTTTGAGTTGTTCCTCCTGGGGACCTATATCTGCCACACCCTTGGACTTAGTGATCTTCATCCAAGTGTGGGTCCTCACTCTCTCTTCTTCTAGTGAAAGGAAAAGTGGCACTGTGAATTTTTGGGGTATGATCTTTTTGGCCTCTAACAAGTTATAGTAGGAGCCCAAGTTGGGCTGGGGGCTAGGTTCCACAATGTTCTCCACCTTTTATTCCTCCTGTGGTGATTTAGCTGCCTCTCCTTCCATTTCCTCGGTCTCCTTTAGCCTAGCCAGTGTTTCCTGTAGAACAGTCTCAACATCCTGTAGAGAGGTCTTTGTGTCTAGCATTTTCATCTTTTCTCTCCAGGTGGATGTTTTCAGGCTTCCCCATTCATAGGTGATGGATGCCTTTGAAGGTGACCTTTCCTTTTGTTTAGTTTGGGTGTCCACAATCGTAATTGGCTCCTTTGACTGTGGCTGGGGTCTGCTAGTTTTTATTCGCATGCTCCTTCTGGCCTTAAAATACATGGAAGGCTCCCTTTTTCGCTTCCCTTTTTTCTTTGGAGATGTGCTTAGGGAAGCCAACACTGCTACCACCTCCCTGGCCAAAATCTCAGGCGATTTCTCCCTTTGTTGCTCCGTTTCCAGGCTTCTTGTAGAAAGTCCTGTGTCGACTGTTTTCATGCTTCCTGTAGAAACAATTTCAACTGTTTCAGTCTGCTTGGCTAGATGTGCCTTTCCTTTTAATTTCTATGTGGTTGCCTTGGTTGTGTCCTCCTTTGTTTGGAATTTTTCAGTCCTCTCTGCTCTACTCTGCAATCATTTCTCCCTTAGTGTTTGTGCCTTTGTTCCTCCCACAATTTTGGGCTCAGCAACTTGGCCTTTCCCTCGTTTCTCTTCTTGTTCTTTCTGTGGTGGTCTATCCTGTGTTTCTTTACCACTGGCTTTCTCTTCTGCCTCAATGTGTTCCCTTTCTTCACTGCTGGATGAAGTGAGTTCCTCGACCAGAATTCAAATATCATCATCCCTGGACATGTTGCGGAAAATCTCCCAAGAGAGAGGGACAGTGTAGGTATGGAGGGCATCTTCCACTAGAAGCTTGATAAGCCCATGATGGGCTAGCTGATCCGGTGTCCCTTCCTTCAATTTTGTGCCACACTCAATTAATGATTGCAGGAGAAAATAGGGGATGCTTAACTTCTATTCTGGAGGTAAATCCATCCCATGTCTGAGTTCACTCAGCGACCGGAAGTGATAGCCGTAGACAATACTGAACCGCCCTTCACAGGTAATGTATTTCATGATCTGGAAGCTGACTTCGCTCCAAAAAGGATGTAGGCTGGCTCTCCGGAGCCCGTTCTTGTCTTCTGCAAACTGTTCCTCTGGTAGGAAGAATTATTTCTTGGCTTTTTGGCCCAATGCCCTCTCCTCTTTGCTCTAGGGTATCCCCAATGGCAGATCAGTAACTCGACTAATGCTTTGTGGGGTAAGCTTTAGGGTCAACCCTCTAAAATTCGTAGTGGCCAGTGTCTTTGACTTAGGCTGCAGGGACATTAAGAACTCCTCCGTTATCTCATCGTCATGACCCTAAATTCTGTCACAAAAGGTCATCCAATTGGCATGGGTGAAGAGGTTCACCACCTTGGGATGTTCACGCAATTTTCTGGAATCCGAGGGTTCCTTCCTGATAAACCCCCCTGGCATGGTGAGAGTGCTCTATTTTGTGCTTTGAGCAGAGAGGACTTGTTGTTTTATGGTTTCCTCCTTCGAACTTGAAGACAGTATCTCTCAGGTGTTTATATTTTAACCTTGCACCAATTCCCTGGTTTTAAAAACTCGATTATCCGTGTATAAAAGGAAGACTTGGGTTTCCCAAAACAGAGTGCAGAGCTCAACTTTCATCCCCAGCATACATAGAACCATGTAAAATTCACATTTTTCCTACACAGGTTAGCCCTGACAGTGCTTTATCTTTTCTACAGGAGGAATTTTCTTAACAGGAACTGTGGAGGAAAACTTGGATGCAAAACCAACGAAGAAATTCCGTGCAACCACAAGTAAACTGCTATTTTTGACTCACAGGCAGACTTGTCTCTAACCCTCCAATTCAAGACAGCTCAATTCACCATGTTTTTGAAATATACCATGCATGGAAGAGTGTTTTCGAGCCTACCTCTCTCGGAAATCCAAATTTGACGAAGAAAAGTCCAAACTTCTCTGCTTCGGAAGGCTATGTTGTATTTCCTGTAGAGCCTCTTCCTATAGAACACTTTGCCAGCTTCTGTAGGATGTCACGACACTTTTGAACGAGCCTGGGACGCGGGAGAATTTTGAAACAGGCCGAAAAGCTTGGGTTAATAGACTGTGGAGGCAGAGGACGCGTACTTCGCTGAGAATGGTTGCAAGTGCAAATGAACAACGGTTAATGCGAGTCTTTGGCCGAGCATTTTTGAATTACGGTGCAATTCATGGCGAGGGGGTGAGGTGGCCAGGCCGATCCGTTAGCCAACGTCACGACCATCATTCCTCTGCGTGTCCCTGACCGCCATTACCTCTCCTCTGCCATTAACCGCCGCCACCACTGCTAGTCCCGCCGATTCTCCCTGACTGGACACTCCACACGTGTCGGCTGCACGTCTCATTGGAAAATTCGAACGTAACCGAGCTTGTTTGGATCCCACGAAGCTATGCGACTGACTGTGGGTGGCCAGTTGACTGGCCACCGAATTCGTTCAATCCGAACCATTTTCACAGACATGCAGTTTTCAAAATATAGTCTATGCAATTTGACGAATAAGGTTAGACACTTACCTGTGTGGCCGTGGACGTGTTCTGTAGGCTTCGGGACTTGGAACGACTGCTTCGCTCACTGCTGCCTCATGCACAGGTGCTAGAACTCATTCTTTCATTGGTTGATGCTGTATGCACGGCTTTGGAACCCGATCCTCGGTTGGCAACACTACATGCACAGGTGGTGTTTGGTTTCAGCTGTCGAGGATGTTTTCACATCCAGGAGGAGCCTTTTTACATGTTTCCTTTTGTTGGTTTTGGCTGCCCCTGCCTCTAGAGTATGTCTTCCAGAGGGATCAGCCGCTACAGGACTCCTGTAGGATGTCCTGTAGCTGCTTCTCCTCCTGGGATGCAGGCTAAACGAGCAGGGCTAAATTCACTGATGAAGAGTCTAGATGGAGCTTGAATAGGTAGAGTGTGTGGGCCTTTGCTGCTTGATTTTTCACTTGAAAATTTTCTGTCCATCTGAAGAAAACAAGATTTCTTGTATGACTGCAGGAACACATAACTAGGTGGTTGCAATGGCGGTGGAAAGAGATGAAACAGGTGATGGATGGAAGAGAGGGGTGGCTGTAGGCCTAACCAACAGACTCCAAGCTTCAAATCCCCTTCCAAAATTGAATTTGGCCCACCCGAAGGCTCTACAGGATGTTTCCTGTAGAAATACAGAACTTCCTGTAGAAAGCCCAAAACTTCTTGTAGAAAGCCCAGAACTTCCTGTAGGAGGTGGAATCTCGACCCGAATGTGATCAAATCCTGGGAAAAGCGAGTGGCCATGGAGGGAGTGTCTGTAAGGAGGTCCTATAGCCTGGTACAGACCCCTGTCCTCGTTTTGCACGACCTTCTTTATCTACAATGTATTCCCTGCAACCTACAATAATTTTACAGAGATTAGGCCTGTTTCTTTTTTCTCTTTTTTCTTTTTTGTTGAGAGACAGCTGGGGCGCCTCCATGAGGTTTTCACCCCCACTATCTGCCCTGGGCACCTCAGAGAGGTTTTCACCCAAGGATCTTTTTTCAGTCCATTTCTTTATTGTTGAGAGACAGCTGGGGCGCCTCCATGAGGTTTTCACCCTCACTGTCTGCCTTGGGCGCCTCAGAGAGGTTTTCACCCAAGGATCTTTTTATTCCTTTTTTTTTTTGATGATCAAGGTGTGGGTGGAATAGAGGCAGAGCCCTGCTCTACTACCAGCACTGATTTTTCCAAAGTTTCAATGAACTCCTGCCTCGAAAGGGGTTTCTTGTAGATTTTCAATCGATGCCCATTGACAAGCATGGGGATGGCTTCTTCATCAATGGTCCTGATAAGGACTGAACCATTGTCATTGCATTTTTCCACTATATATGGTCCTAACCATCTTGTCCTCAGCTTCCCTTTGAAATCCTTGTATCTTGAGTCATACAGCAGCGCCCAATCTCCCGGCTGGAATTGCTTTTCACTAAGGTGCCGGTCATGCCATATCTTCCTCTGGAGTTGAACTACTTCTGAGTGGAGGAGGGCCTGCATTCTGTGTTCATCTAATCCATTCAGCTGCAGTAATCTTTCACGTTGAGCATGGCTGAGATCTAAGTCCAGCTAAGCTGCCACCCTCAATGTGTTGTACTTGAACTCTATGGACAACAAAGCTTTCTTCCCGTAGACCAGCTCATAAGGTGTGAAACCTGTTGTAGTCTTCCAAGTGGTGTTGTAGTCCCAGGTGGCCTCAACCAGGCGATCTGCCAAATCCTTTCTACTGTTGCTCAACACCTTAGTCAAAATCCCTTCCAATGCTCTATTAGTGACTTCCACCTGCCCATTTTCTTGTGGATGATATGGGGTGGAAGTCCTGTGCTTGATCTTGTGATGAGCGAGCAAGTCTTCAATTAGGTTAGAGGTGAACTGGCTTCCTTGATCGGTGACTAACTCTCTTGGGTAGCCAAACTTGTAGAAGATATTTTCCCTTAAAAGCTCAGCCACCTTTTCTTCTGTCGCTGCTTTGATTGCCTTTGTTTCTGTCCACTTTGTCAGATGGTCGGTGCACACAATGATGTAAGACCTTTGCTTTGAAGGAGGGTTGATAGGACCCACAAAATCCATGCCCCACTTCTCAAATGGCTCGAAGGTCACTTGAGGTTGGAGAGGCATTTCATCCCTTGGAGTCAGTTTCCCCATCCTCTGACATCGGTCACACTGGCTGATATATCTTCTGACATCTTGGTTAAGAGTAGGCCAATAGTAGCCTGCCTATAGAATTTTGAAGGCAATCCTTTTTGCTGCAAAGTGGCCTCCACAGGGCCCATCGTGATAGGTTAGGAGGATGTCAAAGACTTCCTCCTCCCTAACACAACGCATCAATATCAGATCTGGGCCAAGTTTGAATAGGTTTCCCCCGATCGAAGTGAATGGGGCACTCTTCCTCACAATTCTGCTCTTCTCCTTTGAGGATAGATGCGGAGGGAACCGTACTGAGCCCAAGTAATTTGCTATATCCGCAAACCATGGGTAGAATACTGAGATAGAAAACAGGTGTTCATCTGGACTCTAGTCATCCACCGTCCCTTCTTCTCTTGCAGGAAAATCCAATCTAGACAAGAAGTCAGCAACAACATTTTCCTTACCTGGCTTGTCGACAATAGTCAAATCAAATCGCTGCAACAAAAGTAACCATCTAATGATACGAGCATTTACATCAGGCTTATTCATTAAATATCTAATCGCAGCATGATCAGTGTGTACAAATGTTTGATAACCAGTGATGTAGTGTCTAAACTTGTTTAGGGAATGGACTACGGCCATGAATTCTTTCTCGGTTACAGTATAGTTCATCTCTGCCTTGGACAAGTTTTTGCTGACGAAGTATATGGCATATGGTAGTTTCTCCTCAACTTGTCCTAAGGCTAGCCCTATGGCTTTGTTCGAGGCATCAGTGTGGATGTGGAAAGGTAGGGCCTAGTTTGGACCTCTTAAGATCGGGGTGGACACCAGCTTATCTTTCAACTCATCCAGAGCCCCTTGACAGTCGTCAGTCCATTTGAACTCAACATCTTTCCCTAAGAGGCCAAACAATGGCGAGGCTAGCTTACTGAAATCTTTAATGAATCTTCTATAATATCCTGCTAAGCCTAGGAAACTCAGAACATCTCTCACCTTTTGAGGAGGGGACCTTCTGGATGATAGCAATCTTGTTAGGATCCACCTGTAATCCTTGCTGAGAAATTGTATGACCTAGTGCAGTCCCTTCGGTCATCAGGAATTCGCATTTTTTGGGACTGAGGGACAGGTTCATCTCAATACGCTTGGTTAAGACTTTTCCCAGGTTAGTCAATGCTTCTCGGAAGTTGGACCCATAAGGAGTAAAGTCATCCATATAGATTTCTACCAAATTGTGGACCAACTCAGAAAATATGCTCAATACTACTCTCTGGAAAGTAGCAGGAGCGTTGCATAGCCCAAAGGGAAGGACTTGGTAGGCAAAGGTACCCCATGGACAAGTGAAGGTGGTTTTATCTTGGTCCTATGAGCTGATTTGGATCTGATTATACCCGCTGAACCCATCTAGGAAAGAGAAGAGCTTCTTCCCTACCAATCCATCCAACACTTGATCTATGAAAGGCAAAGGGAGATGGTCTTTCTTGGTGGCTTTGTTAAGTTCTCGGTAATCTACATAGATTCTCCACTTCCCATTTTTCTTGGGCACAAGCACTAGAGGTGAGACCCACTCACTGTCGGAGATGGGGTAGATGAATCCTGCATCCAACAATTTTTGCAATTCTTCTTTGACAATGTCTTTAGGGGCTGGATTCATTCTCCTCTGAGGCTGCCTGACTGGTTTACAATCTTCTTTACTGTAAATGCGATGGGTACAGACCAAAGGGTGGACTCCTTTCATCTTCTTATAGCTCCAAGCAAAAGCATCCAGATGATTGTTCAGTAAGCTACACAACTCCTTCTCCTGGGAGGGAGATAGGGAGGAGCTGATCTTTAAGGTTATTTCGGGGCCAAATTCCACATTCTTAACTCTGGGAGAGGTCAGATCAGTCACACAGAGGTCCACTAAAGTGCTAGCTTGGGTATCTTCCACCAATTCCTCTAAGGACAGTGCACTGGGAGGTGGATTTTGAATCAAATTCTCAATCAAGTCATCCTCGATTTGAGGGCCTCCCCTGGTGGTTTCTACTGTGCACAATGGTGCAGAGTAGATCTCATCCTCATCTCCCTCTTCCAACCAGAGTGGTAAGTCATGTTCTAGCAGAGGTTGGGCAGGAGGGTATAGGACTAGTTGTTTGGACATAGGCCCATTATTGATGGTCATGCTTCTAGCTCGACAATTGATGTAAGCAACCACAGTGGCTAACCAAGGCCTTCCCAAAAGGAGGAGGTATCCAGTGAGCTTTTCCTTTGGCTGAAGGACCAAGAAGTCCACAGGGTACTCCCAAGAGTCAACAGAGACCAAGACATCTTCCACAATCCCTTTAGGAGTCACGGTGGAGCAATCTGCTAACTGCAGGACTGTCGAGGTCTTCCTTAAGGAACTCTGAAGGTTGAGTTTACTCATGGTGTCCCTGGTCATCACATTAATGGTAGCCCCTAGATCAATCAAGGTATGGGGGATTATGATGCCATTGATGTGGACATCAACTACAGGACTCCCAGTGTCCAAATATTTTGGACAGATTACTTGCCCCAACATTAGATCGGACAGTTGTCCTATGACATTGATAGTCGAGGCATCTCTCTTTTGCTTGCCTGGGTGCCTGAAACACTTCTCCTTAATCAATTTTTTGTATATTGGTACATCTTTTATGGCCTGGAGAAGTGGTATTTTCACACACAACTGTTTAAGTTCTCCCAGAAGTTCAGTCTCCTCTGGGTTTGGTTGCGTGGTTACCGTTAGTTGCACAGGAAAGTGTGGAATGGCTTTGGGTTCACTTTCTTGTGTCTCTTCCTCGTCCTCTGGGGGAGGAGGTTGGTGATCTGGAAGGACCTTCCCAGATCACAGGTTGATCTCCTGGATCTCCACAGCATAGGTAGGGCATGTTGTCTCCCCAATGTATACCTGCTGGACCTGTCTGTTGTTGGGGTTCGGGTTCGGTTGAGCAGGCATCCGGGGTTGTCTTAGAGGAGCAGAAGGTAATGGTTGTGGCTGAGCTGGTGGTGGAGGTAGAATGGCGGGAGGAGAGTTGTATTGGGGCCTCCACCCCGGTTGAGGTGCATTCCACTGAGGTTGTGGCTAGACATGTGAGTGAAACGAATGAGCAGTGGGTTGAGTATGGTATTGAGATGGATAAGGCCACGGAGGAGGTGCGGACCAGGAAGGATGAGAAGGGGGACCCCAAGAAGGTATGTGAGCAGATTGGTTGGGGCTATAATAAGCTTGGGATGTCCCTTGCATCCCCTGCTAGTAAGGTCTGGGCCCATGCGGCCTCCTTTGGTTGAGGAGGTTGAGAGGTTCAGTGGTTGCCTTAGTCCCTTGGTACATGACTTTAAATTTGGGTAAGGTTGGGCATTGGTTTGTGGGGTGGTCTTCCTCACAAACAAAACATACCTCTACTGAGTGCAATGGACACTCGTTCTTAGGGTGCTTCCTCATACATCTGGGACAGAAAATGGCCAAAGCCCTCTCAGCTTCCTCTTTCTTTTGTTGGATTCGGAAAGTATCAAGTTGCATGGAAATGGTCTGTCTCACCTCACTTTTGAGGTCTTCCATCTGATTAGCAAACTCATGCTTGGAGAAGGCGGTACTAGCTGAAAGCGGATTCCCCCTACCTCTTTTCTGGGCTGCCCTAGAATTGTTTTGTAAACACAGTCTTTATGTCTTCATAAGGTAGTTGGTAGATGTCCCCTCCAGCTAGAAAAGGGAGGGTATCTAGAAGGTCTTCAGGGACTCCTCGGAGCAGAACCAACTTCAGAGATTCAGGGTCAAGTGTGCACCTGGCCCGTTTATAGCTAAGTTGGAACCTTTCCTCGTAGTCTTCTAAGGACTCATCATTTCCCATGGTCATCCGGAAGATTTCTCCCTTTGTTTCCTTGGACCTATAGTAGTCCCGGTATTTGTTGTTAAAGGCTTGTTGCATCTGATCCCAAGTGGTGATACTGTTTCTAGGTAACCCCATGAACCAACGTAATGCTCCATCCTTGAGGGTAGAGGGAAAGAATTTCAACTTTTGCTCATCTTCTGCATAGTCATAAGTTCGAAAAAGGACAACAAACTCAAACAGGAAGGTATCAGGGTATTCAGTGGTCAATCCATGGAAATGAGGTAAGGCTGAGGGACTTATGTTTTTCATCTTCATGTCCCCGTTGGTCTCTTGGATGGGTAAGGTACCTTCTATTCTCTCATCATCTTCTCTACCGTTTCTGTTTTCAGCCATGGTCTCAAAAGGAATGCTTTCTTGCTCTTCTTCTATTATAGGATCTTTGTATATCTCAGGAAGTTCGCTTATAGGTTCTTCTGGGTCACTGCCACCAAAGAAGAGAGAAGGGTGACTCAGTGAAGTGGTGGGGTTGTTGGGTAGGAATTTTCTGGTATTATCTCTGTTCCTACGAGGCATGAAAGGACTTTTGGTTGCTTTTGCTTTTTTTTGCTTGTACCTGCAAAACTGAGACATATGGAATTGCAACTAACTAAAGTCTATCTTGTGGAAATGAAAATGCGGAATTGAAATGAAAGCAGGAAAGGACTAATCTATTTTGCTGAAATAAAATTGCAGGAATGAAATGCTAGACTACGCTTGCAGAATTGAAATTGCAGAATTGAAAGGCTAATCTATGAAAGCAGGAAATGTCTAATCTACTTGTGCAGAAGTGAAATTGCAGAATGGAACTAAAATAAACTACTTAGCAGAAGGTTGGAGTGGAAAAATAGAAGAAAAGCAGCAATCACAAATACTCTAACGCTTCCCTGGAAACGACACCAAAAAGATGGTGGGCCCCAATATTGCAGCAATAATGCTGCAACTCATGGAACTCCCTTCTTTAATTTTATCAACTCGGTAGTTCGTAACAAACTTGGAAGCGACGGTGTTGTATGCACAAGTACTAGCTCTTGCCGCGGCTGTCACTTGATCAGTTGACACAAGTCCGCTAGGAGCTTAAGCCAACTTCTATGAGCTCTTAGAAGAATATTTTTAACTAATGGATGAAAGCTAACTCAATGGAGGCTAATCTGCTTGTAGAAAGCAACTGAAAGCAGAAAGGAAATGCAAACCCTAGCAAACCCTAATTTTACCAGCTAATCCTACTAATGCGGGAAAGAGGATGAAAGCTACTGAAGGAGATTCCATTGACTTCTGAGAAGGTGAAATGCATGTGTCTAAGCTACTTCTACAGTAAAATCTGGAAAAAAACTTATTTTTGTATTTTTGTGTAAAGTGTCAGAATTGTCATGCATGTGCTTTAACTGGTTTTTGACTGTGCAGAGGTGGATTGATGAGAGAAAATGCTTGAAAGAGGTTGGGAAGGTTAGGAGAGGGCCTAAGGGGTCCCTAGCACCCTTCTAGAGAGTTTCACCAAGTTTGGCTATCAAGAAACCGCTTCTGTGAGCTTCTACAGGAAGTCTATAGGGGTTCTAAATGCTGTTTTGTATTTTCTACAAGATGTTCAGAAATGGGATTTTGGAGGGTGGATGGAGAGAGAAAGGTGAATAAGTGAGTATGGAGGTAGGATAAGGGTGTGAGGAGGTCTGGGACTTGGTGGATGGAGTTGAGAAGAGATGAGGATGGCTGGATTTGTTCAAGGAGGAGTGGAGCAATGTTGCACAAAAATATGGAAACTAGGTCAAAGTGAGGGAACATAGCAAATGTGAGGAAAGAACCAGAGTTAGGGGATGGAACAGATGGGATTGATGGAGTACGGGTAGATGGGGAGGTGTTACAGGTGCTCTTCAAGTTACTTCTCAAACTGAACAAACAATGACTTGGAAAACCAATGACCTAGCTACTTTATTCTAATCTAGCCTAAGTAACAGCAAAGGAAATGAACATAAGTTTATTTGCAATGAAATCACGTGAAATAGTTATGCAAATTGAGCAATCATGAATCTGAACGCTTAAACACAATTGGTATCAACTTCTGCAAATGAGAATCTAACACTAATGATTGCATGGTGAGGTAAAGACAGTGTTTTTGTTGGTAGCAAGGTCACCTTTGTCCCATCTCATGATCCCACTGAGGGAGAGGTGAGATTAGAGGTCCTTGATGGCCTTTTTCTAAAGATCTTCCCTGTTAATAACCTATCAACTCAATCTGAACATAAAAAACCTTTCTAATCATCAACAATGACCTAGGTAACCAGCAAGATGTTAATCTACTTAACAAAAATTATTTTGCAAAGACATAAAAAGCAAATAATAGTACATAAAGGAAGCCTTGGAACTTGGGTTGGGACCAACCCCAAGAGCTATAGGCTCCTAAGAAAAAATCAGAACTGATGCCAAGTAAAGCTGCTCTTCATTACTCAAAAATAATCATGTCACGAGAAAGTTATACAACAATAGCTACAAAAATGAGTTGAGATAATGATAGCACTATAGTGCAAAACCCAACAGTTCCAAAAGTAAACTATGAATGCTGAAGCCTTCCTATTTATGCACTACGAGGGTCCTAGCAGCCCTACTTAACTCAAGGGGCTCGACTGTTCAAACTGCCAGTAAAAAGTCACTCTTCACAAAGCTGCTCGGCTGCCTTTAGGATTTGTTTTGGTGGCTTGCTGAGCTCTGAGTTGAGGGTGGAGATTTCGAGGAAGGGCCATTTAATGCAAGAGACACCCTTCCTACGAATCCTCACCCTTGTTCCTTCATGCTTGGCTGTCAACTGGCTCATAATTGCTTGGCCTTGTTCCAAAATTTGTCCAAAAAACCTGAAATAACCACATATTAACCTCCTTGGTAAAGTGACCACCCTTATTCGTTCAAATAACATAAACATACTCAAAAAACATGCATAATCTATGAAAAATGGTGGATTGATGAAGAACAATAGGCAAAATGAGCCCAATAAGTTACCCATTTTTGGGGCTCATCATAAATCATTCATGCATAAATTAAAACACTCCATAGAAATGAAATCACACTTAACAATTACCATAGCAAGGGCACACCACACACTGTACTAATAACTACACCAGCTAGTCAAGTACCATATTGCTAATCAAATCAATGTAACAACATAACATAATTCTGGTATTGAAGCAGATATATTCTACAATTTATACAGCAACAACAGAAAACCATAAAAACAAAAAAGAAATAATAATATACAACTACTCTACTGCTGCAATCCCTGCTAAAGAAGAGGGCCCTTTCTCCCTAGCAGGAGCACAAAAATGGACACGAGTTTTTTTAAAGAATCAGTTGAGAAATAGTAACAACATCACCATAGTGTCTTTGATATTAAAAGTAATTAAAAGTTACAAGATAAAACTAATAGTGCTCTCTATGTCATCTCCATACATGAGAGATTAAGTTTTTCTTATAGTTATTACATACGCAAAATCAAGAATAGATCAATCATGAGAATCTCATGATTCTCATGCCGATCATAAAATAGAAATCATTATAACCTGTTCCTAAATACAAATTTTATTCGAATACATTGGTTAAGATCACAACCGCTTGGATCTGTTACTTTCTAAATAAACAACTCATAACTTCTAATAGCTGATGCGTGGAATAGTACCCATGACTTTGCCAACTACGGTGTAATAGCATCCTGCTGTCAAATGATGGTTTGGGATGTAACAAAAATCATTAGGTAACAACAACCTTGTAACGGAATTCAAGGTGTAACAACGGTCACTTGTAATAGCACGTGGTGTAACAACAACACTTGTAATAACATACAGAGTGTATCATCAATCCGTTCCATCCTGCTCTTAGACCGATCAATGTAGTTGTTCACTCCATAACCTCGTTCTTGGAAGAAACACCTGACAAAGAGGAGAGGATCTAAAAGACTTCTCCAATGCTTACACGAGTTAGCCATAAAAAGGAATATTGCATCGTTATATTCAGCAAAAATGACAAAATAACATGTCGAGGAAATAAGTTGTTTATGATAAGGAAAAGGTGATTAACATGTAAAGTTTCATTGGCCTAGAGGGAAAGAGGAACAAAACTGGGGAAAGAAAGTATAGGAAATAGGTATAAAACTACACCCAACATCTCCCCCAACTGAAGCAATTGCATGTCCCCATGCAAAACCTCAGCTTCTCCTGCTATACCTTCGATGCAAGTCTGTAAAATTATAGGCACCAACAATTTCTTTACCAAGAGACCTGTACCCCTGAGTAGCCATTAGTTGTCACGGCCAGGATTCTTCTTCATAGTCGTACAAGTGGTAATCTGACTGGTATTCTTCCACAGGTAACCAGATCAAAGGAAATTTGAATCTAAATCCAATCCAGAAGGCTCCCAATGTCTGCACCACCCGGGCATATTCAGGTACTCATGTAACAACAACCAAAAAATTCCTAAACTGAAAAGGATATCCTTCCTTTAATTCATCACTACATGCCTCGGTGTGCTTACGACACTCTATTAGTGCTCAACTTTTCATTTGCGCATAAAAATTGAGGCAAATCCCCACGATCCATTTTCTGTAAGTGGCTGACTATTCCCTGATTCTCGGGGTACTCAAGAACAACTTAAACTCACATCTCAGTCCATAAACCATTCCTGGTTCTTCCCTGATCCATAATGCTGCCCTTTCTTCACTGGTCTTAGCTTATTTCATGGGAATATTCCATTCGATTTAATCCCCCATATAGGAGAAAACACTTGCCACCATCTTTGTATTGACCTATTCACACATCATGCCATGCAAAAGAAACTCACAAAGTAAGCTTTGTTCATCAAAATCACAAGTACGAAAAATGTCAAGAAAAGTACGGGTAGAAGAACACAAATAAGTTCTATTTTCAAATACTTCTTTTGACTGAAACAATTAATAATGTTCCCATAGGAACACTGGATATGATGGGGAAGGTCACCTGCATCCTAGCAGGTTCAATGTAAGCTCACGAAGCTTCGTCTTATCATTTGTTAGATCCAGAACCTGCTACTGTAACAGTTGCAGTTGTTCGTTTTTCTTCTTCATAGCTTCCTTATACCTCTGCTCTTCCCATTCTCTCTCCCACTCTTCCTTTAACCATTTCTCCCTGAGTGAATCCATCATCTTCTTATGTGCTTTGAGTGAGATCATTCCCTCTTGTAGACAGATTGCGTGCTACATCCATTTGTGTAACTTTTGTGTCAACAACATTCTTTCAGAACACCATCCGGCATCAGGACCCAGTGTTCTTCCACATGCACTAACAATTGAAGGTGTAACATCCTCCCAAGGGTGAAACTGCTCCATTTCGGTTGTTGGTCCTTGTGTAACAACAACGTCATCAATGGGTTTTTGTGTAGCAGTTTCTTTTTCTCTCTAGTTAGCTTCCGCTTCCACTGCTGGTTCTTGTGTAATAGAAATGTCATCCACGAGTTATTTTGTATCATTTTCCCTTTGTTTAGCTTCTATTTCCATTGCTGGTGCTTGTGTAACAGTAGTGTCAACCACAGGTTCATGTATATCAACTGCTTCTTCTTCTCCTTGGTTAGCTTCTATTTCCACTACTGGTTCTTATGTAACAGTAATGTCAACCAAGGGTTCCTGTGTATCAGCTACCAAATTAATTTCTGTGGAATTCTCCATCTCAGTTGTTGGTTCTTGTGTAACAGCAGTGTCTTCAACGGGTTTTTGTGTGTCAGCTTCCCAGGACTCAGTTTGTGTTTCCCTTAAAATGGTGTCCATTGCACAAAATCTATACCCCGTTGCCACTAGCTCCTTAGCACAGGCCGTGCACACAACACCCGAAACATTTTCCTCCTCAACCCTACCTATAGCCTCAGCCAAAGTATCTAACCCTGGGGCTCTTGCCTCTACCTTATCCTTTGCTAACTTCTTCCCTATTTTTTCATTTTCTCTTTCTAAACTCTCAATTTTAAGCAGCAAGGATTGGGTCTCGTTCTTACCTAGTGAGGAAGGTTCCTCCAGCCGAGCCTGCTCTTCACCTTCCTGCCTCACTGCCTCTTTGCTCTTATTAGACATGGACGAGGACTCTGGGTGCTCACTAACCTTTATTCTCTATTTCAGCCACTTATCACCAATTGGCTTGTCAACTGGTCTCTTTCCAGCCCTTGCTTTCAAGGGTTGGGGTTGCTCCTTGGTTTGTGCTGGAGCTTCATCAGACATCCCAATTTTCTTTCCACGGGTAGTCCTAGCCTTATTTTTCATGAATTCATCCCAGCTCCTACCCTGGTGACTTAGGACATCTAGCACAATTATCTTGATGAGGTTTTGGTTTGTGATGCAAGTCTGTTGATGCGCAGTTGTCTTCATGACCGTGACCATATGCCTGATATTTTCCAGCAAAAAGTACGAGAGGTTTATCAATTGTCAATGTCGGAGGTGATTTAACAATGGGAAGTGGTAATTGAATACAATTGTTTCCCTTCCCTCACAGGTGATATACTTGATGAGGTAAAGGGTGACATCAGCGCATGGCTGGGGAAGCGATAACTTGTCAATCCCCCTTACTTTCTTCACCAACCATTCCTCCCCTTGGACAAAATCCTCCTACAAGGAGGGGTCATTAATTTTTCCGTTAAACCACATTTTACCCTCAGTTGGTAATGTCGTCACAGGAGAAATTACCTCCTCTGTAACTTCCAGCTTTAATTCCCTGGCCTCCGTTTGATTCCTCTTTAAATTCTTCGCGAATTCCATAGAAATTGCCCCGTCTGATCCTTCCAGCCTTTGGAAAAACTCAAACCAACCTGCGTCTTTAAAAATTTGGCATGATTTTGGGAAGTTTTCCAATGCTTGTGTTGATCCTGGTTCATGTCGAATTGCTGCCCCACCCATTTGCTACACAAGTTCAATGTTGTTCTCCTCTCTTCTCCTCCTTGAGAAATTCTAGAGCGGTCAGCGCATTGCTCAACTCTTCTAGCTCTAAAATTGTTCTCCTCTGCTTCTATTTGAGAGCTCTGAATGAGGATGCAATGCTTCAGTAGTGGGTAAATGGTAGGGTGACGCAGGCGGGAATTTCAAATCAGGATTCGAATTGCGCAATAACGTTTTCTGATTAATGCTAAGTTATGGAAGGTCTAATCTGAGGTACAATTCCATTTTTTGGCATGATCGATCATTAAATGATAATTACTATAAGATCATCATACTTTGGTTGTGGTTTTTAATGGTTATAGGTCATGCAAAGGTCATGTCATCATGTAATTCGCCTCCCCCCGGCTTAAATGTGACAGTCAACCTCGACCGTCAAAAGGGATATTGCGTTAGATTGCCACAATTACTAAATAAAAGAGGATAGTGATATTACCATTTTATGACGTACCTGGTGTGATGTGGAGAGAAGACATTGGTGACGAGGTGCACGAATGTAATTTTGGCGGTCAAGGCAACTGCTCCTGAATCATGGTGATGTGTGCTATGTATCGCAATAAATAATTTACTTGGATTATTTCTAGAAGTCGTCGGTTGTTACAGATGTAACAATGAAGATGACTGTTATGTATTATCGATTTCCACAAAATATAGAAGAAAAAAATTAAATAGTCGTGTAACAACATTATTGTAAGATATGCTTGAAATAACAAATGTTGTTACAGAGTGTGTAACAGCTTCCATATAGTGGTTTTCAACTATTACAGAAATTATATGTCTGCGCCCGAAGGAGGTTTTCACAGCTAGATTATTCATTTTTTTGTTTTATTTTTATTTTCTTGTTATTTAATTGTTATTATTTTATTTTATTTTAGTAGGTGTAACAGCCGCCGACATAGGTTGGTCTTCAGCTATTACACTTATTGAAAAATTAGAATTTTGGCAGCACAGGAGGGTTTTACCCTTCTCTCTTATTATGAAGATCCGAATTAATGACAATGTTAACAAATGAATCCCTTGAAGCAAGTTTATGATATAACTGAAGACGATGCTCATTTTCAAGCAATGGTGTCCTCGCACTGTCAATGGTAACCAAATTCACAGTCCCATTGTCAAAGATTGTATCTACCTCATAAGGACCTAGCCATCTGGTGCAAAACTTACCCTTGAAGTCCTTGAATCTTGAATCATATAAGAGAGCCCAATCTCCTTTTTGAAACTTCTTCTTCTTGATGAACTTGTCATGCCACTTAGCTCTCTGTTGTTGGATAATCTCTGTTTGCTGGATAACAACCAGTCGTTTCTCCTCCAATTCATTAAGTTGTTTCAACCTTTTCTTTTGTGCTATAGCCAGATCCAAATTCACCTGCAATGTTGTTCTAAATGTCTTGATTTTGAACTCTATTGGGAATAAGAGATTCTTACCATACACAAGTTCATATGGTGAGAATACCGTAGTATTCCTCCACGTAGTTCTATATGCCCACAACACTTCTGGAATTTTATCAGCCCAATTCCTTTGGTGCCTAGCCACAGTCTTGGTAAGAATCCCCTCAATGACTTTGTTGGTGCTTTCCACTTGGCCATTCACTTGTGGATGATAAGGTGTTGTGATTCTATGATGGATTTTATATTTTTCAACCATCTTTTGGATCATATGGGATGTAAACTGGGGCCCTCCATCTGCCACTATCTCCCTGGGTATACTAAAATGGATGAAGATGCCTTCAAACAGGAAGTTTGAAACAGCCTACTCCGTGGCTCTGGTTAGTGCGTTTGCCTCAACCCTTTTCGTGACATAGTCTGTGTAGACCAAAATGTAGGATTTCTGTCTAGATGAAGGATTAATTGGTCCCACAAAATCCAAGGTCCATTTCTCAAAAGGTTCTAAGACTATTTGATGTTGTAACGACATCTCATCTAATTGCAGTGGTTGACCCATCCTTTGGCAACTATCACATCCTATCACGAACTTCTTGGGATCTTGAAATAGTGTTGGCCAATAATATCAAGTCGAAAGGACTTCATATCCTATTCGCTTGTCTGTGAAGTGCCCTCCATAAGGTTCCTCACGACAAGCCTTAAGGATGTCAAATATCTCATCTTCCCTAACACAATGTCTGATTGAAAATCTGGTCCAGTGTGATAGAGATTCCCATCTATCTAGGTATAGGTAGCACACTATTGTATGATCTTGCACTTTTCCTTAGAGGACAAGTATTGTGGAAACTTCCCTGCAACAAGATAATTGGATATATCTGCATACCATGGTGAGTAAGTATAAATAGCAAAGAGATACTCATCAAGGAAAGAGTCCTCATTAGGAATGCAATTGTCATCAATAGTTAACCTAGAAAGGAAATCAACTACTACATTATCTCTTCCAGTTTTATCTACAATTGTGATATCAAATTCCTATAACAACAATAACCAACGTGTAATTCTACCATTGGTAATTGGCTTATTCATTAAAAAATGAATGGCAATGTGGTCAGTGTACAAATACTTGATACCTAGTGATATAATGTCAAAATTTATTGATGGCATGCACTACTGCTAAGAATTCCTTCTCAGTCACCATGTAATTGAGCTCAACTGAAGTCAAATTCTTGCTTATGTAGTAAATAGTGTAAGGTTTCCTATCCTCCAGTTGGCCCAAAACAACACCTATAACAATATCATGTGCATTTGTATCTATGTAAAATGGCAGTTCCCAATTAGGTCCACGCAAAATCGAAGCTACTGATACACAACATTTCAACTTCAAAAAGGCATTCTCACACTTTCCTGTCTGCAAAAAGTCTACATCTTCCATAAGTAAAGAAAACAATGGCGATGCAATTTTTGAAAAATTCTTTATAAACCTTCTGTAATACCCTGCATGTCCCAAGAAACTACGTACCTCTTTTTGCATCTTGGGAGTTGGAATTTTTAGAATTACCTCTATTTTAGTAGGGTCTACCTTGATCCCGTCAGCAGAAATGTAGTGTCCCAGCATGATCCCTTCAGTCATCATCATGTGACATTTTTCAGTGCTCAAAGCAACATTAGTATGTACACAACGTTCTAACACTTTTTATAAATTAACTAATGCTGTTTCAAAAGCATCACCATAAGATGTAAAATCATCCATAAATATTTCAAGGTAGTCATTCAACAAATCAGAAAAAAATTCCTAGTATTGTCCTATGAAAAGTTGTTGGCGCATTGCAGAGTCCAAAAGGGAGTACTCTGTATGCGAAATTTCCCTAAGGGCAAGTAAAGGTCATTTTATCCTGATCCTCTAGGGCAATCTGTATCTAGTTGTAGCCACTAAACCCATCTAAAAATGAAAAAAAAAAATTCCCAGAAAGGGTGTTAAGGACCTGATCTATGAATGGTAAAGGAAAATCGTCCTTTTGAGTGGCCTTATTGAGTTTTCTGTAATCCACATAGAATATCCACTTGCCATTCTTCTTAGAGAAAATGACAAGCAGAGACACCCACTTACTATCAAATATCAGATAAATAAAGTTAGCACTCAGGAGTTTTTGTAATTCTTCCTTCACTACCTCCTTCAATGCAGGGTTCATGCGGCGCTGCAGTTGTCAAATTGGTTTGCAGCCATCTTTAAAATAAACGCAGTGAGTGCACAGGTTGGGATGGATCCCTTTCATATCCATATAGTCCCATGCAAATTCCTTCTTGTATTTCTGTAACAGCTGTAACAACAGTTTGTTTTGCTCAGCAGTCAGGTTGGGGTTAATGTTCAGATACTTTCCTGGTTCTATTTCGACTGGACTATTGTCAGTATGTAGAGTGGTTCTCATTTGTTAGAAGTTTATATATTTTACCTCCTCTTCCTCTTTTAAATTTTCAATAGAAGTGAGAGAAAGTGAGTTACTAATAAAGCCATTAATGATATCATCTTTTGTCTCATCCTTGAAATACTAGGTTTTTCCAAGAGTGAGGAGCGATAGGGAAAGATCTGATTCAGGTTCAAATTCATTCCACCAGGGATTTTTCAAATTCATATTTGGTTTTGGGGGATAAATATTAAGGTTCTTTGTAGCCTGTCCATCTAAAATCATCATAGATCCATATTTTCATCCTATAAATGCATCTGCAGTGGCTAGCCAAGGTCTCCCTAGGACCAAAGGATGTCCACCCAGGTTGGACTTGGTGTGTAAGATAAGGAAGTCAGCTGGATACCTCTAGGAAGCTATTTTGATTACTATGTCTTCTAATACCTCCTCAGGTTTAACATGGGACCTATCTGCTAATTCAAGTAGAGTAGGTGTATTTCTAAGCCCATCTAGCCCCAGGGTGGTAAAGAAGTCCTTTGTCATCACATTAATGTCAACCTAAAGATCAATCAATGTATTATGGGAGGGTCATTAATATAGACAGGAACCATAGGATTTCCTGGATCATTATACTTGGTTAAAAGAGCCTAAGCGATCATTAATGCAGTCAATTTCCCCATCACGTGTATGATAGTAGGGTCCTTAGGCTTCCTTCTAGGTTTCTTAATGTATAGATCTCATATTGTTTTGGCATAAATAGGTACTTCTTTAAGGGCTTGCAGCAGAGGAATTTGTACGTGTTGGTTTTGAAACTCCCTAAGGAAATCAGATTCAGGTTGTGAGGTCATTCCAGTCTCAGTTAATCTCTGAGGATACAGAGAATCCTGAGTCATAATAGTCGAATCAGCTGCTACAGGTGTATCAACCATACTCGATTTGGTTGTTACAGGAGTAACAGTTCTTCTTGGGTTGGTTGTTACAGACGTAATAATTTTCTCTGTATTGACTGCTAGAGGTGTAATATATGCCTCAAGATCTACTATGCCTCCTCTGGAAGGTTCACGTTCCTCTTCGGTAATGATAGGGGAGTGATTTGGTTTAATTACCTTACCTGACCGTAGTTGAATTTCATTAATTCAAATGAGAGTGATATGGTAAGTCTAGAAGGTAGTTAGAGCCTCCATGCTCTGGGATGCTTTATTATTCAGGTTAGGGTTAGGTTGCATAGGTAGTTGGGGTCACATAGATGGTATAGTAACAAGAGCTTGGAAAGGGGTCAATTGTAGCTGCTGATGCATTGGTAATCTAGGTGGGGCTATACTTTGGGCATTCCCCTCCAGTTTTGATTCCAAGGGTATGGTTAAGATGGAGGATATTGGAGAGATGGAGAGGGGGCCCACTGGTTCCAGGGTGAAGGAAACTATGCTAGAGAAGGAGTAGAAAATTTCCATGGATATTGTTGAGTGTTATATGCATTATTCCATGAATTAAAAGAAGAAAATCTTGGGACATACCTGGAGGTCATGGCTGCATTGGTATCCTAGGTGCGATGAAATAAGAGGACTGAACTTCTTCACCCGACTCTCTAAGTACTGCTTTCCATCTGGGAAGCTCTAGACATTGACCTATAGAATGTTCCAACTCACAAATATTGCACAAGATGATGATGTTCGTTTCACACTCCTTCCAAGGGATGTTTCTTCTGGAAATTCAGACAGAACACAACCAGAGGTGTATCAACTTCTCCTTGTTTCTTCTTGATCTGTGCTGTCCTTATCTGGGTAGATAGAATAATGAGGATTTCGGTTTTGAAATTTTCAAATAAATTCCCGATATCTGCTCTGGTTACTCCTCCACTTGCAGATTTTTGTATTCGGATAGAGGCATCTCAGATTGTGCTTCTTCCCTTCGACGATCCTCTAGAGCATCTTAGACAGAGCTTTACAATTTTGGTGAATGGTTCCTGAGATATGTCCCCTTTTCCTAGTATATTTAGGGTATCAATGCAGTCATCCCTCATTCCTCTTATAAATATGGTCTTCAAGATCTTGTGATCTAAATCACTGTGTTTAGACCTCTGCAAATTATAATGAAACCGCTCTACGTAGTCCTCTAGGCTCTCATCCTCCTTTTGTGTCATCCTGAATACTTCCTCTCTTAAGTCCCTGGTTCTGCAATAGTCTTGATACTTTGATAAGAATGTCTCCTTCATGTCACTCCATGTTCGAATAGAAGCAGAGCCTAACCCCATGAACCATCTCAGGGCTGCTCCTTTTAGAGTAGTAGGAAATAATTTTAATTTATGAGCATCTGAAACATAGTCATAACTCCTACATAAGACATCAAATTCAAATAAGAAGGTGTCAGGGTCTTCTACAGTCATTCCTTGAAAAGATGGTAAGGATGATAAATGAATATTTTTCATGGGAGCCTCGCCTCTGATATCCCCAATTGGGAACTCAAAGGTGGTGACAATGGCATCTTTTTTAGTGTTGTTGATAATATTGGTGTCCCCCATTGCTAACCCTTCTAATATTTGTTGTAAGATACGTTCTTCAAACTGTTCTTGTGATTATCTTGCAGGTGAAATTGGTGGCTCAGGTGGCTTCAGGGCTAGTTGTTTCACTGCAATGCCTGAATTTGAATATTGATAAACCAATAGGTGCTCTCCTGTTTCAGGTTTTTGATGTCCCTCTTCAGTTTCCCCTTGTCCCTCAGTCCTAAGGTTTTGGTTACTAGCTTCCCCCTGCTGTTCCTGAATTGGATCCTTAATCTTGGGAGTGTTTTTGCTAACTTTAGAATCATGGAAAATTTTAGGGGCTAATGTTCGCCCAGTGGGCTAATTTTCCATGATTTTTCCACAAAAAAGATTCGCCAATTTCCAATTTTATAAAAGACAATTCGCCCAAATTTTAGAATACAAAATTATTTTAACTTAAAAATCGCCAACATTATATAGAGATTATATATAAAATCATTATAAATTTGAATAATTTTACAAATATATCAATAAACATTTTATAGTTTGCATATTAGGGATTATTGGGATTCGCCAATGTTTTTAAACTTCAAGAAAATTTTCCATCCTTAAAATTTTCCTTGTTTAGAATGGTATGGTCCCAAGACAGAGGAATCAAAGGTTTCTATCCTCGTGATGTGAGTAACAACTTTTTGTGGCCCTGTTTTCCTTGCATCCCTTTGAGAACTTGACTGTTATTTTTATGCCTTTGAGATCAGTTCATGGATAAATGTTTTCCTTCCCAAATCTAAACTTTTCCTTTCCTTTTTACGACCTGTTTTTCCTGCGACTAATTAGAGTGGGGGGTATTTTTGGTATTTATATGATTCCTATAGTTGCACACATGGACCCTATGTGTATTAATTCACACCCTAAGTGTCTCAATATTCGACAATGGTGAGATTGCCCAAGTATGTTAGAGCGATGTGCAGGTTCTTACCTCTTGTATTACCGCCTAGCAACTGAAGAGCAGAAGAAACGCTTTAAGAAAACACCAAAATGCCACACCCTAAGTGCCCTAGTGATCACAACAGCGAGCCCACCTAGGTATATTAGAGCGATGCGCAAGTTCTTACCTCTCGTCTTACCGCCCAACGATTGTGGACTAGGAACACTCTATCATCAAACAAACAACATGGCTGACTGTATTGTCACCTTCCATCGCCGACAACGACGCAAAAATGTAATGTTGTTTTAATCAATCCTAATTGACCAAGACTGTAACCATTTAATTGTCAACCTAGGGTAGGTCCATTATTTCAATGGATTTTGCATTGTCTGTGCCGATACACTACAACCAAGAATGAAAATAGAAAACAGTAAAGAATGTCACTGAATCAATTGCAGAAATTAAATCATTCAAGTAGAAACTAAAACACTCCACAGAAATGAAATCACACTTCACGATTACCAGAGAAAGGGCGTGCCACACACTGTACTAATAACTACACTAGTTGGTCAACTACCATACTGCTAATCAGATCAGTGTAACAACATAACATAATTATGGAGATGAAGCAGATATATTCTACAATTTATACAAAAAACAAGACAAAAACATACAAACAATAATATACAGTTACTCTACCACTGCAGTCCCTGCTAAAGAGGAGGGCCCTTCCTCCCTAGCAGGGGCACAGAAATGAACACGAGATTAGTTAAAGAATCAGCTAAGAAACAATAACAGCATCACCGTAGTGTCTTTGATATTAAAAATAATTAAAAGTTACAAGATAAAAATAATAGTGCTATCTATGCCGTCTCCATACATGAGAGATTAAGTTTTTCTTATAGTTATCACATACCCAAAATCAGGAATAGATCAGTCATGAAAATCTCACGATTCTCATGCTGATCATAAAATAGAAATCATTATAACCTATTCCTAAATACAAATTCTATTCAAATACATTGGTTAAGATCACAACTGCTTGGATCTGTTACTTTCTAAATAAACAATTCATAACTTCCAATAGCTATTGCGTGGAATAATACCCACGACTTTTCCAGTTACGGTGTAACAACATCCTGCGGTCAAATGACAGTTTGGGATGTAACATCAATCTTTGGGTAACAACAACCTTGTAATGACACCCAAGGAGTAACATCGGTCACCTGTAACAACACATGGTGTAACAACAACACTTGTAACATCATATAGAGTGTAACAGAAATATGTTCCATCCTACTCTTAGACCAATTAGCACGACTGTTCACTCCATAACCTCGTTCTCGCAAGCAACACCTGAAAAAGGGGAGATGATCCAAAAGAATTCTCCAATGCTTACACGAATTAGCCATAAAAAGGAATATTACATCGTTATATTCAGCAAAAATGGAAAAATAACATGACAGGGAAATATGTTGTTTATGATAAGGAAAAGGCAATTAACATGTAAATTTTTGTTGTCCTGGAGGGAAAAAGGATCAAAATTGGGGAAAGAAAGTATAGGAAATAGGTATATAAACTATACCAAACAACCTCCATACAATAATGCATTGCCACCTGTCCCCCCTATAAGTCCTCAATCTTAGATCCTGGCTCTCCAATTAAATTCAGTTTGAATTTAGTTATGAGATTCCAAGGTCTAAGACTCCCAGGAATTTCGACCTTCCAGGATTTCCTTTCTCGGATCCCATATCCCGACGCTCTAATTTAATTCCAAATTCACAATTAGTTATGGGATTCTGGGGTTTTTCCTAGGAATTGGTTCTTTGACATCAATTTTCCATTACAAGATATGTCTATTGACGATATCAGGTCCATCAAGTGACAGAGTTACCGATGATTAATTAAATTAACTTACGCGATCCAACCCTTACGGGACTTTTCTAGCCACATCATCATTCTCCTATCCAATCACATGAAGGTAAACTCTGGCTCCACCAATAGGAAGCCTTCCCAACTAGGGTTATGATCTGCAAAGGATAAGGCTATCCATATCATTTCTGTAAAATTAAGGCTTCGCTCCTTAGCACTGGAATGAATCCTTTCCTTTTGTTTATGCCATGAATCAGTCATGGGGCTTTAGCTTTTCCTCATGTGATATCTTAGATAAGGATCTCTATAATCTCCATGAAGACAAGCTTTACCGTTGCACAAGCTTCCTTGAGCTAGTCTTCTCTACCGCGACTCTGTCTTAATGGTCTGGTAGACCCCCAAATATACATCAATATTTCACCACTCTGCTAATGTCAATCTAAGGTGTTCCATGACATTATCTCTCCTGATCTTGGGTGATAGATTCATTATGGATTCCAATCCCATGGGCCTTCCTTACTTTTGGGTAGGGAATTCCTCACATGGTGGCATAGGTGCTCTTGCATCTCTTACCTACCATAGGCTTATCACGAGCTTTCGAGAGTTTTCCATCTTTCCTACCACACGCCAACAGTTGCAGAATCCACGTTGTCTCTATGAGTAGCTCCTTGGAGCTATACAACACCTTTTGGTGCCTCATAGGCAATGATAATACAACACTTACACATATCCAGCCTTCCTAAAATGCAAGGATGTAGGCCATTTAGGTAAATCTGAAAGGCACAACTGGCCCCAGGGAAACTCCCCTTGACAGTCGTACATTTCTTGCCTGGTGGCACAACAACTTGTAAGCATATATATAAATTGTAAACTAATACTGACTCTCCCCAACAAAGGGTATTCCATGTAAACTGTATATTAATAAGAGGGTCTCAAAGCCCACTATTTTTAAGGTTCATTTCAAGCTTTCACAGCTTTAGCTATGGCTTGTATCATATCCTAGAGTTCTTTTACTTTTATTAATGTGTTATTCTTAACACAATTAAGCATTTCATTTAGATTAAGGTTCAACTCAACTTTATAGCTTAGACAATGTTACCATGCAGTTTATTGCACCTCTTATGCATTAGATACACAATGTTTTCCATCAACAGGTTATCACACACATTTTGCTTCCTGATCCAAGCACAAATACACATATATAATCAACACATATATCAGTGGAGTATCCCCACAAAGATGCACTAGATATGCAAGAATTAACATCACAAATGCAGTCCCTGAATCCATAACTATTATGAACAATAATGCAACATGACTCATTAAATGTAATCAAACATACACAAATACTTATCCTTGAGTTTGTAAGGAAACTTAGTTTGGGACAAGGAATCTCCACCCAACCATAGATAGTTGTAGCCACGTTTACTTGCAACTATGACCCCTGATCTAGATTCCAAAGTATGATGGGAAAATGCTTGCTTCTGGGACTACACACAAATTGGCAATTGAAATAGGGGCTCCAAAGGACCTCCTTCGTCAATTCCACCAGCCAATTCCTTCTTACTTTTCTGGCACAAGGAGTCTAGAGGTGCCCCACCTCACCCCCAAGTGCACACACAGTGATTCACCCCCTTTTTAGGGAATCCAAAGTCCACTTTACCAATAGGGCGATATCCAAAAGTCTTTGATCAAGTCTCTCTCTACTTTTGCTTCAGGACGACCTCTTCCCAAGTTGTCACAAGGCTCTAGAGTCTACTATCTCAACCCACAACCTCCAGGGGACCGAAAATGTTATAGGGCTTCAAATATTCTATCCCAATCCACAGCCTCCAAGGACCCAAGATGTTGCATGGCTCCAGAGACCTTTATCTCAACCCACAACCTCCAGGAACCTAAGCTGTTACAGGGCTCAAGGGATCCTATCTCAACCCACAGCCTCTAGGGATCCCAAGCTGTTATAGGGATCCAGAGACTAGAAACTCAACCCACAACATCCAGGGACAAAGAACCAATCCCCTTCTCTTCTCTTCTCTTTAGCGCTACGTGCTGAAAGATTATGCAGGAGGTTTGATTCCAGACCCCTTCTCAGTCTGCCTCCAAAACAAAGGTCTCTATTCCCTTTCCACAAGGAGTTTGAATAGGTCTCTCTCAAAGAAAAATTATCCTTTTTTGGAATGGGTATGTCTTCTTTTTGAATGATTTCTCCTTTCGAATGTGGATCTCCTCTCTCATTGAATGCCTTCTGATATTTGAATTCTCTCTATTGTTCAAATGCTTCCTTCCAATGCTCCTCTATGAATGCTCCCCCTTCTCCCATTCGAATCCCCCCTTCGAATAACTCCTGCTCCTTTTTTCTTTCTTAGTCCTAACCTACATTTATGTCAACATTATTTAGTGTTGCATCCTTGTTTTTGTCATCCCTTCATAAATTTATGTCCTCTTTTCTTGTTGTGTTTATTTCAAGCAAGTATGGACCTAAGTACTTTTCTTCAATCCATTTAATTTCAGGAACTAGTTCATTAACTTCATGCACCAGCCAACTTTCAATGTCTTTCCTACAAATTCAAGTTTATTCTTTGCATAAGAAACCATAATGATGCAGGGGCATTAGGCCGAGCACATAAAAATGATAAGTTATTAAATTTATACCAAGAGCCTAGCAATGTGATGGATTGATCACATGTTAAGGCTAGAACATTTTAAAGTTATCTGTGAATTTTTTTTGATATTCAGTTAATATTAGTTAGGAATATCTAGTAAAAAGAAATGATTTTATAGTTAGTAAGTAGTTAGGGATAAGGGAAATTGGTTCACATCCATGAACTCATTTCTTGGATAGTTGCTTTTAGTTTTTCGGAGAGAGGAGGAACATTTTTGGGCTCGAAGTTTTTGGGTTTGAGAGAGAGGTACGTTGTTTTTTCTCTGTGGGAGATTGAAGTTAATTGAAAAAAATTTCTTAGACCAGTTTTTTCTTATCAAAAACTTGAAATTTATAAGTGTGTGTGAGACAATTATTTTCATATGTTCTTGTGAGGTTTGTGAACTGTAATTTTAAGATTTGGAGATTGAAATTGATTTGGTTTATAAATTGTTGTGTTGAATGAGGAATTCATGAACTGTATTTTATCTGTTATTTACATTTAAATGAGAACCCAGAGAATCACATTCAGTTAATATTCTAATCTAGTTCTTTTGCACCCAATATTGTGTATTGGAAATTATAGATTCGAGAATACAGAGCACTCTGTATCAAGCCAACAAAAGAAAGAAAAATTCGTAAGGGAAAACCATCATCAAATTTGTGGGTCAATTTCTGATCAAAGGAAGATGAAATTTGAAATTCTAGCATCTGGGTTTTGTGCAGAGTAGGGTCTTTTTGGTAACTTGCAATTGATTTTCCAAAAATATCCTTGGTTGGCGAGTTACAAAGGGATCTTTAAATTGTGTTTTTACAGACTGCGTGGCTGGGAAAAACAATTTGTTGTTCCCCTTGTATCAACACTGTGGTTTGCTGAGATAGCAACAATTTTTTGTTCGCCCATACCAGCAATGTGGTTTTCTGAGATAGAAATGATTTGTTGTTTCCCCTATACCAACAATGTGGTTTGCTGAGACGGAAACGATTTGTTGTTCCCCCTATACCAGCACTATGGTTTGCTCAAATAACAACGATTTGTTGTTTCCCTGTACTGACACTATGGTTTGCTAAGATAGAAACCATCAATTTGTGGTATCAGAGCCTTAACATTTTTGGTCTCTACAGTATAGAGAGATGGATAGGCAAGCAGGTAGGGAATAAGGTAGTGAAGGCAGATTTGCGGGTAATGCAGAACTCCGAGAAGAGATAAAGAGACTGCAAGTTCGATTAGAAGCCATTGAAGTAGGGAGACAATGGGATCTTGAAGTTGGAGATATTAGGGAGGTTGAAGAGGAACTTGAAGAAGAAGGAGCTGCAGCTATTGAAGAAGTTGCTGAGATTAATTTTTGAGAGAAGTATTTGGCTCAAGTTCAAGGCCAAAGCCTGAAATTTGTATTTATGATGGTAGTTTGAAAGATGAGAATCTACTAGATTGGATCAGTGAGATTGAAAAGTATTTTGAATATGAGGAAATTGATGAGGATAAGAGAGTCAAGTATACTGTGACAAGGTTGAAAGGCCATACTGCACTATGGTGGGACAATGTACAGGATGAAAGCTGGAAGAAGGATGAACCATTGATCAAGAGCTGGGATAGAATGGTGGAAAAGATGAAGAGTAAGTTCTTGCCAAAGGATTACCAGTTCCTTTACAAACATATGAAAAGTATTAAACAAAAGATAATGACAGTAAGGGACTACACCGAAGAGTTTTACAAGGTGAATTTGAGAGTAGGCTAGGTAGAAGATACCTCAGAGAAATCAACAAGGTATATCGATGGTTTGAGGTTAGATATCCAAGATGAAATCATCAGACTTTCTCCAAGGTCAATAGAGGAAGCATACCAGTGTGCCTTGAAGGCAGAAGAAAAGATAGCTAGGAAGCAAAGCTCTAGCAGAGGACGTGGTTTTTCTAGATGGAAAGGACAAATGAATGGAAGAGGAAAGTTTCCTTTGCAAAAGAATGATGAAGGAAACTCAAATCAACAAGGGAAGTCAGAGAAAGAAGGTGGCAGTAGAGGAGGAAGACCTTACCAGAGAGGTAGAGGTAGAGGAAGAGGCAAAGAGAATGTCTACCGGTGCTATAGATGTAACAAATTGGGTCACCGATCTTTTGAATGTCCTAAGAATGACAATACAGGACAACGAGGTGCATACATAACTCAAACCAAAGAAGTAGAGGCACAAGTACCTGAGGTAGAGAATGTGCCAGAGACTGGAGAGGTGTTGATGATTATACGAAGTCCTATTAAAACTAGCAAAGGAGACTATTGAACTAGTCCAAAGTAAATCCTTATTCAAGACAATGTGTAAGGCAAAAGGCAAATGCTGCAAATTCGTGATTGACAACGTAAGTACGGACAATCTAGTCTCCCAAGAAATGGTGGAAAAATTAGGATTGAAAAATATTAAGCACCCCACACCTTATAAGGTATTGTGGTTGCAAAAAGGACACCAATTTTTGGTGCATGAACAAAGTGAAGTTTTGTTATGAAACCAGCTCACAAAAAGATAGAAAAGAAAGATCCACGCCTTAGAATTCAGCCTCTTCGAGGGGGCAACCTCCTTTACATTACATAAATGAACAATTCTTGGATGATTCAAATGACAAAACCTCCTTTCTATATATAGGAGTCTATAGAGCCACAATATAATCCAGCCGACCTAACAATAATAATATAAAGCCACAAAAATAACAATAGAGGGATTCTATGGGCACATTAATAACAATATGGGGGTAATGGGGGCACAACAATATAAATAAGGGGTATAACTACAATAGTAATGGGGTAATCACTAGTATTATAGGGACCCAACATGCCCCTCTCCTTCAAAAAAGTGTTGTCCTCAACGCTTGAGTAGTTCAGGATACTTTTGCATAAAATTCTCATCCTCCCATGTGGAATCTTCAGCGGATAAGTTCTTCCACTTGATAAGGTACTCTGAAATTGATCGATTTCGTAGCTGTCGAGTTCTTGTTTCTATAACTGCTTCCGGTTCCAATATAATTTTTCCTTCCTCGTCAAGTTCTGGCAATATTGTTTGAACTGGGAGCTTGTCGCCTATAACCTTCTTTAAGCATGAAACATGGAAAACTGGGTGCAATCGAGAAGCTGCAGGAAGCTCCAATTTGTATGCCATAGTACCAATCTTTTGCAACACCTTGTACAGACCATAATACTTTGGTGATAATTTATTATCCTTCTTAGCTTGCTTGAGGGACATTTGCTTATATGGTTGTAGCCGTAGGAATACCCAATCACCTACATCAAAACTTCTTTCACTGCGATGTTGATCTGCCTGTTGTTTCATTCTATTCTGTGCCAACACGAGGTTATCCTTTAAGAGTTGGAGGACTTGTTGTTGATGTTCGATGTGATGTTCCACTGCCTGAACCTTAGAATTTTCTCTTAAATATGATGTGATGGATGGTGGTTGATACCCATAAAGTGCCATAAATGGGGTCATTTTTGTTGCTGTATGAAAGGAAGTGTTATACCACCATTCAGCCAGAGGCAACCATTTGACCCATTGTGTCTGTTTATCAGATACAAAGCAACGAAGATATCCTTCCAAACATTTGTTTACTATCTCAGTTTGCCCATCAGATTGAGGATGATAAGATGAGCTATGAGCTAACTGAGTACCAAGACAAGAAAATAATTGTGTCCAAAAATTTCCAGTGAAAATGGGATCTCTGTCACTTACAATAATCTTTGGGTTTCCATGTAGCTTTTGAATTGTTTCCATAAATGCAGTAGAAACTGTACTGGCTTTAAATGGATGTGATAATGCACAAAAGTGTGCATACTTGGTAAGTCTGTCAACTACCACCATGATGACACTCTTTCCCTCAGACTTGGGTAAACCTGTGATAAAATCCATTGAAACCTCCTCCCAACGTTGGCTTGGAATGGATAAAGGTTGTAATAGACCCGGTGTCTTAATTGTTTCAACTTTATTTTGTTGGCAAACCAAACATTCTGCCACAAACTTTTGAATATCTGATTTAAGGCCATCCCAAAAAAATTCCTTCTTAACCCTGTGGTAAGTTTTTAAAAATCCTGAGTGCCCTCCTAAGGGAGAAGTGTGCAATTCCATAAGAATCTTTTGTTTTAGCTGGGAATTCTTACAGAGGTATAAGCGATCTTTGTACCATAACGAATCATTTTTCCAGCTAAATGTATCAGACGTACTGGAATCTTGTTGTAGCTTTCGAATAAGTGCCCACACTTCTTCGTCATTCTTCCATTCCTCCCTTGCTTCATTTATCCAATCTGGTTGGATAATAGAAATAGTGCACAACAATGCTTCCACATCCTCATCCTTTCTTGAGAGTGCATCTGCCACCACATTTTGCTTCCCTTTTTTGTAGATGATTTCAAAGTCATAACCCAACATCTTTGTGACCCACTTTTGTTGCTCTTCAGAGGATAATCTTTGTTCTAAAAAGTATTTAAGGCTATCATGATCTGTTTTTACCTTGAAGTGTCTTCCCATTAGGTAGGGTCGCCATTTCTTAAGTGCATGGAGTATTGCCAACATTTCCTTCTCATAAATAGCTTTTCTTAAAAACTTTCCCTTGATTGGACGACTTTCAAAAGCAATGGGTCTTTCATCTTGCATTAGAACAAACCAATTCCATTTCCTGAAGCATCACATTCCACAATAAAGGTTTTTGTGAAGTCCGGTGTAGCTAAGACCGGTGCTTGGCACATTGCCTCTTTAAGATGTTCAAAGGCCTTTGTTGCTTCCGGAGTCCATGAAAATGCATCTTTCTTCAATAATGTTGTTAGAGGTGCTGCTATTCTCCCATAATTCTTAACAAACTTGCGATAATACCCTGTCAACCCAAGAAATCTCGCAATGCTTTATGGATGTGGGGATTTTCCATTCCTTAATGGCTTTAATTTTGCTAGGGTCTACCTTAACTCCTTCATGAGATACAATATGACCCAAATATTCCACCTCCTGGACTCCAAAGAAACATTTGGATCTTTTTGCATATAATTGTTTCTCCTCCAATAGTTGTAGCACCCTGTCAACATGATCCTTCCAAGACTTGCTGTAGATTAGTATATCATCAAAAAATACTAACACAAATTTTCTAAGGAATGGTTTGAAAATTGAATTCATCAAACCTTGAAATGTTGAAGGTGCATTGGTAAGGCCAAAAGGCATGACCAAAAATTCATAATGACCCTCATGAGTTCTAAATGCCGTTTTCGGAATGTCTTCAATCTTCATTCTGATTTGATGATATCCTGAACGAAGATCCAACTTGGTGAAGTAAATTGATCCATGCAATTCATCAATGACAGGAATGGGGAACTTATCTTTAATAGTGAGCTTGTTGAGCTCCCTATAATCCGGACACATGCGCCATGATCCATCCTTCTTGTGCACCAATACTACTGGAGCAGAGAAAGAACTTTGACTCGGTTGAATTATACCAGCCTCTAGCATTTCTGCAACCATACGTTCAATTTCACTTTTTTGGACATAGGGATATCTGTACGGCCTGATGTTTGGAGGAACACTTCCTGGAATCAGATGAATAGCATGATCATGATCACGCATAGGTGGGAGACCTTTGGGAGTCTCAAATACCTTGGAATGATTGTCCAGGACTTTTTGGAGATCTGGAGAAATAGATGATTCTAATGTGGAAACATCTAGCGAACATAATTGTGCAATTACACCCTTTGCTCCTTTTTTAGAAGCTTTGTCATACCATTAGAGCTGATTATCTTTCCTGGTTTCCCTGCAATACCCCTTAATTCAACTTCCTTTCCTTCCATAGAAAATTTGATGAAAAGTTCTTGAAAATTAAAAGCTATTGTACCCAAGGATTGTAGCCATTGGACTCCTAGTACAACATCAACACCTCCCATTGGAATGGAAAGCATTGGGCTAGTCAATACATATTCTCCCATGGATAGCTTGATATTATGGCACTTTCCAGAGCAATTTATTGTTCCTCCATTTGCAATCATCACTTGACACTCTGGTGCTGGATATAGGAAGCAATTCAATTCTTTTGCTACCCTACAATGAATAAAATTGTGGGTGCTTCCTGAATCAATCAACACTATTACCTTTTTCTTCTTGATTTGTCCTTCTATCTTGATGGTTTGAGGAGTGGTAATTCCCGCCAATGCATTACAAGATATGGTTGGATTTATTTGTTCTTCATCTAGGCTTTGTTCCTGGAGTATATCTTCTTCTTTTGACCTTTCTTGCTCCTTTTCTTCTTCCTCTTCACAATCTATGTAGAATAATTTCTTCTCAGCACACTTATGACCTTTAGTGTATTTGCTATCACAACTGTAACAAAGCCCTTTTGCTCTTTTTTCTTCCAATTGTTGTGGTGTCAACCTTATAGGTTGTGGAAGACTAGGGGCAACAACACTTCCGTCTTTATAGTTGTGAGTGGTATGCTTCCTGGTTGCCATAATTTTGCTTTCCATTTTTCTTGCTAACCTGAATGCCTTCTCTAATGAATCAGGTTCCCAAAGGCGAACATCATGTTGGATATTATCCTTTAAAGACCCTATGAACACATCAATCCTATGCTCCTCTGGAATATCTTTTACCCTTATGTTCAATTTTTGGAACTCCTCAATGTGCTCCATTATTGAACCCTTTTGTTTGAGACTTATCAATTGGCTAAAAAAAGTGTTGCTTTTTGTATCCTCATAATGTGCTATCAATTCTTCCGTAAAAATTGCCCAAGTGATAAATTGTTTACGAGAGCAAAGCCATTGATACCATACAAACTGATTTGGTTCCAAATATAAAGTTGCCATACGTACCTTTTGTGTGTTTTGCACATTATTGAGATCGAAGAACTGCTCCATCTGTAATATCCATGTGGCGGGATCCTTGCCATCAAACTTCCTCATATCGATTTTTGGAATATGGTGGGTCTTCGATCCAACATTAGAATCTATGGAATCATGATTAACATTACTTTTGTTCACATCATGAGTTTCCTTTACAACCTTTTCACCATTAGTAAGTATCTCTTGTAGAAAATTTGTCAAATCTGTCTTCAAATCTGCCATGTCTGTCTTCAAATTTGCCATGTCTTTCTTCAAATATGTCTTCAAATCTATCTTCAAATCGTCCATCTTAGCTTCCATGCCCTTTATCTTAGCATCTGTTAGCTTTTGTGAGCGTGACATTTGTTGCACTTGTTCTTGTAATTTTGATATATCATGTAGCATTTCTTCCTCTTCTTCATGAGTCATGCTAGAGCTTTCAGGTTCCTTACTAGGTGTTTGCATTTTCTTTCCTCGGGGCATCAGTTACCGATAATAATGCTTTACTAGGCCCTTTGAATTCCTTCAAACCAAGCTTATGCAAAAATAAAAAATAAAAACTACACACCTTTTTTTTACTTTGTAGAAGCCTGATATTGAATCTGATGTATCTCTGTAATTTCGAATCATCCAGTTCTGAAATTGTGACCTGTAGTAGCCTTCTGTGTCCTCTTTCCAATGCCACTAGTCTGAACCAAATTGGATTCTCCAAGAAAGAGTTATGCACAATCTCCCGCAGTGACCTGATTATAGACTAGTTCAGTAGAGCGAACTTGTATGAAGTGCCACGTGTCACTGTTTCAACCTTTGACTCTGAAAAATATATAAAAAAAAACTACAGTCCGTCCTATTTCTGTACCTTCTTACGAAATTTCAATCCGATGCTCAGAAAGAAAGTTATGACGATTTTCCCCAGGTCACCTGTTTTGAGTGTAATTCAGGAGTCTGCAAAAGGACCAACTTCCTGAGATCATATCTCCACAAATATCGCGCGAAAAGCTACAAAATTTGGACCCAAGGTTCCGCGAAATTTTTTCTCAAATGGGTTTTTTTTGTGACTTCCGAAACATCACAGAAAAAAAGTTATAGCGAAAATTCCACGATGACTTGTTTGGAGCAGCGAAACCCTAGAATCCAAAGCTCTGATACCAAATGTTATGAAACCAGCTCACAAAAAGATAGAAAAGAAAGATCCACGCCTTAGAATTCAGCCTCTTCGAGGGGGAAACCTCCTTTACATTACATAAATGAACAATTCTTGGATGATTCAAATGACAAAACCTCCTTTCTATATATAGGAGTCTATGGAGCCACAATATAATCCAACCGACCTAACAATAATAATATAAAGCCACAAAAATAACAATAGAGGGATTCTATGGGCACATTAATAACAATATGGGGGTAATGGGGGCACAACAATATAAATAAGGGGTATAACTACAATAGTAATGGGGTAATCACTAGTATTATAGGGACCCAACAAGTTTAGTTTCAGATAAGCAGGTATAAAGAGAAGGTGCTCTATGACGTAATGCCACTGGATGCTTGTCATATTCTTTTGGGTCACCCATGGCAGTTTCATAGGAAGGTGACACATGATGGAGAGAGAAATTGTTATAAGTTCGAAAAGGATGGCATCAAGCACACTATTGTACCATTGAAAGAGGAAGCTACAACTGAACCAATAGCCTAAAAGCACTGCTTCTTAGTGGAAATGAATTTCTACAACATATGGAAGAAGAAGAGGTAAGCTATGTAGTGGTTTGCAAGCTAAAGGTAGTACTTATGCACATAGAAATTGTAGATTTACCTATTGAATTTCAGGAGTTTTTGCATGAGTTTCATGATATTGTAGTTAATGAATTTCCAAGTGAATTACCACCCAAAAGAAGCATCAATCATTACATAGACTTGATACCGAGAGCAAGTCTTCCAAACAAGGCTGCATATCGAATGACACCCAAAGAGAATGAGGAAGTGAGGAAGCAAGTCGAAGAATTGTTGGAGAAAGGACTAATAAGATAAAGTTTGAGTCTGTGTGCCATACCTACAATATTAAGTCCAAAGAAGGGTGGAGAATGGAGTATGTGCACTGACTCTAGAGAAATCAACAAGATCACTATTCATTACAGGTTTCCACTGCCATGGATGGATGATATGATGGATTTCTTGGGTTGAGGAACTTACTTCTCAAAGATTGACCTGAAAAGTGGTTATCATCAAAATTCGGATCAGAGAAGGAGACGAGTGGAAGACAACTTTCAAGACCAATGAAGGCTTGTATGAGTGGACGGTCATGCCATTTGACTTGTCAGATGCACCCAATACTTTTATGCTGCTGATGAATGAAGTCTTGAAGGAGCTCATTGGTAATTTTGTCATTGTTTACTTGGATGACATTTTAATTTTCAGTCACTAAAGAAGAGCACTTAAGACATTTTATGTATGCTTTAGAGAGATTGCAGCAAGAAAAGCTATTGATTAACATGAAGAAGTGTTCTTTTATGAAGAGTAAGCTTATATACTTGGGTTTTGTCATTTCTAAGGATGGATTGAAAATGGATCCAGAGAAGATAGAGAAAATTGTAAATTGGCCCTCACTTAAAAACATTTTTGAGGTGAGAATTTTTTATGGCTTAGCCAACTTCTACAGAAAATTTATCAGGAATTTTAGTGGCATTTGTGCACGTATCATTGACACCATCAAGAATAATAGGCAGCAAAAACAAAAGAATTCAACTATTGAAGAAGAAGATCACTAAGCAGTTGGTGTTGAAGTTGCCAAACTTCAATCAACCCTTTCAAGTGAGATGTGATGCTAGTGGGACAACCATTGGAGCTATACTGAGCCAACAAGATAAGCCCGTTGCATAATTCAGGGAGAAGTTAAATGAGTCGAAACAAAAATACTCTTCCTATGTCAAATAATTTTATGCGGTGGTTCAAGATTTGAAGCATTGGAGGCATTACTTGATGCCTAACGAGTTTGTTCTATACATGGATAATTCTTCCTTACAATACATTATGCAACAACATAAGTTAAATCATAAACATGTGAAAGGAAGAAGTCAGAATGCTGGACTATACATGCCATTACCCATTCCCAATAGACCTTGGGATTTAGTGAGTATGGACTTTGTTTTGGGTTTACCGAGAACTCAACGAGGTAATGATTCAATCCTTGTAGTTGTGGATATATTTACTAAGATGGCTCATTTCATTCTATGTTTCAAAACTAGTGATGCTACCCATGTGGCTAATTTGTTTTTTGATGAGATTGTTCGGTTGCATGGTTTTCCAAAAGTATAATCTCTAACAGGGACACAAGATTCACCGTACATTTCTGGAGGAACTTGTGGAAGAAACTTGGCACTAAGCTAAATATTAGCTCAATCTATCATCCACAGTCTAATGGGAAAACAGAGATTGTAAATAAGAGTTTGGGTAATTTGTTGAGGAGTTTAGTAGGTGACTGACCAAAGCAATGGAATCATGTGTTAGCCCAGGTTTGTAGAAGTCTTTGATAACAATGACAAATTTGGTAGAAGAAACGAGCTGGGAATTGTTTCCTTATCATGTTTTTCCAAATAATGGTGTAAATGTGGCAGCAAACATCGATGAGAAAATGACAAGGCTTGTGTGTGCCAATGTAGAGGGCTTATCCTTGCGATCAAGTAATAGGGATGTCAATTGTAGGCATCACTGATGCATGGGAATGGGAATTGGTAGTCCAGAGCCAACAAAATGTAGATTTGTATGATCAGTTAAATTGGAGTTACGACTCTCTCAACAACTATCACGTAAATCTACAATTGTGCTTTCTCTACTTATCTGTTGCCTTCTTATAGGATGAAGTTGTTAGGGTCAAGGGTTATTTGATTCCGTTGTGGCTAGGAGAAGGTCTGCTTGCAAGAAAGAAGTTGCAAGATCAACCTGGCCACGAAGACCAATTTGACAGCGAAAGAATTTATGTGAAGGTTTTAGCGAATTGGTGTTTGGTGGAACCCATACTCAGAGACATCAATGGGTGTGTGATCCGTATGAGCATGCATGACTTCATTCGTGGTTTGGGCATACACATTGTTGAGATGGAAGAAAACTTCTACTACCGCACAGGTCACACAGGTAAGGATTTGAAGGTATTGAATCAAAATGAGTGTTCAGGTCGCACTCAGATTTTGTTGAGGGACGACCAATTGAGCTCATTTCCTGAGTCATGGAGAGATCCAAAAATATGTGCACTGTTGATAGTTGGGAACCAGTTAATAGAAATTCCAGGAAAGGCGATTGGGAGTACAATTTCTCTCAAGGTTCTTGATTTGAGTAACACATCAATACGGTCATTGCTAAAGAGTGTGAGGTGTTTAAAACAATTAGTATGCCTCCAATTATCAAGTGTTCCCATAAAAAGGCTACCTACATCTCTCACAACTCTCCCAAACCTCCAAATCCTTGATCTTGAGAGATCCAGCATCATAGAATTACCATCTAACATCGACAGGTTGAGATCCCTGATGTATCTGAACATGTATGGATGTGATAATTTGCATTGTTTTCCTAGTAGCTTTTCAATACTTGTCTCTTTGCAGTTGTTGGACATGACATATTGATGTAATGTGTGGGAAACATGTGATAAAAAGAGGAGATGGAAAAAAGTGGCTTCCATGGGGATTTGCGTAGTCTAACACAACTAAAAGTGTTATGCGTACAAAACAACAGGGAAAAAATTGGTGCAGGCACATTGGAGAGCATGGTTTAAATGGAGACACTCGAATTGCATCTTACATCAACGATAGAGTTACCTTCCGACATATTTATCATGTCAATGTTGAGAAGGCTCAGTTTAGAGTGCTACCATGTGGTTAAGATGGAAAGTAAGCTTTCTGAATTTCACAATTTGATGCATCTTCAATTGTGGAATTGTGCTACGTTAGAATACATTCCGGATTTGCATAAGCTTAGGAGTTTGAAGAGATTAGATATTTTTAATTGCACCAAGTTAAGGAAATTTCCTAAAGAGTTTGGTGAGATTGGAGCATTTTCTTTATTAAAAATATTTTCATTAGTTTATTTAGATGAATTAGAGGAGTTACCATTAATAGAAAATGGGGCAATGTCCATGCTCAAATTATTTACCATGATGTAATGTGAAGCATGACACACATTTCTAGAAAGTTATTTGAATCTCAAAAAACTCCAAAAAGTAAGGGTGTTTGGTTGTTCAATGGTATTAAATAATCTACACAGACTCAAGCTAGTAGACCCAAAAGTAGAAGTGATAACAATGACTACAACAAATACAAAAGAAATTATACGAAATTATAATGAGGTCAAATATTTCTTAGAAGGTTCTAGCTATGGTGAATCTTTGAATAATGAGCTTTGGCTTTTCCTACAAGATATTTATAGATCTCTATGATCAATATTTCCATGATCAAGATTTGTAATTTGTATTCTTGATCAATTTTATATATACCAAAAACAAAAACAAAAAATTGTGTTTGATAGTGTAAAGTACTACCTTTAAAATGCTTTGTGCTATAATAGATTATACATTTTATAGCTTCTAACATAACACAATGTGGAAAGCAACAATTCAAAATAATAAAATCATTTCAATCAATGTTTTTTCTTTCAATTCAAAATAATATCACGACTTCAAATCTACTTCTATACGTAAATTGATATTTGTACACAATCATCCCACATTAATTGTTCACATAGTGCAAATAAATTAAGACACCAATATCTAGAAAACAAACAATACATACTTGAAACACAGGTCAAGTTATGTCCTTGAAAGTGAATGTGCAATATCTTTTGGCAACTTGAAAAGAAACACTTGAGTGAAAGGAATGATATTTACATTTTATATTAACCTACAATTCATGCTTTAAGAAGAAGAAAATGATGATACAAATGACAAATCTGAAAAGAATCAATAACGTCATTGTAAGTGGCATACTTATTGTGACCTTAAAAATTATATAATCATATAATCCACTTTTGTGCTAGTGAAAAATAATATTAAGAATTGCTCTCATCTTAAGGTACATTACACCTTATACGGAAATATGAAAAATAAGACACCCTTTAATGTACAATGTGTACATGTTCCAACACATAACCAAGGTTTAACAATATCTCAATCCATTACTAACACATAAATGAATGGAAACTAATGTTCAAGCCTCACAAAGCTTAAAGTTAGCATCATATTTATATTTTTATATGCTTATACCAATAACTAATATCTCAAATGTCAATAACCTAATAGTCATATATTGAAGATGAATATATATTTATATATATGGGCATTTGAGTTCCTTCCATGCATTTACAATTTGACATAATAAGGATAGAGATATATATTTCCATATGTCCCAAGGGGAACACCATTGCATTTTTCACAGTGTGTACTATAAGCTCTTAAATGTCAATTATACATAGTTGCTTCTTTGCATGTTGTCTTATAATTTGCATTAAGCAATCCAAACAACAAGAAAGGGTGATGTCAAAGATAAGCATTGAATTTCTATGGAAAAAGTTATACCAACCATAACAAACAAAAGTTTTTGACTTCACTAAGAAAGTTTAAGAAGAAAAAAAAATGAGCTTTCAATTTGCAACAAGATGTTAAAAACAAGAACATTATTAACAACAACTACAATAGTCACAATATGGAGAAGGGGAAACCAATGTAATTAATCGACAACATATAAAATTTTGTTTGCAAAGTCAATTCATGAATATAATTCCTTATATAAATGAATTATGACCATTTATAATTTAAAATTAAACATTAACATATATATACTCACCCCAATTTCTATTGAAGTTCCAATTTGAGAAACTTCCACATACAATTGTTCAATCAATCAATCAACAATAAGGTAATATAGAAGAAAATATTAGGGCAATTGCACAAAGTTGGTTCTCAAAATTTCTATAATAAGAATGCATGTTCAATGTGAAAATCATCAATACACATAAATTATAGGAATGTCGAAACATTCCTATTTGAATGGCTATGACCCTTATCAAGCCTCCATACACTCATCATGCCCACCTCCATATTGAGTTCCACATAAAATTTACTCTAAGTGATAAAAATGCATATGTTAGGAACACATGCATGTTCTTGAAAGTCTGCACATATTATTAGCACATGTGCATTCTTCTCTTGAAAAAAATAAAATAAAATAAGAAACAAAATCCATGACCTTTTTTTATTCATTTTCTCCTACACACAATGTCTTTTTCCCATCTTTTCTCCATCTTATTCACACATTTTCATGCCAATTCAAACCATAATTCACAAATACAAGCATGAGAAAGTTTATTATCATTGACACTCAACCTTTCCAATAGAGAAGTTCCCATTTTGAGATAGGTTTTATTGTAAATTTTCATTTTATTTATGTTAAATTGTACAAATTTAAATAGTTTGTAAATTTTGTTTATTATTATGTACATGCCTTTTTATTCGGTTAAAATGGACGAAAACCCCAACTGTATAAACCAAAAACCTATTTCCAACATCTCCATGAGACCCACACATGGAAATTAATCAATTTCTAATTGAAATTGGTAACCTAATTTGTGAGCTTATAATACTAGAGAGCCATCTCATTTTTCCTAGTCTACTTTGCTCAATCATTTTTGCTTCTATTAGCCATATCTATGACTAATTATTCAATATATATGAATATATGAATAGGAAGAGAGAATACCATTCAACTGACATCATTGAAAAAGAGGTGAAAGACACGCGTATTACCAAAATATGATTGTCCAAATATTTACTAGCCATAAAATAAACCACCCCCATTACAATGAACATACCTTCTAGCCGAGGTTATAACAAAGGTTTTTAGTGTTGTAAAATTGGCAAAAAGTATCCAGAAAACCTCCACTACAAAATTTGTTTGTGATAACATATGTTTTAATAGAGATGATAATTGAAGTTCATCACAACTAAAAAAATATAGGCGGTCAGAGCTTTTAGCGGATGTTTTCTTAGTGGTGCGCTTACTCGAAAAATCACACTAGTGTTGTAAATTTAAATAAAATCACTGGGACTAGAAACAAATGTTTGGAGCATCAGTGCATAACTTTATAAAAGCATCGATGCTTTAATAATAAAAAATCACCGTCTCGTACAATCTATGATACCATGCACCAGGGCGTTGAATCCAAACAGCGACAGTGCTTGAAAAGTATACTGCCACAGTGCTTATGTCTTTTAAAAACACCCTGGGCAGTACTTTTTTGGAAGGGCATTAGGGCAAGAAACAAAATCTTGCAGCCCCGATGCTTTTATCTTCTTGAATGCACCAGGTCGTTATGCATAACCATGCATTGGTACTGATGAGTTGTATAAAAGCACCAGCGTGCTAGTAATATAAAAGAATCGATGTTGTTAATTTGAATAATAGCATCAGGGTTGGAACCAATATTTTGGAGCATCGGGGTGTTGGTTTTATGAAAACACAAGCGCTTTAATAATAACAATGCAACACATCATACAATATATGATACCATGAAATGGGGCATTAAATGAAAACAACACCAGTGCTTCAAAAGTATAACATCCTAGTGCTTATATGTTTGCAAAATCTTCGGTGTCGTACTTTTCACAAAAGGCACAAGGGTAGGCAAAAAAATCTTGCAGTACTGGTGCTTTTACGTAATTTAATGCACCATTGCATTAATGGTAATGATGCATTGGTACGTTAAAGGCGAATCACACCAATGCATGAAATGTATATCTTTCCAGTGCATATTGATTTTACACATGCGCTGGGTTTTTGTATGTATGAACGCACTGAGATACCATTCTTGTTTATTATAAATGTCATTTTTGAAAAAATAGTATTCAGAGTGGTGAACATTAATATATTTGTCCCAATATCCATTTTCTCCTTTTTAGAAACATCAACTTGTGACAGTGAAATTATTGTGATTTTTTAAATCCATTATTTATAAAAAAAATGGACATATATCTTATAACAATATTCATATAAATTAAATTTTGATTAGTACATTTGTATATGATGTTTGGATTAATTTTTTATATCATCATATTTCACAACTTTTCATTGTAATATTTAATAATCCATATATTTAATCAGTGGTGTAACATTTCGCAGTGACATTGGACAACACAATAGAATAAATTAAAATGTATTTTATTATATATAAATAAGAGGGTATTTGTCATACACAATGGAATAAAATTGGTAACCACTTGTATTTCAATTAGGACGTTGTATCCATTACATTAAACAAAATGTTTGATTTTCATATACAATTATTTCAGAAAATACAACAACTTGCAATGATATCCAAATAGATCATCATTCTTCGTTGGAACTACTGTTAGTGCTCAAGTTACTTTCATGACTTGGGTTATTTGGACAAATGTTTTGTTGATTGCATCAATTGTTTTCATCTTCTTCAAGTTCCATCTACGAACATAAAAATAAAGTCTAATGAGTGTATCTACATTGGTGAGAATAATGAAAACTGAAATAAATAATATACATCAATGTAAATTGAAAAACAATGTATCATATAAATAATTGAGTCATGAACTATACACATTATTTCAAAACGAAATCTTGTGCCTTCTTTCAACAACTCTTCTATTGGCGCAATACCATACTTTGATTCCTACAAGTTTTATACCCCATAATAAATCATAGATTTAATACATATTTTTTGTTCAATTAATTATAAACTCATAAAAGTAAAACAATATAGATACTTACAAATTCCACAATTAATTTTTGATATGCCAACATATAATCATAACCCATATTTAGCCTAATGTCAACCGATCTTCTGGTGGCTCTTCTTTGTATGTTAGCACTTATTTGAAGACATTCAAGACTGGTTGTTGTAAAACAACTTAAAATATACAAAAACAATCTCAAGTTGTTATAAGGAAATATTAACAATTACTCACAAACTTTGATATCGACCCTTTTATTCCTTGTCGTGTTGTTTTATGTGTTGAATGGGTTCCATTTTGTTTTCTTTTCTGCAAGAAAATACTTGAAAATTAATATTTAATGCTAAATTATTTGTTTATATGTACTTAATAGAAAAATTCAATGATTACATGCATTTGAAGCACGTTGTTGTTGAGATGGCTCCTCTTGTGATGCAATTATGTCCATTTCTTTGACCCTCTCCTTGTATACTTTTATAGACATTCCTACTGGCATGTTTCAGATATCAACTCGTTGATCCTTTGGCATTTTCATAATCTTCCTAAAAAACAATAAATATTTTTATATTGATATATGAAAACTAAATATAACAAAATTTATATCAATAAATGAATTCTTTGTAGTAATATATACATATAATTCTAGAAAAGCATTTTAATTAAGAATATTACTTTTTTAATTATTATTTTTTCTTGTTGTATGTTTTTTCTATTATAAGTCTGATAGGTCTCATTGACTATTGCTCTGGAAATGCTTCATGTAGTTTAAATATAACTTGGTTCTTGGAATCATTGGATTGATTTCTATATTGTAAGTGGAAAGTATGTCTATATGTTCATTCCACTATATCCCTCATAGTTTTGTAAAAGCTTTTACCCCTTTCTTTAACCTCCATCATCAATCTAGATGAGCTAAGGACCAATTCATCGTCATTTACATGTTCTATAATTTTATTTTCCTTAGAACAAAATTATTTTCCTTCGTTGTTGGTCCCTGTAGAACATTAAACATATGTGAATTAAGAAGTTGTTTGAAACATGTTATCTAATATTCTTAAGTATACTATTTAATGAAAATTAAAAAAAAAACTCATATTGAATAGTATTTTTTCATTCACCTGATTCATTGTTTTGAAAATTTTCCATCAAGATTTTACGCTCCTTTACACTTAGATAAGAAAGAACCTTATCGGGTTTCTTCATTTTGTGGCTCTGCATGACAAACACTAACCAATACATATTAGTTAAACTTGTTATAATTTAAACATATTAATTTTGTAAAGAATTTACAAAGAACTTGCATTTTTTTCTTTTTTTCGATGTGTTATCATTGTGCAAATTAGTATTTTTATTACTTAATCTATTATCAGACATTTTTTTTTATCAATATACAACCTATACCATTCAATACAAAATCCATTAAATATATTTTATAAATAAATCACATAATTGTCAACCAAAAAGAGGTCTGGTGACTGGTGCACTTTTGTGCATAAACACACTGACACATTTAATTGTTGACCAACGACAATGAAAAATATTATTTTTAAATAACTTTAAATTATGATGGTGTGATATTGTAATGATAAAAGCACCGCCATCACAGTAAAAAAATGAAAACATAAAAAATAAATACAAGTTTTTTGGATTTAGCGGTGTTATTTGTCGTAGGTGCACCAATGCATCATATTACACAGTGAGCACCGATAGATCTGATTCAATAAGTGGTCCCCCTGCTTTACATGTCAAATTCCTTATATATAGTAACACAAACCCATAAAATCTAAAATTCCTAAAATGAAAATCTCTAATTGTGAAGTGGTAGAGAGACTTAAACCCTAAGGTGAAATTTATAGTCACATAAGAAAGAAGAAGCAAGAGTTTAAAGTAAGTATTAAATATTTCTGTTTTTTGTTTTGTTTTGTTTTTTTCTTGTTCTTTTTGTTTATGTTTTTTGAATTTTAATTAAATCTTAATTAGAAAGGAAATTTTCAAAAAAATTATTAGTAAAATAAAATGCAATTTTTTTACTATGTAAGTTTTTTTGTTTTCTTTTTGTTTTTCTCTAAATCTTAATTAAATCTAACAAAAAATGATTTTTTTATTAGTAAAATCAACATTAAAATTTAAATTTTTACTATGCAGGGTTTTCTGTCAAATTATGATCTTCTGAATATTTATGTTGTTCCAAAGTACTCTGCTACTCCACAATGCTTTTAAAAAATCAATTACCACTCATTTTTCAATTTGAAAAAAAACAAAGTCACGTTTCTTTTTTTTCAATTTCTTGGAACATCAATGAATTTCTTAGTAAAAAACATGGATGTGTTTACTAGTAATGCACACTAATTAAGATAAATTATCAGTGTGATAGTTTTTTTAATGCACATATATGATAATTTTATTTATTTTTTATTTTATTTTTGAAATCCAGGAAACTGGTGTGGTTATTATTTTAATGCCTCAGTGTAGTTATTATTTAAACACATTGATGCGATTAGTTTTACAAGAGAACTAATATGATTTAAAATTTATCTGAATTTTTATTTTCACATAGAATGACATATTCATCTCAAATTATCCTTTAGGATGCATACACATGTGTTACAATAGTTCATAGTATACATTTTTTGCTTAAAGTCACCTTATTCATAAAAAAATGGCTTGAGAACTATATTAAAATTCAAATTGTGGTATCGTTCTCGAAATTAATTTTAGGTATATACACAAAAATTTATTGTTGGTTTTTTTCAAATGCAGGGAAAAAGTCTCATAATATCAAATGACAAATTCTTCAAATTCTAGCTCATTCCATATTGCTCAAATCCTTCGTGGATTTCTCCCTTTCCATCTCTAGTAAGTTCAGATTTTATTTATGTTTTGATCATCTAATTGATTTTTTTTATCTATATCAATTGGAATAAAAATGAATTTAAATTTGTAGGATTCTAATTCATAATCAAGTTCAGATGCATAAAATATTTAACCAATTCAAAAAATTTGGAAGATCTTACCAGGAGAAACATACCAAAAGAAATTGGTAGACGAAAATGGACAACCTCTTTACCCTGCCAATTGTAACATGCTATCTTCTAGCTGTAATCCTGGGTCAATGATGGTAATAATTGTTTGGTGTAATGTAATTTCAACAAATCAATTGCATTATGCTTACTACTATCATTGATGTACTAATGTTAAATATTTTTTGAAATTAGGATTTTAGTGATGATGAACGACCCATCTTCTATCTTCTGGTGCACCCCACTACAATGTCAAATCGAGAGAAGGTTGCATTAGGAGAAAAACTCAGAGAGGAAGCTAACGAAGGGTTACCCCTGCTTTCACGCATAGTATGCATGTCTTATGCATATATCTGATCTGTCCCAGGAATTTTAACTCACTAAGGAGTCAAATCTTCAATTCTTAAGGTTTAAGGCCCCTTTCTTAAACTCTGCGGAATGATCTATAGACTAACAAAGTCTACCATCAATCCGCCCTTTCATTTATATCGAAACTCATTCTCCATCTATTAGGACTTAATCACCCCTCTAAACCTTCGTTAACCTTTTGTTAACGCAAATATATATATATATATATATATATATATATATATATATATATATATATATATATATATATATATATATATATATATATATATATATATATATATATATATATATATATATATATCCACACATTAAACTAAATCCCACCCATTCCTTTGGACTTACACAAGAAATCCTTCATATCACGCTATTTTTCTTTATAAACCATTTGCAAAGGAAATACCCACAAAACATACCTTTCCACTTTAATACGGCCTCTGCACAGATACTGAGGCTCCCTTTATCGCTATCGCTAATCGCTCCCCCACGGGTTTCATTAACACAGGTTCTATCGCATCTGATATGCGATAACGCAATATCAGATTTCAAATATCATTAACCACACCATATAACTTATTAGGGCCGCATATCACCTTTCCACAGCACTGCACTCCGATCTCCGAAACCCCGATCGCCGATATCTCCAATCGCAAATCGCGCTTTATCACCATCGATGTATCAACCCATCGCACATCGCTATCATAACGTCCATTACCACTAGCCCTTTGACCTCTCTGATACTTGATTTGCAATTAAATCACGACCATCGATCTGGTTCCGATCCAACGGTCCACGATCAATCCGCAGTCACTCATCGCAACTGTCCAAGGCCCAATTCCGATATCTCCACAAGATTTCCGCCGATGCGAATTAATATTGGCTGTTGATCATAAAGATCCAACAGCGACTGTGTGCCGATACTTCATTTCTTCACTCTTCTACTTTACTTGGGTTTTTTTCGCCATTTTCAATGTTTTCTGTGGTTTTGGGTTTCTTCAATGATTCTGGTCTTCCGCTCTTCCGCTGTGACTCCCTCTCGAGCTTAAACTCTATGAGTTATTAAATCACTGTCATTCTATAGCATTAATTTGATCCTTCGAATGGATCAATAACCCGTTACGAGCCTTTGTCTCATCTCTCTTCCTCTCTGTGCATTCACTGAACTCCGCCTGCATATATAGATTATGCAAACCTCTAATTCATTGTAATTTATCATTCAATATTCGAAACACACATTTATACAGGTTCAAATCAATCCCTGCATATATATATATATAACAACGATTACATATCGAGACTTTGTCTCTCTGTCTTGATCTTCTGATTACAATGGCTTCTGGGTACAATCTCTGCCCGTAGGCTTACAATCAAACCTATCTCACCTATCTATCTAGCCTCTAACTTTCTAACCTTTGTCTTTACCTTTTAGGCTTACATTTATACAAAGGGATTCTAAAACCAATTCATGGTTTAGATCCATAGATTTCTCAACAAAATCCTAAAATATCTTCCTCATCCCTAAGGATACTCTCTAATCCATAAAATCATGAACTAACACCTAATCTAAGTTTTACAATTAATTCTCAAATCCTCTCAATCGCTCAACTATCCTAAATCTCTCATGTTCTCCTACATTCAAGAACATTTACAAATATGCCTCACAATATTCAATTAAATCCTATTCTCATTAAAATCACTCGAAAGCCTAAATAATTACATTAATTCACACTTAGGAGACCAACTCCCTTGGAAACACAATACCCATATGTCTACTAAAATACAATGATTTTCCTTGAGCTGAATGCTCCTGCATCAGACTCCCAAAGTAGAAAATTTTCATGATCTCCTAATCATGTGTGTTCATAAGTTTATAAAGCCTCCAGAGCCCATACTTTAGTTTGTAGTTGCCCAAATGATTTGCTCCTTTGCTGCTGCTGTATGTCTGCTGTCTTCTGTTTCAACTTCCTCTCCTTGTCTATCAGGTTCATACTCTGATTGATCATGCTTCCTGCTGCTATCATTCTCCTCCATATGGAATGTTTCATCATCAATTGCTATAATTCTTCAACCTCTGTTTCTAGCACATCCTTGGACTGGTCCATATTCTGCCACTTACTTTTGCCTCTTTCTCTTTGCTTCAGGTTGTTGTTGTTGTCCACTAACTCTTCAAACTGTTTTTCTTCTCCTTGCAGTTGTCGAATGCTACCACTTACTCTTACTTGTTCTTTGCTTATTCTGATTGCCTCCCTTTCGTCGTTACTCTCTGCCAAGATTATCTCTGTCTGCACTGAATCCTGACTTTCTAGCATTCTCTCTAGCAATTGAACATCTCTGTTCCATGGATTAAATTCTTCCATAGAATCTTCTTCTTCCATTTTTATTTGGTTTCTCATCTGTGCCAAATTTCCTCTAGCATCTGCAACTAAACCTGCACTCACAAAACAATTGTTAAAATAAAAAACATAAGGCTTCTGCGCCTTTTCCTCCTTTGGAAACAATTTAGTTTGCTGCTCTGTTTTCTCCTCCTCTATCAGCACATCAATATGCTGATTTGAATTCTCAAAAGAATTCACGAGACTATCAACTAGTCTCTCCTCCATACCATCTTTTCTAATGATGTCTTCCTGTTCCTATCCATTGTAGTGAACTTCTTCATTCTCATTCAACTCTGATTTTACAACCTGAACACATACTTTTTGGTTTTCTATCCTTTCTTCCAAAAGACTTAACTCATGCCACAAATTTTCCATCTCGCTTGGAATTTCTCCCAAAAGTTCTGTACAATCCTCACTATCTTCTTCTTTGTTACAAGCATAACTTATTAACACTATTTCCTCATTCTTGATTAGAATAAAATTCTGATCCTCTATCCCTTTGATAGTTTTATATGCTTGTCCATCACTCTCCCTTTGATCATTTAAGAAAATAATTCCTTGTTATCCTCTTCAATAACAAATTTCTTATCATGGGACATAACTATCTCATTTCTACTGAAGATATTTCCTCCATTAAGCATGGAATTTATGAACTCCTTCTGCTGTAATAACTCAACTTGATCTTCTTTGAAAGGTAGTCATCATCATACTTTACCTGGCAATTTTTAGCTTCATTGAAGACATTTCCATAAAATGGTTTGTCTTCTGCAATACCTGCATTCATACACAACTTGTCAGTTGCAAAACCACAAGACCTCATGATCTCATCTGATGATTCAATCACCAATTCCCCCATCTGTTCCAAGTCCTTTACATGACTTAGAAATATTTCGATGGTCTTCTCCTCAATCTCATCAAGTCCTTTACTTTGTTTCTTAATATCCTTCTCTACTTCCTCTTTTAAAACAGAATTTAGATTCTACCTGTCTTCTTCCCTCTTTATGTCAACATCCACAATTTTTCATCCTTCACATATTTCTCCTGCAAATATACACAAATTATCAGATTTAAAATCTTGTGATTTTTTGATCTCACTTGAATTTTTAGTCTTCAAGTCTTCATCGTCACCCAAAACTTCACCCTGCTCTGGTTCACAAATGGACACTTCCATTTCCAACTCAGATTCTCTGAGTTTTTCCATCAAGCACCTTACTTGCCTTTGCTGTAGCCTTCTTTGCAACTTATGCCACTTCACTAGCTTCTTCCTCAAGACCTAAACTAATCTCTGGTTTTCCTCAAGTATCATCATCAATACATCAAGTTGTCCTTTCATCTCTGCAATTTCCTTGTCAAGCTCCTCTTGACTCATCCTCTTTCCATTTTCCTTAGCATTCTCTCTCTTAATCTTTCTTCTGCTGTGGTCTTCCTCAGAACCTCTACTATGACTATCAGTAGCCATCTTCTTCTCTATCTTCATGAGCTCCTCATTAACTACTATGAGCTACATTAAAGCCTCTATAACAACAAGTCCTCCCTGCTGCCACTTACCTCACCAAGCTGTCCTCTGTACTCAGTATTTTAGCAAGCACTTGGTTCTCTATCTCTGGAACCTCCTTTGAGCACTTTTCTCTGCTCCTTCTAGGCTTCAACTCATCTGCACCTTCTAAGAATACAATTGTCCTCTTGTATTTCAATCACCATGAAATACTTGGTTCTGACCACCTCTTCTTTCACTTAGAAAGTCTTACCAACTTCCTTCATTACCTTGGCAATTCTACCCACATCCTTTATGGAATTGCCTTTGTGATCTGCAACAATACCTTTGCAGTAACAAGTCTCCTCCTTGCTACATATGCCTCACTAAGCTTCTCTCCTTTGAGCTCAGTCTTTTAGCATCTATCTGGTTCTTTCCTTTGGAACCAATTGAGCACTCCTTGCTCTAGGCTTGCTGCAAACTTCTCACCTCCTTATGTTGTCACTTGCATATCAATGTTACTCAAGCCAAAAATCATTCCCAAGCTTTCAAAATCTTGGTTCTCAGTTTCCTTTTAAGAATACTCTTATCCTCTTTGTCCAACCTTCAATTGGATTCTTAAGGTTCACATTTGAGTGAATCTCCACTTTCCTCAAGGAACAACATCATGGTGTTTTCCTTATGCTGCTACCTGTGCAACAATATAAAAACCACATATTCTCCAATCTTGAAATCAAATTAAACAAAACATGCCATCTCACCTTCAAGATCTCTGTGTGATCTTGTTCCACCATCTCTTGTTCTTTAAAAGGATTTTCCTCTGTTCCTTGAATCTGCAAGTTCTGCTACACATCACCTCTGTGTATTTACTGTTTGTCAGATTAGAATCTGATCCCCTTTGTCTGCATAAACATCTTTACACATAGCTCTGTTCTAAATTATTTTACATAGAATTTCTTTATTATGTTTAACATCAATTGTTTCAATTACAATTATGCTCTAATACCAAATGATGCAAGGTTACCCCTACTTTCACCCACAGTATGCATGTCTTATGCAAATATCTAATATGTCCCAAGAATTTTAACTCACTAAGGAGTCAAATCTTCAATTCTTAAGGTTTAAGGCCCCTTTCTTAAACTCTGCGGAATGATCTATAGACTAACAAAGTCTACCATTAATCCGCCCTTTCCTTCATATCGAAACTCATTCTCCATCAACATTTTTAGTTTTGTATACATGAGGATCTGAAGGTGATGCTGCTCCTGCTAGGTTTCCTGCGTAAACCCTACTGCCCTACTCCATTGTGCTCACTGCTCTCCTAATTCTGCTTCTCCGCTGACTCTTTCTCCATGAATCTGCCCTCCGGAGGGGTGGGTGCGGCCCCCCCTCCCCCCATCGGTCCCTCTTCTGACATTTCTGCAAGCGCAGACACTCAGGCCAGTCCTTGCTCCACCCCACTGGCCGCTCATGACATAGATCCTGCCATCGACAATGCTGGTGACTCTGCTGTAGGTTCCGTGGCCGCCAAAGACAAAGGCATTGACCAGAATGCCTCGACATCACAACCAAAGGCGTCCTCTGCTACATGCATCCCCAAGTCTGCAGAAAGAATCAAAATAGATCTCCCCAGTCACCGAATCAACAGCCAAATCCAATACATGAGGGATCATGCACTCATAGGCAAGTTCCTCGGATTCTGGCCAACTGAAAAGGCCTTGCAAGGATGGATCGCCTCCAAATGGAAGCCTAAAGGACAAGTTACCCTGCAGCTTGGTCCCAAGGGCTTCTTCACTACTACTTTCAACTGTCTGGAGGACAAAAATCGTATCTTTGAGGAAGGGTCGTACTTCTTCAACTCTGCAGGCCTGTACCTTCGTGACTGGATTGAGAGGTTCAATCCAGACAAAGAAGATTTCAAATGGGCTCCAGTATGGATCTGTTTGTACTCACTTCCCCTGGAATACTAGAACCAGGAGACCTTAAAGGACATAGGCAATAGCCTAGGGGTTTTTATCGAAGTCGCTAAGGAAACTAAAATCCGAAGATACACCTCCTATGCTAGGATCTGTGTACATATGCATCTGGCCAAAGCACTCGTGGACTCGGTAAGTCTATTTCATGACGATTTTGAATGGGTCCAAACAATAGACTACGAGCATGTTCCTTTTCATTGTAGGAAATGCCATGAACATGGCCATATTTTTAGGGATTGCCCACTAAATCTTCAGTCTAAAGCCCCTGTCACTGAGATGAGCAAAGATGCTGAGGGATTCACAAAGGTCTCCAGTAGAAGAAAGCATGCCAAGAAATCTCCAGTCGCCCCAGATAATCTCAAGATACCTGAAACTTGGAACAGTTTCGAAATCCTGACTTCTCAAAATAACATGGAGGATCACCTTTTAAACCCTCCTTCAGATCCATCTCCTTCTTCACCCCCCCCTCCTCCAAAATCTTCAGCTCCGCTCTCAGCCTCCGATCTCACCAGCATCCCCGCCTCTACCTCCTCTGATAAAAAAGATCTAGATACAACCCTACAGTCTTCCAACATGGAGATAGATGCATCTCTAGCTCTCAGAATCCATCAAAAGTCAAACGAGGAAGAACAGAACATACCGATACACATGGATGAGGAACCAGAAAGTGTAGGTCTGGGAGGTCTGGACATTCTCAGCCTGGCAGCAGTGTGTCGACAGAAATAATTTAGTGCTATACCCCCTGGGGAAATAGAAAGACTTGAAGTAGTTTTAGCAGAGCACAACATAACAAATGTCTTGGTATTCAGGTAGGTAGTCCTTGGGATGGAAAAAAAATAATGAAAGACACGAAGAAATGCGGGCACAAAATGGATCTGCAGAGGACCATTATTATTGGAGAAATGCTGGTGGAATCAGGTAGATTTCCCAAGCTGACCAAGTTTTTCAAATCTCTTCCCCACTGTTCCTCATGAAGCACATCTCATGGAACGTGAGAGGGCTTAATAGCCCTGCAAAACACAGAATGTTAAAAAATATGATCCAGCAAGAAAAGCCTTCATTAGTCTTTCTACAAGAAACAAAATGCAATAGCACTGCACTGGAAAAGATTCTAAATAAAGCCTGGTCAGGAAGCCGCTCAGTCTCAGTGGATGCTTCAGGGGCCTCAAGAGGGCTAGCAATTGTGTGGAACCCTCAAGTTCTCTCCCTTCAAGATTTTCATGCCTCACACTTCTTTATTCAGACAACCTTCCACCTAATCGGGACCAATATCCATGGTCATCTCTCTAATGTGTATTTCCCACAAGATTTACAAAAAAAGTTGGATCTGCTGGACACACTCACAGCTCTCAACTCTGATAGGAGCTTTCCCCTTTGGATTTGTGGCGGTGACTTCAACATCATCACAGCTTTGGAGGAAAAATTAGGAGGAAGATCAAGGCTAGAAGGTGACAGCATCGGCTTCAAAGACTTCATCCACAGAAATCAGTTAATGGACCTTCAGACTTCTAATGGTATGTATACATGGACCAATAAAAGAAGGGGACCATAGCATATAGCTTCTAGGTTGGATCGATTCCTTATGTTGGATAATGCCATTCACCTGGGTGGGGACTTTCATGCTTCCATCATGCCTCAAGTGGGCTCTGATCATTGGCCCATAATGCTACAGTGGTTGCGTCCGGGCTCTAAGTGCAATAGACCTTTTCGCTTCGAATCCTTTTGGTTTTCTCATCCTAACTTCAAAGAAGTAGTCATCGATGCCTGGAAATCCTTCACTCCCCCTGCAGGAGCCAAGATGTTCCAGTTTCAACAAAAGTTAAAATACCTTAAACAAGTTCTCAAATCATGGAATCGCACTCAGTTTGGTAACATTTTTGATCATCGGAAAGTGCTGGAGCAGCAAATGAATACACTACAACAGTGTATTATCTCTGAGGGAAGAACGGAAGACTATGCGCAACAGGAGCAGGTCCTCTTAACCCAGATTGAAGCACGAAGGCAACAAGAAGAGACCCTGTGGTGACAAAAATCCAGGATCAGATGGCTAAAGGATGGGGAGAAAAATACCAAATTCTTTCACAGGTCTACCATTCAAAGGAGAATGCATAATAACATCGCCTTCATTAATAATCAGCAAGGGGAGCATCTAGAGGTGCATGAAGAAGTGGAACAAGAATTCAAAGAGTACTTTCAGGACATTCTTTGGGAGCCCCCAGGCTACAGAATTCAAGCTATTCAATCTATTACGCAGCACATTCCTAAAATCATCACTGTGGACCACAACACTATGCTTCTCCAGCCTATCTCTATGCAGGAAGTGGAGGACGCAATGGCCCAACTCAAGGATGGCAAAGCGCCTAGCCCTGATGGCTTCACAGCCAACTTCTTTCATGCTTTCTGGGAGCATATCAAAACAGAGGTCTGGGAGCTCGTGGAAGAATCACGATCGATGCACTGGATCCTTCCTTCCCTAAACACGACCTTTATAGCACTCGTTCCTAAAGTGGAAGAATCCAATACACCTGATAAATATAGGCCTATTGCACTCTGCAATGTAATCTACAAACTCATATCTAAAGTCTTGGCGAATAGGCTCAAACCTCTTCTCCCTCTCCTCATTTCGCCAGAGCAGACAGGCTATGTAGAAGGGCGCTAGATTCTGGACGGTATCATTCTCTCACATGAAGTGATCCACTCCCTCAAGATTCTAAAAAAGCCAGGTATGATTCTCAAGTTAGATCTTTCTAAAGCCTTCGATAAGCTCAGCTGGACCTATATTAATCATATATTACTTGCCTTCGGCTTCAATGCTACCTGGACTCGATGGATTATGAATCTCATTTCCTCCCCCTCTTTCTCCATTCTTCTTAATGGTTCTCCTTCCCCGCCCTTTCGTCCTTCCCGGGGTATCTGTCAAGGCGATCCTCTCTCCCCGTTCCTTTTTGTTCTCATGGCCGAAGGACTTAGTCGCCTTCTTCATTCTGCTATCAATTCACACTCTTTAAAGGGCATTTCTCTGCATGGTCAACCCCCCATCTCTCACCAACAGTTTGTCGATGATAATATGCTTTTCGGCATCCGTCAGTTCAAGAGGCCTCTGCCTTCAAGTCCCTGCTCAATCTCTTCTTAGAAGCTTCTGGCACCACTATCAATGCCTCCAAATCCTAGCTCTTCTTCTTCCATACTCCCATTCTCACTCAGAGAAATATAGCCAGGATTTTGGGCTTTCTGATAGCCATGCTTCCTTCGAAATATCTTGGAGCTCCCCTATTTGATTCAGCCATCAAACATGCTTCCTGGAGAACCCTCCTTGACAATTTAGAAACCAGGCTCTCCTCCTGGACCTACCGCTTGCTCAATATTTCAAGCAAGCTTATCCTAATCAAATCCGTTCTCCAAGCCTTGACTCTGTATTTATTTTCAATCCTGGCTGCCCCTAAATGGGTTCTTAAAAATATCTGCAATCTTCAAAGAAACTTTCTTTGGGGTTCCTCAAGCCACAAAAAAAATGGGTTTTGGTCAAATGGATGGAGGTTTGTCTTCTGAAGTCAGCTGGTGGGCTTGGTCTGATGGATCCCCTCCATAGCAACAACACCATGGGCTCTCACATCTGGTGGAATTGGATCTCAAAACCGCATACTCCCTGGGCACATCTCTGGCAAGCCAAATATGCACCAGGCAGTCCAATGGAGGATCTCATCGGCATCAGTATGACCACCTCTGGCTCACTGATTTGGAATGCGGCTAAGCAACACAGTGCCTTTATTCAAGCGCACAGCTTCTAGGAAATCCACTCGGGTACCATGGCAAGATTTTGGGAGGACTCTTGGCAACAACTTCCCAAGCTCGCCTCTCTCTTTCACAAACCTAAGTGGCAAGCAACTATGCAGCAAAATGATCAAATCCATGTCCATCAATTTTGGCAGCAGCAATCCCCTCAAGGTTTTCAACTCTGGAGAACAGCTAACACCTGGTAGGCTAACTGGCTGGAGGAAACTTATGAAGATCAAGAGCTCAAACTCAGGAAAATTAAACTGTCTGATCAGAAGGACAAAGTGCAATGGGGATATACTCCCAAAGGTATGTTCACTACCAAGGAAGCATACCATCTTCTCTATCAACCTGCGCAGATCATAAAGGATCCACTATGGGATCAGGTCTGGCAACCAAGTATCTGGTCTAAGATCTCCACTTTCCTCTGGCTACTAAGCAAACAACGGATCCTCACTTGGGATAATCTACAAAAGCGAGGATTTATTGGGCCTTCTAGATGTCCCAACTGTAATCTTCACACAAAGACCATCTTGCATCTGTTGGACACCTGCCCATTAGCAGATCAACTTTGGGAGAGAACTGCACAGTGTAATAGAAGAACGGGCAGATGTGTGGGAGATATTTTAAATACCATCAGGAACTGGCCCCAACATCCTTTCCAAAGTCCTCTACTCAATTCCCTCTGGAACCTCTTACTGGGATTTGTCTACTGGATCATCTGGAAGGAAAGAAATAATAAAATCTTCAAAAATCACAGTACGCCCCTTGACACTCTTTGGCTACTTCTCAAGCAAAACCTTCAAGAAACTCTAGCTCTAAGACATTGGCAAGACTCAGATTTGCCAGTTTCACCCCAGGAATGCCTCATTCTGGCCAATTGGAACCTGGATCTCACTTTCTTAGCTCATATCAAGCCCAGCTCCTCCATCCGCTCTGAGTCTCCCCAATTCTGGTCTCCTCCTGCCATCCACCCTTACAAACTGAACTTTGACGGAGCTGCTAAGGGCAATCCTGGGCTGGCTGGATATGGTGGTATCTTCAGAGATGTTGTAGGCTCTGTTCTGCACATATATCACGGTTCGCTTGGAAGAGACACCAACAATGCTGCCGAACTTGAAGGCTTATGGAAGGGCATTTGTATAGCAGAAATAAACAATTTTTTCCCTCTAGAGGTGGAAGGGGATTCTCAAATATTAATAGAGGCTTCCATTTGGATTCATTCAGGCTCTTCAGCAGCAAAGATCGCTTCGAGCTGGCGGCTCCTAAGCAGATTGGAACAAATTGAAGAATGGCTCAGGGCTCCATGCAGCATCACCTTCAAGCACATTCGGCGAACAACTAATAAGGTAGCAGATAGACTGGCAAATCAAGGAGCCGATCAACAGCTCCCATTCTTCTCTGGCCCTTTGAACAGTTCCAATGATATACAACTCAAATGAGACTGCACTCTCCTGGTGCAACAAGATCTATCTCTCCCGGATCCAGGTGTTTAATGGTCTGATCGGTACGTGGGCGGCTAAATGGGTTGGCGCGTGGCTTATTACCACCACCACTCGGCCTCGCGCATTTATAGTCTTTAATTCCTATGCTCTCAACTTCAATGCTGCATTAATGCAGCCTGTCCCTCCTTACCAGCCTGTTCATTCTTCTATCATGACGCCCCTATCTGGATTCATTTGCGCTCCTCCTCTGTGCTCGCGTCACTCCCTTGCTGTCGCAGAGCCGCGCTCCCAGACCAGCCCAGGGAAACGTTGGGCTCTGGATCGCTGGGTGGAATTATTGCTGGCCCTTCAGGTTCCTCACAGCCCTTTCTGCAATTTTAATAGCAGCTCGTCCTCTGTCCCTCCCACTGCCCCTCTGGGTGCTGAAGCTCAGCTACTTTTAGTCCCCTTCTGCCTCCACAGTATTGCAGTCAGTTCTGAACCTCTTGCTCTTCCCACTATGCCCAGATTGCACCAGAGAATGAGTTGCAGGAGGGGAAGTTCTCGGGGGAAAGTTATCCACCAAGCCTCCTCCTCCACGACGGATTCCTCATCATTCTCCTTGGACTTCTGCTCTGACCGATATCCTGTTACCAGGAGTGGTCATGGACAAGGTCGTGGGCAGTTTAATTTGGCAGCGTGCTCTCTCAATTCTCCTCCTAATACAGCTCGTCTTCAGTTCCCCTGTACTCTCAGTAATGTCTCCTTCTTAGCCTCTGTCACCATTGAGCTTCGTGAGGTTACTTCTAGTCAGGCTGCCGTGACCTCTGGGGTGACTCTGGAGATGAGGGCGGAAGATAGGCATGGCACTACTCAGTTTGATAACAAGCAGAGTAAGGCTCTGGGTCCAAGTAAGTGCATTGCAACCCAGGTCAAGGATAATCAGGCTGGTCCGAGCGTCCCTACTGGTGGTGGTTCTTCAAGCAAAGAGGGCCATCCCTCCGAGGACGAAGACCTCTACAATTATGGGTGCCGCATCATTGAAGAGCATCCCTCCACCTCTCATGAAGCCTAATCAGGTCTGTGTTCAATGGTTTTTGTTTCTCCGTGGCTTGAAGGTGCTCAATTTCCTCCTGTTTTATCGCCATGATATGCTAAACAGTTCTCATGCTCAGTCCTTTGTTCCAAAGTCCAATAGCCGGTTTCCCCTGCGTGGGCAGCATTTTTCTGGCAATGTGTTTTGGTCTCGAATTCAGTCACAACTATTTTTCAGGTCTGACTTCAATTTTGATTTGGGCAGCGCTTCTCTATTTTCTTGCCTGAGCCCAGTCATCTTGTTTTGGTTGCTGAATTACCTCGGGTTAGTCTTCAGTTTCAGTTACGATAATGGTGTTTTTCTGTTTCTATGTACTAGTCATGGTCATGTTCCTAGAAGCCCTTCTGGTCGGTCTTCAGCAGGTCTTTTTGGACAGTGTTTGGCTTTGCAATGTGAGCATGCCACATCTCTGGGCTAGACTTCTCGAGGTTGTGGCCTCTTTGTAAATTTATTTTGTATCAATATAGGAGTAGACAAATTCAGAAAAAAAAGAAACTCATTCTCCATCTATCGGGACTTAATCACCCCTCTAAACCTTCATTAACCTTTTGTAAACCCAAATATATATATATATATATATATATATCTATCTATCTATATATATATATATATATATATATATATATATATATATATATATATATATATATATATATATATATATATATATATATATATCCGCACATTAAACTAAATCCCACTCATTCCTTTAGAGTTACACAAGAAATCCTTCATATCACGCTATTTTTCTTTATAAACAATTTGCAAAGGAAATACCCACAAAACATACCTTTCCGCTTTAATATGGCCTCTGCACAGATACCGAGGCTCTCTTTATCACTATCGCTAATTGCTCCTCCACAGGTTTCATTAACACAGGTTCTATCGCATCCGTTATGCGATAATGCAATATCAGATTTCAAATATCATTAACCACACCATATAACTTATTGGGTCCGCATATCTCCTTTCCACAACGCTGCAATCCGATCTCCGAAACCCCGATCGTCGATACCTCTGATCACCGATTGCGATTTATCGCTCTCAGCGTATCAGCCCATCGCACATCGCTATCGCAATGTCCATTACCACCAGCCCTTTGACCTCTCTGATATCTGATTTGCAATTAAATCATGACCGTCAATCTGGTTCCGATCCAATGGTCCACGATCAATCGGCAGTCACTCATCGCAACTGTCCAAGGCCTGATTCTGATATCTCCATAGGATTTCCACCGATGCGACTTAATCTTGGTTGTTGATCATAAAGATCCAATGGCTACTGTGTGTCGATACTTCATTTCTTCGCTCTTCTACTTTACTTCATTTTTTTCTCCATTTTCAATGTTTTCTGTGGTTTCGGGTTTCTTCAATGATTTTGGTATTCCACTGTTCCGCTGTGACTCCCTCCTAAGCTTAAACTCTATGAGTTCTTAAATCACTGTCATTCTAGAGAATTAATTTGATCCTTCGAATGGATCAACGGCCCGTTACGAGCCTCTGTCTTGTCTCTCTTCCTCTTTGTGCATTCGCTAAACTCCGTCTGCATATATAGATTATACAAATCTCTGATTCATGGTAATTTATCATTCGATATTTGAAACACACATTTATATAGGTTCAAATCAATCCCTGTATATATATAAACATATAACAATGATTACATATTGAGACTCTGTCTCTCTGGCCTGATCTTCTGATTACAATGGCCTCTAGGTACAATATCTGCTCGTAGGCTTACAATCAAACCTATCTCACCTATCTATCTAGCCTCTAACTTTCTAACCTCTGTCTTTGCCTTTTAGGCTTACATTTATACAAAGGGATTCTAAAACCAATTCCTAGTTTAGATCCATAGATTCCTCAACAAAATCCTAAAATCTCTTCCTCGTCCCTAAGAATCCTCTCTAATCCATAAAATCATGAACTAACTCCTAATATGAGTTTTAAAATTAACTCTCAAATCCTCTCAATCTCTCAACTATCCTAAATCTCTCATGTTCTCCTACATTCGAGAACATTTACAAATATGCCTCACAATATTCAATTAAATCCTATTCTCATTAAAATCACTCAAAAGCCTAAATAATTACATTAATTCACACTTAGGAGACCAACTCCCTTGGAAACACAATACCCCTATGTCTACTAAAATACAATGATTTTCCTTGAGCTGAATGCTCCTGCATCAGAAGCATACAAAGAATGGTTGAGTCAACCACCTATTCAATTCCCACTACATCTAGATTCAAAAATTAGGAATGATATCAACAATAGTTGTTCTTCATAACTTTTTTATAGGTGCATTTGTTCCCATATATGTGGGCATATGGACATCATTTTTGCATGGAGGATGCCAATGATGGATGCATGACACAAGACTATGTAGTGGAAGTTGAGTTTGACCAATCTAGTCGTCCTAGCCACCATGATCAAAACCTAATACAAGGGTCATTAGGTTACATCAGAAAGATACAAGAGATCATTTAAGTGGGCTTCTCTTCATTCCAAAGCATTATTTTTAGGTGCAAGTGGTGGGACACCTTTGATAAAAATAATGTTAAGGAAGATCGTGATAGTGGGTTGATATGTATCAACTCTAGAAAGATGTGGCATAAAGCTAGGGAGCCCTATGTTTTCCCCAAATAGTGCAGCCAAGTGTTTTTTACCTAGATGTGTTGGATAGGGATTAGTGGTTCCTATTAAGAGATGAACCTAGATCAAAACATATTTTTGAGAAAAGCAATGTTATCATGCAAAGCGAGGAACATAATTAGGATGATGAAAACAAAGAGTGATATATACTAGTGTCATTTCATCATTTATACTATTGTTGTATTTTTTTGTTTTCATTATTTCGCTAATTATATTATTTTTTATTCGTCTTATTAGCATTTTTTATAATTGGTAAGATTCACAAACATTTTTACACATTTTTTTTTCTTTTGGAAACATTTTGACACTTGAAACTAAGTATTTCCAATTGTGTACTTTATAATTTTAAAATTAAAATTTTAAAATATTTGTTTAATTCTAAGTTTGAGATAAGTTTAATTTGGATTTTGTGATAATATGGTTTTCAAATTAGTTGTTTATTAGTTTACACACTTTTATTATTGCTTTTGGAAATATTTAAATTATGGCCCAATGTTGACTAAAACCACAATTAATGAAGTAATTTAACATTTTGATATTAGTCAATTTACGAAATAATGACAAAAACAACAAATATAGGAAGATTTGCATCCATAAAATTTTAGGGCTAATAGAATGCGTGTGATTGAAGATCATAACCTTTTTATAATAAAAAATTTTAGGTAGAAGAGTCTATTAAAAAATGTAAATAATACAATTAAAAATAACATTTATTCATATGTAATTTGTAGAAATTATGGTGTAGAATTGCAACTACTCATGAAATTTTAATCTAAATCAAGAGACAGAATCCTACTCTACTGCTCTGTGGAGTTCAATTCATAATTTAGAACAATAATTAGAAACATGCAATAAGAAATAACACACATGCACAATATTTTTTCCAAGGGAAAGCAATTGCGAAAAACCCCTTATTCCTGCTTGCATTAATATGATGAATAAAGATGTATTATAATTGCTTTCTCACTTTGAGCATAACCTATAAGTCAATAACCTATCTATCCGCTCACTGAGAAGCTTTGACCCAGAATTTGTCAATTTCAACCTCTACTTCATCCCCTATTTCCTTGCGTAAATCCTCAGGAATTAGGCCCCTATTATTTAGGATTTTTCCTCCAATTCATTGCACAATTCCCAAGGTTGATAATTTGAGTGCATGCAACACTTGTACACTCAAGACTAGTCTACAATTGATGTTACACTGCCTTGGAATCTCCATAACAATTGGGAAAATTGAATTCTCTGCATGCACTATTTCTTTTGGGCTAATTGATCAGTGAACTATATGATAATTGAGTTAGACTGTTGTCCCACTACACAACTGACCTTCCACTAGTTCCTCCAACAGTTAGAACTAGTTTAACTAAAAACAACTTGAAATAACTGAGCTTGATTGCTATAAATTAGCAATCACACACGCTTAACTAAATTCCAAGACCTCTAACTCTAATTTACTAAGCTAACTAAGTGATAAGAGAATGGTCACACAAGTTAACTGCATCCAAGTTGTCTGCTGATGTGGAAATTTGAATTTTCTCAATTTGACTAAGGAAAAATCAAATTGAGACTTTCTTGCTTCATTTTTCGACATTCCCTCTCAGCGGGAAAGGAATTATCAACCACCCGTGGAACTCGAACTTCCCTCTTGACAAAGCCTTTGTCAAGATGTCATGATCATGTTCCTCTTTCGGAATGTATTGTAGCAACATTATCTGCCTCTGCACATAGTCTTGTAAATGGTGATAATGGATATCTATATGCTTGGATCGATTGTGAAATAACATATTCTCAAAGAGATTGATGTAATCCATCATCTGACCAAACCGTCCCACAAGTATCTTTCTCTTCCAGATCGCCTCACATTTTGCTTGACTTGTAGCCATGTATTCTACTTCTTCCAAGTTGAGTGCCATAGATATTTGCTTCTTGTTGTACTAGGAAACCGCTGCAGACCCAACACTGAAAATTACACCTGATACAACTACCTTGAAGTTTGATGAAATAGTCTCATCCTTGCTGTTAGAGGAGATGAGACGGAAAAATATGGAGGGCCAGAATGGAGATTCCTTGTCTGTACGAGGACAGTCCCAAAACAGAAAGAAAAATAAGTCCTTGAGTGGGAGATCTAAATCTAGCAGGATATATAAATCTCTAGGAAAACCTTTAAAGGTGTTCTGGAAATGTGGGACGGAAGGGCACTTCAAAAAGTACTGTAGATCTAAATCTCCTGAGAAAGGAAATGGATCTGATGATGTTTCTTCTACAGAGGCAATAAGCACCTCAAATGAAGGTGGGATGTGTACTTAGCTTCTTCTTCAAGTAGACATGTAGAACATGAGGCATGGTTGATTGAGTTAGGTGCATCCTTTCACTTCACTCCCCATAGGGAGTGGTTCTACGAGTATGATAAATATGATGGTGGTGATGTCTTCTTAGGGGATGACTTGAAGGTTAGAATCGTCAGATGTGGAAAATTCAAGCTGAAGTTGCAAGGTGGAAGGATTATAACATTTCCAGGTGTTTTTCATATTCCTTACTTGGCAAGAAATCTAATTTTTGTAAGTGAGATGGATGATGCAAGAGTAAAACTAGTGTTCGAGAAAGATACCAGCAAGATGGTTCAAGGAGAACTGGTATTGATATAAGGAGTTTGGATTGGAACTTTGTACAAGCTTTTGGGTAGCATTGTTATCGATGGGTGCAATAGTTCTATGGTTCTTAAAAGTGGAGCAGAAAATATAGTGGTCTTTGGAGAAAAGACCATGCTATGGCATCAAAGGCTTGGACATATTGGAGATAAGGGCCTTTGAATACTTCATGGTAATGGTATGGTAGAAGGTATGTATAATTTCTCTCTAGATTTTGATTTATGTGAACATTATGTATATGGGAAGCAGAATCAAGTGATTTTACCCTCTGGTGCTAAGAGGGCAAAACGGATATTAGAGCTTGTGCACAATGATGTGTTTAGACCTATGTCAGTTCCATCACTCCGTAATTTTGTGTACTATGTATCATTTATAGATGATTTCTCAATGAATACATGGATATATTTCCTCAAGAAGAAATCTAAAGTCTTTGACAGGTTTAAATAATTTAAGGTTCTGTTGGAAAACCAAACAGAGAAGAAGATAAAGCTGTTAAGGACAGATAATGGTCGAGAGTTATGCAAAAAGGAATTTGAATAGTTCTGTAAGAAGTGTGGTATATCACAAAAGAAGACTACTCCATTCACACCTCAGCAAAATGGAGTTGCAGAAAGAATGAACAAGATGTTGATGGAAAAGAAAAGAAGCATGCTCAGTGGTGCCAGGTTAGGACAAGAATTCTGGGCAGAGGCGGTGGAGACTGCATGTTACCTGGTTAATAGATCACCTTCACCAACATTGGAGGATAAGACTCCACATGAGATATGGACTGATAAGAAACCCTATCTTTCACATTTGAGGGAATTTGGCTGTAATGCATTTGTACATGTTCTAAAAGAGAAAAGAACCAAGTTGGATAGTAAATATGTAAGGTGCATCTTTATTGGGTATACGGATGGTTTAAAAGGTTATAAGATTTGGAACCTAGAAATAAGGAAGGTTGTGTACAACTAAGATGTTGTATTTAGAGAGGTGAAATATGTTATTAAACATGAAGTCCTACCAAAGGAACCTCGAAGATAGAGTTTGAGCTAAAGGAGGAAGAATCAGACTCTAGAATAGAACATGAATCAGAATATGAAGAGCCACAAACTCCAGCTATGAGAAGACGAGTTCGAGAAAGAAGGCAGTTAGAAAGATATAGTCCATCTTCTTTCTGTTCAAATTTTACTTTATCTATTACTGATGATGATCCTAGAACTGTCAGGAAGGTAGTAGATTCATAGGATGGAAAACTCTGGAAATAGGCCATGGTTGATGAAATGGCATCTTTGGACAAAAATTAGGCTTGGGATATGGTGGGGTTGTTGGCTGGAAGGAAACCCATTGGAAGCAAATGGGGCTTTAAGAAGAAGATGAATGTGGAAGGTAAGGTGGAGAAATACAAAGCTCGGTTGGTAAAAAAAAATTATTCCCCAAGTGTCAGGAATTGATTTTGGTGATATTTTTTCTCATGTTTCCAAGTTAGCTTCTATTAGATTACTTTTATCTATTGTTGTTGCTTTTTATTTTGAGGTAGAACAAATGGATGTGAATACGAAATTTCTTCACGGGGATATGGAAGAAGATATCTAGATGAAGCACCCTGAAGGCTTTGCAGTGAAGGGAAAGGAAGAACTAGTATGAAGGTTAAATCTCTGTATGGGTTAAAACAGTCACCAAGGATGTGGTATCAGAAATTTGATACATATACTGTTATGAAACCAGCTCACAAAAGATAGAAAAGATAGATCAACGACTTAGAAATCAACCTCTTCGAGGGGGAAAACTCCTTTACATTACACAAATGAACAATTCTTGGATGATACAAATGAAAAAACCTCCTTTCTATATATAGGAGTGTAAGGGGTCACAATATAACCAAATATGACCTAACAATAATAATATAAGGGAACAAAAATAACAATAGTGGGCTTCTATGGGGCACAATAATAACAATATGGGGACAATAGGGGCACAACAATAACTATAAGGGATACAATGACAATAGTAATGGGGGAATAACTAGTATTATAGGGACCTAACATGCCCCTCTCCTTCAAAAAGGTTTTTTCCTCAACGCTTGAGTAGTTCTAGATGCTTCTGTATAAAATTCTCATCCTCCCATGTGGAATCTTCAACGGATAAGTTCTTTCACTTGATGAGTTACTCTGAATTTGATCGATTTCGTAGCTGTTGAGTTCTTATTTCTTTGACTGCTTCAAGTTCCAATATGATTTTTCCTTCCTCATCAAGTTCTGGAAATATTGTTTGAACTGGGAGCTTGTCACCTATAACCTTCTTTAAGCATGACACATGGAAAACTGGGTGCACTAGGGAAGTTGTAGGAAGCTCTAGTTTGTATGCCATGGTACCTATATTTTGCAGCACCTTGTACGGACCATAATACTTTGGTGATAATTTATTTCCCTCCTTAGCTTGCTTGAGGGACATTTGTTTATATGGTTGTAGCTGTGGGAATACCCAATCGACTACATCGAAACTTCTTTCGCTGTGATGTTGATATGCCTGTTGTTTCATTCTATTCTACGTCAAGATGAGGTTATCCTTTAAGAGTTGGAGAACTTTTTGTTGATGCTCGATGTGATCTTCCATTGCTTCAACTAGAATTTTCTCTTAAATATGATGTGATGGATGGTGGATGATATCCATAAAGTGCGATAAATGGGGTCATTTTTGTTGCAGTATGGAAGGAAGTGTTATACCACCATTCAGCGAGAGGCAACCATTTGACCCATTGTGTTTGTTTATACGATACAAAGAAACAAAGATATCATTCTAAAAATTTGTTTACTATCTTAGTTTTCCCATCATATCGAGGATGATAAGATGAGCTATGAGCTAATTGAGTACCAAGACAAGAAAATAATTCTATCCAAAAATTTCCAGTGAAAATGGGATCTTTGTCGCTTATAATAATCTTTGGGTTTCCATGTAGCTTCTGAATTGTTTCCATAAATGCAGTAGATACTGTACTCACTCTAAATGGATGAGATAATGCACAAAAGTGTGCATACTTGGTAAGTTTGTCAACTACCACCATGATAACACTTTTTCCTTTGGACTTGAGTAAACCTATGATAAAATCCATTGAAACCTCCTCCCAACGTTGGCTTGGAATGGATAAAGGTTTTAATAGACCCGGGATATTAATTATTTCAACTTTATTTTGTTGGAAAACCAAAAATTCTGCCAAAATCTTTTGAATATCCGATTTAAGGCCATCCCAAAAAAATTCCTTCTTAACCCTGTGGTAAATTTTTAGAAATCTTGAGTGCCCTCCTAAGGGAGAGGTGTGCAATTCCCTAAGAATCTTTTGTTTGAGTTCGGAATTATTACATAGGTATAACCAATATTTGTACCATAACGAATCATTTTTCAAGCTAAATGTATCAAATGTACTGGGATCTTGTTGTACCTTTTGAATGAGTGCCCACTTCTTCATCATTCTTCCATTCATTCCTTGCTTAGTTTATCCAATCGAGTTGGATAATAGAAAAGGCACAAAGAAATTCTTCCACATCCTCATCCTTTCTTGAGAGTGCATTTGCCACCACATTTTGCTTCATTTTTTTGTAGATGATTTCAAAGTCAAAGCCGAACATCTTTGTGACCCATTTTTGCTGCTCTTCTGAAGATAATCTTTGTTCTAAAAAGTATTTAAGACTATCATGATCTGTTTTTACCTTGAAGTGTCTTCCCATTAGGTAGGGTCACCATTTCTTAAGTGCGTGTAGTATTCCCAAAATTTCCTTCTCATAAATAGCTTTGTGTAAATACTTTCCTTTGATTGGATGACTTTCGAAAGAAATGGGTCTTTCCTCTTGCATTAAAACAACACCAATTCCATTTCCTGAGGCATCACATTCCACAATAAAGGTTTTTGTGAATTATGGTGTAGCTAAGACCAGTTCTTGGCACATTTCCTCTTTAAGATGTTCAAAGGCCTTCATTGCTTCTGGAGTCCATGAAAATGCATCTTTCTTCAATAATGTTGTTAGAGGTGCTTCTATTCTCCCATAATTCTTAACAAACTTGCGATAATACCCTGTCAACCTGAGAAATCCTCGTAGATGCTTTATGGATGTGAGGATTTTCCATTCCTTAATGGTTTTAATTTTGCTAGGGTCTACCTTAACACCTTCATGAGATACAATATGACCCAGATATTCCACCTCTTGTACTCCAAAGAAACATTTGGAGCTTTTTGCATATAATTGTTTCTCCTCCAATAGTTTGAGCACCCTGTCAACATGTTGAACATGATCCTTCCAAGACTTGTTGTAGATTAGTATATCATCAAAAAATACTAACACAAATTTTCTAAGGAAGGGTTTGAAAATGGAATTCATCAAACCTTGAAGTGTAGAAGGTGCATTGGTAAGGCCAAAAGGCATGATCAAAATTCATAATGACGCTCATGAGTTCTAAATGTTGTTTTTGGAATGTGTTTAGTCTTCATTCTAATTTGATGATATCATAAACGAATATCCAACTTGGTGAAGTAAATTGATCCATGCAATTCATCCAATAATTCATCAATGGCAGGAATGGGAAATTTATCTTTAATAGTGAGCTTGTTGAGCTCCCTATATTCTGGACACATGCGCCATGATCCATCCTTCTTGTGAACTAATACTACTGGAGCAAAGAAAGAACTTTGACTAGGTTGAATTATACCAGCCTCTAGCATTTCTACAACCATACGAATTTCACTCTTTTGGGCATAGGGATATCTGTAAGGCCTGATGTTTGGAGGAACACTTATTGGAATCAAATGAATAGCATGATCATTATCACGAATAGGTGGGAGGTGTTTGGGAGTCTCAAATACCTTTGAATGATTGTTCAAGACTTTTTGGAGATATGGAGAAACAGATGATTTTGATGTGGGAACCTCTAGTGAACATAATTGTGCAATTATGCCTCATTGTTCTTTATTTAGAAGCTTTTTCATTCTGTTAGAGTTGATTATCTTTCCCAGTTACCCTGCGATACCCCTTAATTCAACTTCCTTTCCTTCTGAATAAAATTTCATGAAAAGTTCTTAAAAATTAAAATCTATTGTACCCAAGGATTGTAGCCATTAGACTCCTAGTAAAACATCAGCACCACCCATTGGAATGGAAAGCATTGGGCTATTAAATACATATTCTCCTGTTGATAGCTTGATATTATGGCACTTTCCTGAGCAATTTATGGTTCCTCCACTTGCAGCCATCACTTGACACTGTCGTGCTGGAGATAGGAAGCAATTCAATTCCCTCGCTATCTTACAATGAATAAAATTATGGGTACTGCCCAAATCAATCAACACTATTACCTTTTTCTTCTTGATATTCCCTTCTATCTTGATAGTTTGAGGAGTGGTAATTCTAGCCAATGCATTACAAGATATGGTTGGATTCATTTCTTCTTTCTCTAGGGTTTGTTCCTGGTGTATATCCTCTTATTTTGAAGTTTCTTATTCCTTTTCTTCCTCCTCTTCACAATCAATGTAAAATAATTTCTTCTCAGCACACTTATGACCTTTAGTGCATTTTCTATCACAACTATAACAAAGCCCTTTCGCTCCTTTTTCTTCCAATTTTTGTGGTGTCAACCTTGTAGGTTGTGGATGGCTATGGGAAAAAACACTTCCTTCTTTATGATTGTGAGTGGTAGGCTTCCTTGTTGCCATAATTTTGCTTTCAAGTTTTCTTGCCAACTTGAACACCTTCTCCAATGAATCAGGTTCCCAAAGGTGAACCTCATGTTGGATGTTATCCTTTAAAGTCCCTATGAACACATCAATCCTAGTCTGTAATATATTTTACCCTTATATTCAATTTTTGGAAGTCCTCAATGTGCTCCATCATTGAACCCTTTTGTTTTCGATTTATCAATTTGCTAAGAAAAGTGTTGCTTTTTGTATCCTTATAATGTGCTATCATTTCATCCATAAAAATAGCCCAAGTGACAATTTGTTTATGAGAGAAAAACCATTGATACCATAAAAACTGATTTGGTTCCAAATATAAAGTTGCAATGCATACCTTTTGTGTGTTTTGGACATTATGGAGATCGAAAAATTGCCCCATCTGTAGTATCCATGTTACGGGATCCTTGGCGTCAAACTTCCTCATATCGATATTTGGAACATGGTGGTTCTTCAATCCAATGTTAGAGTCTATGAAATCATTATTAACATTTATTTTATTCTCATCATGAGTTTCCTTTACTACCCTTTTAGAATTAGTAAGCATTCTTGTATAAACTTTGTCAAATATGTCTTCAAATCTTCCATCTTAGCTTCCACACCTTTCTTTAAATCATCCATCTTAGCTTCCACGCCATTCATCTTAGCTTCCACGTCATTCATCTTAGCTTCTACCCCTTTCTTTAAACCATCCATATTAGCTTCGACGCCATACATATTAGCTTCTACGTCTTTCTTTAAACCATCCATCTTAGCTTTTGTTACTTTTTGTGAGTGAAATTGGTTGCACTTGGTCTCGTAATTTTGATATATCATGTTGCATTTCTTCCTCTTCTTCATGAGTCGTGCTAGATATTTCAGGTTGCTTACTAGGTGTTTCCATTTTCTTTCTTTGGGGTGTCAATTACTGATAATAATTCTTCACTATGCCCTTTGAATTCCTTCAAACTAATTTTTAAAACCAAACTTATGCAAAATTTTAAAAAAACTACACACCTGTTTTCACTTTGTAGGAGCTAGATATTGAATCTGATGTATCCCTGTAATTTTGGATCTTCAAGGTCTGAAATTTCTTCCTGCGGTAACCCTATGAGTACTCTTTCTAACCCCACAAGTCTGATCAATATTGGATTCTCCAATGAAGAGTTATGCCAAATCTCCCATGATGGTCGGATTATAGACTATTTCAGTAGAGCGAGCTTGTACGAAGTGCCACGTGTCACTATTTTGACCTTAGGATCTAAAACGGATGCACAAAAAACTACAGTCTGTCCTCTTTCTGTAATGTCTTACTAATTTTCAATCTTATGCTCAAAAAACAAGTTATGATGATTTTCCCTAGGTTACCTGTTTGAGATATAATTCGGGATCCTGCAAAAACCCTAACTTCCTTGGATCATATCTCTAAAAATATAGCGAGACAAGATCTGAAATTTGGTCATGTGGTTCAAAGAGATTTCTTCTCAAATGGATTTTTTTTTTCACTTCTGAAACATTGCAGAAAAAATTTATAGCGAAAATTCCACGATGACCTGTTTGGAGCAGCAAAACCCTAGAATCCAAGCTCTGATACCAAACGTTATGAAACCAGCTCACAAAAAGATAAATCAATGAATTAGAAATCAGCCTCTTCGAGGGGGAAACCTCCTTTACATTACAAAAATGAACAATTCTTGGATGATACAAATGACAAAACCTCCTTTCTATATATAGGAGTCTAAGGAGTCACAATATAACCAAAGCCGACCTAACAATAATAATATAAGGGCACAAAAGTAACAATAGTGGGCTTCTATGGGGCACAATAATAACAATATGGGGACAATAGGGGCACAACAATAACAATAAGGGATACAATGACAATAGTAATGGGGGAATCACTAGTATTATAGGGACCTAAAATATATACGGGGACTTGGCTTCACTAGAAGCAGAGTGGATTACTGTTTGTAGTTTAAATTAATTAGAGACCGTGTTATTTATCTGGTCTTTTATGTGGATGATATGTTGCTGATTGGAAATGACAAAGAAATTATCAAAGATTTGAAGAGCCAATTTTCCTCCAAATTCGACATGAAGGATCTTGGTGCTGCAAACTATATTTTGGGCATGGAAATTAAACAAGATCAAGAAAAGAGGAAGCTCTGGTTAAGCCATAGGAAGTGTGTCGAGACAATACTACAAAAGTTTAATATGTAGGATAATAAACTGGTGAATGTTCCTATTCCTGTAGGTGTAAAGTTATTTGTTGAACAATGTCCCAAGACAAAAGAAGAGGAAGAGGACATGTCCCGTGTTCCATATTCAAGTGCAGTCAATAGCCTGATGTATGTAATGTTTTGTACTAGACAAAACATTGCACATGCAATGGGAGTATTGAGAATGTTTATGTCAAAACAAGGGAAGGAGCGTTGGACAATAATGAAGCAGACTTTTAGGTATCCGCATGGCACTAGTGATTATGGTCTGTGCTACCAAGGAATACCAGGATTGGACAAAGTTTTGGGCATCTTTGGCTTTGTTGATGTAGAATAGGCTGGAAATCTAGATCAGAGAAGATCTACAAGTGGGTATGTGTTTAACCTATTTGGAGGTGCAGTTAGTTGAATGAGCAAGAAACAAACTGTAGTGGCACTTTCAACTATAGAGAAAAAATAGATGGCAACAAATCATGCAAGAAAGGATTAGCAGTTTGGTTGCAAAGATTGTGTTCAAGTGTGGATTGGTACAACGAGCTATAACGATAGACTGTGACAACCAAAGTGCAATTTCTTGGCAAAGAACCCTGCTTATCATTCAAAGACAAAGCACATTGATGTTCAATATCACTTTGTGAGGAATATGGTTAAGTAAAAAAAGGTGTTGCTGGTAAAGGTGGACACTTTAAAGAATGTTGCAAATGCATTGACGAAGTCTGTGAGCACTAAGAAGTTTTCTTGGTGTAGAGAAACAATGGGCATTATAGGGCTGGACCAATGACTAAGCTCTCCTATGACCCCCTATGTGGAAAAGAAAACAACAAGTGGGAGAATGTTGGGTGTGTGTTATATTCTTTCCACTAGTCACACGTGCGAGGGGGGTCACAGGGGGGCTCTGGGCTAGTGCCTAAGGATTTTTCTTTTTGGACCCTATATTAGGTGGGAAAACCTACATATGGTTTTGTGCATGGATTTTTCACATGGTTTTGGGCATGATGGTTTTTTGTAGATCCGGTCAAGGGAAATATGACTACATTCTAATCTCGGGTTAATGGATTAGGGTTTATGAATTCTTCGACATGTATATATATGTGTTGTAATATTGAAAGGAACATAATGAAAAATCAATATGGTAGTTCCATTTTTGGGATTTAGGGGAAATCTCTGTGTATTTGTTTTATATTCTCTTCATTGTTTATTTTCTATTTTTAGAATTTGCTTGTAGGTAATTTCTGTATAGGGTTAAAACCTACAAGGATGGATCAATATCTACAAGATCAGTCATTAGATCCATGTAGCCAGTGTACCTCTCAGGTTACCTCTTATGTCTATAAAAATTTGAAGGGGATCCCACATTCTCCTTCACATCCGGCACTAGTCTATCAACTTCCCTAGTTCTTTTCCTACATTTTGTCGATGGTTCTTCTTGAGTGTATGTCTCCACTCTCTACTCCTCAATTTGTGGTTGCTCCAAAAATTCCTAAGGCTCCTCCTTTGGAGCTAAAATCTCTCTTCTAGTGGGATTTGAAGCTCCCTCTCAAGAGAGTACCACATCGCTTTCTCCACATCAAAATTTATATCCATTCGTATAATTGTCATTCTCAGGGAAGCTAAGTACACACGTTAATTATGTGGATTTTTGCTGTAACCTGCAAAAACCCCCATCTCTGTTTTCATCTGAAGCATCTTCTTAGAATCTTTGGAGACATGGTAGTAGACATAGGTTCCAAAAATCCTGAAGTGCGACACATCCGACTTTCTCCCCGAGAAAGCATCATCCGATGTAATCATACCAAGAATCCAATGAGGAATTTGGTTCTATAAGTAGACTGTTGTGTTACATGACTTTGCCCACAATTGCAGTGGTAGGCCTTGGTCATGTATCATAGCTATTACATCTCCAACAATGCTTTGGTTCTTTCTCTCAGCTACCCCATTCTATTGTGGGTTGTTGGGTGCTATCAACTCTCTTAGAATGCCTTCTTTTGCACAAAAACTGTTGAATTCATTTGAAACATATTCACCTTAATTATCGCTCTTGACAACCTTCACCTTCTTGTCGAATCTTTCTCAACTAGTGCCTTGAATTATACAAACTTGGAGAATTTCTCATCGTTCTTCTACATGAAGAAGATCCATCACTTCCTTTAGAATTCATTAATAAAAATGAAAAAAGATTTATGTCTGGCAGTGGAGGTTGTTGAGAAAGGTCCATAGACATCAGAGTGGATCATTTCCAAGACTGCATGTGCTTTGTTGTCCTAATCATGGAATGTGTATTTTGCATACTTCCCCAAGGTACAACCTTTGTAGACATGTTGCTACTCAAGTGCTTCTTTAGGGAGGACAATTGTTATTTATTGCATAATATTTAAGGCGTCATGATGAAAATGGCCAAGTATTATGTGCCAAAGTTCACCAACGTCCCGACTCTGCATTTTCTCCACCTTACTTCTTAATGTAGCACAATTTTTCACATCAAGTTTATATATGTTCTTCACATGAACCTCGATCTGCTTCACCTTTCCAGTGACTATGTGTCTCAGGGTTGCTTCCCCTTTGTTGAATATCATATCATAACCACGGTTTTCCAAAAATGCTACAGATATGAGATTCTTCTTTAGGCCCAGAACAGAATTGACATCTTTGAGGCAAAGAGGGGATCCCAACTCCCTTTGAAAGGTAACTTTACCAATCCTATTAGCACTATATTTTTCATCGTGAGCTAGATCAATATGAATATGGAGATCTTTCTCCTCCAAGTCATTGAAAAAATCTCTACACCTTGTCATATGGAATGATGCACTTGAGTCCAAGTACCACATGCCCCTCATCACTTTGTTGGCCATGCATGCAACAAGGGTGAAGTCAAGCTCGAATTGTGAAGCCAAGGCTTCACCTTCTACTCCTCCTGAGGTCTTCTTTCTTGACTTTTTGTGTGGAAACTTCATGGAATAGTGCCTGAATTCATGACAATTGAAGTATTTAATTTTGGACAAGTCTTTCTTCTTGCCCCCTTGGATGAATTCTGGTTTGGTTCGATATTTCTTCCCTTTTCCCTTATTTCCCTTTCCAACTAATGCAAAGTTTTCTTCATCCTCACCCTTGGATGAGGTTCCATCTCTGGTATTCTTACTTATCTCCTCTTGTACCAAATCAGACCATAAGCATTCCCAATTCAGTAATTTCTCCCTCTCGTTCACCATGTCCTAGTAGCTATCCCAACTTTTGGAAAGGCCTAGAAGAGCTATGCTTACTAGGTCATCTTCTACAAATTTACAACAACAATGCCAAGCTCATCATGAACTTGCGTAAATATTCTCAGATACTGTAGAATGGTGTCATTCTTCTACATATTAGTATTTCAAAGTTTATCCTTGAGCGCTAGTTTCCTATGGTCATTTTTATTCTCAAATAACTATGTCAGTGACTTCCACATTGCGAAAGGATTTTCTTTCCCATGGATATTTGGGACAATATGGTCTCTCAATCCCTCCAAGATTATTATCCTCGCTTTGGCTACATCTTTCTTCTGTTGAGCTAGGTTATGTGCATTAGATGCCCATGGTTTTGCAATATTTAGTCAATTTCCACCTCTACTCGGGCCCCTATTAAACATAAGAAGTGTCAAAATCATAGATCAAAAATTAAAAAGCACTTGTATATAAATTATTTTTTATAATTCAAAAGCTATTGGCATTCCAAGAAGAAAAATTGAGCAAAGTGAAGGTCGTGTTGAGCAAAGGGAGCGAACTTGGAGAAAAACTATGTAAAATTGTGGGCGCGACGCACTAGGTGAGAGGCATGGTGCATACAAGAGGCACGATGCATAGGGTCACTTTTCTCAGTGTTAATTTGTACTGGCACGGTGCATACAGGAGGCGCGGTGCATAGAGATGCCAAGCCTGATTACCTCAAAAACTCCCTCAAATTGCCAAAATCACTCAACTCTTCTTGTGTGCAAGTAAGTCAAGGTCTTTTCCTTGCTAGTGAAGGAGTTTTTCTTAAAGTTTATGGTGGTTGTGTAAAAGAAAATTCAAACCCTAATACCTTCTAACAAACATAATAAAAATTGAAAAGCACTTGTATATAAATCATTTTTTACAATTCAAAAGCTATTGGCATTCCAAGAAGAAAAATTGAGCAAAGTGAAGGTCGTGTTGAGCAAAGGGAGTGAACTTGGAGAAAAACTATGTAAAATTGTGGGAGCGGTGCACTGGGTGAGAGGCGTAGCGCATACAAGAGGTGCGGCGCATTGGGTTGCTTTTCTTAGTGTTAATTTGTACTAGTGCAACGCATATAGGAGGTGCGGCGTGTTGGGTTTGAGGCGCGGTGCATAGAGCTACCAAGCCTGATTTCCTCAAAAACTCCCTTAAATTTCCAAAATCACTCAACTCTTCTTGTGTGCAAGTAAGTCAAGATCTTTTCCTTGCTAGTGAAGGAGTTTTTCTTAAAGTTTATGGTGGTTGTGTAAAAGAAAATTCAAACCCTAATACCATATAACAAACATAAACATCATCTAAAATGCACATTCAAATTCATTGACATCATCTAATTATATACATCTTTGGCACATATAAACATCATTAGCTTACACACAAACATAATAATCTAACAGGGCATCATCATCGGGATCATATCCAACAAAACACAAGCATTGTATAACATCATCACCACACACATCCTCAAATATACATCTCATGTAAAATCACTACTATAACACACTCATCTATCTGCAAGCACATTAAATGAACATATCTAACATGATCTAACAATATACACATCAACACAAACATATAAATTAAGTACATCAACATGAACATTATATATATATATATATATATATATATATATATATACAAGTCAAATAACTGCTATAAAATATCTAGTGGTCCAACCGATGTGAAAATCATATTTAGTACAACAATACTAGTGGAGGCATGGTTTATAGTAGAAGATGATGGATGGTCAATTGCCTCAAGGCTTGAAGTAGGAGGGTGGAGGAAGAGGCGGTTGGTCTGGTCTCTGATGAGAAACGAGTAGTGGGTGAGGTGAAGGAGGAGGAGGTGGAGTACTACCAGAAGGATCACCACCTTGATCATCATCTGATGGGGTAGTACTGGGTGAAGACTATGTATCTGCATGGCCATCCCTCCTCGATACTAGTAGCCTGGTAGCTCCAATGATATGATGCATAAGACTCATCATATTGCTTGGCAAGTCCCTCCAGAGCTCCAAGAGCCTAGGATCTAATTCCCTGATGTCTTACATTTTCACAAGGAAGACCCCCTCCTCAACCAAAAGTGTAGAGAGTTGGTCACCCAACTCCATTTTGAATCTAATATCAGGCCTACGTGGTTGCATGCCCTTAGATATTTGCATCTTAGAACATCCCTCACCTACCACACAATCGACCATCTCCACATCTGCATTTGGTTGGGGAAGAAGCATGTCCCCAATGAATTTGCTAATATATACAAAATATATAGTACACAACAATAATTAGACAATTTCATTAAACAATTTAATAAAAAAAGATAAATAACGTGCTAGAATAAATTTTATTCTAATTAATTAAGACAAAAAAATAAAACTAGATTAATTTAAAGAAAACACTAATATTACCTTTATCATATGTTGTCTCATCCTATGTGAAGAGGATATTTGGACACTGTCACCAATCCATCCCCGTGTAATGACATGAAGCCATGACGAACATGGCCTAACCAAATGCTCCAACTGGCCCCTCTTGGGCATTATCTCACCCCACATGTGCATTTGTACTTGAGTCATCGACCTAGGAGGGTGACTGTCAAAATTAGTCCTTGTATCTGGAAACCTCTCAAAAAATAAACAAAACAAATCAAAATAAAAAAGGAAGTTCAACCTCCCATGTATCATAGCACGAAATCTATCTAAAGCTATACAAAACCATCAGAAAAAATGGTAGAGCATTTGATACATCATGGCCTCTGCACCAAAGAATCAATATAAACCAAAAGAGGGAAACTAATGCACTTCCCATCATTGGTAGAGTGTGAAATGGTAGTCACTAAGAGTGAGAGGCACCTAACCTCCTCTGCACCAAATGAGAGATATGTAGCTTTCTACTAGACACCTAAAAATATACTAGAGAAACTATGTGATCCCCAACATATCTATGAGAGTAGATAAGTTGACTCTCTGCTTCAACACCGAGGGGGAGATTAGGGAACTGGGGGAAATCCTCCCCTCTCCTAAATAGGCCACTCATAAAATATATGTCCTCCTTAGTGGGTTGGTACCACATGTCAATACTAACATGGAAAGCTTGGCAGTGGACATCCTGTCGATGGATCAACTACACCAAAAACTTGGAGTACCCCTTCAGGGATGTAGCCTCCTCATAGTAATTAACAAGGCCTACATTCCTCAAGAGGCCTTGACTCGCTATCATAATAGGGTGAGGGTAAAAATCTCTCTCCCTCTCTCGTGCCTCCCACTCTCATACCACATTGTATTGGTAAACCCTTTCCCCCTGCTGTTTTCACTCCTCTCTGTTAATGTCTCTACATGATTGACATATAAAATAAATCAACCTCACACACAAACATATTTTTTTTATTAAATGAAAAATATGTTTATAAATATGGACATATAAATTTCAATTAAAAAAAAAATCAACATCGGTGTGCCAAAAAAAAAAGGAATGCGCTGGATACGATGCGTACATGAACTTGACGCACCGCTTTCGATGTGCATACATACATAAAATTAGTTATTATTATTTTTTTTAATGCAGTGTATTGACATAACATTTCACACCAGTGCTTTAATTTTACATCGACGCACCACAATGAAACATTTACGTGAACAAACACATCAAGTTATAACTTTTTAATATTATGTGGTACATTTGGTAAAAATAAACGCACCGGGAAGTTACTTTTACTAGATGCACCACCATATAAATATATATAAATATATAAATATAAATATAAATATAAATATAAATATAAATATATATATATATATATATATATATATATATATATCTATATATATATATATATATATATATATATATATATATATATATATATATATATATATATATATATATATATATATATATATATATATATTATGGCAGTGCATCCTCCAACGTAACTTCCCGGTCCGTTTATATTATGCACCAGTTAGCAGTGCTTTCAATTTGTTACCCGGCATACTTCCTAAAAACTTAAAATTTTTAAAGCAGTGCATCATGGAACTTCACAGCCTGGTGCACAATATTAAACAATTATGATGCATTAACTTTATGCATCAATTTTCAGTACACCTTGTAAATTTACAGGGTGCACTGTGAACAATGTGAGCTGAAACTCTCAAACACACTACGCAAAAAAAAACAAAAAAACAAAACAAAACAATGAATTTTTTTACTTAATTTTCAATTCTACTCTGCAAAAAATTTAAATTAGCAAGAAACATAGGCATTACCTATATATTTGGTCGTTAATGATGCATGGTTGCCACGTAATCGAAAAAATCAAATTTGACCATTGTTTGACAAAATTCAAAAGGAATGTAGTGAGCAGCATATGGAAGGATGACAAGCAATGGAAGCACTGATGGCAGGGTGTTTCTCAGAGGTAAAATTAGCACCAGTTATTGAGAGCTCCATAGCACTGTAAATGGTAAAAACGAATTTTACAGTCAGGAAGCTTTTTATTTATTTATTTAGCCCTGTTTCAGTGCACTTGAGTACCCAACACACTAGTGTAGATTATGTATGAAGCACACCGCCATTTTTCAAATTGAAAATCTTGTCGTGGTGCATCATGTTATTTACGCAGAGGGGCATTTAAGAAAAAAATAACACTGGTGCTTAGCGAGAGTATAACAATGAAATGGTGAAAATTAATTTTATAACTGACATTTTTCTAAATTTAACCCTTTTCCGGTGCTATTGAGCGGTATACATAGAGGGGATTCCTATTTACTTAGCACATCATTTCTTTTTTATTTTTCTAAAAAATAACCCTCCAATGGTGCAACATTGTCTATTAAGCACCAAGGTATACCATTCTATTGACAACACTGGTGTTGACTATGTAGGAAGAGCACCACTAATTTTAAATTAAAAACCTTTCCATGGTGCACCATGTTTTATATGCACTGGGTCATTTGGAAAAAGGAATAGCACCGATGCTTCATGGGAGTATATCACTGAAATGGTGAAAATTAATGTTACGACCGACGTTTTTTAAAATTTAACCCTTGTCTAGTGCTATCAAGTAGTATACGCACTAGTGCTCTAGATTCACCTAGCACATTGCTGTTTTTAAATTAAAAATCCTGCAATGGTGCACCATGTTGTCTACACACCGGGCACTCGAAAAAGGTCATAGCATCGGGGCTTCTTGGGAGTATAGCATCAGAATGGTGAAAACGAATATTACTATCGAATTTTTTTAAATTTAACACTAGTTTGGTGCTATCAAGTAGTATACACATCAGTGCTCTAGAGTTACTTAGGTCACATTTATTTTTTATTTTTTTAAAATAAACCTCAAACGGTGCACCATTGTCTATTAAGCACTGAGACATGAAATTATATTAATGGCACTGGTGCTTATTATATGAGTAACACACCAATGTTTTTTAAATTAAAAACCTTTGCCACGATGCACCATATTGTTTATGCACTGGGGATTTTGTAAAAAGGGAAAGCATTGGTGTTTTATGTGACTATAACACCAAAATGGTAAAAATGAATTTTACGACCAACAATTTTTTTTATTTAGCCCTTGTTTGGTGCTATCAATTAATATATGCACTGGATCTCACTACTTACTCAATGCATCGTTGTTTTTATTTTTATAAAAAATAACCCTGCCACAGTGCACTATTGTTTGTTAAGCATCGGGCATACAATTCTATTAACTGAACTGGTGCTTATTTTATACAAAGTATACTGCCATTTGTAAATTAAAAACTATTCCATGTGCACCATGTTGTTTACGCACCAAGGCTATCATAAATAGGGATAACATCGGTGCTTCATGACAATATAGCACCAAATGGTGAAAATGAATTTTACGGCTGACATTTTTTTTAAATTTAAACCTTGCAGTGTGCACACGCTGGTGAACCTATTCTACTCAGAGCACTATCGTTTTTTATTTTTATAAAAAATAACCCTTCCATGGTGCATGATTGTATATTAAGCACTAGGTTGTACAATTCTATTAACAACACCAATGCATATTATCTAAGAAGTGCACCGACATTTTTAAAATTAAAAATCCTACCACGGTGCACTATGTTTTTTACGCACTGGGGCTTTCGTAAATAGTTATTGCACCGTTGCTTCATATATCCCTAAAATGGTGAAAATTAATTTTAAGACCAATATTTTTTTTTGTTTAAATTTAACCCTTGTCTGGTGCTATCAAATAGGATACGCACCAGTGCACTTTATATAAATAATGAATAATGCACCATTGTTTTATTTGTATAAAACATAGCCCTATAATGGTGCACCATTTTCTATTAAGCATTGGGGCCTTCAGTTTAATTAACGATGTCGGTGTGTATGATATAAAAAGAACACCGCTATTTTTAAATTAAAAACCCCACAATGGTGCACCATATTGTTTATGCTCTAGGGTGTTCATATACAAGTTTAGCACTGGGGCATCATGGGAGTATAACACCCGACTAGGAAAAATGAATTTTACAACCAATATTTTTTAAAATTTAACCCTTTTCCAATGCTATTAAGTAGTATATGCATCGGTACACCTTATGTACTTAGTGCACCGTTATTTTTTTATTTTTATAAAAAATAACTCTGCCCAAGTGCACCATATGCCATCAAGCACCGATGCATCTAGTTATAGTAACGTACTAGTGTGTTAGTGTATTATAGACGTATCATTAAAAACCATTCGCTAAAGCATCTACCCACCCATCTCCATTAGTGACCTCTACTACAAACATATATTTGGGATATTTTGATAGGGCTTCCGCAAAAACCTCCGCTAGAGGGTCTTTTCCTTGTAGTGCCACCTTGATGTCACAATACTACAACTACACCATTTCTATTATAGTGTTGCAGTTCCACCATTTTTGATACAGTGTTGTGAATCTACCTTATTGTTGTAGTGCTGCAACTCCATCATTGTTGTTACAATGTTGCAGCTCCACCATCATTGTTACAGTGTTGCAAATTTACTTTACTATTACAATGTTGCGACTCTACCTTGTTGTTATAGTGTTGCAACTCTGCTACAACACTATGGATCATGCTTTAATGTAACTCCAAATGTCTTAGAGGACATCATTGTAAATCATTGGGCCACTTATGCGAAGAAATAATAATTGGTTTGAGAAAAATATGAGGAAGTTGAACCACTATGATGTTTCAATTTGAAAATTGCTTTTAAGAGCAATTTTTAGGTAGAGGATTGGGAAGAACAACAATAAGAGAAAAGATAATGAATTTGATAGGGAATGGAGAGAAAAATTAAGATAAATAGTTGAGTGTGTTTGGTGGTGAAACAGATTATGCTTATATAAAGTCATAACATAGAGTAGGAGCATACAAAAATTGCAAAAATAAAATTGGTGTTTATATGAATAAGAAATCAATTTTGTTGTTATTTATTATCTTGTTTCTTGTAACCCCCAATACATCACTACATTATTAGTTTTAAATATATATTAATGCCAACATACAAGTTGTTGTGTGTTCTATGTAATAAGACCCTATAGTTGTTTGTGTAGAAGATTTTATGGTCACCTATGTCAAGTGGTATCAAGCCCATGACATGGGTTTCTTGTTAGTTCTTTTATAGTATGTGGTTTTGGAAGGACCTAAGAGGGGTTATTTAGTGCAAATGATGGAAGGTAAGTTGTGAGAAACTAATCCTGGATAAATCTTGTGAGTGTTGGTTAGGTTGAGGACCACTAGACAACCTGTAGGAATGCCACCATGTAGAGAAGGAGTAGCCAACTTTTATGCCAATCCTTAATTTCACATTCAAACTTGGAAATCATTATGTGTGAACCACCATCATATCATGTGAAGAAAATTAAATCATCACACATACTCATACACACCAAAAAAATGAGAAACAAGGTAATAGAACACAAAGGATTTAACGTGGAAACCCAAAAGGGAAAAAACACAAATATTTTTTGTATCATGTAAATATGAGATCCTACTCTATTAAATCAATTTGTTTGTGATCTAGCACTCACAGGAAGCACCAACTCCTTCAAATCGTTTGCTAGTACCCACTCGAAAAAGCAACAACTACCTTCTTTTGTAGACACTTGATCAACTTACCTGAAGCACCGACTTCCTAGATTTGTTGCAAGAAATAACTTGCAAATTCATCGATTTGTAACAAGCACCAAATTGTAGGAGGAACCAACCCCCAAGATCCCTTTAGATATCCACTAAGATGGAAGCCGCAACTCCTTGTTTTGTAGGCTCCAACCCACACTCAATAAGGATCACTACTCACTTTTTTGGCACTCACTCTACCTTGTTTCAACTTTGTGCTCATCAACTCATCGCTTTGTTCTCAACATCATAACTCAACCTTCTTTGCACTCTCTGTCCACTCTGCAACAACATTTGATTTCCTACTCTCAGCCCTCAAACAATCAACACTCAATATCTTTGAGCCTCAACTCTTCCTCAGGATCTCTGGGACTTTCTCTTCTACATAAGCACTCTCAGCCTCTCTATATAACACATTCACATAACGCTCTACTACAAATCCCCTAGAGTTATCCTTAAATCCATGTTTTGTTCCTATGTAACACAGGGAACGATGTAGTCTATGTCATCTCATCACTTTTCCTGAGTGTGTACATTGTAAAATCTCTCCATTTTGTTGTTACATCTAATTACTCAGCCTCTACAGTAGAATTAAATCGATCTGTGTATGGGAAGAATTACCATTCTGCATTGTACTACTTCTTGGCCACTGCAACTATATTAATTCAAGGAATGGGCTCTGGAATGCCTTTCCATGCTGAGAATTGAATCTCAGTCCAACCTGCACATTCAAGGAGTTCCTTTATTAAATTTCACCTATACAACTAGCATGAATCTCCTTCATTTGTCTTTAAGGGACATAGGACTTGAGGTGTTCATCAGTATGGCTCTCTATATTGTGGTTAGATTACAATAGTATTAAGACCATTTTTCATTTATCTTTCCATGGTGTGAGAGGCATTTAGGCTTGACTTGTCCAGATTGATCCTGGAACTCCATTAATTTTCTCTGTAAATTGTCATCCTTGCTGTTTTAGTATCTTAGCTTGGGCACTCTTCCTTAGTGACAATTTTTCCATTGACACCAATTTTCAAATCTAACTAGATCCATTCAATGACTGCAAATCCAAACTATGGAGAATAGCCAATTTTTGGCATAACTGCCAAATTTATCATACAATTCCAATGAGCTACTGACTCATTCAATGCCTGCATAACCCAACTATGGCGAATAGCCAAATTTTGGGATAAATTCCAAATATATCATACAATTGCAACAATGTTTTAACCCTTTCAAGCCTTTTAATCATGTGCATGTGGTGCTTAAACCCTTAACACTTTATATACAACCCAAAGGCCTTTATTAATGTAAAAATCTTGTATGCCCATGGTGTCATTAACATGTGAAACCACCATAAAAATGGCTCATGGGAACCTGTTTGTACTATAACCCTGAGGGATTAAACATCATGAACTGATCTTTCATGCCCATGGTCACATGGCATGCATAGAACCAAGTCCTGGGCCAACCTTACCTCTTGGTTTTCCTTTCGAGAATACATGTCCACTAGGGTCTGCCATTCTCCACCTGCTCTATTCTCATTGGTCCTCAACTACCTCTTTGTTTATTGTCATGTCTTGGAGCCTCGTCAGCTCAAAGCTTCCTCCTTTGCACCTTTTATTTTCTTTCGGGGTAGTGGTTCCAGGGTGATGTCTTCTAGTGGGACTGTTGTAACACATTTGAACCAATCATCAACTAAACGGGGTGAGCTATACTTCCACCTATCTGCCACCTTGTACCGACACTGAAGCATTGAATTTACAATTCTTCTATGTCATTATTTCCCTTGTCATCCCATGACATGTAAATGAAATTGAAACAAATGATTTTACATGAAAAATGGTCTTCCAGAAGATTATAAACTAAACTCATGGATGGATTTTTTAATGTGTTATTTTGGATTATCATTTTGAGTAAAGTGATATATGATCTACTATGAAAATATGAAGATGATAGGAAATAAAATACTATAATTTTTTATGCCTTTCTACCTTCACCATCATCATTGACTGAACTCCCTACCAGATTTATGGCCACTACTTTACAAAAAAAATGTGATACACAACACTCAATGTGAAGCTCATAGATAATTGCATCATCCAAAATTAATGTTTCCATCTCTTCTCCATTACTCTATGGCCATTCATGTATTGTTTTAGTTAACTACGGAAATAAGATGTGCTTGTTATAGGAAGCCTTTCTCAAGGTGGTGTGCTAACAAGGATGAACATTATTTATTTAGATACTATATTTATACACGTTCTAACCGAAATTAATCTACGAATAATGTTAAACACTAATCAATGTATTAATAAATAAAAGAAAAAAAATTATTTATGCAATCGACTCATATTTGATTAAAAAACGTGAAGAAATCTAAATAAAAAGAACTGAAAGTGAAATTTATATGAAGGTATTATTGTGGAGGTGATCCCACTATTCTCAATACCTTGCAACATTCCTAGATATTCAGCATGTGTAAAAAGCTCTTTTGTAAACACTAAGAAGTGCATGTGCATAATTTTCAAGAATATTAATAGTTGTAAAAAAAAGGAAATGACAATTTTTTTTGCAAATTTTGGTCTAAACAGACTAATAAATTTAATTCCTCTGCTATGTATCTTTTTCCTGTAAGGGTTGCCATTGTTCTGGGACATTTATGTTAGTGTAACTTTCTTATTAAATTTAACCTCTTGCTACATTCTTTAGAAGATATATAGAAACTAAAATTTCGATTGTATTTCATTTTCCATATATTTCGCTTCATTATTTCTTTTCACATTCCCCCACTCCTCCTATAGGCATTCCTTTGCACCTTTCAATGCAATTGCTAATTTTATTTTTAAATTTGAATTTTCCAAAAATCTATACTAATCATTATTTAAATTTTGAATAAAAATTTCAATAATTAAAAATAATTTGACTTCCCATGAGTGTGATTGTTGAAGCCAACCACACCATGATAATCTTCTTTACCTAAAATTACAACGCATTACCATGATAAATTTAATTGTGCTAAAATTACTCACACTGTAACCATTTTTTTGTGTTTTTACTTTGCACAAGCTAGGACCCACAAGGGTGTTGTAGCCCCATAGTTTGAATTGAATTCCATACCTCGATATCCCCTCTAGATGACTCAAAGACAATGATAGATTGAAGATGTACGTAACACATTTATATATGATAAGCTTCTAGCTGAGAAAATTTTCTGACCATAAACAATTATGATGATGAATATCAATGTTCATTTTTGTGAAGGGAGACGAAGAAGTGGGCCAAACAACCACATAAGTAAGTTATGAGAATCTACAATCGGGATAAGGGTTGTTGAATGTTTGCACATAGATACATAGTTAGGTTTATTCCAAAAATCTAACAGTGATGGTATTATATATCAGATTCCATAAGAAAAATGTTGTATTGGGAAATGAGGAGCTTTTGATAGCATATAGTGGGTACTCTATTGGAGGATAAGTCAAATGCAATGATATTGGAATGAAGAAGGTAATGGATGTTGATTAAACTCTAGATTATCTCCTTTAGTTATTTTACATTGACACTTTTCCTTTGTGTTCACCCTGCACATGACAGATATGTTGTAGGATTCTCGCTAATAAAATTTATGACAAATTATAGTTTAAACCCTTATTCAATTATTATAATATGGGAATAACACTGAATATATTGTAATTAACTTAATCTTTAGAGAAAATATGCTTGATGAACTTGCGAATTGTAGCCAAAAACAATCATCTAAAGACATCAATGGTAAATTAGGAAGAAACACAACTTATTTATTTAATTATAATGACCACACGTAACTATTGTTGCGATGATGGGTCAACAATATATGGAAATATGAAATGGAAATAAAGTGGGATGATGACTGATAATATTGACCCTTTCTTAGTGTTGAATAGTTGCACGCTAGACTACTATCAATCCTTCACCTCTGGGAATGATCACAACTTAAACACAACGTTGGGAGTGGCTTTGATATTCAGTCTTTGTTACATCCTTTTTGTGATCATGCTATGGTAGCGCGTAAGCCCATAGTTTTGAACTTGCGTAAGTTGATCATGTGGCCTTTGCAGTTTTCATGTGGCTCCTTTAACTCTGGGGGAAGATCCTCCTACAACCGACCTGCTGTAATTACTTATGGCTTCCTCACCTAGTGCACATACAAATTAGTGGATGAACCCTTACAACCAACTATTTGACTCAACGCTGATGAGTAAGGTTTCATGGCCTTCTAATATTGATGCATTGACTGGTTGACACCATAGTCTTTGAGCTCATGCGCAATTATATTCTCATCTAGCGTCTTTGATATGTGGCCCAAACCCCTGACCTTGGATTTGATGGCCTCTCAACTCTCTATCTCTGGTGTATTGACTATGAGGCACCACAACCTTCGATGCTCCCGCACTATGGGCCTTCAACCAATGAATTATATCTATGGCCCAAGCCAACTTGAAACTAGTCACTTTACCTCTTTAAAGTGATATCATCTAACGTAGGTTTCTATGGCCTCTCGGCGTAGATTTTGGCGTAATGGACAGATCTTGTAACACCTCCATTGAACAGAAGGAAAGAATCGAACCAACTAGGGTGATCTCTTGTATTACTGAAGTTGGGTTGTCGACTAGGGTGAGACTAAATCCTACTAAAGCTAGCTTGAGGATCTCTCCTGAAAAACTCACTTGTGGAAAACTCTCCTAAGCTTCCAAATCAAATGGAAAGAAAGAAAATCCAAATCCATGCCTTGCTTTCCTCCTTCCTTCTTCATTTGTAAATTTCTATTGGGCCTTTTCCAAGTTTCTAGAATTGACCTTAATACCATCGGAAAATGCCATCAAAAAATACCATGTTCTATCTAATTATTTATTAAATCCCCTCTTTTGCCCCTTTTATTTATAAATTGAGGGTTCCCTTCTTCCAAAACTCCCCCTTTTGCTAGCTTGAGGGAACAAATGGCTAGTGAGGGTGACATCTTCCGACAATCAGTTGGTTGGGGATAGTGTAGTCATAAGTGCCAAAATTTCTTACCCTCAAGCAATTTAAGTGTTTGATGTTGCAATATTTGTTCTCCCTTCTCCTTCAAAGTGAACTATCGGTAAGGATGCAGATAGGGATACACTATATCTCTATATTTGAAACTCCTATCCACTCTTTTATGCTGCTTGGATGCCTCATGTATTGCCTTTGACGATAAAAAGGCTCCCTTCTCAGTGAGGGTGGTAAGCAAGGCTACCATATATGAATTCCATTTGACAAAATGTTTGTAATATGGGTAGATACCCAAGGATCCACTCAACTCTATTACATTCATGGGAGTGGGCCAATTAAGGATGGCTTCAATCTTTTCCTGATGCACTTTGACCCCTGGATTTCGATCATGTGCCCAAGATACAACATCTTTTTTTAGGCTAAGCTCACATTTGGATGGAATTATTACCCCAGATGTCATAGCTACATTTGAATGTAGATCAGAATGATAACTTGAACCCCTTTATCTAGCTTGAATTCCCTATCTAGTGGCCTACCTAGTGGCATATATATGAAAACCTTCTGGTTCTTCTGTAATAATTCCATGATCTGATGATGATACTTCCTATGATTCTCTATTGGCTTCCTCTCCATAATTCGATATTCTACTACCCATGATATCCCTATGCCAAAGATACAACTCCATTGTGTTGGTTATCGTGATCTTTGGCAGGTACAAATGCATCCCTCTCAGCATCACCTTCTTACCATCTAGCCTTGGAAATGAAAATTCCATCTCCTAATAGTTCATTTAATGTGTCCCAATTGAATGTAGTCATTGGACTCCTAATACCACATGGGAGTCTAGTAAACTAATACAAACAAGTTATCGTTAATTGTGTAATTTTCCATTTTTAAACTCATGTTGGGAACTATTATGGTGCATGACATGGGACTATGCTCCTTTTTTCTAGGAATCAAGACTGTAAATCATCTAAATTCTTCAGTTTTCAACCCCTTTTTGGCTACAAAATCTACTTTGATGAAATATTGGGAGGCCCCACCATCAATCAACATAGTCACCTTTTTCCCCTTTATGGTACTCCTGATTCGAAGAGTGTGATACCTCAGAACTCCTGTAATTAAGGCAATACCTCCTTCATGAGTCTCATTTGCTAATTTATCTACCCACATTCCTTGTGATTCTCCCTAATCCTTCTTTGGTACCGTTATCTCTCTGTAATTTCCCTAGGCCGAGGAGAGAAAATAAGAGGTAACCAAAACCCCACCTGTAAGCTAGAATCTAGCCCTTCTACCTTTAGAGAGGGCTCTCTTTGTTTAGAATTTTCAATTACTCAGATGTTAGGCTAGCTATGGTGCTCAATAGGGTATAAATTTTCAAAGATTTGATGGTAGGAAAGGAGACATATCCATTGGGCATGGAGTCATATCTACCTGATTATGTTTCCAATGATAAAATGAAGAGAAGAGGAGCTTCTATAGGCGCAAGGTAGGTAGTCTCTTTGGATTTTCAGTCTAAATTCATTGTAGGAGGGTGAGTTGAAGACAAATGGAAAATGAAAAATAGAGCATCAAAAACCAAGATTAATTCTAACTGTCATTTCAGCAGAAAAAATAGATGTCTAGAAAACTGAAACAAAGCACTATTTGGAATGCATTTTGAGTCAATATCTTTGTTTAACTAAACAAGAGGATGCATTTAAAATCATGATTGTTATATAAGATAAATTACAAATAAAAAAATCACATCTCTAGGGCAAGCTAACAAATAATCCCTGTAAATTCCACTTTTGTCTTCATTCACTGTAAAATATATCAAAATAAGTGTAGTACACAATGTCCCTTCTCCTTCTCCTGACCAACCAACCCTTTGTTTAATTACAATCATATCATAAATAAGATAATATAATTATGTTCACACATCTAGGAACCAAATTATCATTAGTATCTTTGTTTCTAACTTATGCAATGAAAATACAACTGATTTATGAAAACTAGGGACTATTTGACCAAATATTTTTCCAACATATTACATTAAATTTTCAATCCAAATTGAGCCTATGAGACCTAGGATGCTTCATAATATTTACAATGATAAAAAAATAATTACAAGATATTTTGACATGAAAAACTTGGTCAAAAGGCTGATTGTCTAAAAGCGCAACGCCAACACTTCACAACATCCTAGTTTAGCAAAAACGCAGCAGAGAAGCACATCAACGGATATTTTTTGAATATCTCCTGAAAGGTTATTTGATCTAGGTCTGGGTGTAATGAAGGACCCTTCCAAGACCTTTTACTTTTGTGATGTGTTAAATTTCATTTTTAAAAGAACATAAATGAATACATCTGCATACTATAAAGAAGAGAAACATGACAATCGTCAGCAACATAAAAAACACAAGCCATTGATAACAGGGTTTGTCTAGGAGGGAATACATCTCCGGGCCCCAGTGTCAAGATGGTGTAGGCTGCTGCATTAAGTGTTGTCAATAGTGATGATGTACATAGAGGTGATGTTACTATCATACAAGGAAAATGCCCTCATGCAGGAGTGGCTCCAAGAGATGTTCCACTACAAGAACTCTCAGTCAAAAGACTCCTATCAGTATGACACAAACTCATGCATGATGAGCATCCCGTCAACATGGCATAAAAGCGATCTCAATGCAAACATGCATGATGAAAACCTGAGTATCCCATCAACATACAACAAAGGGACCTCAAAACATAACATGACAAATCATGACCACAAGTACATCACACATATGATTCTACATCACATCAAGCAGGAATCATGAAAAAATGTAATAAAAAAGATCCCTCATCAAAATCAAATAGGGATCTGTGTAGCACAATGCATGACAAAAATAAGTACATGAACGCACTGCATATACCTCACAACCAAGGGCCATATGAAGAAGCGGATGTCAAATTGCTGAAGTTGTTCATGCCATCAATCTCGCTGCATCGAATCTCATGGAAATGACTGCTCACACATGAATGTTGACACCTGCATTCCACTTAGAAAAGTGGCTGAAGAATAAAATGAGAAAATGAAAAATCTGAACACACCATCAGATTTGTGGCGACGAATAGTGCAAAATCGACTATCAAATTTCTGAATTCTGAGAAATTGAGAATCTGGGGCTCAAGGAATCTTTTAGATTTCCCCTAGATTACTCAAAGATTTTGCTCCATGGGTGGACTGGAAATATACAACTCAAAAGGCGAATCTGACCTCGCCATTGTGATCCCTGTGGAAAACCATGAAAAACGACTGTAAACTTGACTATGTTCCGAAAAAAATAATTTTTACGAATCTTTGGGCATCAAAGAATATTCTGCCTCCTTTTTCTCGAAATCTGTGCTCGCTCTTGGTTCCTCCACCATCTCCCTGGGCGCACTGGTGAAATGAATGTTTATATAAACTTCTAGGCGGAGTTATCAAAAACGTGGTTGGCGCGTTGGTGAAAATAAGTAATCGTTGAGGAGGGATCGGGGGATCAAATGCCGCCCCTCCTTTTTTTGATGCATAATGGTTTAATGAACCAAAATGACGGTGGGTCCACTGGTCTGGTGGCCTGCTCCCCATAACTCGCTCTAAATAACCTTGAGTCTCGAGTGCGCTTTGGCGTATTGGAGTCATCGTATGGTGGTGTTTGTTTGTATCGTTATGGATGGGCGCATTAACTATTTGATGGTCATGACATGGGACCGCCCGGTGGGGGCCAACCCACGTGGGCCGGGCAGATTCAATCCCCATCGACCCCGCATTAAACATATGGTATAGGGTTAAGGTTTTGTTGGGGGGGGGGGGGGGTGGGCAGGGTCCACCGGAGGTGGCCCGTGCCCACCCCCGTATATATATGTTTAATATGGTTACGATGGCATGGCTTTGGGGGTGGCAGGGTCATGGCCGCCTACCCCTAATTTTAAATATTGTTTTGGAGGTTGAGGGAGGGCTGGTGGGGGTCATGGCCCGTCGACCCAGAATTAATATTTTTTTTTAAATTTTAATATATTAAAAATATAGGGAATTTTTAAAATTGTTCGGATTTTAGGCCGAAGGAGACAATTTAATCGGGCCACAAATTCACCTAGAATCTGGCCCAGGTTGGCCAGAATCCGGTGGTCAGGTTCTATCCAAATTGTGGCCTCCTCAAGCTTGCTTAGTTAGCAAAAAGTCAACCGAACTTTGATTGCTTCTAAATTTCGCATACGGGCTCGGTTTGACGAACTATTCACATCACCGGGATCATGATGACGATATCTACACTTTGTCCCTGGTCCAAAATCATTCTGATCACTTTGATTTACGAGCTTCCATCAACCCTCTTTGTCCTGTGTGTGTCTCTAGATCCACCTGGATCAATCCTCCCCACTAAGGAGCTTTTGAACCTCCAAAAGAATGGAAAATAATCTACAATTTCTCTGTACCTTGCCTGCACCACAAGCGTCTTGGAAGGTCTTGCTTCCATCTCCTTCACCTTTGTTCTTCGGAGCCTTAAGTGATGAGCCAACACTTGCAACCTGTAGTACATTGTTTTGCAAGTTACATGCTTGTCTTAACTAACCAACTAATGACCCAATCATCCCACACTTGCCACGAGTTTATAACACATACTCGGTGGTCAAGTTTATAACAAGATGGACACAATACTCCAGCTATGATAACAAAGCCGAAATATCATTGTTGCTTCAACAAGTTATGGAAAACACATCATCACTGCAACACATGATTTACAACAATAAGGCCAAACACTATTTTCTTTGACAAGTGATGGAAACACAACATCACTTTCAGAGTGTAAAATGCAACTCAAAATAAGACTAGACATCATTGTTGCTGAACAAGTGATGGAAAACACATCATCACTTTTACATTGTAAAATACAACAAATGATTTACAAAAGCATGACCCTGACAAGCTAACATATCTAGAAACCATTTTTCACTTATCAAGGTGAATGGTCGCCTCCTTGTGGCACATTCGATGGTCAAACAACTACTTGACCTGGTTCATGCACTGATGCTTTGTCTTTAAGGCGCCGCTCTGGATGGAGCCTCCATATGTGGCTCTTTGATGACCACTTCTATCGCAATGATTGCAATAGGTTTTCTTCCTCTAGATCTCCTTAACATGTTTCTTTACCTATTGTTGAGAGGGTCTTTCATGCCTCATCCTTTTGTGTGCTGCCATTCTTTTCCAACACTTATAAAATGTATGATTATGTAATCCACAAAAGGTACATGTCTTTCGATGCCATATTTTACGTTCACCGTTACCAACATGATTATAATCGACATGAAAATTTGAATGTCGAGAGTGGTTATACCTTTCATTGCCATCTCTGGTGTAATTATGGTGATGAAAGCTTGCCTCAACTCTTTCCCTGCAATGGAAACTGCCATGGGATGCTGGGGATGTTTTCCCATCATTCGCTTTCCTCGACGATGTCTCGGAAGAATCAGACACCTTCGACCATTCTCCCTTGGTGTATCTCAAGCCTTCAAATTGAGGTCTCTACACAACCTCCAATGGTTGAGTTATGCCCTGGTTATTAACACCAAGTTCTTCTTCCTTCTCGTGCCTCGTCCTGGTAAGGAGCCTCGTGTTTGTCCCTGTAATTGGGATCTCCAAATCTCCAACAGAAATCATACTATGTGAAGACGAAACCGAAAGGAAATCAACATCTTTTACCTCCTCTGTCGATTTGGAAATAATTGATGAGGGATTCTCATCATCTGTTGTTGTTGGTTTGCTAGATGTCGTGGCGCATTCCCCAACTTCCTTTTTGACATACCCAAGTCTTGTTCAACAGGGTAATTCTTCTACTTTGATGGGGTTGACAATGCCTTAGTCATCAATGCCCAAGCATTTTCCTTCCTACCCCATTTTCTTCAATGGTTTGGAGCCAATTCCCGTGGTATGATTTTCAAAAACAGCGAAATTCTCATCAGGACACATACATGAATTTAGAGAATTACTTTTTACCTCACATGGGTCATGCTGCAGCTTTTCCAAGGCCTTATCCTTTGCTTGCAGTTGTCGTAGAAAACTTTGTTTTTCCTCTTTCTCTTCATGTAGAAGCATCTTCAATTCAATGTTTTCTATTTGAATATTATGTTTGTTTTGCTTCAGTTCTTCCATTTCCTCTTCTGTGGCTTGCAACTAAAGCTACAATCTCTCCTTTTCCTCTGTCTCTTTCTGTAGAGTTTCATACACTATTTCCACTCTTTTGGAAATGTTGAGCATGGTCTCATACATCGCTTTTTCATCCTCTGCTGCTGCACGTTCCATTGTTCGCGTTGCAATTCACATTCATGCAAAGACTGCTCTGATACCACTTGATCCAGGTCTGGGTGTGACGAAGGACCCTTCCAAGACCTTTTACTTTTGTGATGTGTTAAATTGCATTTTTAAAAGAACATAAATGAATACATATGCATACTGTAAAAGAAGAGGAACATGACAATTGTCAACAACATAAAAAAAATAAGTCGTTGATAACAGAGTTTGTCGAGAAGGGACTACGTCTTCGGGCCCCAGCATCAAGATGGTGTAGGCCACTGCATTAAGTGTTGTCAATAGTGATGATGTACATAGAGGTGATGTCGTTATCATACAAGGAAAATACCCTCACGCAGGAGTGGCTCCAAGGGATGTTCCACTACAGGAACTCTCGGTCAAAAGACTCTTATCAGTATGACACAAACTCATGCATGATGAGCATCCCACCAACATGGCATAAAAGGGATCTCAATGCAAACATGCATGACGAAAACCTGAGTATCCCATCAACATACAACAAAGGGACCTCAAAACATAACATGACAAATCATGACCACAAGTACATCACACATATGATTCCACGTCACATCAAGCTGGAACCATGAAAACATGTAATAAACAAGGTCCCTCATCAACATCAAACAGGGATCTGTGCAGTGCAATGCATGGAAAAAAGAAGTACATGAACACACTGCATATACCTCACAACCAAGGGCCATATGAAGAAGCGGATGTCAAACTGCTGAAGTTGTTCATGCCATCAATATCGCTGTGTCGAATCTCATGGAAATGACTGCTCGCACATGAATGCTGACACCAGCATTCCACTTAGAAAAGTGGCTGAAGAATAGAATGAGCAAATGAGAAAATTTGAATGCACCATCAGATTTGTGGCGTCGAATAGTGCAAAATCGACTGTCAAATTTTCTAAATTTTGAGAAATTGAGAATCTGGGGCTCAAGGAATCTTTTAGATTCCTCCTAGATTCCTCAAAGGTTATGCTCTAGGTGGACTGAAAATCTGCAGCTCAAAAGGCAATTTTGACCTTGCCATTGCGATCCCTACGGAAAACCATGAAAAACAACTGTAAACTTGACTATGTTTCGATAAAAAATAATTTTTACCTCCCTAGAGAATATTTGCGTATCAAAGAATATTCTGCCTCCTCTATCTTGAAATCTGTGTCTGCCCCTGGTTCCTCCTCCATCTCCCCGGGCACACTAGTGAAATGAATGTTTATATAAACTTCTAGGTGGAGTTATCAAAATTGTGGTTGGCACATTGGTGAAAATAAGTAATCGTTGAGGAGGGGTCGGGGGATCAAATCTCGCCCCTCCTTTTTTTGATGCATAATGGTTTAATGAACCAAAACGGGGGTAGGTCCATCGGTCCGTGGCCCGCCCCCATAACTCCCTTCGAATTACCTTGAGTCTCAGGCGCTTTTTGGCATATTGGAGTCATCGTATGGGGCTGGTTGTTTGTACCGTTATGGATGGGCGCATTAATTGTTTGATGGTCGTGACATGGGGCCTCCCAGTGGGGTCCGTCCCACGTGGTTCGGGTGGGTCCAATCCCCGTCGGCCCCACATTAAACATATGGTATACAATTAAGGTTTGGGGGGGGGGTGTGGGCCGGGTCCACAGGAGGTGCCCGTTCCCACCCCCATACATATATGTTTAATATGGTTACGGTGGCATGGCTCGGGGGGTGGCAGGGTCATGGATGCCCAACCCTAATTTTAAATATTGTTTTGGAGGTTGAGGGAGGGCCGACGGGGGTCATGGCCCGTCGGCCCAGAATTAATATTTTTTTAATTTTTAATATATTAAAAAAAACGGCATTTTTAAAATTGTTCAAATTTTAGGCCGAAGGAGACAAATTAACCAGGCCACAAATTCGCCCAGAATCTGGCCCAGGTTGGCCGGAATCTGGTGGCCGGGTTTTGTCCAAATTGTGGCCTCCTTAAGCCTGCCCAGTCAGCAAAAAGTCAACCAAACTTTGACTTCTTCTAACTTTAGCATATAGACTCGGTTTGACGAACCGTTCACATCACCATGATAAGGATGACGAGATCTACGCTTTGGTCCTAGTCAAAATTCATTCTGATCACTTTGATATTTGAGCTTCCATTAGCCCTCTTTGTCCTATGTGTGTCTCTGGAGCCACCTGGATCATAATCCTTGTGTTGAGTCTTGAAAATGTCATTCATTTCCATTACACTTTCACTATTATGTCCATTATATCACCTCCATTTCACCTCCATTTCACTACTATGTCACCACATTCATCCCACTTTCATTATCATTGGGCCACCTTTATTTTTTTCCAATCTTTATTATTTCTAAGCCTTTTAAGTGAATTTGTGGTTAAACATTAGAAAATAATGTGCATATGCTTATACCTAACAAATGGGTTGAGGTTGTTGACATGTGTAGGTTGAAAGGAGACTTCTAGAAGACCCTTATGTGGCACTCTAAGGCCAAATTCGAATTTGGTTGGAAAGAATCATGGGATCATGAGGATATGTGTCACATCTCCTAATTGTATTGTAACTCTAAAAAGACATGTGTCTTATCAGTTCCTATTTTGATTAGGACTCTAGAGTTAGAGGAAGAGATTCATGGATTCTCATTAATGAGATGGCTCTCATCTTTTTGTATAAATAGGAGATCTCTCTCCTTCATTTGTTAGTCCTTTTTAGTATTTTTAGTCCCTAGTTCTTAAGTTTGTAGTTCTTCCTTGATGGCTTTTGAAAGCTTTGGAGAACTTTGTTGTACTTTGTACTTTTGAAGAATTTGAATAAAGCTTTGATGTTCTCAACATGGAAGGAGATGTGAAGTAGATGTCATGGAGCATATTAGGATGTAAGGTAGAGTAGATTTCATTTTGTAAATATTGCTTTGTAGAATGTAAGGTAGATTAGATTTTTCATTCATGCAATTTTAATTCATGCAAGTGTGTTTAATTTTGCTTTGATTTCATAGGTGGTAGAGGGCCCCTGCCTTGTATAGTTGTCACTTTAATTTCTTGCATTTCTTTTTCTTATTTCATGTATATTAATGTACATATGTATTTTTAAATTGCTGCATTTTTTTTTTTTAAACATGTATATTAGTGTACATAAATTGCTTTCAAGTTGATTGTAGATTAGTGATGCACATAGTCTTTTAATGAACTAATGACGTGATAGAATCATCTTGTCCTTTTGCTGAAGCAGCAAGGATACTGGGTCTCATAGTCATTCTCTCATTATTTGATTATTGCATTTTATTTTGATTGAACTAGTTGTATATTTACACTTTTGTTTAAATACTAACTCCATCAATAACATGTTTTAAGTTCTTTTGAAGTGCTAAGTTTTGGAAGTTACCATTAAGGACATAGGCCTTGTCTTGAAATCTTTATCCATACTTGTCCTTTAAAAGTATTCTTAAGACCTTAGAATAGGATCTCCATTTGCATTAAACACTTTAGAAAACCAACAAGAACAAAACCCCAAAAACAACATAAACTATAAAACAACGAAGTAAGAGAAAGGTTAACTAAGCACATATAGTGCACCACACTTCATCAGTTTACGATACCCGGATTGATAATTTATGTAGAGCAATTTAAGACATTAAATTGACTAGACATTTTGGCGCCGTTGCCGGGGAAGTGTAATTAGGAGACCTCATTTCTTACATCTGGAAAAAAAAGTTAATAATTCTTGAGTATGCTCTCCTCTTGCACTTTGTGTGATCTAGAGGATCAGAAAAAGGATTGTTAAGTAAAAAAGAAAAATAATAATTCTTGAGTATGCTCTCCTCCTGCACTCTGTGTGATCTGGAGGATCAGAAAAAGAATTGTTAAAAAAAAATAGGAGACAAAATAAACCTCATCACTTCAATTGATTCAAGAAAAAAAAAAGGAAGAGAAAAAAATAAACTTCATTTCATTTCCATTTTCACTCCATGCCATCCATTTCATCAATAAAAGTTATTTCCCCATGATCAATTCCATTAAGAATGCCTAACTATCTCTATTTAGCTAAGTGGTTGATGTGCCAAGTTTCGGCAGCTGAGACTGGTTTCCGCAGCTGTAATCAGTTTCCGCAGCCACCACTCTGTTTTTCACATTTAACAGTCAAGATGTTAGTGCAATAAAATGAAAATGCAGGTATGACCAAGCAATATAAAAATTCAAAAATTCAGAGGAAAAAATGCATATAGAAGTGAGTTTATATCATAAGGATGATTGGTATACATGCAGCAAGATGTGGCACTTGCAAGTTTTTCTTTGGCTCTGTTGTACTTCACAGTGTTAAGTTTTGGTACCTTGATGACAACGGCCTTAGAATGGAGAGGTATTCCAACCTATGTGTTGGGCCTTGCCCGTGCAGTAAGTGCGATCATTGGCATATGTGCAACACTCTTGTACCCCATAGTTCATGCTCGTATTTATTCAGTTCGCACGGGGCTTTGGTCCATTTGGATTCAGTGGTGGATTTTGTTGCCATGTGTGGTTTCAATTTGGGTTCAAAACTCTCTTCAATCATGCATGGACTTGCTGGGTTATGTCATGGGAATGATTGTCTCAGACCCTAAGGACTTTGGAGTGTTAACACTTGCCTCCTTCCTATCAGTTTCATGTGCAGCGCTTCTCTATTCTCTTCATACATATCGTATATAATTGATGATGATTTTGAGCTTCTTGAACCTGTGTAATACACCTGCAGAACAGTAGATCAAACAAGAAAAACGAATACAACAATAAAAACATCAATTCAGAAAGAATGCAGAACAGAGAATTGTTAGCTCAGAAAAACATAAACAGCAGAAAAACGTCAAACTTCAAACGTTATATTTGACCAAACATAGACGAATTTTAAAAAACTAAAACATGGGTTTTTTTTTCCAGGTGGGTTAATTAGAAAACCCAGAAACCATTTGAAGAAATTTGTGGCAGTCTGGGAGAAATCTTCGGTTCTTTGGAACCCATTTTTGTTTGCCGCGCGTGAAAAAAAACAGAACTTTCAATTAAATGAGCGGACAGTGATTTAATTCGGCTCTGTGCTGGCACCTACACTACCTCTACCACATCTTCCACCCTTTGACACCAGGTCTTCTGCCCTTATGCCATCCGTTTGCAATCCAACACCTGTTTAATAACAATCTGAATTGAAGACGACACTGTGTAACTCCATTTCGTGAACCAATTACATACGGCTCTTCTCCACCGTATAACTCTTATTTCCGTTGTTTATCTTCTACTCCCTCGTACTCATACCATTTCTACTCTCCATTCCCGCTGCAAACTCCATGGCTGTGCTTCAAACCTTGATTACAGTCACCAATACGCCTTGCAATTCGATTACGGCCACTCCACTTGCCTCAAGAATCCCGTAATCAGCTCGTTTTTCCCTTGAACGTCCACACACAGTAAAATTTTCAGCCGGAGTTGAAAGCCGAGAATGGGAAAACTACTCAGAGTTGAACCAGAGGCTACAATAGCAACAGCAACCAGTCTACCACAGGAGGGAGAAAGATGGTTTAAAAACAGAGGGCTGGATGATCAGGGATGGAAAGTCATGCTTAAAAACCTAGGTATGGATACTTCTATATTTACTAAAGGAATTCCTGTGCATGTAATCAAAGAAGAATGGACTGCGCTGTTATTACTTGTTCAGAAGTTTATTACATGCGAAGGTCGTTTTGGCACCATGTACATGTATCATGCCAGGATTATGATGAATTTTATGAAAGGCCATGCCCTTAATTTACCTTATTTGCCACCTATTATCCAGTACATTTTCAGCCACTGTTCTTCCATAAACCTTACAACATAACCCAGCTGTCTTACCTCTGTTTAACCCTCACAGGCAGACAAATTTTAAACAGAGTAAAGGATGGGTCGATTACTAAAGGCAGAACCGGAAGGGCTTAAGTCTATGAAAGGGTCAAATAGTTATGATCATGGTTATAGGCTGTTTATCAAATTATAAGTCCATCAATAAAATTGTTTTGCTCCATTCACAGAGTTCCTAAATGCAGACAATAAAAAAAAAAAAATCGGTTGACTGTTTTACCCACTTTCCGCAGCTAGCCCAACTTTCCGCAGCTAGCCCAGCTTTCCGCAGCTGTTTTCTTAAACTCTAGGTTGCAGGTGTCATCAAGCAAAACAAGCCACATGGGTAGCTAGGGAAATGTCAGTACATGGATGGTGTCCTATTCATTTGGTCAAATTTGATGAAAAAGACCTCGGTCAAAAGGAAGTCAAGTTGAGTGTTATCACAAAGTCGCCACACTGAGTCGCCACACTAAGTCGCTACATGTCAAGAAAAAATAATAATTTTGAATCAATGAAATGAACAAGTTATTTGCTCACTTTTCTGAAGGTATTGATTAATTTTGGACTGATGATGAAAGATGAATGGCTAACTTTGTATTTAAGATTTTTAGCTATAGAACCGTGCACATTCCGCAGCTAAAGTCCAATTCCGCAACTGTTCTCCAATTCTGCAGCCAGAAAAACCTCATTGTTCAAATCAACCTATCTTTCTCATACAAAATCATATTTTGATGATTTAACTATCATTGGAAAGATCTCAACAATATCTATATAATGAGAAATCTATCATTAGAATTTGAAATGGCAAATAATGAAATAAATTGCTGAAAAGAAGAAACATCAACTTGAGGCACTAATTCCAAAGCAGGTATAAATTCTTTTGATTTTTCCTTTGAGAACTTGTTTCATTAATACAAATTCTTAGTTTTTTGTGTAAATATCATAACTAGAGAGATTGATCACCTCTCTCCTTTGATAATCTTACATTCCATTGCAGAAGAAGTATTAGTTTTTTTTGCAGGTTTCAGGAGGAAGGAAAAATGACTGCAAGAGAACGGTGTCTCTCTAAGAGACCAATTTGTTTCATAAGAGGATGATCAGAAACAAAGAGGAAATATGTTGATGCAAAATCAGATCCACACACTTGAAAAGCTTTCAGATACTATTGTCTCCATCACATCCATCCATCACATCCATACTTCATAATAAACCATTCACCTTATTCCACTCCATACTTTCCACTTACATTCACATACACTTTCCATCTCTTTTTGTCCATTCATAACCCACAAATAAAAGCAAGAGGCTCATTCACATGCTTATTGCCCATTGTCATTTCTGTTCTCCATTGCCATTTTCCATTTTCATCTTCCATTCCTTGTCATTTTCATTCAACAAATAAGCCCTGCTTCAATGAAAATTATTGAGTCCATAGTCCTTTGAGTCTAAGTTCTTTGTAAAAACACCTTGAGGCTTGCATGCCTTAATGGCAAGTCCTCATGCTGACAAACAATGGGAATACATTAATGTCCCTTGTTCGTTAGATCTTCTAGGTGGCTCGATATCAGCAAATTCATTCGTACCTAGCAAGATGTGTTTGGGCATCTTGACTCTCAATGTCATCAATGGTGAGAGTTCTCGTGTTGACTAGTGGCATCCATTAATGGCCACTAAGCCAACAATTTCCTACTATGTTCGACATCAGAACATCTTTTCACATTGTAGGAATTGTGCCAATGAGTTTTGAAGACATGAAGACTATTATTTTCAGCATTTTGGAGCAGATTCAACAAGTTTTAGTAGAAGCAATAAAAGTCATCTTATCTCTCTATCCATGACTCCTCTTGTTCAGCCACTTGAAGAAGAATATGATCAGAATTTGCAGCCACCACACATACAACTCATCCATTCCAAAGGGTAAGTGAAGGTGCGTCATTTTCTAACTTTTAACCATAAAATTCCATAAAAAGCTAGAATGATAATTGTTGGAAAAACATTTCTCTTCCTCATTTCATAAAATTGCCAATACCATCAGTTGGGGGGGGGAGTACATTCATATTCATATCTTTCCATGTCCAGATCATATTCAGGAGCTCGCATACTTCCAATATATATTAATTATTACATTGCTATTATGAGCATACAATGGCTTTTGAAAAAGTGCTTAAAGGATAAATTGGATACAAACAAAATCATGGTTGTCACACAAGAACGAACCATCATGAAATCCAATAAAGATATACTTTGCAACAATAATCAAAATATCATTATGCAAAGTTCAAAGATCAAAATAGAAGGAAACAAAAAAAAAAAAAAAATGGTTGTAACACAAGAACCAACCATGTTGCAATTCAAGTGAAACACTTTGCAGAAATATGAAGTTATCAAATGATATCATGCAAAGTTAAGCCAAAGCTCAAGGATCAAAAGAGTTAATGTAATATATATTGCATGAGGACATGCAATAGCTTTAGTTGGGGGGTATGTTGAGTCTTGAAAATGTCATTCATTTCCATTACACTTTCACTATTATGTCCATTATATCACCTCCATTTCACCTCCATTTCACTACTATGTCACCACATTCATCCCACTTTCATTATCATTGGGCCACCTTTATGTTTTTCCAATCTTTATTATTTCTAATCCTTTTAAGTGAATTTGTGGTTAAACATTAGAAAATAATGTGCATATGCTTATACCTAACAAATGGGTTGAGGTTGTTGACATGTGTAGGTTGAAAGGAGACTTCTAGAAGACCCTTATGTGGCACTCTAAGGCCAAATTCGAATTTGGTTGGAAAGAATCATGGGATCATGAGGATATGTGTCACATCTCCTAATTGTATTGTAACTCTAAAAAGACATGTGTCTTATCAGTTCCTATTTTGATTAGGACTCTAGAGGTAGAGGGAGAGATTCATGGATTCTCATTAATGAGATGGCTCTCATCTTTTTGTATAAATAGGAGATCTCTCTCCTTCATTTGTTAGTCCTTTTTAGTCTTTTTAGTCCCTAGTTCTTAAGTTTGTAGTTCTTCCTTGATGGCTTTTGAAAGCTTTGGAGAACTTTGTTGTACTTTGTACTTTTGAAGAATTTGAATAAATCTTTGATGTTCTCAACATGGAAGGAGATGTGAAGTAGATGTCATGGAGCATATTAGGATGTAAGGTAGAGTAGATTTCATTTTGTAAATATTGCTTTGTAGAATGTAAGGTAGATTAGATTTTTCATTCATGCAATTTTAATTCATGCAAGTGTGTTTAATTTTGCTTTGATTTCATAGGTGGTAGAGGGCCCCTGCCTTGTATAGTTGTCACTTTAATTTATTGCATTTCTTTTTCTTATTTCATGTATATTAATGTACAGATGTCTTTTTAAATTGCTGCATTTTTTTTTTTTTAAACATGTATATTAGTGTACATAAATTGCTTTCAAGTTGATTGTAGATTAGTGATGCACATAGCCTTTTAATGAACTAATGACGTGATAGAATCACCTTGTCCTTTTGCTGAAGCAGCAAGGATACTGGGTCTCATAGTCATTCTCTCATTATTTGATTATTGCATTTTATTTTGATTGAACTAGTTGTATATTTACACTTTTGTTTAAATACTAACTCCATCAATAACATGTTTTAAGTTCTTTTGAAGTGCTAAGTTTTGGAAGTTACCATTAAGGACATAGGCCTTGTCTTGAAATCTTTATCCATACTTGTCCTTTAAAAGTATTCTTAAGACCTTAGAATAGGATTTCCATTTGCATTAAACACTTTAGAAAACCAACAAGAACAAAACCCCAAAAACAACATAAACTATAAAACAACGAAGTAAGAAAAAGCTTAACTAAGCACATATAGTGCACCACACTTCATCAGTTTACGATACCCGGATTGATAATTTATGTAGAGCAATTTAAGACATTAAATTGACTAGACACCTTGTTGAGTTTATGTTTTGACATAAATGTAATATCATTATAACCCTTCTCCACAAAATATTTGGACCAAATCTGACTCATGGATCTCGAGAAAATCCAATAATGGTTGTAGAGGATGATGGCTTTTTTCTCAAAATCTGTGATGCATTTTGACCTAAAATTAAGTGATCTTATTCATTTCACCCCAATGCATCTACTATAAAAATTTCATGGAAAATATGTACAGGGTTTAAGAGATATGGTGAAAATATGATGCCCATGTGAAAGCGCAGTGCATAAGCACATCACTCCAAGATTATACTATCTCTGACCAGCATCTGACATACTCAGGGTAATGGGATGATAGGGAATGGTCCATACAACTTTTCGAACTCATCAGAAAACTTCTAGGCCGAACACAAACCTTCAAAACCCAAACCTTCTTCTTGCAGCCAAAGCACAATGCACCTCCATCTTCATGACTTGACCAAAGACTTGATCTTCCAACTAAGAAAAAATATCATGCATGGATAAAAGTGCCAAAAACCCTAATTCCTCATCAAAATTTGATGCTTTGGTAAAAGCGCAATAGAGAAGTGAAACAAATCCATGGTTGATGCAGCTCTGATCACTCCCTGAGTTTCTTGATGACTGTTACACGTGTGAAATGGATTTTACATCATTAAATTCCTCCTTAGAAACCTAATTTCATTATGCAAATATTTTATCTCTCAAACCTCCATCTACAACCAAAAGCGCAACACCTCCCCTACCTCCTTTGTGCAACGACCTCAAACGATCACACAATGAGCTTCTAATGGAAAAATGGAGAGTTTTAAGATCTTGTGTGAAGATAACCATGAAATTAACCTCGCAAGGTGGCTAAGAGTGGACTTGATGGGCGATAATTACAATTTGAACTTGAATAACAAAAAACGTTGCACTTAGCAAAAGTGCAACATTGTCCTCTTGACCATTGTACTATTGTCGATGTCATGACTAATCATGATTTGAAATTTTAACTTACTCAAGACACCTACAAATTTGTTCCCATGATGACAAGGCATGGCATCATGACCTTGCTCATGATTTCTTGATGTAACCTAACCCTAGACCTGCTTAACTTGACCTCTTGGGATATAAAAGACCATTTTTGTGACTCTTGACACACTTTGACATATTTACAATGAATAATAAAAATGATACCTAAAGCTTTGTCTTCCACAAGATCATAGCCACACCTTTATACTTTTGACAAAATTTTAAAGGAAAATTTTATTTCTGACTACTATGATTATATGATACTAACATTGGATCCAATGGGGATGAAATACTCCCTATGTGGTGCCACGAACACTGTAGACCGAGTGCCTAACCATTGGGATTATTGAATTCTTGAATCAACGCAACACTGACTCAAAATTGATTCATGACTTGTTACACTCTGAAAATTGGAAACAACTCTTTAAAATCTTAGGGCCTTCTCCTTGGGCTTCAAATTCTAGTGATAGTTTCCCACACCTACAAACTGTGCTTTGCAATCTCTGCAACCGAAACCAAACTGGAACTAAATTGTAACTAAATTCTCAAAACAACCATTGATTCAATCTGAAAACACATTATGAAAGTTGATATAAGAATTTCTAAAAAATATGCTCATACTGTTGAGCTTATTGGCACCTATATCCTACTCTATCTAGCTGATCAATCCAATCACGTAAAAGCATATTTCCAATATGGAAAATAAAATCAATGGCTACTTGATTGCACTTTAATTTCATTCCTCAGACAAAAAGGAAAATATGAGAGATGACCCAACAACATGAACCCAAATTCAAAATTTCTCCATTTTGAGAAGTTAAATCCACTGACTAATTCCAAGAATACTACACATTTCTCATTCTCTAATTTTTGCAACAGATGACCATAAGATCTTCAAGGAGCGTTACCTTTTCTTGATGAGAAAAAGGAAAGGGATACTATTCATTTTAAATGTTGTAGGTTCTATGTAATAAAGTTTATCATTTTGTTGATTGTGAAGAGAAATTTCTGAATAATGAATAATATTACCTTTGTCTTCTCTATTCTTTTTTTGAAACCCACAACCATCATCTAAAGAAAATACGACATCTTTCTTGGTAAAATTTCCATCCATATCACCCACAAAGGAAAGCTTTCAATTTTCATGAAAAAATTTAAATGTAACAACTCCAATATATGTCTGAGGAATTTCTGAAAATGACCTTTCATAGGCTTCAATAGGAAAATCATTTTGATTTGGAAATAAAACAAGAAAAAAACATCTTCCTGCTCATTATTTTTATGAAGATATATTAGTGCTTCAATGTTCTCTTGAACAAATAACTCAGGAAAAGATTAAGCTAATTCAACATTTGATAAAGCATTGATATCCCTCTCTACGTTCTCTGGGATTTCTAAATCCTATGAATTTTCTTTTCCATTCCGAGGGGTAGGAATATGAATCTGAATATTATGTCCTTCATCTATTTATTTTCAACCAAGGAAGAAACAATTGTTTGTTGGAAATTATTTTGATTATCATGGAAGATGACTTATACATCTTCTTCCTGATGGTTAAAATGGTTCTCATGAATAGCCTCTACAAGATCTTCATCCATAAATTGATCATCTTCATAAATTTTTTCCAAATGGCCATTAAAATTTTTAAAATGTGCGCAACAATCTTTGATCAACAACAAGGAAGTATGATATTCTTTATATCTCTCATAAAATATAGAATGAAAATCTCTTAGAATGGAAACAAGAATTTCTTAAGCTTTCATACCATAAATGTGTGTTTCCCTCCAAGAATACAATAAACATCTTCATGAAGTAGTCCTCTGTAGGAATTTATAGGGTAAGTTCCTCAGATAGAACACCAAAGGACACTGCTCACAACAGATCACAGATCAATACACTAGTATTCTTGACGTGGTTAAAACCCTCAAAGAGGGAAATAGTCCATGACCTAAGCCAACGCGGCCACTTCAAGTAATTTATTAATAAAAGAATGAAAATTTATATAAGCTTCTCTCATGAACGATTCCCCTACAAATGACCCTCCATGCTCTTTAAATAGAGATCATGGACCAATTGGGTGTTAAGCCACATATCAAGTGTCTGTAATACCGAGGAGAGAATGAACCATTAGATCAATTCATGTATAGAACATATCGTGATCGTCGGATTGTAAGTTACAAAAGTACATAGTAAAGAAACACACTTTACCTAACTCTACACTAGACCAAGTTATACTTAACTATTTCCTATGTGTCGGAATATTCTAACATCCCCCCTTAAGAACAACTTGGGATAGGATTTAAGGATGTACAAATATGACACAATAGGAGAATGAAGGAGGCATTAGAGCCTACCCCCCCTTAGTGACAACTTCCTGAACTCCAACCATAAATCAAAGTTTAGTAAATTCGCCTCTGTGAGAGCCTTTGAAAAAATGTCTGTAATTTGATCATCTGTTGAACAATATTGCACTTCAAGAACATCATCATGAATGAGCTTCCTGATGAAGTGCATGTGCAGTTCAATGTGTTTGTTGCGCTGATGTTGGACTAGATCTTTGCATAGTTGAATGGCACTTTGATTATCACACCAAAGTGTAGTCAGATTCTGCTGCTGAAAGCCAAACTCTGACAGGATCTAACGAAGCCACAGGGCTTCCTTACTAGCTTCTACGACACCATGATACTCTGCTTCTACTGAAGAAAGAGAAATGGCACTTTGTTTCTTGCAAGACCATGTAATAGTTCCTGAACCAAGAGTGAACACATAACTTGTAGTGGACTTCCGATCATCAGGGTCACCAGCCCAATCGGAATCAGTGAAACCAACCAATAGAGGAGATTCTTTTGCACTTTAATGAATCCCAAACTGAACTGTACCTTGAACATAACAAAGTATTCTTTTAGTTGTTTCCAATGATTCAGGTGGGTTTTGCATAAATCGAGCAATAAGGCCAACAACAAAGGAAAGGTCAGGACGAGTATGGGTCAGATACAAAAGTTTTCCTACAAGTTTACGGTATAAGGTAGCATCAAATTCAGGGGAAGTACAAGTGATTGAAAGTTTGGCTCCAGAATGAAAGGGAGAAGTGGCTAGCTTATAGTCTTCCACGTGAAAATGGCATAGAAGATCATAGGCATACTTGGACTGGGAAAGGGAAATACCTTCCTTGGATTGTAAGACTTGAAGATCAAGAAAATAATGCAAGTGTCCTAAGTCTGTCATTTCAAACTTATTTTTGAGGCTGGACTTCACATGGTTTATAAGTTTGGGATCACTACCAGTGAGGATGAGATCATCAACATAAAGAACAAGAATGATAAGAGACTTGCCCACTTTCTTGGTGTAGACAGTATTATCAGAATGACACCTAGAAAAGCCAGTTGCTAAAAGAAATCTATCCATTTTGGCAGACCAAGCCCGAGGGGCTTGCTTGAGACCACAAAGGGATTTCTTAAGCCGACATACAAAGCTAGAGTCTGTTTGTATAAAGCAAGTAGGTTGTTCCACATAGCTTTCTTCATGCAAGTCCCCATGCAAGAAGGCAAATTTAACATCCATCTGATGGACTTCCCATTTGAAAGAGGTAGCAAGGGAAAGAACAAGGCAGATAGAGTTTATCTTGGCCACAGGGGAGAAGATTTCAGTATAGTCAATGCCTTCAACTTATGTAAAACCCTTAGCAACAAGACGAGATTTATGTTTATCAACTTTTCCATCTGGTCCATACTTGGTTCTGTAAACCCATTTGCATCTAAAAAATTTTCTTCCCTTTGGAAGAGGAACAAGATCCCATGTATCATTTTCCAATAATGAATGATATTCTTCATTCATAGTTGCGTCCCAATCTGGATAGCCTAAAGCTTCTGCAAAGGTGTCAGGATCATAATTCACTGAAGCTTGAGCTAGTAAAGAAGAGGCTCTATCAAACTGAGAATGTGTGCATCATTGATATATAGGATCACCGACAAGAGAACCTGCTGCATCCTGAGTAGCATGGACCCATTTTGGAAGCTGAGGAGCTGAAGGAGGATCCTGAGAAGGTGGGGGAGGATTTTCATCCTTGTTGTCATCATCTGAAGAAGAAATATTTTCAGAAGTAGAAGGGATAGAGAGATGTGGCACATCCACCAAACTAGGCTCGTAGGCCGATATATTTTCAGCAAACTTTACATCTCTTCTGATGATAACATTTTTGGATTTAAGTGGAATAAGTCTATATCCTTTGACATCTTCAGAATATCCAACAAAAATACATTTTTCACTCTTAGGTTCTAAAGCTTTATGTTTCTCATCTGGAATATGGGCCCATGCTTCACTTCCAAAAACACAAAAGTGACTTACATCTGGTTAAATTGAGCTCCATGCTTCTTCTAGAGTGATATTCTTTAAAACCTTAGTAGGAGTGTGATTTACTATGTAATTTGCACAGTTAATTGTTTTTTCCCAAAAATTAGGACTACGTCCTTTAGATTGAAGCATACAATTAGCCATTTCCTTTAAGGTGTGATTCTTCCTTTCAGATACACCATTTTGTTGTGGAGTATATGGAACAGTATGTTGCATTTGAATTCCATTCTCAGTGCAAAAGTTGATGAATTTGTTGTTAACATATTCTCTGCCATTATCAGATCTTAGCTCAAGAATTTGATGTCTAGATAGTTTTTCAACAAAGGCCTTAAAGGCCAAGAACATGTTAAATACTTCACTCTTGAGTTTTCAGAAGTATACCCAAGTGCGTTCGGAGAAATCATCAATGAAAGTTAAGAAATAATTGTAGCCAAAGAATGAAACAACTGGAAATCGACCACATAAATTAGTATGCACAAGCTGTAAAGGGGTTGAGGTCTGCCAAGAGGCACGTTTTTCAAAACTACCTCGATGATGTTTTCTTAGTACACATCCGGAACAAACACCATCTCTACAAGATACCATTGGAAGACCTATCACCATATTTTCTTTACATAGATTCTGAAGGAAGCGATAGTTTAAGTGACCAAATCGCTCATGCCAAAGTTTGCTCACTTCATCATTATGAGCAAAAAATACTGAGGGAAGATTTGATGACCCAAAGTTGTTAAACTTATACAAGCTTGTAGAATCATCAGCAATGCCAGTAGCTAAAATCTGCCTAGGATCTCTTAGGTCCTTAATTACAACATCGTGAGGTGAAAATTCAACGATTTTACCTTCACTTGAATGAGTTATCTAATATACAAATAGAAGGTTGCAGGATAAGGTTGGAACACATAATACATCATTAAATTGACCATTGTCTAGATGAATAGTTCAAGTCCCTACAACGCTAAGAGATCTATCATCACCAACATATATATTTTTGGTGTTACAATCATTTAAAGAAGAAAACATAGCTTTGTTTTTGTCCATGTGATAAGAAGCTCCAGAATCAATGAGCCACTCATGAGAATGAGAAGAAGAAGATCCATTTAGTGCATAACCAGACTGAGATGCTTGACAACCACATGCAGAAAGTTCTATTCTTGAAGATGAAGTTGAAGTTGAAGCGTGCTCCAAATGGATGTTATGCTTCTTCATTACTGCTTCCAATGCTTCCAACTTCTTAAAGCATTTGGATTCTAAGTGGCCATCTCGATTACAAAAGTGGCAATGTCTATCAGTCTTCTTCCCTTTGTTTTTATTTGCCTTATCATTTTGTTGAAATGATTTTTCATTTTGAGATTGAGATTGCTTAGGACCCTTGTTTGGTTTAGGACCATTCATTTTAGGATATTGCTTCTTAGGATTCTTTGAATTTGGTTGTTGTTGGGCGGCTAAGGCTTTCTTAGAAGAGTTTTCAAGATTAAGAAGACCAAGATATAAGAGATTTTCTTGTTCTCTTATTAAAGAATCACAAAAGGAATCAAAAGAGGGGGACTTGTAGTCTTGTCCTTTATAAATAAAGGCTTCTCTAGTAGAACGGAAGGTGGAAACAAACACAAAGTAGGTTGGTCCCAACTTAGTAAGAATGGAATAAATAAGGCTACCATCTTCTTTCTTAACCTTAACACCTTCCAAGAGAAGTCTAAGGGTCTTGAACTTGGACAAAAAATCTTCAATGAAAGAAAAATTATTGGGGTCCAATGTAAGCAACTCATTTTCGAGTTGATGGGATCTAATTTTATTTTTAATTCCAAAAACTTTAGTGAACTGTTTCATTGCTTCATTAGGAGTATCAAGTTTTGCGATATGGAATCTTAGGTCTGGAGAAATAGACATCCCTATCAACCCACGTGGTTGATCTTGCCTATTTTCCCATTTGGCTGCCTTATCTTCATCTTGAGGCTTTGTTTCTTGGCGTGAGGCTATTCTATAAAGACCTTTACTTCTAAGTAAATCCATAATTTAGGACCACCATTGGAAGTAGTTGGTGCTGTCAAGAATAAATTGGCATGGAATTTCCATTTTAATATAAACTAAAGATGTAAATGCTAAAACTAAGTGTTCCAATGGAAAGATCTTGAAAAATTAGGCTGATTAAAAAAAAAATTTGCTCGGAAAATGGATTTCGGATGAATAAGTTATGGCTTTTTGAAGAAAAGTTGTTGAAGATGCCGATGAAGAGCGTGAATGTGTGGAAATGAATGATAATGTTATATTTAAAAAAATCCTCCCCCCTCTCCCCACCTTTCCAAACTTAATCTAATTAGCTCACTATAAAAAAACAAAAATAATGTGACTCACTTTTATAAATAAGTGAAAGTCACTTTTACAATGGTACTTTATGAACTACCCACTAAATTGTAACTTAAATAAAACATAAAAAGACTTTAGAATTAGAAGTGACTCACTTTTTATAATGGGTGAGAACACTTTTACATAAAGTAACTTTAAAACATAAGTTACATGTGCTTTTTGAAAAAGTAACTCAACAAAAAGAAAGACTTGAACTCAAGACTTCTATTCTCATAAAGTAACTTTGGACCAAGTGAGCTAGTTTAAAAGGTTAGTAATTTTTGGAAAAGAGGAAGGGGGGTCTTTTTTTTTTAGTCACTGAAACTTTGGAGTGTGCGCTTCTTTTTTGCCTACGAAAGAAAAACCACAAAACCCAACATGAACATTCATAAAAAAACAAACCTTACGACTTAAAGTTAGCTTTAGCCACAAACTAAATATTTTCTGCAATGTTTCTATTTTTTCGTGATCACACTAAGGCACGGTAGAAAAGAGCATATGCATGAGAAAAATCCTTCCTTTCTGTTTCTGATTTTCCCAGATCACACAGAGTCGCGAGGAAAAGAGAATACACAGAACTGAAAGGTATAGATCCAGTAATAAAAAACATAGAGCTAAATAAACTGAAATAAACAAAGAGATGAATAGCTAGAACTGCAAAAAAAGACTGTATACCTCCAAATCTTTAAAATGACGTAGCTAGGGATACCGAAACCTTTTTGCATGACATGAAAGGGGTTCCTCACTGGAACAGATGCTCCTAACACAATAGAGCAGTCCTCTCGGCTTGAAAGCAGTCAGAAACAGTAGATCTAGGAAATGACATTCGGATACAGTTGTACCGGCTTCAGATTTGGATCACCAATAGATGCGACCCTCAAATAGCTCTGATACCATGTAGGAATTTACAGGGTAAGTTCCTTAGACAGAACGCCAAAGGCAGGGAAAATTTTAGGGGCTAATATTCGCCCATGCGCTAATTTTCTATATTTTTCCCAAAAAAAGATTCTCTAATTTCCATTTTTTTGTAAAAATGATTCACCCAAATTTTATAGAATGAAATTATTTTACCCTCCGCTCCCTGACAATGACACTAGAATGTTATCTCTTTGTAGTTTCCCTAGGTTGAGGAGAGAAAATCAGAGGTAACCACAAAACCACTTGTAAACTAGAACCTAACCCTTCTAGCTTTAGAGAGGGCTATCTCTATCTAAAATGTTCAATTACTCAGATGTTAGGCTAGGTATGATGCTTAGTAGGGTATAAATTTTCAAATATTTGCTGGTAGGAAAGGTGACAAATCCATTGGGCATGGAATCATGTCTACCTAATTATGTTTCCAATGATAAAATGAAGAGAAAGAGTAGATTCTACAGGGGAAAGGTAGGTAGTCTCTTTGGATTTTTTCAGTCTAAATTTATTGTAGAAGGGTGAGTGGAAGACAAAAGGAAAATGACAAATAGAGCATGAAACACCAAGATGAATTCTAACTTTCGTTTTAGCAGAAAACATAGATGTCTAGAAAACTAAAACATAACACTATTTGGAGTGAGTTATGAGTAAATATCTTTGTTTAACTAAACAAGAGGATGCATTTAAAAGAATTATTTTTATGTAAGATAACTTTCAAAGAAATAAGTCACATCTCCAAAGCAAGCTAACACAAGAATCCCTGTAAATTCTGCCTCTGTCTTCATTCATTGTAAAATATATAAAAATAAGTGTAGTACACAATGTCCCTTCTCCTGAACCTAACCAACCAACCCTTTTCTTAATTTCAATCATGTCATAAATAGGCTAATACAAGTCTTTTCCCACCTCTAGGAACCGAATTCCTCATTGGGATTTATGTTTCTGACTCATGCAATGAAAATAGCACTGATTTATGAAAACTAGGGGTTGTTTGACCAAATATTTTTCCAAGCATATTACATTAAATTTTCAGTCCAAATCGAGCCTATGAGACCTAGGATTCTTCATAATATTTACAATGATCATAAAAACAAATTACAAGAGATTTTGACATGAAAAACTTAGTGAAAAGGCTGACTGTCTAAAAGTCTTAGTTTAGAAAAAACATAACATAGAAGCACAACAACTGATATTTCTTGAATATATCCTAAAAGGTAAGCCTGATTAAGAATGTGTTTTTACAACAAATTAATACCATTATATCCCTTCTCCACGAAAACATTGGGCCAAATCCGACTCACGAATCTCGAGAAAATCCAAAAATGGTTGTAGATGATGATGTATCATTTCTTGAAAAATGTGAAGAATTTTTACCTGAACTTAAGTGAGCTTATTCATCTCACCCCATACATATACTGTAAAAATTTCATGGAAAAGAGGTACAGGTTTTAAGGGATATGGTGAAAATAAGATGGTCGTGTGAAAGCATAGTGTAGAAGCACATCACTCTAAGCTTATACTATCTCTGACCATCATCTGACATGCTGAGGGTACTGGGATGACATGGAATGGTCCATACAATGTTTCAAACTCATGAGAAAACTTCTAGGCTAAACATAAAATCTTCAAACCCTAAACCTTCTTCTTGCAGCAGAAGCGTAGTGTTGTTGTGCAACACACCTCCATTTTCATGACTTGACCAAACCCTTAATCTTCCACTTGAGAAAAATGATTTGGAGCTGACCCAAATATTCATAAAAATATCCTACATGGAAAATATTACCAAAAAGCCTAATTCCTCATCAAAATTGATGCTTTGGTAAAAGCGCAATGAATCCATGGTTGATGTAGCTTCGATGACTCCCTAAGTTCCTTGATGATTGTTACACGTGTGAAATGGCATGTACATCATCAAATTCCTCCTTAGAAACCTTCTTTCATTATGCAAAGCTTCCATCTCTCAAACCTCCACCTACAACCCAAAGTGCAACGCCTCCCATACCTCCTTTGTGCAACGACCACACAACGAGATTCTGATGGAAAAATGGAGGGCTGTGAGATCTTATGCAAATATAACCATGCAATTAACCTCCCAAGGTGGATGAGAGTTGACTTGATGAGTGATAATTACAATTTGAACTTGAATAACCAAAAGCGTAGCACTTATAAAAAGTGCAACGTCATCCTCTTGATCGTTGTATTGTTCTTAATGTCATGGCTAATCATGATTTGACATTTTAACTAACTCAAGACACCTACAAATCTATTCCCATGATGACAAGTCATGGAATCATGATCTCGCTCATGATTCCTTATTGTAACTTGACTGTAGACCTCCTTAACCTGACCTCTTGGGAAATAAAAGACCATTTTTGTGACTCTTGACACACTTTGGCATATTTAAAATGAATAATAAAATTTTATTCCAACCTAAGACCTAAAGCTTGCTCTTCCACAAGATCATAGCCACACCTTTATACTTTTGAAAAAATTTGAAAGAAAAAATTTATTTATGACTACTATGACTATAAAATATTAATAGGTACTTTACCCTCATCGTGACTATTACAAAATCCTTTGATATAGTGGTATTTCCATTTGGAACACCAATGCCTTGGTTCCCAATGCTCTTGAAAGGAGAAGCACATTCTCCTCCTTCTGAGGTCCCTTCTAGTCTCATCCTCCATTTGGTTTTTCCCTGACCATTCCTTATGCGACTATATGATCTCTTCATCCTTCTGAGGAAAGGTTGGTTTGGGAGTGGACCTAGTCTTTGGTACTATGTCCTGCATATCCCTTTCCCTGCTAATTTCATCTTGTAATGTTGTGGGATTATAGGCTCTTACCCATCCACGCAAGGGTTTGGACATACTTTCTATGAACAACATGATTGTTTGGTCCATTGAAATATTAGTAACCATTACAGCCAATCTCTGAAAACCAGCGATATAGGCTTCGACACTTGTTATCTACCAAAGCTGAGTTAAATCCTTAAAGCACAACTTAGGGTCCTTCCTATTGAATATCTCTATCAACCTCTTTGTGAAATTTATATAGGAAGTGATGTTCATATGCCCTAACATCGTCATTCCATGTTTCCACCATTCATGTACTTCTCCATCAAGATGTAGAGTGGTGTAATTGATGACATCCATCTCACACATGGGGTTAAGCTGGAAATATGAGTCTAGCTTCTACACCCATGATCTAGTTGAAAATTTTTCTGAGCCATCAAAATAAGGAAGAGTTACTTTCCTTGCAGGATTTTGCAAATCCTGGTTTGGCTGAGAAGCCCCATACATTTCTTCCTTCTTCTGTTGTCTTATATTCATAAAATAATAATCATTTATGGTCAAGGTTGACTTTACTTCAGGAGGCAATTTTTGGTACTCCATCATCCAAGTTGTGACTATTCCTGCTATATGTGAGAAGGATTCCTGATCCCTAGAGGAATCTTCCAGAAGTTATGGCATAATTAGTCTGCTACCTTAAATGTGTCGGCTATTTTGTTGGTTGGTATGCATATGTATATGGCCATGCCCACTATAATGTTAACCACCTTCGCCATTGTTGCTCTACTGGTTAGAATTTTTGAGGTGAGTATGTGACATTTTGATGAGTAGTTGCATGATTACTTCCTGTGTTGAGGCGATCTTATCAAGAGCATCCCCAATTCTTGAATCTTTATGGTCTACCATTAGTTTTTCTTCATGCCCTTCTTGTTCTTCAAAAATTTCCTCCAGATCTATTTCAGTATTATGTCTATTTTCTTAGCTTTTGGCTCTTTTCCCTTTCCAACCAATCGAAATGCTTCATGGTGTCACTTTGGCTTTTCTTGGCATCACATCCCATAGTTGGCCAAGAATGTGGCTCTGATACCATTGTATGATTCCAGCTAATAAAATTTATGAAAAACCAGAGTTTAAACACTCGTTCAATTATTATAATAAGGGAATAGCATTGAATATATTGTAATTAACTCAATGTTTAGAGAAAATATGCTTAACGAACTTACAAATTGTATCAATAAACAATCATCTAAAGACATCAATGATAAATATAGGAAGAAACACAACTTATTTATTTAATTATAATGACCACATATAACTATTATTGCAATGATGGCTCAACATTCTATGGAAATAATAAATGGAAATACACTCGAATGATGACGTGGAAGATTGACCCCTCCTTTATGTAGAATAAATGAAATCTAGACTACTATAAATCCTTCACCTCGAGGAATTATCACAACTTAAAGATGGAATTGGGAGTGGCTCTGATCTTCATTCTTTAAAACACCCTTTTTTTACCACTTTGTGGCAACACATAAGCCCAAAATTGTGTAACTCGCATACGTTGATTGCATGGCCTCTTTAATTGTCATGTGGTGATCCAAAATATTTGATTTACCAACATTATCCAACATATTTTCTTTGGTTGATGTTAATAGAATTGCATGAAAGAGCATGTAAAAACCATGTATTCAAACACATAAGGAAGAGGAAACATGAAGGACATCATAAAGACAATGCATACAGAAGTTTGATTACGAAGTTCATCCAGTGTAGACAACATCTTTGGGCCCTGCTTCAATAGTGGGGAGGACGCTTCATTCATCTCATCAAAAGAAAGGCAAGTACATGGAAAAATGCATCATTATACATCCATTCCTAGGAGTGACTTGTCAACTGCTCAAATCACAACAAGCACAACACTAGCAGGTTTGTCTTGTCCTCTTGAGACTTTTGACTGTAAACATGACCTACTTTTGAAAGGTGCATTGATGTCTCAAAATTCATGCCCAAGATTTAATGATGAAGGAAGGTTTCTTCCATGTTCCTTGAATTATGCTGCCCAGATGCAGAAACTAACTACACCATTGTGATCCTTCTAAAATTTAAGCTAAAATGAGTATAAATTTGGCCACATTCCACCATCTCCAATTCTAGATCCACAAAGAATATTCAATATTCCTCACAGATTTTGTGGGAGAATATTCCTAGAATATTTTATATTCTCCTAGTATATTCTTGTCTCGCAATTTGCACCACACGGTTCCACAGTCATTATTTCATCCTGCATGTGGTTCCAAACTTCTAGTTCCTAACCTACCCATTGGCCCTTCATCTAGTTCATATGGCAACATGGGGTTTAAATAAAAGTTCCTTGGTGGATAAAAAAATGTGGGCCATTAGCCTAGTGATGACCCCACCGTAATTGGTACTATGCATGTTTGGCAGGTCAGGGGTTCAAACCCCACGACTGTAGACCAATTATTTTTTATTATAGTATATATATAGATAAATCTCTCTCTCTCTCTCTCTCTCTCTCTATATATATATATATATATATATATATATATATACATACATACATACATACATACATACATACATACATACATACATACATACATACATACATACATACATACATACATACATACATACATACATACATACATACATACATACATACATACATACATATATATATATATATATATATATATATATATATATATATATATATATATATATATATATATATATATATACACGCTTTGGCGAGTCCGCCAAGTTGGTGGCCTGCCAACCTTTATTGAAATTTGTGGAGACCTCCAATGCCTTTCACCACATTTAGTATAACCACTACAAAAATGCCAACTTCTCCTGCCAAATTTCCCAATCCACCAGTTTGACCATGGCTAAATTCCCGACGAAATTTGGCTACAGTCTAGGCCTATCTGGCCATCCATAAGGTACCACATGGCACCCAGTTGTTGGACCACGTGGTGCCCTTAGATTGGAACACATCTCAACCATAATGTTATAGCTCCAAATCTCACTCTTATGTTTTGTGATGCTGCACCCATGGCCTAGGGCAACCCCTCCTCCCAGACCTAGTCCAAAATCTAAAAAATAGTGTTTTATTCCCTATACGCGACATTGCCCTGAGCTAAATGTGTGTATACGTAGGTCTGTGTATACCCAACCCGCGTATATGTCTTAAAACACTTAAAAAAAATAAATATCCTTAATTTCGGGCGGAGATCGCAGGTTTTACCTGCTGATCACCTGTTAGTGCCCGTGGCCCAACTGTTCCCAACGAATTCCCAACTAAAAAACTACTTTGGGAGAAGTATAAAAGGGCTTCAATGGGAAGGCATAAGGGAGGAGAGAAGAGATAGAAAGGTTATTATGCTGAGATTTCCCTGACCAAGTCTGAAGATCCTTGTGCCTCCTGCACTTCCCCCATCTTTACAGGAAACCCTTGTTTCCTTGTGTGATGATGTCCACCTACTACTTGTGATATCATGGAGTAAGTTGTGGAAGGAGTTTGTTAAAGGCTTGAGATTGGATGAATCCGGAGGACGGTTCTGCTTGGAGCCTGCGAAAGGACGACTCAGGTGAAATTATTCCTTTATGTACTTTATTTGTCTATAATAAAAGAAACACATGTCTTTGTTCATGATATAAATCTTCTTCATGTTTGTGATTCATGTTAGAATTCATATGTGAATGGTTGTTTAATTGCATAACTAACTACCTTTCTTTATAATATGAAGATGGTTTCTTTATAATGTTTAGTCCATATACTGCTGTACTTTCTTGAATTGATTGTTTTACAGGTCAAAGGAGCAAAAGGAACTACAAGAAGGTTTTGGACCCTGGAAGGACCTTCTCAAACATAGGACCTCAGGTACGCCCCTTATCATAGAGTTTGCTCATATTAGCATTATGGCTGTATGGTATGTGTGTTTCTCTGTATAGACAACTTTCAGTTTGCTAGGGTATCAGCCCAAGACCCTAGGGGAACTTTTCCCTTAACACATACTATCTAATATGAGCCTAACATGTGGTGATACCAGACTGGTCCATACCTGATGAGGCTCACCGATAGGTATATCATAAGGGTCACAATGCCATCCTCGAGCTTATAACATTATATTTTTCTCACATTTATCTACAAATTTTGTTATATAATGCTTAGTGTGAGGGGTAAAATATTTGTTGCTATGTCATGTGGCCTAATATGTGTTAAATGTAGGAATTGGAGCAATTTTGAGATAATTTGAATGCAAGAGCTCGGAGTAGACAAAAAAGAGAGATTCTAGGAGTTTTTCCACCTCCTTAACTCCTCCAATCAATCAAATATCATCACTCTATATCTCATCAACTCAAAGTCATTGGCAGCCAACCCAGTGTAGTTCAAGGAAGATCTAGATGTACCTTTCTCGAGTTTGGGAGACAAACATCCCTATATTCTAGGGAGATGTTGGTAGATACCCTTTTGTGTAAATAAGCATATTAATGAACTCATTAGGATTCAAATTTTTATTTTATCTAAGAGGTTATTGAGCTCAAGCAGTTGTGGCTGTTATTTTGATGATGTATTTGACATTTCTGGAATGGTAATGAGAAGTTTTATTTTGATCCCTCACCGAGTTAGTCCATAGGGCTGAAGATCTTGGGTTTGGGCCAAATCCCAGTAGGTTAGGTCCCTCATATGTATTTATATTTCTTTTAGCTTATAATTTTGATTAGTTTTTGAATTTCAGTAGAGCATAATTCCTCAAAATGTCTGTGACTGTGGTCCCTATCTCATCTCTCTCATGGGAGCCTGATTAGAGGACTCTACCATCCCAGCCCAAAAACATTGTGCAATTTTTTGGAAAGGTTTACATTTGGTATCTTTCTTCACATATGGTTGTTGTAGCTTAGAAGGTAATTCATTGCATAGATCAAGTTCTTAGCATCAGTTAGTTAGTTTCCAAATTCAATTCATCTTTTCTAGCATTAATTGTAATATTTTGTAAATGAAAAGAGGAACAGGTGCATGTGATGTTGCAGGACTGTTGGATCTACAAGAAAGGGATATTTTCACCAACTCCATCTAGTACTTCTCCACTCTCTTTGATGAATTCCAACCCATGTTCTTGATCTTTGATTTTAGGTCACCGTATGCAACTCTCTTAGCCCAAATCCAACCTTCCTGAAATGTTGGGCTTGGCTAGGAGTGTTGGTCACCTTCCCTATATTCACCACAACCTTCATCCATATTTCCATCCCTTCATCCCATCATCCTTACCCTCCAAACCCTCTTAGAAAACTTCCTCTAGCATTTCAGGACTTCCTGTAGTAGTACAAGAATCCTGTAGCAACTTCCTATAGCACACATGTAGCAGCTTGTTTTTTCCCTATTCTGACCTGTAATGCCAGTATAGATTAGCTTAGGAGTAGTTTAACCCCTCAGCTTGGAATCCATGGATAGAGGTACCACCTAGGCCATCCCCTTCATTCCCTTTCCTTTCCTCCAACAGAAAATAACATTAGTTCCTTCATCCCAAATTTGGAAATTAGGACCTTACTTAACATGCAAGTGTGAATTAGATAAATGATGCATGAATTCTTGAGTTGTGAATTGGTAGGATGATCTTCTATTCTCAAGAAAACTTGATAGCTATATGGTTGATTGCAAATTAGAGTAGTTTCCATTCCAGAGTTAGCATAATTCTCGTGTTCTTTCATGAATGGAATCATTATCATTTAGAAGTCGATAGAATTTAAAAGTTAGATTTGAAAATCATTTACTTTCTCTGCCCTAGGACTAGATTTTGAATTATTCTTTCAGTAGTTAATCTCCTTTAATTTCAGTAGAGGAACGGTATTGGAGCCCTAATGATCAAATGACTATATTTGAGGGTGGCATGAGTAGAATTCCATCTACTGTGTATATAGCACTATCACCTTGAAGTTTGTACGAACCCCAGGTTAATGAATAGAGTTGAAAAACCTCTAGAAGTTGCAACACTTTGGGTGCAATTCTAGGGCTCACCACTTTTTGGTGCCTTTGCTGGGGAGGTTTCTAGGTAGATGTTATTTCTTCTTTTCTTTCTGTTTTGCATTTTGTTTTGAAAAAATAATATAAAAGTATAAATGGTTTTCTCTCATGCCTTGTAGGATTAGAGACACTCTAGGAAACTTCTTGCCAAATACCCCCACACCATCAAACAATCAACCTTCACTCTTATTTGGTGACTTTAAACTTCCCTCTTTGACTACAAGGAAGTTAGAAGACCCCTTAGGTGAATGACCTAATATATTTGAAGAAGCTATTCGGGAAGAAGAATAACACATTCCACATACCCAAACCATCACTGAAAACAGGAATGAGGAGGTTTTTCACATCAGAGAAACTAATGGAGATGATAGGAAGAAGAATATAAGCCCTTCCGCCCTTCCTCACTTCCATGGCTTAACCTCTAAGGACCCTGATACTTTTATGTTTCAGTTTAATATTTTCTATAGGACTTATGACTATACCTCTAATGACCAGAAGCTGAAGTTATTCTCATCCACCCTTAAGGATGCAGCCTTACGCTGGTTCATGGGTCTACATAGTGATAACATCACTATTTGGGATCAAATGCAACAAGACATTAACAACAAGTATAGGGACTATTGCAGGTGCAAAGACACCAAAGAGGAAATCTTTAGAATTACCCTTGGACCTGATGAATCCCTAGAAGACTATGAGGAAAGATTCCAGCTCAGTTATAGGAGGGCCAGATGCACCCTTGATCCTGAATCACTCAAGTTAGTCCTTCTTCGAGGGATCAGGGAGGACATACTAGAAACCCTCAACATGCTTTATGGGGGAGAAATCTATCAGATACCCTATGAAGACATCAAAACAGTATTCAAAAAACTATTCTAGGGCTGCTAGGAAGAAGGGTAGGGCTAGTCAAGCTTTGGTTAGTTCCTCTCCCTCCACAACATCCATCAAGAATGAAATTGGAAACATGTTAGAGGAATTTAAAAGTGAAATTTTGCATACCTTTAATTTGCAAATGGACACCATTCATATCAAGAGGAGACAAGAGGAAGCAAAGAGGGCCTTAGCTATCTTTTGCCCTAAATGAACTAGAAGGCACCCCATAAATGAATGTACATTAAATGTTATAGAGATCTGCTCAATTTCTGAGGGAAGCCATGCCACAGATTAGTGTCCTTATTTGCTTGGATTGAAAGTTGTATACCAAGGGGCAGAAGGTGGGGCTGAACAACTTTGTTTCATCAATCAAAGGATGCCTCAATGACCTCAACCATATCAGCGGGTCATGCAAGGTGCATCCTACTCTTATTACCCTCCCAACCAGAATTCGCCCTTGCCACCTTTGTACTCTTCCACTCATCCATAATGTTCCACACCTCCTCCTTGTCCTTACACACCTCAGTATCCTCCCCAACCTGTTAATCAAACATTTCATCCATATGATTCTCCACATCCTCAATAGAATAAACCATCACAAGGGTGGAGGCCTCAACTCAACCAACCTCCTGATTTATTGCCTCCACTTCCATCTCAACCTCAACTCTTTCATCTTTCTCCACCCAAAAAACCTCAGATGCATGATAAACCCAATTCAAACCCGAATAATAAGTAGGCACAATAGGTCTATATTGGAGAGACATCTTACCCTACCTATGATGTGGAGATTCAAGAAATCAACCTCATTTATGGAAGAGTGCTCCCAGATAACCAACCTCCATCTCAACCTGAGGAGATTGAAGAGGAAAAGGAAGAGAGTATGCCTCAAGTAAATCCATCTCCTTTTCCCAAGAGATTGATCCATCCTAACTAGCACACCTAGAAGAGCCTGAACTTCTGGGAGAATTGAAGAACCTGTGTGTTAAAATTCCCCTCCTCGAAGATATCAAGGATGTTCCCATCTAAAATAAGCTTATCAAAGAGAAATGCTTCAAACATATTGGGAGGATAAAGAAAGACACCTCTACCATCAATATTATTGGTCAATTATCCGATTTAATGCTAGTGAGAGTGATTTGCCCAAAATATCTAGATCCTGGAAGTCCTATGGTAGATGTGCACATTGATGGCATCATTTGTAGGTTTTAACCCCGTACAGAAATTACCTGCATATGAATTCTAAAACACATAAAATAAACAATAGCAAGAGCATAACGTATAAAACAAATATACACAGAGATTTTCCCATGGATCCCAAAACCAGGACTACTAGATTGATTTTTCATTATGTTCCTTTCAATGATACAATACATATATATACATGTTGAATCATCCATAACCCCAATCCATTAACCCTGGATTAGAACATAACCGTAGTTCCCTTGACCAGATCTACAAAATACCATGGATTGAAAACCATCGCGGCCAAAACCATGTGCAAAAACCATGCACAAAACCATAGGTAGGTCCGCCCACCTAATATAGGGTCCAAAAAAAATTTCCCTGGGGTGTTTCCCAAAACTCCGTAGAGGGGGGCTAACCACCCCCCTAAAACACCCTATGAAACCCCCGCTACATAACTCGTGCAATAATGGGGGGGGCTTCGACCCCCTCTAACCCCCCCGGTTAATTAGGTGCACTAGTCGTGGAAAGAATATAACACAACCCAACATAATTATCCCTCACACCTTGATTTATCTTGGGGCTGCCATCAATGTGATGAATAAAGAAACCATGCTAAAGCTAGACATCCAAGGATCCTTGAGTAAGACCACTACAGTGTTGAAACTTGCAGATAGATCCACAATGGCTCCTAAGGGAGTTGTTGAGGATGAAATGTTCTCTATTGACTCCTAGGAGTATCCTACTGACTTCCTAGTTCTCCAACCCAAGACCAAATTCAATTTTTATCCTCTCATCCTTGGAATACCATAGATATCCACTACTTAATCTTACATAAGTTGTATGGCTGGGAACATGACCATTAAGAATGGGCATTTGTCAAAACAGTTGGTATTGTACCCTCTCGCTCAACCATCCATTGAGCATGGCTTACCACTATGGTTGGAGGAGGAGGGGCAAGATGAAGTGTATCATACAACGTCCCATCCAATATATACCCTAGATGTTGTTATATGAGGGGGGAAACCTGATGAAGATTACCTCATTGACCAAATCCTCTAGAACCAACCCCCCAACACCATGCGTCTTGATGATCTTGTGAAGGAATATGAGGGTAATCCTTGGATTGAATTATGCTTAGTGAACCCAAGTCCTGCACATGTCAAAATGGTGAACTTGTTCCATATAGAACTTTGAAGATTAACCCCTCCCTCTCATCCAACCAAGAAGACAAATTATGCAAAATGTTGAGAGAGCACTTAGATGCCTTTGCTTGGAGCTATAAATAAATGAAAGGGATGCATCCTTCAGTGTGTAATCATCACATCTACATCAAGGAGGGATGAAAACCTATTCACCAACCTTAGAGGAGAATGAACCCATCCCTTAAAGACATAGTAAAGGAAGAATTGCAAAAGTTGTTGTATGTAGGGTTCGTATACCCCATCTCAGATAGTGAGTGGGTGTCCCCTCTAGTTTTTATCCCAAATAAGAATGGAAAGTGGAGGATCTTTTTGGATTACAGAGAGCTGAACAAAGCCACTAAGAAAGAATAGTTCCCTTTACCTTTCATTGATGAAGTTTTAGATGGTCTTTCAAGGAAGAATTTCTTCTCTTTCCTGGATTGATTCAGTGGTTACAATGAGATTGAGATCAACCCAGAGGACCAAGAAAAAACAACATTTAAATTTCCTTGGGGTAACTTTTCTTATAGGGTCCTTCCTTTCATATTATCTAATGCCCTTGCCACTTTTCAAAGGGAAGTTTTAAGCATCTCTGCTGAGCTAGTCCAGACTATGTAGAGATCTACATGGATGATTTCACTCCCTATGAGTTTGACTTCCTCAAGGCTCTCTCTAACCTGGGGAAAGTCCTAAACAAGTGCATTGAAATGAACCTCTCACTCAGTCCTGAGAAGTGTGAATTCTTAATGAAGTTAGTGGTTGTCCTTGGCCATTCAATATCTGAGGAGGGAATACAAGTGGACCCAAACAAAATTTCCATCATAAAAAGGGTCCCTACTCCTCAAAAGCAAATGGATGCTAGGAGTTTCTTGGGCTTAGCTGGATATTATAGGGGGTTAATAAAATACTTCAACAAAGTAGCCTCACCATTGTTTGGATTTTTTTCCAAGGACTCAAAATTCTATTGGACAGATAGTTGCCAAGAGGCCCTAACGATATTGAAAGACAAATTAACCACTAGACCCATACTTAGAGGCCCAAATTGAACTCTTCCTTTTCATATTCATGCCGATGCATCCAGAAAATATTTAGGGGTAGCTTTAGTCTAGATAGATGATAAGTTACCTTATGCCATTTACTTCATTATTAAAAATCTATCTAAGGCTGAATTGAACTACACTGTAACTGAGAAAGAACTCTTAGATGTTGTAAACTCGTTGAACAAGTCCAAACACTACATCACTAGATACCAAACTTTTTTGCGTGTTGACAATGCATTTATTAAGTACTTGATGAACAAGCCTGATGTGAATTTTAGAATTATTAGATGGTTTCTACTGTTACAACAATTTGATTTAGCGATCATTGATAAACCAGGAAAAGAAAATATAGTTGCAGATTTTATGTTTAGACTTGCTTTGCTTGCAGGTTTTGAAGGGGTGGTTGATGATCAACTTCTATATGAGAACTTATTTTCTATCTCAGTGGTATCTCCATGGTTTACTGACAGAGCGAACTACCTATTTTCTACAAAATTTCCTCCAAATTAGTCATCCAGGAAGGAGCAGAATTGTAAGGAAGAGTGCCCCTTTCACTTGGGTTGGGGGAAATCTCTTCAAGTTGGGACCCAATCAAATCTTGAGGAGATGTGTCAGGGCGGAGGAAGTCTTTGACATCCTCTTAGCCTGTCATAATGGGCCTTGTGGAGGCCATTTTGCTACCAAGAGGATGACATTCAAGGCTCTACAAGCTGGCTACTACTGGCCCACTCTCCACCAAGATGCAAGAAGATATACCACCCGATGTGACCAGTGCCATAGGATGGGGAAACCTACCCCCAAGGATGAAATTCCCTTACAACCTCGGGTGTAATTGGTGCCATTTGATAATTGGGGCATGGATTTCATTGGGCCAATTAATCCACCATCAAGGAAAAAAAGTACATCATTGTGTGAACTAATTATTTGACAAAGTGGGTTGAGACTTGTCAAGGTAGCAATAGAGGAGAAAGTGGTTGATTTATTAAGGAAGAATGCGTTCTAAAAATTTGGGTACCCCAAAGAGATAGTCACCGATCAAGGAGATCAATTCACATCACATCTGATCAAGAATCTGTTAAGGGAGCATCATATCAAGCACAAAAAATCGATTTCCTATCATCCTTAGGCCAATAGACAAGTAGAGGTCACAAATAGGGCATTAGAGGGTATCCTCCCAAGGTTGTGAGTAGCAACAGAAAGTATTGGGTAGAAATATTGGTGGAGGCCACTTGGTGCTATAATAAAACTTAGAAAACAACTACTGGTTTTACCCCATATGATTTGGTCTATGGAAATAAAGCTTTGCTCTCTATTTATTTTGAGTACAATACTTTGATAATGACATCCCAATTGGATTTATATGTCACCAAATAACAACAGGAGAGGTTGCTCTAGTTAAATGGCTTGGATGAATTCAGAATGCAGGCCCTCCTACACACCGAGGTTATCCATTTGCAGAGGAAGGTCTAGCATGATAGGAATATAAAGGACAAAGTTTTTCAAGAATGGGATTAGGCCTTGCTATATGACTATAGGTTCAAGGACTTCAAAGGAAAATTGATGACAAGATGGTTAGGCCCATACCTGATAGAGAAATGACATGACAATGGAGTTGTTCAAATGAGGAATATTGATAAGGAAGTGATTCCCTTTCTTGTCAATGGCTACAGATTGAAGTTATACATAAAACATATGTCCAAGGAAGAATTCATCAGCACCATCAGGAGAGAGGTTAATGTGGTTGGAAGTGTTATAACTCTCAAGTCACAACATTCCTAGATATTGTTTTTGTTTGTGAAAAAAAGAGAAAAATGAAATAAAAGTCCTGGATGAAAACCGTTATGAGGCCTTTGAGGCCAACTCTTGGGTTTAAAACCTCCCTGAGGCAGCCTAGGAGTAAAGAAAAAGGAAAAAATAAATATCCCTGGCTGAAAACCTCCCTTGAGGTGCTTAGGGAAGGCATACATGTTGAACCTCCCCTAAGGCAGCCTGTGTATCTCTCTCTCTCAAAATAAAAAATAAAATAAAAAAAAATCAAGGAAAACCTCATGACATGGATCCACAACATGTCTGTTAATATTTTTTGTCATTTTGCAGGTTTTGAGGAATGTGGCGAATTTTAGAGCTACAAGGCCAACATCCTCAAGATTCCATCCATTTCTCTCTCCATCCACTCCATATCCCCCATTTAAACCCATGTCCTCACTACTCTCCACCATCCTAGTGGCTCAAAAATCTATTTTTTGGCCCTCTCTGGATTGCTACAAGAAGGTTGTAATTGCAACAGGAAGATCCTGTAGCATAGAGGAAGATCCTGAAAAACTACAAGAAGAGGATTTGAATTATAAGAACACTGGGCATGACCTTTCGAAAGGTACATGAAGTTCTCCCACCTTGATCCACCACCCATCCATCCTTCATACATCCTTGTTCACAAGAAAATTCAATATCTTTCAAAACAAACCCTCCACTTCGTCTCATCTTGAAAAAATCTTGAAAAACACAAAGCACATTCCCTCCATTTTCTATAACACCAAAAGTCGTATACACAACGGAAATATTAAAATACTTCGTAGACAAAGACATCCATTGAAGGATAGTAATTGTAAATTGTATATTGTATAAAAGAATTGATGTAATATGAGTACAATTGAGAATGAGGGTCTTGCATATATAGCCATGTAAGCACCCTTTCATGAACAGACATGTCTCTAAGACATGCCTTTTCATTATTAACTAAATAACCATTAGTTAATTGTTTATTATTATATTTATATTATTATGATTATTATTTATTATCTATTTATTATCTATTTTTACATAATTTATGTTCATAACATTTCCTTCTCCTTCAAAAAGCTTTGTCCTCAAAGCTTACTAATGAAGGATTAGATCTCTTCTTTTATTCGAAATATTTTCTTGTTTCTAAGATTTTATATTTGTTGACACAAGACGATGTAATGTCCTAAGCGATAGACAGAATTGTCGTACTAAAAATGGATCGAACCATCCTAGATTAATCTTTTGGGGAATCTTCTGATCCTTGGAGATGTGTAGTGAATAGTTATCGTATGACCGGATTGAGCTCACTTCAATATTCTTCAGAACATAAGTTTGTTTATGTTTTGAGTGATATAGATTTGTAGATTGATTAAGGTGTCTACTCTTGTGATTCAGATGTAGATAAGGAAATTTTCTTGTTTGAACTTCCTTAAAAGTTTTTATGGAAGTTTCCTGATTTCCTTCAAGCATTGTTGTTATTGACTTGACTATTGAATCCTCATTTGGGGTGTCCGTCATTTGAGTTGCAACCTATGAGTACGTCTTTACTACACTAGGATTTGGATTTGCCCGAACTATGAGAAATGGGATCGATGTTTGTTTCTTCAACTTGGGCTACTACATCTCGAGATTTTGATGCCCCCTTTGCGATAAGTTCTTCGTATCTATTATTCAATGATTTCTTATCAGCCTTAAGTTTTTTAATCTGGTTAAAAATATTTTGGTTATGTTTTTTAGACGTAAAAGTTCTTATTTTTCTGAATCGTTGATCTTGTCGCTATTATCCTTCTCTTGATATTTTAATTTTTTAATTTGCTCTAATATTTTTTTATGAAGGTTCTTTAAGTGTAAATTTTCCTCTTCCTTCTCTCATAAACTTTTATTGACTTTCTCGTTAAAACTTTCTTTTTCTTTTTCTAACTTTTTCTTCTTAGTTTTACACCTTTTTACTTGTGCAAGTAGTTTCTGGATATGATATTTTAAACGTGAATTTTCGTCGTTTTTATTGGTTATGGCCTCCTTAAGCTCTTTTTGCTTCTCCGATATTGAGTTTTGACTCCTTTGAGGTATTAATTTTGTAACATCTTTAAAGTATTTTGATGAGGACATTACCGATTTTGACTTCATTGTCATGTCTTGAAATGTGATCATCCTTCCCTTATAAGAAAACATAAACATTTTTTCTCTATGTTTAACATGAACGCACCCAATTCTCTAAACCAAGGTTGACCAAGAATTATGTCAACCTCCATGTCATACATTTTTACAACACAAAATTGGGATATGCACTCATAATGATCTACTATTATTTGTAAATCATTAATTTCATATTTTTTTCCAAAAATATATGTTGTTTTGCCTACATTGGCATTTGAAATTAACAGTCGATTCGCCAGATTAATATTTATGTAATTTTTGTCGTTTCTTGTACTAATAACGATATTAACATTTTTCCCTTGGATAGTCCCTCTTAATTTAATTAACTTGTGATGTGAGATTAAAACACCTTTATAGGAAACTTGTCATTCCTTCATCATTTTAGAATTAGGCTCCATTCGTTTTTTCTTCAAAAATGGACTTCTTCTTTAAAATATGTGCCCTTTTATTTGATAAAACTAAACACCTTTATAAATTTCTTTAACTTTTATTTTCCTCAATTATATATATTTTATCCCACTTTAAAATAAGTTAATATAGCTCCACTATTTAAATAAATTGCACCTTATATTTATTATAATGCTTTTAAAAAATACTCTTCCTTTGTTATAACTTGTTATCTTTATGTCTCTTTATAGTTCTACATTTAACCCTTTATATACTTTAATATATGGATCTTTTAAGTAACCTTCTATATTAATACCTGCTTTGTACTTATATATTTGCAATAATTTTATGAATCGAGCTTTTCTTTAAAATACCCCTTTATAATATAAAACTTCTCTTTATATATCTTTTATTTATAATATTTTTATTTTTTATTTTTGAAAAGTTACAACCCTAGTGAAATGCGATTATTCATCTCTTTGGGGTATAATATAAAATATATGTCCACTTATGTTCCTTTGACACAGTTAATTTTCTCCACGTAAAAGTAAAACTTACCATTCACATAAATAGATTTTGTATTCCTTTAGTTCTTATTTTACCTTGAAAATACCATGGGCAATTACCATGGGTTGCTAATACCACGAGCTTGTAAACCACTTAATGAAGAATCAAGATAATATTATCTACTCTTCCTCTTCTTATGTATAGTTTTAAAGATATTTCGAAAGATTCCCTTTTGACTTTATCATGCAATTTTTATCAATAATGTAGAACCTATATATATATATATAGATATGAATGTTCTCCTTCAAAGTTTACATCAAACTATATTTGTTTTTTTCTAATAATTTTTATCTTTTTTTTTACTTTATATTTCAAATTTTGATTTTTTTTTTAATTCTTTATTTTTCTTTTACTTTTTTTGTTTTATCAAATGACAAAAGGCCTAGCAGCGACTGGTAGAATGGAGAACCTCCTTCATAACAAATGCTTGATTGATAGGAACAAAATTGATGACGAGTTGAAGACCAAAGGCTGGATTAGACGTGGCTCTAATACAAATGAAATGGATAAATAATGAAATGTTGTACGCCGAAGACTTTAATCACAATTACCTTGAAACTGTAATATTTTATTTATTAAAAGAATAGATGATGGTTTACATGGACATGGTGGTTCTCCATATACAGGAGTTGATTGGCCATGCCAACTAAGAGACATGTCTCTTTGATTCATGCCTTTTGACTAACTTAGTTTAATATTAATTATTTATAAATTGTTAATATTTTAATATTTTATTAAAACACTTATTTATGAATATTTAATTCATAACATTGTCTTCTCCTTAAAAATGCTTTGTCCTCAAAGCATTGTTAATGCCGAATGATGCTGAAGAAAACATTCTGTTTCCCAAGATGAATCTTCCTCTAGTAATTTCTTCCATTTGATGAGGTACTCTTTTATTGTCTTAGATCGTAGTACCTTCTCTCGAGTAGCTAGTATACCTTATGGTTCTAGAATGATTCTTCCTTCTTCATTGGTCTCAGGAATTTCTATTTGTGATACTTGGTTTTGCCCTAGTACTCTCTTCAGATTTGATACATGAAAGGTGTTATGGATTTGACAATTATCAGGTAACTTCAGACCATAAGCCACACTACTTACTTTTTTGATTATTTGATATGGTCCATAATATTTAGGTGATATTTTATGATTTCCTTCTTTTTTTAATGACAACTGCTTATAGGGTTGAAGTCTAACAAATTCCCAATATCGTTCTTCAAACTCCCTTTCAGTGCGATATTTATTGGCACGTTGTTTCATTCTATGATGTGCCATTGTTAGATTCTCTTTTAATAAGTTAATGATCCTTTGGTTATCTTCTAAGTGGTTTTTTACGGTTGGAACCTTAAAATCGAGTAGTGCAAAATCCTTCCATCTTGGTGGTTCATAACCATAGAGAGCTTGGAAAGGTGTCATTTTAGCTTATGTATGGTAGGTGGTGTTATACCATCACTCCGCCAGGTGTAGCCACTAAGTCTACTTATTTTTTTTATCAATGATGAAGCAATGAAGATATGTTTCCAAGCACTTATTCACTACTTCAGTTTGACCATATGTTTGAGGATGATAAACCAAACTCATGTTGAGTGATATTCCTACCTGGTGGCAGAATTCCTTCCAAAAATTACCTTTGAACCTTGTGTCTCTATCACTTACTATGACTTTGGGGAACCCATGCAGTTTGTAGATGTTTTTACAAAACATTTCTGCAATTTGTTTAGTTGTGTCCATTTTGTTCATGGCCATAAAATGGGTATATTTAGTGAGTCTCTCGACTACAACAAATATATTTTCCTTACCATCAGACGCAGGTGGTCCTTCTATGAAGTCCATCGAAATATCTTCCCATTTCTGGTTGGGAATGTGTAGCAGGTGTAACAAACCCGGGGTTGGAATATTTTCACTCTTATTCCCTTGACAAATATCACATTCTGCAACATATTTCAAAATTTTCTTGCTCATGCCCTTCCAATAGAATGACTGTCGAATGTTGTAGTAAGTTTTGTAGAACTCGACATGTCCTGCTACAAGCGAATTGTGGGATTCCTTTAGAATTTTCAATTTAAATTTGGATGATGGTGTTAAGTAAATTCTACCCTTGTACCACATTATGTTGTTCTTCCACTCAAAATCGGTGTATTTGTTGATATTCTTAATCATGGAATCACAATCCCCATCCTTGGTATATTTGGCCAGTATTTCATCCAACCATTTTGGGACAAATATCATGGTAGAACATGTTGTTTTGTCATCATCCTTATGCAAGAGTGCATTAGCTACAACATTTTCCTTCCCCTTCTTGGACAATATTTCTAGGTCGAAAGATGGAAACTTCTCCATCCACTTCTATTGTTTTGTTGATAATGTCTTTTGTTGAAGTAAAAATTGAAGAATTTGTGGTCAATTCGGATTGTAAATTTACTCCCAAGCAAGTATTGACTCCATTTTGTTAAATCATGTATGATGGAGAGCATTTCATTTTGGTATGTTGATTTTAAGCCCTCTTGTTTATTAAGCTTTCTGATCTCGAATGTTATAGGGTGATTGTCCTGCATTAATACGACCCAATTCCGAATCTCAAAGCATCGCATTCGAATACGAATGGTTTGGAGAAGTCTAAAGTCGTTAGCACTGGTGTGGTTGACATTATTTTCTTTAGATTCTCGAAACACTTGTTTGCTTGATTATTCCACTGAAAATCATTCTTTTTAACAAATTGGTCAGGGGCGCTGCCAAATGTGCGTATGTTTTGTAAATCTTCTATAATAACTGGTTAGTGTTAGAAATCCTTTTAGCTTGGATACGTTCTTGGGTTTGGGCCATTCTCTGATTGCTTTAACTTTGTTGGGGTCCACTTTGACTCCCTCTCTGGTTATAACATGTCTTAGGTATTCAACTTGTTTTTGCCCAAAGGTACATTTTGATATCTTGGCATAGAATTGATTCTTCTCTAATACAAATAGTATTTCTTCTAGATGCTTGAGGTGTTCCTTCCATGTCTTACTATAAATGAGGATATCATCAAAAAAGACTAACACGAACTTCCGCAAGTATGGGTGGAAGAGTTCATTCATGGTAGCTTGGAAAGTGGCTGGTGCTTTTGTTAATCCAAAAGGCATAACCTTGAACTCATAGTGCCCTTCATGAGTTCTAAAAGTTGTCCTTTCGACGTCTTCTAGTCTTACCCGTATTTGGTAGTACCCTGATCTTAGATCTAATTTTGAGAAATATTTTGCGTCATATAGTTCATATAAGAATTCATCAATGAACGAAATCAAAAACATATGTTTGATAGTGATTCTGTTTAACCCTCTATAATCTATACATAATTAGAAATATCCATCCTTCTTCCTGAATAATACTGCAGGTGCAGCATATGGACTTCTACTTTTCGTAATGATTCCATGCTTTAGCAGGTATTTTATCAATCGCTTTATTTCGACCTTATGGTGATGGGGATAAAGATATGGCTTAACATTTACTGGTGTCGAGACTGGTTTGACTTTGATGATGTGTTCAATTTGACTTTCAGGGGGTAATTCCATTGGTAGATCCTAAAATACCTTCTCGTATTTTTGGATCAAGGATGAAATTTATGATGGCTGGTGAGTGCCTTCTATTGATAATAACTCCAGCTGCTAACATTGTGCGACAAATGTGTGGGCTCCCTTTCCAATAAGCTTCTTCATCTGCTAAGCGGAGATGACTTGAGTTGATGGAGCTTGAACCTAGATAACTTATATTTCCTTCCATCCAAATTGAATTTAATGAACTACTTTTGGTGATTTTTTGAATACGTGCTGAGTGTTTGTAACCATTGTATCCCTAAAATGACGTCTAATCCTCCTGGGGGAGTGTATAGAAACTTGAATCCATTTCATATTCACTTAGTTGCAACTTGACTTTATGGCACTTGCCTACTCCATCTATACATTTTCCATGTGCTACCATAACTTTTAAATCTGATATAGGGTAAGAAAAAATATTTAATCTTTTTGCAACATTGACATCTACGAAGTTGTGCATACCCCCTGAGTCTATTAGAATGATAACGTTTTGATTTTTGATGTGACATTTAAGCTTTAGTGTCTGTGACCGAGCTATCCCTATGAGGGCTACCAAAGAAATGCATGGCATATCTTCTTTTGATTTTGGACTAGGGTTTGCATTTCTTCATTGTTCTCTTCGTCAGATTTGTCTTCTAAAGATTCTTCTCTTTGTTCAGCTTCACAGTTGTAGATTTTTTGCGTTGTGCATTTTTGTCCTGTGTAATACTTGTCTCCTCATTTCCAACATTTTCCATCCCTTTTCCTTTCAACACTAGATTTTTGTTTTCCTTCATCTTGCATTGGTGGTGGAACATACTTGCTAGTGTTCTCTAACGATGGCTTTCCTAACTTTCCCTTGGAGTAGCTATTAGTTCTCTCGTTACTAGAATATGGTGCCTTATGGAGTTTATATTTTCCTTGATAATTATAGCTATGTGTCTGGCATCCTCAATGGTTTTAGGTTTATGCAATTTTAATTCTTCGAGAATGTAATATTTAAGGCCACGAAGATACATTTTTAACAACTCTTCATCTGAGAACCCTCTCTACCTTATTGCTAATACTTCCCATTCATGAGTGTATTCACTCATTGGTCCTTTTTGTTTTAGGTGAACGAATCTTTCATGTACATCATCTTCCTCCTCGTCATTAAACCTTTTTAGCAGGGAATTTTTAAAGTTTTTCCAATTGAACGGGAAACCTGTGCACTTAGACGACCACCACAAAAACCAATCTTACACTTCTTCTTCTAGGTAGTGGGATGCACTCATGACCTTTTCTTGCTCGCTGAGTGGAGGGTTCACTAAAAAAATGGCATCCATCTTATTTACCCATACGATGACACCTTTAGAATTCTTACCATCATACTTAGGTAATTCATTTTTGATTTTAAGATGGTTCCTTTCAAAATATTTGGTATAGTACTAGCTTCCTTCAAAGTGTATTTGCGGAATTCACAGTTTTTCGTGCATTTGGAACTCATTATCTGGAGAATTTTCTCCTTCTGGGGTTTGAGGATTTTGCATGGTTGAGGGTGGATTGGATCCTTTATTGGACTGACTCACTATGTCTTTTATGGCTCAGATATTTTGTGCCATGTCATTTTGAGTCTTCCCAAAATCGTCTTGCTTCCTTTCAACATCGCCAAGGCATTTCCGCAACTTGTCGAGTTCTTCTTGATTTTTTTTTGAATTATCATCATGACCCATCTTGCTCTTTTTCTTCCTAGTGGACCCAATTTTTAATAATATATATATATATATATATATATATATATATATATATATATATATATATATATATATCTAATTTAATTTAATTTAATTAATTAAATATGTTAATTAATTAAATTATAACATCACGTGGTCGTGTATAACTGTTGGTCACAACGTTTGACCCGAGCCGAAAACCTGGTGATACACGACTGTGTATGACTCGTCGGTCACGATGTTTGTCCCGAACTGTCGCCTGGTGATGTACGCTTATACCTCGACACTTGACTGACCCCATTTTTTTCATTGTGGTTGTAGGTATGGTTGCAGTGCATTGTGTATTGTGTATTGGCTAACGTATGGCAGTGGATAGGTGGCGAGGGTGTGTGGTTGAGCAGGTATGGCAGCGTGGACGACCTGGGTGACCGAGGACGTGTAGAGGAGGGTTTGGCTGGTAAATGGTGGAATGGCAACGATGAATGTGGAGGATCGTAGGGTCAGTGACCCATGGGAAGGTGAGGTTCGAGCTAGAAGGGGGTGGCTCTAATACCACTGAAACAACCAAAAGTTGTATACGCAGTAGAAATATTAAAATACTTAGTAGACAAAGACATTCATCGTATGATAGTAATTATAATTTGTATATTGTATAAAAGAATTGATGTAGGATGAGTACAATTGAGAATGAGGGTCTTGAATATAAAGCTACAAAAATATTACATAAAATAGAGAATGTCAAAGAGTTGACAAATGCCCTAAGAAGGGGAGCTGAGCCAAATGCTCAAGAGCCAGGCTAAGGGCCCACCAAACCGAATGACCAACAAAGCCCAAGAGTGGGCTCGATGGTGAATAGAGACCATCCAGCGGTAGATCCGCCCGAAAACAAACAAGAGAGAAGAACAAGACTCCCTAACAAGCACGACAAAATGTAGTCGTAGATCTGCTTCCATCAGATCCCACAACTGTGAAGGATATCGGGCTGTAAAGCTGCGCTAGGAAAACCTGCCCAATGAAGCCATGTGTTACCCTATTAGTGGGATTGGTGGATTTTTCAAAAAACTGCTTGTGGTAGTGCGGACACCCAATAACCATGGAAAAACTAGCACAACAAACCATAGCCGTAGATCTGCTTCCATGAGATCTAACGGTTGTGTAGGATATTGAGCTAGAAAGATGCGTAGGGAAAACCCACCTGATGAAGGCGGTATTCTCACTGTTCCTAGAGCCACATGTAACTCGGTTAGTGGCATGGGAAGCTTTTCCAAAAAACCGCTTGTGGTAATGCGGATGCCCGATTACCACAGAAACTGTAGCGAAACCATCCCGGCCCCACCTACAAGCATGACAAACCTTATCCCTAGATCTTCTACCTCAGGATCCAATGGCTGTGAAGGATATCGGGTCAGGGAGAAGAACGAGGAATACCTGCTCGATGAAGGCGGTATTCTCTCTCTTCCTAGAGCCACGTGTTACACTATTTGTGGCATCGGAAGCTTTTCTGAAAAACCACTTCTGGTAAAGTGGACATCTGATAACCATCGAGACAGTTGCAAAACCACCCTGTTCTGTTGTGAAGCTTTTGGCGCCACTTTCTGGTTTCGCGCTTTTGCTCCCCTACCTACCATTCCTCTGTAAGATCCAAAACTCGGGCCGCCTGTTAGATAAAACCTGAACAACCATCACCTTAGTATTCAACTGGTTGTTTCCCCTACAAGTACTGATAATGCTCCCTATCTGCTCGAGCAAGAGTGCTACAGTCCTCATGCAGTTGTCCTGCCTGAACCAACTCCCATGTGCAGCACTTGTTTTCTCTTGTACATGTCACTCCTTCATCAGCTAGCCAATCCGCCACTCTGTTTTCATCTCTGCGCATGTGTACAAAGCTTAGAGTTCTAAGAATTCTAATATGAGATTGAATTCAGTGATATATATGTGAAAGTCTCCAGTGTTTTGAAACTTTGTCTTATGTTGTGCTTGTACATATCCTTTTGACCGGTTTAATCGTTAATTCCGAGTCCACCTCTATGATTGTATTATGTAAATTGAAGTCCATCAGGATTTCTAAGCCTTGCTCAATGGCCATGGGTTCTGCCATATTGTTGGTAGCCCTCCCCAAGTGACTGTGAAAGATGAATTTGATATTTCCTTCTTCATCTCTTAAGACTCCTCCATAACCAGCCTCCCCCGGTTTCCTTTTGAGGCTCCATCTGTGTTGAATTTCAGGAAGCCATGTGGAGGGGGTTTCCAGAAAGTCTTTCCATATAATGTTCGCCTTGCTTTCATTTTGGTGTCTGGAGGGACATAAGACTAGAGTCCCAACTATTCAAGAATGTGAGAATCCCTCTGACCTGGGGGTTTCACAGAAGGTTGTTTCAGAAGGGCATTAATTGTTTCTTTGAGATGTTTTAGGATCTGAGCCATGATTCTTAGGGTTGGACCAAATTTAGATTTAAATATCCTATTGCTACGTTCTTTCCAAACATCACAGATCAAAAAACCTGGTGTCAGTGTCCTGGCTAAATTGACTGTCTCATTATCCAAGAAGTCTTTCCTCTAATTCTCTAAGGTTACAGTAATGTCATTTTCACTCTTGATTGTTTGGTTGAAGGTAGAGGCTACCCAATTCCATATGGAGGAGGTGAACGAACAAAGGTTGAGAAGGTGATCCATGGTCTCCTCCTACAAACCACATAACTAACATTTTGAAGGACCGGAAAAACCTCTTTTTCTAAGATTTTCCCATGTCAGAATCTTATTGTGCTAAACTAGCCACATGAACAGTCTGATCTTCGTCAAGTGTGGGTTGTTCCAAAGGTCTTTCCAAGTCTTATCAAGGTTTGGTTGATCAAGTCCAGTAACTATTCTTTTGGCTTCTTTGAGGTTGAAGATGCCTTCATTGTTTCTACCCCGTCTTAGTAGATCATTCGAGGTTGAAGTCAAAATTTGCCCTTTTCCAGAATCTTTTCAAGAACTTTAGCTTGGGTTTTCAAAGGGGTCTCTTCACTATACTCTGGTACCTTCCAAATTCTCCATTTCCATTCATCTCTTGACAGATCCCAAAAGTCACTTACCCTCTTCGTTCCTTTGTTAATGGTGTCATCTTTGATGATGTCTAGACCTTCTCTGCAGAGGTTATGTTCCTTTCACCAATTGTCCTCCCAGAACTAGGCTAGATTCCCATTTCTGATCTCCCAGAAACTATGCTTCTGAACTAAGGCTCTATTTTCCCAAGCATTGTTCCAAATGTGGGAACCCCTGATTTGTCCTGTCATCCTAATGTGGTCCTTTTCCTATCAATCCCTTCCATATTTTTGTTTCCAAAGCTTAGCCCATGGGTTATTTGTTTCCTTTAGCCATCTCCACTAATGTTTAGCCCCCAAGACTTTGCTTAGGGTGTATGGGTCGTGGAGACCTAAGCCACCATGGGTTTTAGGTTTGCAGAGCTTGTCCCATGCTACCAGGGCCCATTTCTTTTTCTATTCCCCCTTACCCCAAAGAAAGTTTCTTTGAGTATTCCTGATCTACTATAACACTCCTTTTAGGACAAGAATGGATAAAAACATAAAAACTGGAATGGTTTGTAGTACAGCCTTTGTGAGAATTAGCCTTCCTGCTAAATTCAAAGATATGCTATTCCATTGTTGACTTTGTCCTTCAATTTATTTGTAACTAACTCCCAAACTTCCTTACTCAGAGGTTTATCAGTGAGAGGAATTCCCAGATATTTGGAGGGGAGATGGTCTCTTTGAAATCCTAGAGTTCTGGAGAGATGTCTTTGAATAGAAATATCAGTATTGAAAAAGAAAACGTTTGATTTAGTGAGGCTTACCTCTGTGCCAGCAGCCATTGCGAACTCATTTAGGATTTGTTTGAAGGCTTTAGCTTCATTGACTATGGATGTGCCCTGCAGCATAGTGTCATCCACAAATTGTTGATGAGTCAAAATGTTCCCATTCTAAGTGAGTTTTAGCCCCTTGATTCTTCCTTCCTCCTTGGCTGAATTGATCATTCTGCCCAACCCTTCCATCATGAGAATGAAGAGAAATGGGGAAAGAGGATCGCATTACCTGAGGCCCCTTGATGGCCTGAAGGTTCTTGATGGAGAGCCATTGAGAAGGATTGAGCAACTTGCTGTGGTAACCAGGGCCATGACCCACTTTATCCAATTGTGGTTGAAGCCATAAGCTTTAAGAATTTCCTTTATGTAGGGCTAGCTTAGCTTGTCATAAGCTTTTATTATGTCCAACTGCATTATCATACTTGCTTGTTTATTGGTCTTGAGGGAATGAACCACTTCATGAGCTTGGATGATATTATTGAGAATTTGTCTACCTTCCACATATCCAGTCTACTCCTCTGACACGAGCATTGGAAGTAGAGGTTTGAGTCTGTTAGCAATAACTTTGGAGATGATTTTGTACACCACATTGCATAAAGCTATGGGTCTAAATCTGTCTGGTGTGATGGCTTTTTCCTGTTTATGGATTAATTCTATGAAGGATTCATTAATCTCTCTAAGTATAGTTCTTGATTTTCTCGAGTCCTCCACCACATCGAGAATGTCATGTTTGACTTTTTCCCAGCATGTTTTGAAAAATCAACATTAAATCCATCTGGGCCTGGAGCTTTTCCGTTGTGCATCTCTTTGATTACTTCATTGACCTCTTCTTCCATTACTGGCCTATTGAGATTATAATTATCTTCCCTGGCCACCAGTTTCGGAATATTCTTTGTGAATTTCTTAATGAATTGAGATCTGTCTGCAATGGTTTCCTCTGCTATGCTTTGAAAATCTTGTTCCAGAACGGCTTCCATTTCCTTGTGAGTATTTAACTCTTTCCCTTGAGGATCTATGAGTTTTGTGATCTTATTGTGGGCTCTGTGTTTCATGGTAGACTTGTGAAAGAACCTGGTATTTCTCTCCCCTTCCTTAATCCATTGTACTCTTGATTTTTGTCTCCAGAAGATTTCCTCCTGCTGACATTTGTTATCCCATTCTTGTTGCAGAGAGTCCGCCTGCATTTTCCTTTCCTCTATGAATCCTTCCTTGATGAGAATTTGATTAGTTTCTTGTAATTGTCTTTCCACTTCTCTTTTGGCTTCGAAAATGTTTCCAAACTCATTTCTGTTCCATTCCCTAAGCCTTTGTTGGATGTGTTTGAGTCTCTGATGCAGGAGGAACATTTTTGTGCCTTGGGATTGTATGTCTTCCGCCCACCAATTTCCAATATTGGTTCTGAAGTCAGGGTGAGTGAACCAGGAATTTTCGAACCTGAAAGGTCTGTTTCTTAGGGTTCCAATAAAAGAAGCTTCCAACTGGACAGGCCAATGGTCCGAGCCTCCAAAAGGAAGGATCCAAGCTATTATGGTGTGTCCAGAGAGAAGGAGATTCTTCGAGATTATAAATCTGTCTAATTTCGAAGAAACTTTGGAAGTTCCCCCTCTCCTATTATTCCAAGTGAAGGTGCCATTTATTGTGTCCATATTCACCAGTTTCATGTTGTCTAAGAAGTTCTGGAAGGCAAGGGAGTCTCGTCCCAACATTCTGCTTCCTCCTTTTTTCTCCGTGAGAGATCTGATCATGTTAAAGTCCCCTCCCATAATCCAGGGGATACCTGAGTGTCTCTCTCAGCTCCTCCAGAGAGGTGAGTAGCCTTAGTTTGTCTTCGAGAAGTTGAGGACCATAGACATTTGTGATCAAGTAACAATATTTGTCCCCCAAAGGTTGTATTACCATTGAAAGGTGGTTTTTAGATGCCTCAGCATCCATGATCTCAAATTTATGAGGATTCCAAAGGGTGAGAATTCCCCCCGCTGTGTTATTTGATTTGAATTCAAGGTATTCATAGTTGTTAAGCCATTTTTTATGAATTTCTCTAATCTTGTCTACTGAGCATTTTGTTTCCTATATAAACACCATGTCTAGTTTTTCTTCTTTTATTTTGTTACTGAGATTTATTTGTTTTCTTCTACTACCTAGCCCCCTTATGTTCCAGGTTGTGAGCTTCATAATGATGTGTTTGTGAAAGAGTAACTAGAGAGATCTTTCATATTACCTGAATTTATCAGGAGTTTCCCACATTCTGATAGGAGATCATTCTGTCTTCGTCTTCCTATTTTCTTACCTGGGTTTTTGGTGGAGTGACCTGATGTAATCTCCATTGGTTTGACCCATTTATTCTCCTGGATATCGTAGTTCCTTTTAACTCTTGCAACCTTTTTTTGAGACCTTCGGAGGAATAGCTATTGTACTCTATCAAACTCCTCTTGAGGCAGAGAGTCAATCCCTTTGTTAGTTCCATGTTCTAGAAACTTTTCTAGTTCAAGGTTCTCCCTTTGGAGAATTGCCTGTAGGTCTTGGTCCTACAATCCTCCTTCACTTGGGGTCATCTCATGGTCTCTTCCAAGTCCCATAGTGCTTGGTGTGTCCTCCTTTAGTTCATTTTTTTCCTGGATGATGTCCATGCTATATTCTTTATCTTCCTCTGTGTGAATGTCCTCCAATTCCTTATTCTTTCCATTTTCTCCCCCCTCTTCCTCTAAAATCTCGAAACTATTGTGACTTGGTAGCTTTTTCTTGCTAGGTTTCTTTTGGTTCTTTTTCCCCCCTCCTTTTCCTCTGCCTCCCAGTTTGGTGAAACCTTCAGTGTCTTTTCCGGAGTAGTTTTTCAAGTTGTCCTCTCTTTTGTTGAGTGGGAAGTCTCTGAAGAGGTGCCCATGTTCATGACACTTGCGGCATCTCAATGGGATGTGTTCATAGTCAATCGCCTGTACTCATTCCTCATCATAAACCTCCAGGATGACTTCATTCGGGAGAGCTCCCGATAAATCCATTTCTACACATATGCGGGCAAAGATGTATATTTACCTCACAGAGTAGCCTCTGATATCTTTATAAAATGTCCTAATTTATTACCTATAGCTTTTAAGGATTTCGGCATCTAATAATCTAAAGGTAAGGAATATAATATAATCCATACCGGGACTGAAGTGAACGTTTCTCACTCCGGAAAAAAGTTCATCATCCAAGGTCACATGTAGAGGCCTGCAGCAGCATAGAAGTAGGGTCCTCCTTCGAAAACTTTGTCTTTGTCCTCCAGGTTAGTGAAAACCACTATAAAAAAACCCTTGGACCCAAGATGTATATTTATTTCTCCTTTTGGTTTCTCTGGGTTTCTTATCCATGTGTATAGTGCTTTCTCCATGGGCCAAATACCCATAAACTTGCATATGACCGCATAGGTTGCCATGTGGTCTCTGTGCACCTATGGAGCAGGATCATTTAAGACCACCCGAGGTTTGATATTAGACTTGGGCTTGCAGGGGCCCGATGTTTCTCTACCCTCCATTCTCTGACTACTGTCTCCAGCGTTTGTTTCCTTTTGAGCCTCCATGTGGGTTCCTTCCTTTTCATGGGATTTGCTGCTTTCTGGCTTTTGGGTACCAGTTCTTTTTGTCTTATCCTCCATTGAATTCCCTAGATTGTTCAGACTCGTCTCTCTGCCTCTATTTGAAACTATGTTACTGTAGGAGGGAGTGGAGCTCCCTCCTCCCTGCCCCTCCATGGTTACCAGCCCCCTATTCCAAACCCTAGTCGCTTCTACCAGAGTTCACCTTGTATCATATACATTATGGCATTTATATTTTTGGTGCTTTTTACCATGCCTTTTCATTATTAACTAACTAATCATGAGTTAATTTACTTATTGTTTATCATTATATAGTATATTATTATGATTATTATTTATTATCTATTGTTATCTATTTTTACATAATTTATGTTCTTAACATTTTCACAACTCTACACTTCTCAATCAAGGCCCTAACATCATCCTCCATGCCCTCCACACCCTTTCTCATCACTCCCATGAAGTTAAAAGACCATGGAAGAGAAGAAAAGGGTTGCTACAAGATTCTCCTATAGCAGCCTGTGCAACCATTATAGAAAAGCCAGAAGCCTAGCTTTTTCCCTTCCCATTGAGGGGATGATACCATCTCATGAGGCACTATGCGACTCCAATCAGGACTCTCCAACAAAAGTAGCAACACCTGGGATATCAACAAAGGACCTACACACATAGCAACAAAAACAGTCAAACACACAGGAGAAAATAAAATATACACAGGAGTAGAAAAAGACAACAAGACAACTCCCTAGGTAACAATACAAAGGTCCAACACTCTAGCATTCACACCCTTGCATAGGTCAAACACAAGGTAGGCACAGCTATAGCAACCTCTCATCTCCTCCCTATGTGTAAATAATGAAAAATGTATGAATGTCGAGAAACGGTTTTCTTATAAGCTAGAGGTGGCCAGTTAACTTGGCCATCCTTGGTCTGTGAACAAAAAGTGGTTTATGAGCCTTCATGTAACGTGGAAGTGTCACATCAGTTAATATTAGATAACAGAGAATGGGTGGTAATTATGATGGACAAGGGAGTGATTACTCCAGGAGGGACAACGGTCCAAAAGAGGAAACCTCGTGCCTCTCCCAAGTCATCACAACGCTCCGAGCCCTAGCCAAAAATACCATATAATGTACTAAGGCTCGAATCCTCTTGCATCTATGCTCATTTAAAAAATAGTTAAGCTAAGGACGAGCTTGGGGAGCCATCGAGGAGATTCGAACCTTACTTTTCCATTTCTACATGAAGAAGCTATAGGAAGCGTGCAAATGCTATAAGAAGTTAGAGAAATTGCTATAGGAAGCCTGAAAGTGTGAAAGAACATTGCCAAAGGTTGATTTGGTCTCCAATTATCCTTATCCCAGGCCCTGTGGTGAAAAGTAATGCCCCTTCTCATTCATCTGTCCATAATTTGCATGTTGGTGCACCCTGAATTCTACAAGTAATATAGGTCATTTTGTGAATTGAAAGAATTTTTCTGGCTAAATATTAGAGGGAGTATATAAAATTGTCATGAATTAAAGATTCCAATCCTCTACTCCCACTGAATTACACATCTGATCTATTACCAGAAGCAACCCTCCTTCACTTAGTTGAAAACAAAGGAAAATATGGGAGCCTACATACACTAAAAGAATTCATCTTCACCGTCCTGTATTAGAAATTTTTAGAAGGTATCAGTGGTTAGGTTTCTTTGACCTATTGAAGGGATATGATGATGACATTACATATGAATTTTCCATGTCCCTAAACTCTCAGCCAAGAGTTAGTTCCATCACTTTGGTGAGGGGATTAGCCATTTCAATCAATCTTGAGCTAATTAGCAGGGTGACAACCCTTCCCCTAGTGATCCAATGGAGAAGAAAAGACAAGACCAGCAGTGCCATTGAAAAAAAGAGCTTCTTCACTATTGATGAGAAACCTATTGAAGACAAAAATGGAGTTAGGAAGGAAAGCCTACCCTATCCCGGGATGAGGTGGCTTACCACATCCTAAAACTCATTCCTATGAAGGAAGACAGAGTGTATTCTATGGCTACCATTCCAGATTTCTACATGAAATAAGGGTTCAAGAAGAATTTCCCCTAACCCAAAGACTTAGTGTACCTTATTTCCTCCTGCAGTCCATCAAGGACATAAGCCAAAAGGTGAGAGAGGGAAATCACCAACACCTAGGCCACCATGGCCTCATCAAACTGATAATGGTAGATGATTTGAATAAAGAAAGGACCCCTCTCCTTTGGTCCACATTCATGGATATGGATAGAGAAACCTTCATTGAGACTCAAACCCTCACACCTGGTGAGACCCCAAACTCTAGTGCTAGAGAAAGAGAAGGGAAAGAAGAAGAGGAGGTAGAGCCAAAAGATGAAGAGGAGGTAGAGCCAAAGAAAACAGAGGAAGACCCAAAGCAAGAGGAAGAAGTAGAGAAAGAGAAAGATGAAGAAGAAGAGGAGGAGGAGCAAGAATAACCATGCACTAATAAAACTACTACATCTAGAGAAGAAGGGGTATCCCTAGAGAAAACAAGTTTGTCTCCATGACCCACTGAAAAAGAGGTAGTTGCCACCTTAGCTACCTTGAGCACACAAGTAAAACCTAAAAAGAAAAGGCAAGTACAAAATTGCCTCTACAAAACTAGGAAAAGCACCAGGATTAAGCAGGGGAGGCCTCAAAATCCCACAAAGGCCCCTATCACAATTGAAGAGTCCCCAAGTAAAAAAGAGGATGTAGGACCCACTGAAAGGAAAGTTGAGGAAGTCACCTCTCCTGAAACCATATCAAAGACTCCCATAACATATGTAAGGAGGCCTATCACTAGATCAACCTCCTCTAAACAACCCAAGGCACCTACCACACTCCAACAAGAAGGGAAAGGGAAGATACAAGAGCCTAGTCCACAACCTAATTTGAACTCCTAGTATAAGTTCATTGAAGGAGGAAGAGTGATCCCACAAAAATTTGTCGTCCCACTTTTATTTGAACTTGAATCAGAATGAGGAAGAACCCACAGATGGATGCAAGTTGCTAAATCCAAGAAGGTGGAAGATGTGGGCCTCATGGAAGAGAAGGTCATCGAAATGGGCAAGGAGTTAAGTGAGTTAAGGGAGAAATAGTCCATAATGAGAGAACAATTGCAGGTAGAAAATAGATGGTTTGTTGGGTTGTGTTATATTCTTTCCATGACTACCCCATGTACGAGGGGGTAACATAGGGGTACCTCCCCCCTACATGGGGTCTGAGGCAATTCCCCATGAAATTTTGTTGGACCCTATATTATTTGGGTGGACCTACCTATGGTTTTGTGCATGTATTTCGCACTTGGTTTTGGGAATGATGGTTTCCTGTCCATGGTATTTTTTAGATCTGATTAAGGGAACTACAGTTATGTTCTAATTCAGGGTTAATGGATTGGGGTTTATGGATGCTTCAGCATGTATATATATGTATTGTGACATTGAAAGGAACAAAATGAAAAATCAATCTGGTTGTCCCGGTTTTGGGATCTAGGGGAAAATATCTTTGTATATATGTCTTATGTTTCATGCTCTCGCCATTGTTAATTTTTTATTTTTAGAATTCGTATGAAAGTAATTTATGTACGGGGTTAAAACCTACATTTGGTATCAGAGATTATTTGGCTTCAAGGGGATGCCTTTGCTGCTAAGGGGTTTTGCTCGGGCCTGTGGTATACCCTGTTCAGTGGGAGATCTGCAAGATCGATTCTTGTGGTGTAAAAAAAAAGATGGAAAGTAGTAAAAATATAGAGATCGAGAAATTTAATGGTCAGAGTTTTGAGTTGTGGAAACTCAAGATGGAGGATCTACTGGTGGATAAAGATCAGTGGTTCACGGTAGATTCGAGTACTAAACCAACAACAATTTCAGTTGAAGATTGGGTGAAGTTGGATCAGAAGGCAAAGAGCACAATACGATTATGTGTCTTAGATTCAATATTGTTGAATGTATTAGGGGAAGCTTTGACAAAGGCTTTGTGAGACAAGTTAGGGAATTTATACCAATCTAAGTCTCTGGTGAATAAACTATTCCTACGAAAAAAAATAAAAAATAAAAATAAATAAATAAATAAATTGTATAACCTGAGGATGAAAGATGGAGACTCAGTGACAAAGCATCTGAATGCATTTAATACTGTGGTAAGCTAGTTATTATCTGTTGATATTAAATTTCAGATGAAGATAAGTGCAGCAATTTGTTGTGTTCTCTACCAGATTCATGGGATAGTTTGGTTGTTGCAATAGGTAGCAATGCAATTGCCTTGTAGTTTGATGAAATAGTCTCATCCTTACTATCGGAGGAGATGAAACAGAAAAATATGGAGGGCCATAATGTTGATAACTTGTCTATAAGAGGAAATTCCTAGAACAAAAACAAAAATAATTCATTGAGTGGTAGATCTAAATCTAGAGGGAGATCTAAATCTCCGGGAAAACCTGTAAAGATGTGCTGGAAATGCGGAAAGGAAGGGCACTCAAAAAGGGACTGTAAAGCCCTTGAGAAAGGAAAGGGATTTGATGATGCTCCTTTTTTCGAGGTGAAAACCACCTCAGATGAAGGTGGGGTACTTGGCTTCTTCTTCAAGTACACATGTAGATCATGAGGCATGGTTGATTAAGTTAGGTGCATCCTTTCACTTCACTCCCCATAGAGAGTGGTTCTTCGAGTATGAGAAATATGATGGTGGTGTTGTCTTCTTAGTGGATGATAGGAAGGTTAGAATCATTGGTTGCCAAAAAGTCAATTTGAAGTTGCAAGGTGGAAGGATTAGAACACTTCTGGGTGTTCTACATATTCTTGCATTGGCCAGAAATCTAATTTATGTAAGCAAGCTAGATGATGCATGTTTAAGAACAATGTTCAAGAAAGACACCTACGATGGTTTGGGGAGAACTGGTATTGATGTGGGGAGTTTATATTGGAACACTGTACAAGCTTCAAGGTAGCACTGTTATTGATGGTTGCAACAATTTTGTGGTTCTTGAAAGTGGAGCAGAAAATGTAGTTGCCTTTGGAGAAAATACCATGCTATGGCATCAAAGGCTTGGACATATTGGAGAGAAGGGACTTCGAATACTTCATAGTAATGGTATGATAGAAGGTATGTCTAATTGCTCTCTTGATTTTGATTTCTATGAAAATTGTGTATATGGGAAGCAGAATCGGGTGAGTTTCCCCTCTGGTGGTAAGAGGGCGAAACAAATATTAGAGCTTGTGCACAGTGATGTGTTTGGACCTGTGTCAGTTCCAACACTAGGAAAGTATATGTACTATGTATCATTTATAGATTATTTCTCAAGGAATACATGGATATATTTCCTCAGGAAGAAACTTGAAGTCTTTGACAGGTTTAAATAATTTAAGGCTCTGGTGGAAAACCAGATAGAGAAGAAGATAAAGGTGCTGAGGACAGATAATGGTGGAAAGTTTTGCAAGAAGGAATTTTAAGAGTTCTGTAAGAAGTGTGGTATAGCACGATAGAAGACTACTCCATACACACCTAAGAAAAATGGAGTTGTAGAAAGAATGAAAAGGACGTTGATGGAAAGGGAAAGAATCATGCTTAGTGGTGATGGGTTAGGACAAGAATTTTGGGAAGAGGCGGTGGAGATTGCATGTTAACTAGTCAATAGATCACCTTAATCAACGTTGGAGGATAAGACTCCACAAGAGATATGGACTGGTAAGAAACTTTCTCTTTCACATCTAAGGGTATTTGGATGTGATGCATATGTACATGTTCCAAAGGAGAAAGGAAAAAAGTTGGATATTAAATTTGAAAAGTGCATCTTTATTAGGTATAAGGATGGTTTAAAAGGTTATAAGCTTTGGAACCTACAAAAAAGGAAGGTTGTGTAAAACCAAGATGTGGTGTTTAGCAAGGTAAAATATGTTATTAAACATGAATTCCTACCAAAGGAACCTGAGAAGATAGAGTTTGAGCTAAATGAGGGAGAATCAAACTCTACAATAGAAGAGGAATCAAAAGATGAAGAGCCACAAACCTCGGCTGTGAGAAGATCAGTTCAAGAAAGAAGGCAACCAAAAAGGTTTAGTCCATCTACTTTCTATTCAAATTTGTCTTCATCTATTACTGATGATGATCCCAGAACTGTGAGGGAAGCAGTAGATTCAAAGGATGACAAACTATGGAAAGAGGCCATGGTTGATGAAATGGAATCTTTACACAAAATTGAGGCTTCAGATCTGGTGGAGTTGCTAGCTAGAAGGAAATCCATTGGCAGCAAATGGGTGTTTAAGAAGAAGACAAATGTAGAAGGCAAGGTGGAGAAATACAAAGCTCAGTTCATAGAAAAAGGTTATTCCCAAGTGTCGGGAATTGATTTTAGTGATATTTTTTCTTCTGTTGACAAGGTAGCTTCTATTAGATTACTTTTATCTGTTTCTGCTACTTTTAATTTTGAGATAGACAAGATGGATGTGAAGACAACATTTCTTCACGGGGATCTATAAGAAGAAATCTACATGAAGCAAACTAAAGGCTTTGCAGTGAAGGGTAAGAAAGAACTGGTATAGAAGTGAAAAAAGTCTCTGTATGGGTTAAAAAAGTCACCAAGGATGCGGTGTCAGAAATTTGATATATTTATACGAGGACTTGGATTCACCAAAAGCAAAGCATATCACTGTGTGTATTTTAAATTAATTGGTGACCGTGTTATTTATTTGGTCTTGTATGTGGATGATATGTTGTTGGTTGGAAATGACAAAGAAATTATCCAGGATTTGAAGACCCAATTGTACTCCAAATTTGACATGAAAGATCTTGGTGCTGCAAACTATATTTTGGGCATGGAAATTAAACGAGATTGGGCAAAGAGGAAGCTCTGGTTAAACCAGAGTAAGTATGTCGAGACAATACTATAGAGGTTTAATATGTAGGATAGTAAACTGGTGAAGGTTCCTATTTTTGTAGGTGTAAAGTTATCTGTTGAACAATGTCCCAATACACAAGAAGTCGAAAAGGACATGTCCCATGTTCCATATGCAAGTGTAGTAAGTATGTCGAGACAATACTATAGAGGTTTAATATGTAGGATAGTAAACCGGTGAAGGTTCCTATTTTTGTAGGTGTAAAGTTATCTGTTGAACAGTGTCCCAATACACAAGAAGTCGAAAAGGACATGTCCCATGTTCCATATGCAAGTGCAGTTGGTAACCTGATGTATGCAATGTTCTGTACTAGACCAGACATTGCACATGCAGAGGGAGTATTGAGCAGGTTTATGTTAAAACCAAGCAAAGAGCATTGGACAACAGTGAAGTGGCTTTTAAGGTATTTGCATGGCACTAGTGAATGTGGTTTGTGCTACCAAGAAAGACCAGGATTGGATAGAGTTTTGGATATTCGTGGCTTTTTTGATGCAGACTGGGCTAGAGATATGGATCAAAGAAGATCTACAAGTGGGTATGTGTTTAACCTATTTGGAGGTGCAGTCAATTTGATGAGTATGAGATAGTATGTAGTGGCACTTTCAACTATAGAGGTAGAATACATCGCAGCCACGCATACCAACAAGGAAGCAGTTTGGTTGCAGAGATTATGTTCAAGTATGAGGTTAGTACAAAGAGATATAAGGATAGACTGTGACCGCCAAAGTGCAATTTTCTTGGCAAAGAGCCCTGCTTATCATTCAAAGACAAAGCACATTGATGTTCAGTATCACTTTGTGAGGGATATGGTTGAGGACAAAAGGGTGTTGCTGGTAAAGGTGGACACTTTGAAGAATACTACAAATGCATTGACAAAGTCTGTGAGCACTGAGAGGTTCTCTTGGTGTAGAGAAGCAATAGGCATTGTAGGGATGGATCAATGATTAAGCTGTCATGTGGCCCTTTGTGGAAAGAAAACAACAAGTGTGAGAATGTTGGGATGTGTTATATTCTTTCCATGACTACGCCACACACAGGGGGGGTCATGGGGGGGCGGTAGCCCCCTTGGTACATTGTGCCAGGAAATTTTTTTGGACCCTATTTTAGGTGGGCAGACCTATGTATGGTTTTGTGAATGGATTTCGCACATGGTTTTGGGCATGATGGCTTCTTGTCCATGGTATTTTTCAGATCCGGTTAAGGGAACTACAATTATTTTCTAATCCAGGGTTAATGGATTGGGTTTTATGGATGCTTCGACATGTATATATATGTATTATAAAATTGAAAGGAACATAATGAAAAATCAATCTGGTAGTCTCGGTTTTGGGATCTAGGGGAAAATTTCTATGTATATATGTTTTATGTTTTATGATCTCACCATTGTTTATTTTCTATTTTTAGAATTTTTATGCAGGTGTTTTTTGTATGGGGTTAAAACCTACATGGTTGACGAAGAAATTTCAAGAGAAGGAAACCCAACTGGACACAATGACGAGCATATCCATGGAGGCACTACAATGTACACTTCCATCCAAGTCTTATGCACTCTTTCTCAAAGAACAATGGATGTAGTTCCAAATCAAGACATTAGCATAACATGGATCCATGCCATGTCAGGACTACAAGGCATTCATTGAGTTGTGTGACCAAAGTAGCATAGAAGACAAATCCAAATTAGCTGAGTTCCACCTGCATAACCTCACCTTAACTGATATGAATGTTTGGGATCCCAATTCAAAGTTGGGAGACCTGCAACTAATGGCCCTTGCATCTTGGATGAATCCTGAGGAGGCTAGAGCTGAGGAGGTGAAGAAAGTAATGGCAAAGGAAGAAAATGAACCCATCTATATCAGGGCAGAGCAAATAAGTCCCATGGATGTAATCAGTAATGATAACAACATCTCCAATGATGCTAAGCTAACACCTTGATACCTTACCACCCAAGAGCAGGTCATTTCCCATTTTGAGGACACACTCTCGCTATTAGGGACAGAGAGCCAAAAAGCACGTCAAAGAAGATGGAATGCCTTGCCACAGTCTCTAGATCAAGGAGTATCACTCTCCTGAAAGGTTGAGGAATTCATTGGAAAGGACACCCCTGTAAAAAAGTGTCATGCAAAGATTAAAGGTCATTTGGATTGGACTCAAGCTCAGTCCACCATTGCTATTGGGTTTACAAGAAGGAATGAATGAAGAAGAGGGAAGGAAGCGATGGAAAAACATAGAGAAGTATGCATGCCTCTTTCCTTAAGAAGGAACACCATCTGCAGAACCTTGGGATGTCAGAGAGGCCACCAAGGCCATGAAAGGCATGGACATAGATGACTGAGTTGCTCAGAGGATGAGCAACAGTTTCAGTAGGGGGTTGATGATGAGGCTCATCAATAGGTATATCATAAGGGTCACAATGCCATCCTCCAGCTTATAACATTATCTTTTTCTCACATTTATCTACAAAATTTGTTATATTATGCTTAGTGTGAGGGGTAAAATATGTGTTGCTATGTCATGTGGCCTAATATGTGTTAAATGTAGGAGTTGGAGAAATTTCGAGATAATTTGAATGCAGGAGCTCGGAGTAGACAATGAAGAGAGATTCTAGGAGGTTGTCCACATCTTTAACTCCTCCAATCAGTCAAATATCACCACTCTATCTATCATCAACTCGAGGTCATTGGCATCAAAGCAGGACGAGGTAATTGGCAACCAAGCCAGTGCAGTTCAAGGAAGATCAAATCCACCTTTCTCGAGTTTGGGAGACAAACATCCCTATTTTCTATGGATATGTTGGTAGCTACCCTTTTGTATAAATAAACATGCTAAGGAACTCATTAGAATTCAATTTTTTTTTGTAGCTAAGAGGCTATTGAGCTGAAGCACTTGTGGCTACTATTTTGATGATGTATTTGACATTTCTGGAATGAGAATGAGAAGTTTTATTTTGTTCCATCATTGAGTTAGTCTAGAGGGATGAAGCTCTTGGGTTTGGGCCCAACCCCAGTAGCTTAGGTCTCTCTTATGTATTTATATTTCTTTTAGATTATAATGTTGATTAGTTGTTGCAGTTCAGTAGAGTATAATTCCTCAAAAATTTTCTGACTGTGGTCCCTATCTCATCTCTCTCATGGGAGCTTGATTAGAGGACTCCACCATCATAACCCAGAAATAGTGAGTGATTTCTTGTTTATGATTTCTTAGAAAGGTTTACGTTTGGTATCTTACTTCACATATGATTGTTGTAACTTATAAGGTAATTCATTGCATAGATCAAGTTCTTAGCATCAGTTAGATACTTTCCAAATTCAATTAATCTTTTCCACCATTAATTGTAATATTTTGCAAATGAAAAAAGGAATAGGTGCATGTGATGTTGCAGGACTATTGGATCTGTAGGAAAGGGATATTTTCACCAACTCCACCTAGGAATTATCCACTCTATTTTGATGAATTCTAACCCATGTTCTTGATCTATATATTTAGGTCACCGTAAGAAAACCCTCTTAACCCAAATTCAGCCTTCCCAAAGTGTTGGGCTTGGCTAGGGGTGTTGGTCACCTTCCCTACATTCGCCACAACCTTCATCCATCTTACCATCACTTCATCCCATCATCCTTACCCTCCAAACCTTCTTAGAAAACTTCCTACATAACATTTCACGACTTCCTATAGAAATACAAGAATCATGTAGCGACTTCTTGAAACACAATTGTAGTAGCTTGTTTTGCCCCTGTTCTGACCTGTAATTCCATTATAGCTTAGTTTAGGAGCAGGTTTACCCCTCATCTTGGAATCCATGACCAGAGGTACCACCTAGGCCATTCCCTTCATTGTTTTTTCTTTCATTAGTTCCTTCATCCCAAATTTGGCAATTAGGACCTTACTTAATCTAGAAGTGTGAATTAGAGAGACGATGCATGAATTCTTGAGTTGTGAATTGGTAGGCTGATCTTCTGTTTTCAAGAAAACTTGATATCTAGATGTTTTATTTCAAATTAGGGTAGTTTCCTTTCTACAGTTACCATAATTCTCGTGTTCTTTCATGAATGAAATCATTAGCATTTACAGGTTGACAACATTTACAATTTAGAGTTGAAAAGCATGTACTTTCTCTACACTAGGACTAGCTTTTGAATTATGCTTTCAATAGTTAATCTCCTTTAAGTTCAGTAGAGGAACAATCTTGGATCCCTAATGATCAAATGACCTAGTTGAGGGTGGCATGAATAGAATTCCATCTACTATATATATAACACTATCACCTCGAAGTTTGTATGAACCCGGTTTATGAATAGAGTTGATGAGTCTCTAGAAGTTGCAACACTCTTGGTGCAATACCAGGGCTCACCAATACCATTGACTGAACTATTGTCTACATTGTTGACTGGGTTTCCATGTGGCAGACTAATGTCCACCTACAACAACAACAAAAAATTATTTGACAAAAACTTTAGATGGCCATAAATTTCACATACAATGTTGGATTAAGGTGTGATTCACAACATTGGATTAAGAATGATGAGATCTTCGATTTAAGATAAGTTTTATTGAGACTTGAAGACTTCAAAATTTTGGCCTTTTAGGATCCTCTTGAATCATTCCTCCGCACTGAAGGACTTTTGGTCCTCCAAAAGTATAAACAACATGAAAATCTCACCCTACATAACAAATGTCTCAGACATGACACCTTCTCTTTCCTTCATCTTTGTACTTTAGAACTCGGAATGATAAAAACAACACATGTATCCATATGCAAACCTACAACTACCAATACATGTTCAACTAGCAGTACTCTAAACAATACCATAATTTCTAAGAGTTTATAACACACTTATGGGTAAGTTTTACAACATAAACCATACCCATGTTATCCAACTAAAGGCCAAAATATCACTATGTTGAATATAAAAGTGATGTTATACAGTCATCACTTTTACAATATTTAAAAAGCAACATGTGATTTACAATGGTGGCCATGTTCAACTACTTAAAAAGGCTACCCATCTCTTAACTAACTAGGTTAATGGGATTTCTTCCTGTAGATGGCTTCCTTATTGAAATTCTTCGCCGACTGGTTCCTTCACAAGTGCTTTCATATGCTCCTTGTCCTTCTTTGGGCATAGCTCTTAATGGAGCTTCCAACATGTGGCTCTGTGATGTCCACGTTTGTTGCAATGGGTTTTCTTCCTCCATATTTTCTAAACCTTTTTTGAATGATTGTCACTAGTGTGGTTGGTGAGGAGAGATTGTCCTAACTCTTCCTTCGAAATACTTACTATCATTGGAAGGTTGGGATGTCCTCCCAACAACCTACACTATCTAAGACTTGTCACTTGCAGACTCTTTTCTCTCCATGGGTGTGGAGCGCCTTTCACTTGTGAGCTTTGAGAATGTCCCATCTTCCTTTCCAACATAGCTTAGTCATTCATATCTAGGTAGTTCCACCACATGGATGGGATTCAAAATAACTTTCCCATTAATACCTAGGCCCTTTCCTTGATATCCTATTTTCTTCATTAGCTTTGACCCAATGCCTATAGTTTTCCTTTCAAATGCACCAAAATCATCATCATAATGAGAACATGAAACTGAATAATCAACAACATTGTTTACCTCAGTTGTCGATTCTAAAGCAGGTGATGAGGGCTTCGCTAAGACTTCACTACCCTTCAATTTTTCTAAGGACTCTTTTGTGGCTTGTAACTGAAGTTGCAATCCCTACGTCTCCTCTTCAACTTCTTGTAGAAGTATCCTCAGTTCAACATTCTTTGCTTGAATGCTTTGGTTGATCTCCTCAAATTCTTGGAGACATGTAGACTTTGGTGCTCTTCTCATCTTGCATACAACACCTGCTACAATATTCATCTCATCGCCTGAATCAAAATGAAAGTCAATTGGTCCATCACCTACAATCCCAATAGCTACGATATTCATCTCATCATCTGAACCATAACCCAAATCAATTGGTCTAGCAACTACAAATCCAACAACTATGACCTTCATCTCATTGTCTGAATCGAAATACAGGTCATGTTGTATGGTAGCAACACTTATTTTGTTCATACTTTCCCCTTCTTTTAAGGTGAATGCCTTTTATACTAGTTGAATCAAGAGTAGTGGGTTCAAACAATAACAAATAATGCCATAGATAATTATGTAAACAACCAATATATTTCGATAAAGTATCAAGTGAATATAGAGGAATGCCCAATGGCAAAGCTTGCTTCCTAAATTATTCTATGAAACATTGAACGTATTGACCTTTTCCTTGTTTCAAATGTTGCCATTCTACTATGGATTTCTACTGGTATGCCACTAGATAAAATTATCCTTTTAAAGCATAAACAAATTTAGACCAAGAAGAAAGGAGTTTACCCATATGCTTGCTACCTTTCTAAAGTTTTCTCTCCCACCTTACAAGCATGGTGCCTCCTAGTTGAAGAGATGCCATCTAGATAGTTTCCTCATCTAGTTCTTCAATCTATTGAATTCAAAAATACACTTCAATCTGTCTGATCCAATTATTTGACTTTTATGCATTACGTTCTTCATTAAACATGGGAAAATCAAACTTTACATCCAACTTAAAAAATGATTTTTAGAAGCTTTTCTAGGCTGATTAGTAGAATGATGAGAATGCGATGATGATGAAGAAGGACTTTCACTAGAAGATGGAGATGGAGGTTCAAGAGGTTCTCCTCCATTCCCTTGATTTATCGAAGCATTGTCTTCTGATTTCTTTTCCTTTTTATTTTCCTTCTTTACCAATTTCCTCTCATAATTAGCAAAAATTTGTCTACCTTATTTCCCATGGTGTAAAAAGGTTTGCAGAAAGATTTCTCCTCCTCGGTATGGGCATCATCATCTGTGATTTTCATTTTTCTTATTGCATGTCCAATCTATGGATCAAAGGATTTAAGTTTACCTTCACCTTGTTTGAGTTTGTTCTTGGTTATCATTCACACTCACATTTCACATCAACAAAAAGATTTCTAACACCAAACTAGATTTGGAATCTCTAATTTACCAACATTATCCATGGTCTTTTCTTTGGTTGATGTTAGAATAATTGCATGAAAGAGCATGTAAAAACCATGTATGAAAACACATAAAGTAGAGGAAACATAAAGGAGGTCATAAAGCCAATGCACAAAAAAGTTTGATAGCAGAGTTTGTTCAATGTGAGCTACGTCTCTAGGCCCTACTTCAATAGTGGGGATGTTTCTTCATTCATCACATCAAAAGAAAGGAAATCACATGGAAAAATACATCACTGTACCTCCATTCTTGGGAATGACTTGAGATTCAAGAAATCAAATCACAACAATCACAACACCAATAGGTTTGTCTCGTACTCCTAATCTTTTTTACTATAAACATGACCTACTTTTGAAATGTACATTACTGTCTAGAACTTCATGCCCAACATTTAATGACGAAGGTGGGTTTATGGCATGAACCATAAATTCCACTGCGCAGATGTAAAAACTGACTACACCATTATGATCCTTGTGAAATTATGGTTAAAATGAGTATAAAATTGGCCACATTCTGCCACCTAAAATTCTGACCCCAGATGGAATTTTCAAGTTTCCTCACATATTCTCTGGGATAATATTCTTGGAATATTCTAAGGAATATTCCCCTGGTATATTCTCATCTCAAAATTCATGTCATGTAATTCCATAATCATTGTTCCATTTGTGTGTGGTTCTGAACTTCTGGTACTGGCCTGCCCATTAGCCCTCTATCTAGTTCGTATGACAACATGGGGTTTAAATAAAAGTTCCCCAGTGGATAAAGCAACGTGTTCCGTTGGACCAGCATCGACCCCATCATAATTGGTACTATACTTGTCTATCGACCGTTGTTGTTATCTATATATATATATGTTAGGTTTGGCAGGTCCGCCTAGTTGGTGGCTTGCCAACCTTTATTGCCATTTGTGGAGATCACTAAACCGACCGCCAACGCCTTCTACCATATTTAGTACAACCACCACCAAAATGCCAAGTTTTCTTACCAAATTTCCTAATCCACCAGTTTGACCGTGGCTAAATGCCCGACCAAATTTGGCTATAGTCCAAGCCTCACTAGCCATCCACAGGGTGCCATGTCTCATCTAGTGATTAGGCCATGTGGTGCCCTTGGATTAGGTCACATCTCAACGGTACCATATTGGTCTATATTCTTAACTGAACTGTTGACCAAGATGCTAACTGGCCTACCAAGTGGTAGCCTAATGTCCACTTGCCATTTTTTTTTACAAGAATTTTAGATGGCTATAAATTTTACATATGGTATTGGATTGATGTGACATTCATGCTTTTGGATTAAGAATGAAAAGATCTTTGATTTGAGATAGGTTATAATGAGATTTGAGGACTTCGAATTTTGGCCTTTTGGGATCCTCCTAGATCATGTGGTCCCTTTGACTTTGGGGTAAGATACTCCTACGGCCGATCTACTGCAATTAATTATATATCGCTTGCCCAACGCACTTGCAAATTAGTGGATTGGCCCTCACGAACAACTATTTGAGTCTGCGCTAATGAGTAAGGCCTCATGACCTTCCAATACCAATGCATTAACTAGCTGGCACCATAGTATTTGAGCTCATGCATAATCGACTTCTCATCCAATGCCTTTGATCTGTGGCCCAAACTCCCAACCTTGGAGTTTATGGCTTCTTATCTCTCTAGCTCTAGTGTATTGAATGTGAGGCACCATGGCCTTCGATGCGCTCACACTATGGGCCTTCGACCACAGAATTAGATTTATGGTCCAAGCCACTATGCAACTAGTCACTTTACCTCTTTAATGTTATATGTGCCAGTGTATGTTTGTACAGACTCTCGGCCTTGAACAAGGACAGTGAATGTGCCAAACCTCCCTGCGATCAATATTGTGACCTCGTTGATGCCCATGACAGCCAAGTGTTGAGTTGCTAACTTATCTTATATATATATATATATATATATATATATATATATATATATATATATATATATATATATATAATGGTTCTGCTTCCTAAGGGACTCGATCTCTGCAAAAAAACTTAGATTTCAACGTAATGGATAGATCTCGTAACACCGCCACTAAATAGATGGAAATAATTGAACCAACGAGGGTGATATCTCGTATCACGGAAGTTGGGTTTCCAACTAGGGTGAGACTAAATCACACTAAAGCTAGCCTTATGATCTCGCCCAAAACCCTCACTTGTGGAAAACTCACCTTAGCTTCCAAATCAAATGCTAAGAAAGAAAATCCAAATTCACGCATTCACTTCCTCCTTCCTTCTTCCTTTATAGATTTCGATTGGGATTTTTCCAAGTTTCTAGAATTAACTATAATACCATCGAAAAATACCACCAGAAAATACCAAGAAATACCATGTTCTACCTAATTATTTATTAAAATCCCCTCTTTTTCCCCTTTTGTTATAAATTGAGGATCCTCTTCTTCCAAAGCTCCCCGTTTTACTATCCCAAGGGAACAAAGGGCTAGTAAGGATGACATCTTCCAATAATCAATTGGTTGAAGATATTACATCTATGGATTTCAATAGAGAAAAGACTCGAAAACTGAATTAGAAACCCTGTAATTACAAAATAAATAGAGTCATGGAATATACATAAAAGAAAAAGATCATCTTTATTTTGATGGCAGATTCCAAAATATTATGTGTGAAGTTAATTAGAAATCCTATACTTACAAAATAAATAAAATCATAAAATATACATGAAAAAAAAACATCATCTTTATTTTCATGGCAGATACCAAAATATTATGTGTGAAGTTAATTAGAAACCATGTACTTAGAAAATAAATAGAGACATGGAATATACATGAAAGAAAAAGATCATCTTTATTTGGATGGCAAATTCCAAAATATTATGTGTGAAGTTAATTATTTAACTTCGCTTCTACTATCAGATTTTCTAAATATGCCCAAATTTACAATTAAGTTAAACTCAAAAGGAGTAAAGATAATCATGGCAAATCTATGAAAAAAATAATAAATTAAAATGTCATGGGAAATATATGTTGGAAATCATTGAAGGCACATAGATTCTCTGGAAAATGTTGCATGTAATGTCTCCTCGCTATTGGCATATTTGATATCATGGCATAACCAGAGGGCATGATGGAGATAATCGATAGTCACATGGTGTCATCTTTATTAAGTAGTTTCTACGTAAAGTAATGCATTACCGATTACAAGCGCTTAGATGTGTATAACCATGTAACTTAATCTTAAAGCAACATTGAGATTCATTAATAATTAAATAAATATTTGAACGTATTCTTGGGAATGGGTATTATCGCATTTCATAATATTAACTCCTCTAATATTTTATCTTGTAATCTATCTAACCACAACAATTTAAAACAACTATGTATATGTACAAAGTTTTAATTGTCCATACAATATACTTAAATCTTTATAGGATTATTATTTATTATTTCCCGATAATGATAGTTTATTTACATTACTATTTACTAGTGATACTTTTCCTCAAGTCAAGAGCAGAGTGTTTTTTTTCCCGAAGGTGGCAAAACCTATCAAACTCAGGTGTCAAACCAACAGTGAGGACAACCATCTCTGGCTGCTATCCGGGAATGTCGATTTGACTCATCACCGTTATCAAAGAAAACCACGCCACCTGTAATAACCCGCTGGTGGTCCGTAAGGGAGCAGGCTTTCACTCCTGCCAGATGCCTCTGGGTCTTGGGCCGTTAACCTGTTTCCTTACGTCCGAGGAAGACGAGCTCTTAGCCAAGCAGAAGCAGTTTTACGGCATACTCCAGGCCGAAAGTCAAGAGCAGAGTTATTATGTTATCAAGGATTAAAAATCTAACATTAATAAATTAACCTTTAACCATTATATATATATTTATATATATAGCAGAGACTTACAATGTATTAAGATAATTGGTTTGATCATCCACAAGAGTGTAGTAAATACTCTTTTTTTAACGAAGGGTTTATATATATATGTCAAATTCTTGAGCTCGAATAAATCTAAATAATTTTAAAACGAAAGTTTTTAAAATAAGGAATCGTCTCTGTCAAACTTTCAACAAGAAATGCAGATATTTTCTCGCTGTTGTTAAAGGTTTGAATTTTGCTGAATCTAAAGGAAATATGAAGCGGAAAAAAATTAAAAAGACAGAAAGAAAGAACCACAGGCTCAAAATTTAAACTTTGGTAAATCTATGTGGATAATAAATTTTGCAGTCAACAAACAAATCAGGTACCTCCAAAACTCGCTATCCTTTAAATTCCACCAACTGAAAACCCTAGCAGTTCCGTTGATATGATGTTAACTAAAGGCTACGCCTTGAATTTTCTCTAGGATTTAATGTGGAGTCCTGCTAAATCTAAAGAATTATGATGCGAAAAACGCAAATGTGAGTAAAAAGTTTAAAACAGGGTTAATCTACAAAAATAAATTTGTAGGCAACGAAGATGGAAAATGCCTCTGAAATTGTAGGGGAAAAATGAAAAAATTAACAACATGTATGCCCTGAAAAACTGTTAAATTCCTAATATATTGCTGATAGTTGTCACGTTTTAACCCGCAATTTTCATGAATAATGAACATACAACTTTATAAACTTCGACCACTGAAATAAATTGCAAATTTCTCTTAAAAAATTACAATTACCATAACGCAAGAATCAACCCTAATTCTTCTGCCCGATTAAACGACTCAATTTTTTTTTTTCCTATGAAGCTATGCAACTAGCTCGGCTCCTGTCTTTTCGGGCTTTGCTTCTAGCTCTGATGGGTTTTAGTGGCATGGGTTGGAAGCACAATGGTTGTTGTGAGAGTTTCCAAGAAGAGCAGTAGGTACAGTGTTAGAGCACTCATTGACTGAATAGCCATTGATGAAATGGCGATTTACAAAATCAATATTTCTTTTTAGGTTAAAATGATGATTTTAGTTGTTGTCATTGCTCAAGTGGAAAAGGTAATTTTTGGAATACCGTATGATCACTTATGGGAGGCTCCTAAGCTTTCTACCTATTCTTTTTTTTCAGAGTGAAAAAAGCTTTATATTCAGTCACAAAATAGTTACATTTGCTTCATGGCTAAGCTTCCAAAATAGCAACATATTAGAGATAGCACAGGTGCATAGCCATTATGCAATCATAAAAATATTCATCCCCATAACCAGTCCCTATAGAAATATCATGGCCTATAATATATAGAAGATATCAGAGATAAGATAACAGATAAAGTCACGTATAGTTGAGAATAGACATTGTATGAAATTCTGAAATGTTGTAACTAGTTACTAATAGAGAAGGCCCATCAGATAATGAAAAAGAAGAAGTATGTCTGGGTGAAGAAGATAATGATTGATCTTTGTAAAGCTGCGAGACAACAGAGCTGGTGTTGCATCCAATACATCCCCTACGCATCTAGACCATAAATTCTATGTCTTTCAGGTATTTATGTTTTATGATTGAACTCCAGGTGCCTTCTCTGAAGATCCCTCGCCATAATGATTTGAGCAGAAGAGCATAGACAAATCTCTTCAAATGCAATATGCCCCATCACCCATCCACTTTGGCATGGAGATATGATCAAGTTTGGTGAGATGATATTTATGCTTCTGTTGCATCCCGGACCCGATGAAATGAGCAATGATCCCATTTAATTTTTAGATGGTGCTGATGGGCAGATGGAATAAGTGTGCCTAGTACACACCCATCTGAGTTATCATAGCCTGAGTTAGAGTGAAGTGGCCTCCCATAGAAAGGCATCTAGATTCCCAGCCTGAAATTTCCCGATAGAATCGGTCAACAAGCCACTGCAAGTCTAGGATCTTGTAATTACATGGCTTTATACGGAAGCCAAGATATTTCATACCACTAGACATGTGCTTGGAAGCAACCCCAAACAAACTTGCAATGTAGTAAGTAATATCCATATCGCCATGATCATGAACAACAGATGATTTACTTTGGTTCACTATAAGACCTGTTGCATTTCCGAATTTAGTGAAAATATGGAAAAGGTGTAGCCAAGAAAGCCTGTTGAGGATCCCCATGATGAGCACATTGTCAACAAAGAAGCTGTGGGAGATACAAATATTTCTGCCGATGTGGAGTGGTTGAACCGATGTGGAGTGGTTGAAAATGGCCTTCAGCAACAGCATTTGAAATCTGTAGGCTTAGTCCATCCAACGGCAGAATAAAAAGGAGGGGTGAAAAAGAACAACCATGTTGAAGACCCTGGGCAAACTTGAAATATGTCATTGGGTATCCATTTATAATCACGGCCGCGAAATGAACATTTGATACGCATGCCATGATCCACTTAGCAACACAGGGTTGTATACCCACCTTGTGAAGGACCAATCGCAAATAACCCAAATCCAACAGTCAAAGGCTTTTTTAAGGTCCACCTTCATGATTTCAACTCTTAATTTCTTAGTGTGAATAGACGAGGAGAGGGTGAGCCGCACATGGTTTGCAATGGTCTTGGAGATAATTTTATAGACAAGATTGCAGAGTGATATGGGGCGAAAGTCCGAGAAGGTATGAGAGAGTGGCTTCTTCGGAATCAATGCAATATAGGTGGAGTTTAAGAGGGGATGAACATATCCCTGTACCCGGGATTCTTCAACTAAGTTTCCCAGATCTGATTGAATGAGGTAAAAAAATGAGTGAATAGGTCAACGGTCCAACCGTCGGGACCAGGGCTCCTGTTGCCTTTGAAAGTTTTGAGGACCTCCAATATTTCCGCCGCTGAGACAGATTTTAAGAGGGCCGGATTTGCATTGTTGTCGAACATGTTAGGGTATTGTTGAATCCCCCAAATTTGATCCTTAGGGAAGTCCAGTGTTCTTCGGCAGTAAGCTTGTTGAAAATGGGAGACGACAGCCTGACTAATATCCTTTTGTGTATGGCATTTGTTTCCAATTGTATCATAAATCTCCCATATAGAGTTTGTTCGACGCCTGTAATTAGCATATATGTGGAAGAACTTGGTGTTCCGGTCGCCTTCCCAGATCCAGATAGCTTTGCTCTTTAATCTCCATGTAGTCTCCTTGATGTGCAACAGTTTCTTCCTTTGTGATTCCAGTGCATGAATGCGGCTTCGAATGTCGTCTGGGAGAGAGTGTCCAGATAATTGGGGGCGGATCTCCAGGAGTTCCTTTTTAATAGCTACAAGATCTCTGTTCAAATGCCTCTTTTTCCTTATCTCTCACTGCTTTGTCTCCTTCCGCAAGACCCCGAGCTTATCTAGAAAGAACCTCATATGGGAGGGGTACCGAATCACATCTATGCGCCATACATCGTTTACAAGATAAATATATGTGGGATCCTCCGGCCAAATCCGGTTACATTTGAAGGGAAAGCCACCACGGTACTCATCCCTTTGCCAGTGGAGAGCAATAGGCCGATGGTCAGATATGTGGCAGCTGATAATTTCAGAGGAAACCATCCCAAGCGGCTCGATGATCTGTTCATGCAGAAGAAAGTGATAAAGTCACTTAGCAATGTAACTTGCACCCGACCGTCTGTTATCCCAAGTAGGAATAACAGTGGAGGGACATATATCAACCGAATTCTCTCTTCTTCAATTATTTCTAGAAAAGATCTTAGAACGATATCCCATTTTCGGATGTTCAACCAGAATATCTGGAATCAATGATGTGCTTGCAGAGGTCTGGGGATTGCACTTCCGGATATCAAATACTTTTCAGAAGCGCGTGTCGCTGGTAAGTAAAGTGACTGTAATTGTTCGAATATGGAATATGTATAGATTAAATACTTATATACAATATTTACATATTTATATTATAGTTTCTAAATTATTTGTCTAATTCATGCGTTTTCTTTTTGGAAAATGTAATCGCGTTGATAGCATCCCTATTTCAAGTTCTAGATGAGCAATTGGAGATTTCTAATTTTTTTAATGGATGGAAATGATTGAATGTGGGAAGATTATTTATAGTCGTATAATGATATGGAGGTGCTTAGATCATCCCAAAGGAATTTATTCTTTTACATTACTATCTTTGAAAAAATATTTTTATTCAAGTTATTTGAAACGCCACTATTACCTAAATATTTTTATTCAAATTATTTGAAACGCCACTATCACTAGGTTGATGGCTATATAGGTGGCGGGCAGGGTTGGAATTTGATGAGCAAAATGGTTGTCACAGGTCATTTTGGCCATTAAATATATGTTCAAAGATTTTGCATGAACATATCTTGTGATGTGTCTTGAATTTTTCAAAACTTATGTTTGATGGTCAATTATTTTCCTAAAACGTAAAACATTATTAATACTCTATGGCACTTGCACATATAACATAACTAAATTGAATTCAATGATCTTGAAGTTGGCAAGAGGTTTATCACTCATAATGGTTGGATAATTTTTGGCTTCCTCACACTATGGTTCTGCATGATTAAAATCTTATGGAGGATATTTGAGGGAAGCTTCCCCAAAAAATATAAGAGAAAGGACACACTTGACCTACAACTACGTGCTATAATTAAAGAATAATCACATGCATCATGGAATTGAGAGCTCACACCACCAATGCAATAGGATAGGATAACTTGTAAAATAGAAAAAGCCTTTCGGTTTTGTTAACGAAGGATTTGGTTTTTATATTTGTTTTCTGTGTTTCTTGAGGGATCTTTAGCTCAATTTGATGGTAAATTTTACTACAATAGACAAAGATCATTTTACTAGGTCTCAAAGAAAATGTGGTGTTGAAAATATTCACCCATCTATTGATAAATAAACAAGTGTATAAAACCTTGGTCTATGGAGAATACATGGACAGATAAAGGCATGGAGGAGTACACGTGGAGGTGAAAAACCAAATTGACTTTGGACACCTCTCCCACTTTATTAATACCATTTGGATGATTCTCTAGATATAAGTTTTATTCCCTTACCCTCTTGAATACAATGAAGGGAAAATTATGGGTGGTCTGTATCCAAAAGATTTTGCCATAGAGTGCACATGGAGGTGAAAAACAAAATTGACTTTGGGACACCTCTCCCACTTTATTAATACCATTCGGATGATGCTCTAGATATAGATTTGATTCCGTTACCCTCTTGAATACAATGAAGGGAAAATTATGGGTGGCTAGTATCCAAAAGATTTTGCTATATAAATTTGCAAGCACAGTAACAAGTTATAGGTGAGTAATGAAAGTTTATTTTTTTCATTTATACAATTTAGGAATACCACTTCCTCGTGATTTGGATTTCATTTACCAATGGATCTATTCAGGGAAAGTCAATATGTTATGCACTTGTTCCTTGTAATATTATTTTGTTGGTTTAGATGGCTGTGTGGTCTTGCATTTGGAAAGTTGGATGAAGCTTTTACAAGTTATGTTAATTTTCCAAATATAGAAATCACATGTATGGGCAATTTAGCTGCTTTTAGTACAATTATTTTACGAGTCCAAATTTCGATAGTGGATCATTCCCTTTTTGCACCAATGTTAAGATATGAGAAATTGAAGAAAATAAAAGGGTTAGAAGGATTGACAACTTGTTCCAAAGAAATCTGGACATGTGATGTCATAATATTATCAAAGCAGACTCCCAGTTATTTGATGCAGAAATGATTAAAGTAGCTCTCTGATATTCATCAAGTGCACTCCATATTTCTGTAATGTCGCCCTTTACAATCTGTAGAAAAAGTCAGTGTGAAAAATGTTCTATCACTGGCCTTCGTTGTTTTGTTTGGCTTGGTTTGGATTTTATGTTGAGTATTTTGGTGCGAGGAGGAAGGATGAGTAGTAAAAATGGGATTCCGGTGGAAAAACTAGTACAAATTAAGATCAAGGATGGAAAAATGGTATTGGGATTAGGATGGATTTGAGTACCATGGGTGGGCCTCTAGTTTCACACTCTGGAATCCTTGATGGAGATAAATCTAAAATTATTTATGGGGATTATGAGAGGAAGCCAACAATCTATAAGATGCAGATACAGTTTGATATTATTAATGTTACTCTACGTGTATTGAGCTTAGCTTGCTCAATTGTAGCTTTGGTGGCCATGGCCAACAATCAAGAGTCTAGGGTTGTTACTGTGTTTGGGTTCAAGCTTGTTGTGTATTCCAAGTTGTCCTATTCTGATTCATTTGAGTGAGCTTCAAGCTATTTTTACAGTCTTTCATGGCTTGGATTTGGAATTTGAGGAAGTGGGTGTGTGGTATTTTGTGTTGTTGCGGTGTCGTATGCATATTTAGTAACATGGAGAGCATTTTTTTGTTTTAATAGTTTTCATTGTTTGTACATTTATGACTATTTTGATCTCAATATTTGTGTGAATATTCTTGGTGGGAGCTTCATCTGCAACTATTGCTCATTCATTTCTTCAACTTATGTTATGTGGGTTGAAAATGGTGAAGAGGAAATATATTATTCCCAGTAGGAATTATCGCATGGTTTTTGTTTGCAAGCGATTAGGTACCCCTCAAGAGCTATATTCTTAGTTTTTAAAATTCATGTCGTTAGAGACACAGTTTAAACATAGTCACAAACACACATGTATGTCATTGAAGGCCTCTTTCTCAAGAAGGAAAGGGATAACCTTCCTTCACACATATAAGTATCATTGAAGGCTTGTTGCTCAGCAAGGAAATAGATAACATTCATGTCTATCACACATATATTATTGAAGGCATGCTCCTCAACAAGGAAAGAGAGAACCTTCAGTAATTTGGCTACCTAAACTTTTGAGTGAAAGGATGGACTTATTCGTTCCAGATAGGTAAAATATCAATGCAAGAAATTTCTTCTTCTAGCTTGGAATTGACATGTTTTTGGTGTGAGTAATGTGTTTCTAACATGGAATTAACAAGTTTGTGGTGTGAGTTATGTGTTAGAGACTATTTTTGTTTTAGATTTTTCATAATAATTGTTATTTATAAACTTATTCCATTTAGTGAGAAAAAATATCAATCTAATAAGTCTCCTCTTCTAGCTTGAAATTAACAATTTTTTAGTGTGATTTATGTGTTAGAGACTATTATTGTTTTAGAATTGTTTATAATAATTCTTATTTTTGGACTTATTTCATCTAGGGATAAAATATATCAACACAATAAGTCTCTTCTTCTAACTTGGAATTGACAAGTTTTTGGTGTGAAGTATGTATAAGAGACTTTTTGTTTTAGAATTGTTAAAAAAATGGTTATTTTTGGACCTATTCCTTTTAGGGAGATAAAATCATCAATGCAATAAGTTTGTTTGTCTAGCTTGGAATTGATAAATATTTTGTGTGAGTAATGTGTTTCTAGCTTAGAATTGATGACTTTTTGGTGTGAGTAATGGTTTTTATCATGAATTGACAAGTTTTTGGTGTGAGTTAGTGTTATGAGACTATTTCTATCATGTGTATAGACATAGAAATGTTTGTGATGTTGTCATAACGTAATCCTATAACATGATGTTATGAGATCCATACTTTCCATTTATTATAAGTTTAGTCTTTTAATTTTTAAAATGTTCAAATACTATGCATTCAATCTTGTTAATATTAGTGTATATCCTATGATCCAAAGCAATGCTAAAATATATATGGTGAAATGTATATTTTATTTTTAAATCCAATAATATTTATTAGATTATGTAAATCATAACATAAACCATATTAATGAATCTCTTTTTGAGTTTTTGTTGATAACATTCAATAGTTTTACTGTTTTGGTCATCTTATATGTCCCATAAGATATCCTTAGTCATATCTCATATACGCAAATACTAATGCATGTCGTGGTCAAGGACATTTGATTTCAGGTTCCTAAGAATTTATTGTTAGTGTTCCATGAAATTTCAAACAAAGATCCAAGATTTAATAGGTCATTTGTGAGTCATGGTCATTTCGTTTTTTTACTTATGATAAATATGTGAATTTTTTTAACATAATTATGTTATTCAAGGGTAATGTTTTTAATCAAGCCTTTATTAGTGAAGGGTTAATTTATTATGGGAACATCAATTTTGATGAGCAAAATTTTAAACATAAAGTTTCTTGACGAGAAGCATAAAGACCCAAAACATCAAAAAAAAAATTGTATGACAGGGAAAAAGAAATACAAATTCACGGTTAGAAAAGGTTTTTGAAATGCTATAAGTCGCCGATGAGGCGAGAACATGCCCGACCATTTGGCTTTACTTATTGCAATTGGTAATTGAAACCAACCACACGCTGCAAATTAAATCATAAATTGGGAATGTGTTAAAACAATATAATATTTAGTGACAACTTTATTGTGGCTAGATACGTGGTGTGCGCACTCCATCGACCATTACAAAGGGTTTTTTAAATGATGACCATGGCTTCATGAGTAAGAACGTGGCCCAACTAGTTGGATTTACCTATTGCAATTGCTAATTCAAACAACATCGTTGGTATGGGTTTTTAAAGCACATCATTCATTTGTTAACAAAAATCTTTGGTTTTGTGTAATTTATTAAAACCGTTGTTGTTAGTTGAAGCCTTATGCATTTGTTGGTGCCCTATCAGAATTACTTAAGTGATCGCTACAAGGAGTATGCAATTGTTTCACTACAAGGAGTCTGCAATTGTTTCGTTGCAAGGGTTCTGCATCATTCTCGCTACAAGGGTTTTGCATTGTTCTCGCTGCAGGGGGTCTACAATTATTTTTCTCTACCTTTATCGACTCAAAAACAATAATTCCACCATAAAATACATTAATGTATTAAATGTTTAAAGGTGTGCATGCAATTAGTTTTTCAAATATTTCCGGAAACTTTATGTGTCGTGTTTGAATAAGCGTTAAAGTTCTTGAATGTAACACCCCTCGATAATCACTTATGACTTTTATTATTTAATTATGAATGAAAGGTTTAAAGTTTAGAAAAGACTCGTTGATGTAAATATTTATATTTTGTTTTTAAATGAAAAAATAAATAAATTTCTATTGCTTTAATATTCTTGAGAATATGTAAAGGCCTATAAGGTAGAATTAAATCCCTAACAGTGAGAGAAATGGTTGGAGAATTAGTTATGCTCTAAGAAGGGGAATAACAAAAAGGGATAAATTATTAATTTTTCCCATTCTCTCGGAGAGAAATAGGAAGGGGAGAAACAAAGAAGATTTATGAAAGTATATCAAAGCCAGAGGGACAATGGCTAGAGAAAAATTCCATTAGTATGAGTTACTAGATATAAATGCCATGAGACTCGTTGTTCTAAGTGGATTTATTATGGAAGATAAAGACAATAATGTCTAGTGACGCCAATGGGAGAGAGAGATTGGTGAAGCCCCTTAGAATAAAGTAGGATGTCGCTTTGGGTTCAAGTAATCTCTGAATTTCTCAGAAAACATTGAATCCTCGACTAGAAGGTAAGTATCTTAGGGGTAGCTAGGTGGACAACTAGCTTATGATTGGGTGGACCGTGAGAGCCCTTTCCATATTCCCCGAAATCTGAATTAAATAAGTTCCTAATCCAATTTCTTGTTTTGGTACAGGATATTTATTGTGAAAGAACAACTCAAGAATCAACATGAAAGATACAGGTGAACTATTGTATAAAAACAAGGGTAGAAAATGCATCAGTGAGTTATAACCTTGAGATCTTAGAATGAGATAAACAACAGACTCTTGTACACGTGTGAAACTGTTTAAATGAAAATTGATGTGAAATCTTTGTAAAGCAGAAAATAAAAGGATAAATTTGCATCTGAATATGTATTATATATTATATATGACAACATGGAACTAGAATTAGTACCTTCGACTATTGGGTAAATAGATACCCAAATATCCTATACAATACCTAGTTCTAACTATGTAAACTCAGAAAACCCAAGTCGGTCCACTGACAGGTATCATCAGGGATTCTGGGCCATTTTAAATAGATGGTTACTTATAGTTAGTATAGATACATGTTCTTCATAAGTTTCTTTTACATGCAAGTTTAGAATATACCTAGCATAACAAAATAGACATGAGATAAACTACCTAACAAACAATTGGATTTTCCTTCTTAACAATGATTTGTTGTATTGCAATAACAAAAAATTAACAGAAAACTACTTGTAATTATTGTAGAAAAAATAAATCAATTTGCATCTGAATATGTATTATATATTATATATGACAACATGGAACTAGAATTAGTACCTACGACTATTGGGTAGATAGATACCCAAATATCCTATACAATACCTAGTTCTAACTATGTAAACTCAGAAAACCCAAGTCGGTCCAGTGACAGGTCTCATGAGGGACTTTAGGCCATTTTAAAATAGATGGTAACTTATAGTTAGTATAGATACATGTTCTTCATAAGTTTCTTTTACATGCAAGTTTAGAATATACCTAACATAACAAAATAGACATGAGATAAACTACCTAACAAAAAGTTGGATTTTCGTTCTTAAGAGTGATTTGTTGTATTGCAATAACAAAAAATTAATAGAAAACTACTTGTAACTATTGTAGAAAAAATAAATCATATCAGATGAAACATGAAAAGAAAGACTTAGGGTTTGTAGACACATTATAAAAAAAACTATTTGTTGGCAGCATTCGATTTTCATACTCAAGTAGTTGCACAAAAATAAATAATATCTCTGAAACCCTAAGCAACATGTCATTATCCAGAGTGGAGAAACAAATGTTTATGAGCCAAATATGTTATCTGCATATACATATAAAGTAGAAATTAATTATAACCATTAACTGTTATTACAGAGTTAACACATGACGTGTAGAGGGTCGAATGGCCAAACATTATCAAACTGGAATATCAAATAAATACACAAATATTGCATTATAAAATAGGGTCGTGGCCGCCATAAGAAATTCATATTGAACAATTTAATAAAGACATGGAGACTCCTTCGGGGTATCTCAGAGTAATCAAGTCTTAAACCCAATAGATTTCATATAAAAATACTATCTCATGTTGATTCTCGAAAAAAACCCTAGAAATACGTAAATATAAATATAAATATAAATATAAATATATAAATATATATATATATATATATATATATATATATATATATATATATATATATATATATATATATAAGTTGGTTCCTTGCCAAATAAGTCACGCCATAGACAGAGGATGGTCTTAGGAAATAAGTTTGTACCCAATTGAGTAGGGTTCTACAAAATTTAAACTCAAAGAGGAGAAATTAGTGACTGCAACAAAACCCAAAGGTATTTTACTCAAATGCGTAAAAAAAAATATGTATAGGCATGAGAGCAATAAGCTTACCAGAATTAATTGTGACCCTAGCACCTCCTTTAGCTATTCAAAGATTACCTACGAGGAAAATTATCTTAGAGATTACAAAACCTAAGAAGGGTCAAAAATAAAAGGATGAAGGAATCATGGCATCTAGCGACTGGTATCCATACCTGAAAAAGAACTGTAAGAGAATTTTTTTGTGCACAAAAGAAGTGGCATTGAAGTTCCAAGCTAAGCAATGGTCTTCTTGTGCCTAGATCCATGAATTGTTGACAAGAAAACTCTTTTAAAGTAAGACGATGGGGTTAAAATAGAAGTGAGATAAAAAAATTATAGGTATTAACGTTACAAAATTCTTCAAATAAGAAGCTTCTTAATAGAGGAGAAATGTCGATGAGTTCCACCATTTAAGTATTAGTTGACAATATTCCATGTGGCACTATGTTATTTAGGCGAATAAATGAATAGTTTGTAAAGAATCAAACCCTAGGTGCATAAACCATTTTCTCAACAACATACTATGCGAATGAGACAGTATGAGGGCTAACCCCATGGGAATTTACTACCAAAAACTGACCCAACATTTCCCAACCATTAGATATAGCTCTTGATAAGTGTACAGTGGAGATGTATGCATCATAATCGAAAACCATTAAAAAAATTAGTGCTAGGTACATTCTCCTCTATGGCATCGCTTTGGTGAATAGCTGGATGTTGAGAAGGATGGATTCATAGCCTAAATGATCCATACGTGTCATACATTAACCATGGTTTGGTTTACAACATAAGAGCCATAATGGAACTATATCATGCCAACAATAAATACATCTCCCATATGAATTACACCATGGAGCTTAGGGAGAATACTTATATGTTGCATAAATCAAGTTTTAAATGAATAATGTGGAGTATTCACCAAGAATAAAGTTCCACAGTCTCGATGTGTGGAAATGCACATAATGTCGTTTGATGTTAACTAATTGGGGCGAACATACCTATCTTTAAACAAAAATGGGGGAGCTTTGCAAATGTTAAAATCCATATTCCTATGAGTAGTGAGGATTCTATTAAAAAAACACATCGTTTAAAGATTTTAAACCAAGTCATGGTAGCACAAGCATAAGCTACTCATGCATGCCATTAACAATGAAAGCTAGAACAAGGTAACTTGGATGAAAAGTATTTTTAGATCAAAGAAACTGAAGGTACTTTGGTAAACCTTCATAAGGAATAACAATCCAGAATTTCCTTAGTCCTTATTAGAGGAGGAAATACATTTTGACTTGTTGATGGCATTTAATAAAAAAAAAATACCTCTCTCTTCAACATATTAGTGTCAGGAGTACTTTCTACTGTTGTGTAGTTGGAGGTGTCACAAGTGGTATCAGAGTGGTAGGTTCAGCTTTGATGCCTTGGGGCCAATTGAAAGTTGGAAGATGTTTAACAAGATTACTATTGGTGTTATATAATTAAGTGATAAACAAGCACCTGCTAGACCTCCTAGGGAAGGAGAACAAACTTGGGTACACTTAGGAGATGAAGTGTCACCTCTTACAACAAATTTGTTGGGATAGTAAAAAATTTGAAATCGAGATTAACCAATAATAAAGCAATTCCTAGCATGACTGGTGAATAATGTACCCTTATAAAGAGGAATATAAGTAATCTAGAAAATTACTATCTTTACAACTAAGAAAGGGGGGTTGTATTAGCAAACCTTAATGAAGATGAAGTATACAAGTTTGACTAAAAATAAACTCAGAAAAACATAGAGAGACTAAGATATTAGTATAACTGAATCAAAATAATGATACAATTTCAAATGTAATCATTATAGAAAATACCCAAGTAGGGAGGGTTATGTTAAAACAATCTATTTTAGTACATAATTAGTAATTTTTGGCCAAGTTGAGTATTGAAACTTAGATAATTATAAATGCTTGTTAAAAAAAATTACCAATAACTACAACCCTTGGGTCCAATCATAAGTTGTTAATAAAGAAATCTGAGTGTTAGTTGCTTAGTATATACATAAAAACTTATCTAAAAGTAGGTATTTCTAGCTGAGATCTCTGAATGGAATCAGAGTGACCACAGCCATAACATGTCATTACAAAAGAAAAATATGTTGAAAGGGAAAAGGGTGATGAAACAAAAATATGTGTGTTCTTTAATAAGAATATGACTATGCTTCCCATAGACTAGCATATGGAACAATGATGAAGGTTTTCATCCAAGTGGCTATCACTGATCTTATCTTGAACAGATTCGTTATTTGTACATGTTACTAATAATTTTTATATTAAGGAAACCTTGGTGGTGACCTTGAATGTAATATTGACAACAACATCTATATAGCAAAATAAAACATTGTTCTATAAAAATACATGATTAAAGGAATTCAAAGAGAAAAAAGGGGGGTTGAAGCCAAGTGATAAAAATACATAATTGTAAGATTTAACCAATTAGAAAACCAAGTATCAATTTATTTGTACTACCTAAGGTTTTGTTATACTTATGAAGGAAAATCAACATAGTTTTCATGGGTTGTACATACAAAATCATTGAACCCATATAAACTAGGTGAGGAAAAACAACTCTATAAGAGTACAAATTAACCCCTACCGAGAGTCAATCTCATACGGGGAATATGGACCATAAGTAATTCCCACATGGTAGTATATATAATTGGTACATCACTGATAAACCATAATGGAATCACTCTAAGTTAGTACACTTGTACTAGAAAAACTCTGGGATCAGAGAGAAAATACACTGGAAGGAGAAGGAATTTGTGTGAGGGAGGTGGTTCCTTGGAGGTTAAGTTCAATCATGTTAATAGGAGTGATGGTCATTAGTGAAGTAGGGATAAATAGGAATAGAAGTACAAAAATAAATTATGAAAAGAAAAATTACAGTCGTTGGATTAAATACAATTAGTGCTTGGAAAAGTGTATCTATGTGACACTTTTGTAGATTCAAAAATGTAGTTGGAAATGGTAGGGTGTGGATAAAAATTGTAGACAAGCATAGAGAAAAGATGTTGTCTGTAATAAAAAAAAATGACTTGCTTATGTCAAAGTTAATTTGGGCAAAAAACCTGACACAAAGATGGTGAAAATTGAATTTGTCTTATAAAAATTTTATATGGAAGAAAGTGTGTAACCATTAGTGCTTTCATTTTTTGAGAAAAACCAAAAAAAAGAGTATTATTTCTTAGGGAATCATTGTGAGCCCAGGTAAACATTGATAAAATGTATACAAGTTTCTACATAGGGATGTAAATACCTATGAAAAGATGTTAAGAAGAGGGTGTAGAACTCTATATTATGTCTAATAAATGTAGCACAAATAGGAGGCACCCAATGGTAACACTTTTTACAACTAAATTGGATATAAAGAATATCTATGTCAAAGGAAAAAAACTATAATATAAACATAGCTCAATTATGATAATGTTAAATATTGTAACTTATGATTGTAAGTACACACCCATGGCTACTATGAGTAGGTTTGGTCTTCAATACTGATAAGATTGTGGAAAAAATAATCATATGATTACTTATAACGTAGGTCATGGGGTTGCAATCAGAAATCACAGTGGTTTTCCGAGAGAATATAATGTCGAAAGCATTGAAAAACGTGAGCAATTGCTAAAGAAAGTTTCTCGACATGGGCATATCGATTTTTGGTATCGATAAGATTTCAGCTTAAGAAGTAGATCACGTGTTCATTTCCATCATCATTGTCTTGCACTAGTACCATGACAATAGTACTATCGGTTGCGGCCAAGTACAAGAAGTAATCATGGTGATAGTTTGGGGAATGCAGCAAAGGAGAACTAATGAGGGTGTTCTTTAATGCATCGAAAGATTTTTGAGCGATTTCATCCCAAATAAATGGGATCCCAAGTTTTCAGCAAATGGGTAAATCCCTTGGCAAGTTCAGCATAATTGGGTACAAAATGATGAAGGAAATAAAATTTCCCTTACAAACTCTGCAACTGATGTAAAGATGATGGAGGGGGTAAAGTCACAATGGCCTCAACTTTGAAGGGGTCAATCCAGATGTCTTCCTTAGATACCACAAACCCAGGGAGCCGACCAGATTCAACGCAGAAGACACACTTGTGCGGATTTAAACAAATATTGTAGTGTCTACAATGAAGAAAAATCGCTCGAAGGTGGTGAGGATGATCATGACGCTTAGCAGAATGGGATGGTAAGTTTTCAAGATATGGTTGAATGATGTGTTTTATGTCATGAAAAGCATAAGACATCACTCACTGGAAGGTAGCGCCAATATTTTTCAGACCAAAAGGGAGTTTCTTGTAGGCAAAAGTTCCCCATAGACATATAAAAGTAGTTTTATGCTGATCAGTAGGAAGAATGTTAATCTGGTTGTAGCTAGGAAAAACATCCATCAAAGAAAAAAATCTCACTCTCGGCACATTCATTAATGATTTGGTCTATAAAAGGAGTTGGATAATTTTCTTTCGGACATGCCTGATTGATGTCATGGTAATCAACACAAACACGAATATTCCCTTGTTTTTTAGTCACAAGGACAATGTTCGAAACCCAATCTATCAATGTAATGGGGTAAATGAAACCAGCCTTTAGAAGTTTTTCAGCCTCTCCCTTTATAGCGGCTGCATTTCTAGGGTGCACTGGATGAAATCGCTGATGAACAAGCTTCGTATTTGGGTAAGTAGGAATTTCGTGCACAAATATACTCGGATCTATGCCAGTGTCATGTCCCTTCTCAAACACATTTATAACAGGGTGCTCCTACACAATTTTGGCTAAGGAAGAGAACCCATCATTTTCGACTTAGGGACTTAGGAGGAAATTCGACTTAATATGGTTGCTAGTGGAATGTGGGGGCCACCCACATGGGAACGCGAATTGGCCCATTAGAATAGCTTGGAGGGAAATTCGAACAGGTGGATGGAGGGGCCCACATAAGGCAAGGGAGGCCCAAGGAGTTATAAGGAGGGAGAAACTCTCATTTTGGGATTCATTCATACATCTTGCAAACAAAATCACTTGACTGTTCACTCTACTATTTAGCTGAGTCAACTAGTTGTTTAGCCTCGAATCTCTCAAGTGAAAGATTCAACCTCTGCTTCAGTGGACCATATTTGCCCGCCCTAGAAAGGCAGTTCTACAAGGATTTCATGAGTTCTGGGGAAGTGACATATCACCACCAACCAACACAGAGCAAGGAGTGTGTATTTCTAGGCAGCCAGGAAACACGGAGAGAGATATTGAGGCAAGCAGAGATCTAATTTCTTGTCTAGGAGTTGGGGAGATGAAGTAGCAACATTAGACTAGTGCTCTTGTTGAGTTTTACATCCAACTGGGCCAACATTCCAGCAATTCGAACTGATGGGCTGGGGGACAACGCAAAGGCCACACAACAGATTTTTGTGGTACTTGGGAGTAGCTGAGTTGGGCCAAGAGATCATCCGAGGAGTCAGGGATTAGATAGCACGGTTGAACTCAGCATTTTGGAGAAGTTTCCAGGTGGATTTACAGGTAGTTTCAAGCAAGTCTAAATTGACAGCTAGAGCTTAGGTGAGGCTCAAAGGGGGTTGAAAATCAGAAGTCTAAACTAGCCAAAATCCTTTCCGAGTTTTTCTGGGTTTTGGACAAGGATCCCAAATATAAAGTTTCATAATTTTTTGAGCAACATAGGTGGGGTTTTAAGCCGTATCTTTGCAGGAGACGGTGTAGAATTGTTGGGGATTAAATAGTGCCTTTGGGGGTCGATTTTGGGAAGTCCAAATCGGGCCAAAACATTTCTGGGTTTTCGTGGGTTTTGGTCGGGGAGTCTGGGGTTAAAAGCATGTAAATTTCTAGGTAGTTTCAGTGCACCTTCAAGCCATTTGAACTTTAGTAGGGCAGTAGTTTCTCGACAACATAGTGCAGATTGGTGCAACAGCTGGGAAACCTTTAGCTCAGCCATTTTCCTACCTGGGTTTGGTCCTGCTTGTGTTTTCAGACAATCCCAGGTGCACGATTCTATTGAGCGATAAAATGTGTCTTTTTAACTCCTAATTATCTTCACATTAATTGTCAACCCAGGGACGACTTTTTATTTCAAGAGTGTACTTAGTCTAAGGTGGCTATTTACTCAAGAGTAATGTTTTGCAGTATAGTGCTTAAAATGCAAAAGTAAATGAATGCTTGAAATAAAATCTACTTACAATTAAAAGAAACTTAACACTCTGAAACTTAAATCATTCACTCAGAAAACTACAACAATTATCAGTCAAGGATACAGTAGAAATAACTCATTCCTTGTTTAACTGATATAAATTAAATCAAACATAAATAAGATCCACAATTTGAGAACTTAGGCAGCGATAGCCAATGTCCTTTACAGTTTTTTATCTCACACACAATGCTAAATAACCAATTGGAAATTACAAAGAACTAAATCAATCGTGCTACTGCAACTTAATCGAAATGAGACAATTGTGCTAACTAGAAGAATGCTGAAAGGCAAGCTTAAATAATTGCAGAAAGTAAATGAACAGCAGTGCTAAGTATTAGAAATGAACAGCCAAACTATTATAGCTATAATGAATAGAAAACTGTTAAATTACTGGAATGAACAACAAAGCTATTTCAATAGAAATGAACAACAATCTGTAGTGAACATCAAAGTCTGAAATGAATAGCGAAGCTTTATATTTGAAATGAACAGCATAACAATATAAGTTGAAAAGGATAATAATCTCTGTTATGATGGAAAAGAACAGCCACACGATTCAATCACAACTTGTGCAATAAAACAATTTCATAAAATACTATAACAGCACGCTGTAAAAACATGAAACTGTAAAGCAATGCGATTCAAAGAAATAAGAATTAAATCAAACCATCACACGACAGAAATCGTAAAGATATAATACAACAGCAGCTTAATCCACCAGAGGTTGGGCCCTTAGCCGCCAGCAGATGTTGCTGGGCTACTTCAGATGAGACGAATGAACAGCAACCTCCAAATTATATATTAATCATCAAATTGTGAAATCATTACAACAACAAAAACCCTGAGAATTACAATGGTAATGCAACAATCTTCTTTTCCTCCTATCCTATCCTATCCCATCATGAATAATCCATCTTCATCCTTGAATCTCCAATTCTGAAATCATAATTCTGAATCCATCCTTCCTCTTCTCTGATCTCTGTTCTGATTTAAATACACCGAGAGTAGAGAGCGGTTACAACTGTGATGATTACAATATGATCATTATTACAAAATTGGATTGTTTCCAACCAATTGATCAACAAGAAAATATATTTCCATCCATCTTTCAACAAGAGCAAGGCGAATTTGGCTTTGCAGCTGAGATTTGGAGGACGGTCGCAACAACAAATCTGAGAAAATCGTGCTCAAAGAACTCTGTGTTTCTCTCAACAAAAGCCAAATTTGGACAAACCATTTTTCGTAAAGTTAATTTGTTCCGTTCTGAACAAAACCCATGTTCCGGATTTTCCAGATTCTTCTTCATTTGCCCAGAATATCAACCGCAAAACTGTCACTTCTTATTCCAACGAATTTCTGAGTTGGAATATTTGATGATGATTTGGAGATCAAATCTATAATCTAACAAATATCTTGGAGGCTAAAATGGTGAGTGATGTTACAAAATATATTAATAAACTATCATTGATAAAATCATGCATAATCATCAATTTACTAAAAATAAAGGAGAAGAAATAATATTTTTCCATAAGAGTGTAAATCATTATAAAATGGAATTATATGATAAATTATGATAATGAATGGTAGAAATGGGTGGAATAAGCGTTCAAAAGTTATAATAATAATGGCATATTAATGGCTAAACACACCCCCACACTGAATATATTGCATGTCCTCATGCAACAAAAACTGAATATATTGCATGTCTTCATGCAACCCAAAGACAAAACCCATGTATTAACCAAGCAATAAAAAACAAATTTTTCATCTCAGCTCATGAAATGGATAGAACAAATGAATTCTTCCTTAATTAATGAATATTCAATTTTAGCAATCTTGATGAATGCATAACAATTTTTACATTGACGTTCAAGTTCTGTGTATATGAAGTTGCAGCAAAATATGATATAAGTAATTAACCATTTTCTCAAAAACTACAAACCAACTTTTGCTGAAATTTGGCAAGTAGATTTCTACTATATTAATGCCTCTATGATCCAAAAATCAGATTGTTTTGATGCACGAATCATGAGATATAAACAAAATGGTTGTAGGTGAGAGTGCATGATTTCCAAAATATTACGAACTAATTTAACTTGAAATTTTCTGGGTTTGTGTATTTTAATGATACGTCCGTGTTTTCTAGAAATCACAAGAATTGAGTTCACAGTTTTAAAAGTATTATGGAAATCAATTATGCACTGTATAAAAATAAAATTGTATGCCTTAAATGAGAAAGAAAGTAGAAAACATCCATCATGAGTAGCAATTCCTCCCCCTCTCTGAAGAATTAGCATGCCCTCATGCAATGCTAGAAAAAAATTGAGGTGGTTGCTAGCATCTATTGAATTCTATACTTGGTGTAAAACAACATGGAATAAGGTAGGGGTTGAGAATGAATAAGGATATCAATGGATGATAAAGAATATGAATGACATGGTCATAAGAAAGAAATGAATGAAAGCAACACTCCCCCAACTGAAAGATAATATGCCGCTGAAAAATGGGAAGTGGTAAAGAAGTGGAATGAATGATGATAAGTAATGTTCAAAATGGATTTTCATGAAATTCTCCTAAATTCATAATAAATCAGAAAATTATGCTATTTTACCTCAAGTTTTACCTCCAAAAAGAAAAATGTGGAATGACATATATGGACTGGCATTTGTTGAAGCCGATGTAGGTAGAGTTGGTGCTGAAAGTGATGCAACAGTTGGAATCTAGGCAAGCACATCATGTCTGAACAATTGTTCACGTTTGCGAGTTGCTCGAGCCTCTTTTGTTAGTTGCAATAGTGTGGTCATGTTGCAAATAGAGTTTCCCCCCATACTTGTTGTTCTCCTGTAAAAAAATCACTATTTTGCATACAATGTTTTTGAATCCACAGTGTTAGTTTTGAATAGCAACAGATAAGATGCATGCAAAAATTTCAATCAGAAAAACTTTTGTATACATGTAATACTAATATTTTGTCAAATCAACAAGTTATGACAGAGTGCAGTAATCATATCGCATACTATCCCATAATGCATACATTCCCCCCTCCAATTGGAAAAGGGATTCCATGACCATAAAGCATATGAAAGGTGTTATGATGAAGGCAAGGCAAGGGAATGAACAATATAGCAGTAAATGAAACAGAGTACACATATCAATGATAAGACGGCGAGAGTTATGGTTATAATGATAGCAGAGTGTGTACAAATAGTTATGAATAAAAGATAGGACACTTTGATTGATGATAAGTTATGCAAAAAAAAAGGACAACAATATGCCAAAAAGATGCTTTGCTGATGGTATTTTAGCTGAAAATGATGTGATTGATCAGAAAATAATTTCTCATGCATAAAGGTTCAAAATAGGGAAAAAAATTAAGGAAATAACTTCTCTAAAAAAAGAAAAAATAAGAAAAGGGTACTATAGTAATAATTGACGATAAGATATAATTTCAATACCATAAGCAGAGCCTCTGCTGGCAGCAGGCATCCATAGCCTCGGTAGGGTTGCTTTTTAACCGATATGAGCCAGGATCCCCAATTTATAAATGGAGAGTTCCAATGTTGTTCTACAGAAGAGATGAGTGTGCTGGCATGGTAACCAGATAACCACACTGCCATTCACTGGGATGTAGCAAAAGTGATCAGGTTAGCTCGTGATGAGACCTCCTGTTCCAAGGATAGTTTGGCTATCCAATGGATCATAACCCTGGTATGATGTCCATAATGGGAATTTCACTTTGTTACAGCCTTATGAACATGGTAGGCTAGCTCATAATGAGACCCCCTATCCTCCATCTTCGAACAAAATTTTGTTGTTATTACACATTTTTATGATAAAAAGAGGGAGACTCAGTACTCCTTAAGAGTAGGGATGGTGGAAGAAGTTGAACGTGTCAATAGAAAAAAAATATACCCATAATCTCATTCATTACAGACAGAGAAGATTATAACCAGGAAGGGTGGAACCAGCATGGTATGAAGATGATCAATCAATATCATGTATAGTAGAAAACAATGTAGTAAAGTAGTATACAAATAATTGTGTCCCTTTGGAAAATAATCTATCATGAAGGAGTTGTCCTTTTAAATATCATAACGTGGATGATATTAACTCGCTTCAATAGAATCCATAATTCTTGTCTTCATAAAAGTAGTGTACTTCATGCCATGAAAGGAAATCAGTAAAATGTGGTTGAGATGAATTAAGAATAATCCCACAGGAGGAAGAAAGAGTTATTCTCGAAAATACTTCCAAAGTGTTGCTCCCCTGAAGGAACAACAAAAACACTCAAAAAAGTGTTGTTCATTGTAGGGAACAACAAAGAAAATGCATGCCAAAAAACAAAAATACACACGAAAAAGTTCAGAAAAAAATGCATGTGAAAAAGTGTTGTTTCCTAAGAGGAACAACAAAAAATGCGAGAATGTTTCTCCTTTGAAAAGGAATAACAAAAATGTGAAAGTGCAAAAGTGTTGTTCCTTTCGGAAAGGAACAGCAAAAATGTGAAAATGCAGAAGTGATGTTCCTTTCGGTAAGGAACATCAAAACGTGAAGGTGCAGAAGTGTTGTTCCTTTCGGAAAGGAACAGTAAAAATATGCAAATACAGAAGTGTTGTTCCTTTTGGAAAGGAACAACAAAACGTGAAAGTGTAGAAGTGTTGTTCCTTTCGGAAAGGAACAGCAAAACGTGAAAGTGCAGAAGTGTTGTTCTTTTGAAAAGGAACAACAAAAATGTGAAAGTGCAGAAGTGTTGTTCCTTTTCGAAAGGAACAGCAAAAATGTGAAAGTGCAGAAAAGGAACAACAAAACTGTGAAAGTGCAGAAGTGTTGTTCCTTTGAAAAGGAACAGCAAAAATGTGAAAATGCAGAAGTGTTGTTCCTTTAAAAAGGAACAACAAAAATGTGAAAGTGCAGAAGTGTTGTTCCTTTCGAAAAGGAACAACAAAAACGTGAAAGTGCAGAAGTGTTGTTCCTTTAAAAAGGAACAACAAAAACGTGAAAATGCAGAAGTGTTGTTCTTTTCGGAAAGGAACAACAAAAACGTGAAAGTACAGAAGTGTTGTTCCTTTAAAAAGGAACAACAACAACGTGAAAGTGCAAAAGTGTTGTTCCTTTGAAAAGGAACAACAAAAACATGAAAGTGCAGAAGTGTTGTTCCTTTGAAAAGGAACAGCAAAATGCACAATCATAAAATGCAAGCACGCAAAGAATGAATTAGTTGTTCACTGTATTGATGTTGAGGATGGGTTACAGTTTGAATGAAGCAACACCTGAAACACAAAATATAAGAGAAATCAGAAAAGAAACAACATTTTATTTAAAAACAGTATGTAAATAAATAAATTAAGTTACAACAGCTATGATATTATGTAAAAAAAATGATCTCTTTGAAAAATGTTTTGGCAGCAGTGACAAGACATGAATTTCTCTACATCAATGGCCATTGTCTTCTTTTCCTTATGTTCCTCTTTACTAGTGTCTGTTGCGGCTTCTACACTAGTCCCTGTTATAACTTCGATAAATTTTTTCCGAATGAGCCAGTCAGTCAGCCACAAAAGGACTAATTGCATGATATCATCTTCGGTGAACAAAATGACAACACCATCCATTTCTTAGTCAAATCACACCTCACACGGATGTATACATGATGGAAATTGGCCTCAAAATATCCAATGCATTGATATTCTTTGAATAGAGTGGGTGACAACTGTGGTTTCTAGTTAATCACCATACGCAATTCCATTTCAAGTATCACCTAGAACATCTTATTTTCAATGAAATGGGCAGGGTCCTTCACTGACCACAGTGAGGAAAATTTGGTAGCCTCGCACAACTCTGGATCCGTCATTGGGAACTGGGAATCCTATGGCATCCTCCAAGCTATAAACATGATCAATAATAGAAGTCACGTGTAGTGGAATTCTTTTCCTTCCTCCTATGCTTCGTGACAATCATCTAAGAATTATTGGCAGAGGTACTTCGCCCAATTGAATTATTCCCCCTTGCTACATTATGTAGCCAAGAATACCACTAGTGTTGGTACTTCATCGGCATGACACTTTCTCATGATTTTTCTTGCCAAGATCTGTGCAGCAAACCCACAAATTCATCCGAGATAGAACTAATGCCATATCCCCGTGACTTATTCACCAACCTAAATTCAATTTTAATTTGGTCCGTGAGATTTTTCTCCTGTGACTTCCCCACAAAGTCATATGCGGGGTTCGTGCCATGATATGGTAGCACTGTGATTCTGCGGATCAACATAACATCAATTGAGATGGGTCATCCCAACTAGAGGCACCCATCATGAACCAACACCAACAACTAGTGCATGCAAATGGTATTAATAATGCTATGGCTAAAATGTGGGACATACAACATATTGAGAAACCCTGCGTGCTCAATATCGGCCACCCACTTCATCGTTTCAAGTCTTGTAACGCCTGCCTCCTCATAATAGATTGTCTTCAATTATTTACTAGGTTCCAATTGTGGAAATTTCTCATGATCACCCAAATCCCAATTCTCCATCTTCAGAAATGGTACCTGAGCCAATAAGTTACCCTAAATGGGCACTTCCTCTAGTAGCAACGGAGTGAATACCTTGAATTTCACAGAGTTAGGATCCCTAGTTACTTTTGCTGTTGGTTTTCGTCAAGGTATATATGACAGCAACTGAGAAATTGGCTCTGTGCCTTCTGCATTGATATCCTCAATCCACACATTCATCTCTTCTTAGTCCAAGTCCTAGGGTCCCATAGGCTGCTAGTTTTAATCCATACGATCCTTCTTCCTCTGCTCAGTTGGGATATTCCACGATGATTGCCGAACTGGGGGCTGCTATGGCTTTTTCTGTTTTTTCTCTCCTGCTGCGGAGGAAGTAGGCTTTGGCCTTAGCGACCTGGGTGTTGTAGCAAGGACTAGAGGTGTTGTAATCATGATGTTTCCTACCCCTCTCTTCAATAATTCTTGCTCAACTTCTGCCCAACTCAGGTAACTAGACATACAACAATACACTCAGCTCTTTAAGTGCAACAACACATAACAAATTCTCAAGAAGAAAAGTGGCCAAGTGTGGAGTGGGGTGCGATATTTATAGTTCGATTTGAATTCCAACTATCTGCTCCCCTGTAAATCTTTCTCATAAATGCAATTTTGGTGGCAGATTCTCCCATATTTGCACCTTAAGTGCACTTCCCCCTATCCTTTTAACGGAAAAATAGTTGTCAAATCAACTGTAGCTACTCCAAAGGTCACTTTTTGGGCAAGATGCGTGGAAATCTTCCTTGTGGTGCAACTACCTCATCACATCTTCCATTTGTGCGCTCTTTTAAGATATCGTGCAACCTTTCTTCGTCGATAAAATTCTTCCTTGGCAAAGTAGCTTATAGTCCTGCGCTTTCTTTCAACTGCCAAAATCACTAAAAGTTTCCTAAGTCCATGTAGTCATTGCGCAGCAGTGGGATCATCCCTATAAACCTTTAGCCTACTCCCATTAATCTTGCCTGGAAATACTTCCCCATTCAGCTTCATGAGTTGAACTGCGCCACCATCTGAAATTCCCTTAATTACATATGGTCCCAGTTAGTGCATCTAAAACTTCCCTGGAAATTTGGTAAACTTGTTGTCATACATTAGTACCAAATCGTCATTTTTGAAGGTGCGCTGCTTCATGTGAGGATTGTGCCATGCCTTTTCTCTAGAGTTTTGCACCTGTTGATGAAAGCCAGTCAAAAAGTGGTCTTCCTCTAATGCCAGCAACTGCGTGAGTCATTCCTCCATGACATCACGATCTTCCATCTCGGTTACTATTGCGATTCTTAGGCTCGACACTATGTATTCCATCAACATTACTCATTCTTGTCTGTAAACTAGTCGAAAGGGTGTTTTACTAGTTAATTTCTTACAGGTAGTCCTATATGCCCATAGAACTGCTGGTATGCACACATCCCAATCTTTCCTATTAAAATTATAGAACTTTGTAAGGACATTCTCCAATATCTTGTTAAAAGCTTTGACAGTGCCATTTTCCTACGGGTGATATGGGATACTCTTTTGATGGTACATTGGGAACTCTTCTGTTAAACTACAATTGTCTTATTCAGGAAGTGTGACCCTCTATCACTCATCAAAATCTTCAGGCATCCAAAAATTGACAAAATAAACTAAAATATGAACTTCACAGCAGTGTCCACACTGCAATCCTTCATAGGTTGTGCCTCGGCCCACCTAGTTAAGTTTTATGTTATGGTGATAATATAACATGCTCCCATATTTTTTCCTGGTTGTTGAATAGGTAAAACAAATTCAATTTCCCATTTATCAAAAGCTTGTAACGCGACTTTTGGATTTAATGGAATTTCATCCCTTCGCGGTGGTCTCCCAGTCCTTTGACACACATTGCATGCACTGCAGTATTCCTTGGAATCCTTATGTACAGTTGGGCATCATAATCCTACGCGTAGGATCTTCTGCGCAATATCCTTGCTTGCATAGTGTCCTCCAATGACACCACCATGTGTTTAAGCTATATTACTGTGTCTTCCATATTCGGGCACCTATCGGTGTAGAACTTCATCTGATCCCATCTTATATAGTTGCCTTGAGATCACAGAAAAATCGGTAGCCTTGACAACTAGTTCCTTCTTTTTCTACGTCGTATAACCTTTAGGAGCTATGCCAGTAGATAAAAATGCAATTATGTGTGCAAAATGCTCATCCACAACCCTGACAGCAAAGAGCTGCATGTTAGGTAATCCTTCCTCAATATTTTTAGCCTCTTTGCCATTTTCGATCTGAGAAAGGTGGTCTGGTCCAACATTCAATCTCCCGAACTTCAATATTGCTTCAAAATAATATTCTTGGAAAAGGAGAAACCATCTACATATTTCCCCCCCCCCCCCAACACTTGCTTATTGACTAGGTACTTCAAAGCAGAATGGTCCATGTACATCGTAAAGTGCACACCTAGTAGATAATGCCTGAACTTCTTTAGTGCATAAACCATGGCCAAAACTTCGTGCTCTATGGTTGAGTAGTTCCTTTTACCCTTAGATAGTTTCCAACTGGTGTTGGAAATCAGGTGATCAATATCTCTTGCCCCTGGTTGTGTTAAGACGACTCCCAATTCTATGCAAGGTGCATCCACATGTACATGAAATTGTTTCTTCCAATCGGAGAATACTGGGATGTTGGAAATAATACTGAGAGGGGGGGGGGGGTGAATCAGTATTATCAGATCAACAAAACTTTTTCAATGCTCAGAAACATATACGCTACTTTAGTTAAGTGAACCAGCGTGTACACGCTACTGTGTCTAAAGAAAACAGCATATAACTAGAAAACTTATAATTCAGTTAGTTTATCTTTAGTTAAGTGCATCAGGTCATTATTCACCATATTAAGAGTAAACAGGTGCAGTATAACATAACAGATCATCACACAAAAGCCATACACATGAACACCATGATATAAGGTGGAAACCCAATGTGGGTGAAAACCACCTGCTGCAAGTCGTCTCTATCTTTCTTTAATAAGAATTTCAGTTTACAATCTTTTGTACTGGTGCATCCTTATGCCAGTACGCAGGCTACAACCTGCAGAAGGCTTCAACCTTCTCTCGTTCTCCAATCTTCCTTGGAAGGGAGCTCCAACCCCCTTTGCTCTTGTGCGAGCTAAGATACTAGTACGTAGGTGCTGGCCTACAATCTTCTTTCCTTCAGGTACCACTTTTCATCAATTTTCAGACTGGATACTCCTGAACACACATCAGACTACAGAACTCTGCAATAACAGCCAGATCCAGCTGCAACCCAAAAATCAAGCTCCAAAAGATATACGCTACTACTATGAAAGCAACCCGCGTATACACGCGGTTTTACCAAAGACAACCTGCGTACAGATCTAAAAATACTTTTACATAACTTGCAGCTGTACCAGATTTCAGTTATACCCAGAACATAACATTGCGTCAGTATGCAGATCTAGAAATTCGCATAATCAACCATATAAAGATAGTTCATTTCAAACCATTTGATCCCGATCTCTCCTTAGATCTTGTTCTCCATCAACCGATGAGATCTCTCCTTAGCTCAGATCAAGCAATACACCATCAACCAATAACCTGCATACTGGATCTAATACTTCATCAGATATTCAAGACATTTCAGATACCTTTGCCTAATGATCTTCTTCTCCTTATATAGCCTTAGGCCTTGCTCAATACCACGATCCAAAACCATAGAAATCCAAAACCATCAACTCAACACTAGGGATCGACACGTTCGTTGAGACACCATGGTCCGAAACCATAGGCACAACTTCCAAGGAATAACCGCCACGGACCAAAAAAGAGTTTTCCACATACACGCGCTTTTACTGAAGCCAACCTGCGTGTACATGCGACTTGGGCTTGATGAACCTGCGTATATGAATTTTCTCTTCTTCATCAATTCCTTGTTGTTGACCTTCTGCACTATGATTTGTTATCAGTGAGGTTTGCCATCAAGGACAACACTTGTCTCATAATGCCAACAATCTCCCCCTTTGGACTTGATGGCAACCCCAAGATCCTTAGAATCATTCTCCCCCTTTGTCATCAAGGGCAAAGGGTTGTGCTCCCCCTGAGTACATGCTGATGCTGTGCTGAACATGCTCCCCCTGACTGTAGGCAAGATCTGCAAACGAACCAAGACTTATACATCATAAGGGACCTTCCTATCACCAAAATACTCAATGCATGCATCCATACTCCCAACCAAGAGGAGATACATCAGAAATATAATAACCAATAACAATACATCATTCATCCATCCCAGGCATAGTGGGGAAATCAACATAGGCCGTTACATGACCTTGACACCATAAAAGAGATGTCACAGAAGAGATACATGGCATAGAGACAACAAATCTAGACCAAGACTTATGAAAGTCACAAGCAGCATTTAAGATTTCCTTCTGAGCTCCTTCTCCTGAAACAAATAATAGATGTGTACTAGAACCAAAAGCATCTAAATGCCAACAATGCTTTATGAAACTTGAATCTGCTCCCCCTGAACCTGTGCCTGCTGCTCCCCTGGAACCTGTGCCTGAAGAATTCTGGCATACCCATCTCAGACCTTCTCCGACCAGAGTCTGCCCTTGCTGTTCAGAACTCCATATACGCGACTTCTCCTGCAGAAAACAGCGTATGCACGCGGATATGCTTTCTGCAACACGCGTACGCCATACACGCGACTTTCCCAGCATAGATCGGCGTATATACGCGGATATCCCTTACATAACTTGCGTATACCAACTTTTCTGTAGAACAGACAAGCTTCAACAGCAGGATGAAGCATCAACTACTCCCAGCTTTTGTCTGAGATATTCAAAAGTTTCCCTGGGCAGTGGTTTTGTGAGAATGTCAGCAACTTGTTCCTTAGAAGGAACATACTCCAACTTGACCTTCTGCTCAAGCACTTGTTCCCGAAGAAAATGGTACTTGATTGGTATGTGCTTGGTCTTTGAGTGCATGACTGGATTTTTTGAAATGTTGATTGCACTTGTATTATCACATAAGATAGAGACTGGTGGAGTGCAGGTGATTTGAAAATCCTGCAAGGTCTGCATCATCCAAAGAAGTTGTGTGCAAAAAGATGCCGCAGCCACATATTCTGCTTCAGCTGTAGATAAGGCAATTGAGCTCTGTTTCTTGCTGAACCAAGATACTAATCTGGAGCCCATAAAGAATGCACCACCACTTGTGCTCTTCCTGTCATCCACGCTTCCGGCCCAATCTGCATCTGTATAAGCATGAAGAGTGAGATCTGTATCTCTAGGATACCATAAGCCATAATTTTGTGTCCCTTGAAGATATTTGAAAATTCTCTTCACTGCCTGAAGATGAGTCTCCTTTGGATTTGCTTGAAATCTTCCAACTATTCCGACTGCATGCATGATGTCTGGTCTGGTACCTGTCAAATAAAGCAAACTCCCAATCATGGATCTATAAGTTGGTTGATGAACTGCTGCTGATTCATCATTTGCATTGAGGCTACATCTTGTAACCATAGGTGTACATACAGGTTTTGAATCTTCCATGCCATACTTCTTCAAGATCTGCTTGAGGTACTTGGTTTGAGACAAGAAGATACCTCCTTCATTTTGTTGGATTTGCAATCCAAGAAAGTATGTCAATTCTCCAAGAAGTGACATTTCAAATTCTTTCTGCATAACCAAGGCAAAGTTTTGACTCATAGTCTCTTCATTGCTGCCAAAAATAATATCATCAACATAAACAACAAGTATTAGCAATTTGTTATTTTCAACTTTTATATAGAAATTGCTATCTGCTGATCCTTTTGAAAAGCCTTGTTGGTGAAGATATTTGTCCAACCGATAGTACCAAGCCCTTGGAGCTTGTTTGAGACCATAGAGAGCCTTTTTCAATCTGCATACAAGGTTTGGATCATTCCCAAGAATGAAACCATCTGGCTGCTCAATATAAACTTCTTCTTCTAAGTCTCCATTTAGAAAGGCTGATTTCACGTCCATTTGAAATACCTTGAAATTTTGAAAACTTGAGAGAGCAAGGAACATTCGGATGGCCTCAAGTCTTGCAACAGGAGCAAAAGTCTCTTCAAAATCTATCCCTTCTTGCTGCGCATACCCTTTACAAACAAGTCTGGCCTTGTTTCTAATTACTTCTCCATTTTCATTCAATTTATTCTTGAAGACCCATTTTGTCCCTATGACATTCTTATCTTTTGGTCTAGGAACCAGTTCCCAAGTGTTGTTCTTTTCTATCTGCTCAAGTTCTTCATCCATTGCCTTGACCCAACATTCATCTTTGCATGCTTCTTTCACATTTTGTGGTTCAGTGGAAGATAGTAATGCCAAATAGCTTGAAGCTTCTGCAATTCTTCTTCTTGTTTGTATTCCTGCTTCTTTCTGCCCCACAATATGAGATTCTGGATGATTCTTTTGAACATATCTGGATGGAGTCTTCTCTTCTATTCATGTCTGCTCCTCTGGTTCTTCTTGAGGTTCTTCCTCTTCTTGAGGTTCTTCTTCTTCATCATTCTGCCTTTGAGGATAGTCTTCATCTTCTTCAATGTCTTCACGATGAATTTGCCTAGGAATGTATCCCTTCTCATCAACCACTACATCAATGCTATCCACAATTCTCCCAAGTCTTTTATTGTAGCATTTGTATGCTTTGCTATATGGAGAATAACCAAGAAGAATACCTTCATCTGCTCTTGGTTCAAGTTTTCCAAGTTGCTCATCAGTATTCTTAACATAACATTTGCTCCCAAAGATTTTGAAGTGCTTCACCGAAGGAGTCTCACCACTCCAGAGCTCATGAGGTGTTTGAGTGCTGTTTACCTGGACATTTGTTTTGTTAAGAATAATAACAGCAGCATGTGCAGCTTCACCCCAGAAAGTTGCGGGAGTACCTGATTCATCAAGCATAGCACGAGCCATTTGTTGGATTGTTCTGTTCATTCTTTCCACTACCCCATTTTGTTGAGGAGTTCTAGCTGTAGAGAATTCTCTTCTTATCCCATGTTCTTCACAGAAATCGAAAAATTCGTTTGAGGTAAACTCCCCACCTCTGTCAGATCTGAGGCACTTAATTTTGTGTCCTGATTCATTTTCAACCAAGGCTTTGAAGGATTTGAATTTTTCGAATGCTTCATCTTTGTGCTTCATAAGTCCTAACCAGACAAACCTAGAGAAATCGTCAATGAATAATATCAAGTATTCTTCTCCTCGAGGTGTTCTTTTTCTGAATGGACCACATGTATCTGTATGTACTAGCTCAAGAGGCATGCTAGCTGATCCTTCCTTCTCTGGAAAGTTAGTTCTGGTTTGCTTTCCAAACTGACAAGATTTACATATAGTGTTGTCTGGAATTTTGATATCTGGAAGGCCACGAACTGCCTGATATTTGCATGCTTTCCTTATTTTTGAAAAGCTTAGATGCCCCAACCTTCGATGCCGTAGCCAGTGTTCATCATCCTTGCTCAAATAGCATTGTTGTCTTTCCTCAAAGGTATATAGATTATTTGGAGTCCTTCTTCCCTTGAGCATTGTTTCACCTGTATCAAGATTGTGAACACAACATCCATTTGATCTAAATATTACCTCTGTTCCTTGATCGCACATCTGACTGACACTCAGAAGATTATGCTTCAATCCATCAACATATAAAACATTTCCTGCTTTGACCTTCTCTTTCAATGGAGCAACACCTTTTCCTTTTATGGCTGCAGAGATATCGTTTCCAAAAGAAACTTTCTTCCCCTTTTCTAATGCGGTATATGACTCAAGCTTTTCTTTGTCCCCTGTCATATGCTTCGAACAACCACTGTCAATGTACCATATACTTTCTTGACCTTCTGCATAAAAGGCTATCCCACATCTTTCTGGTTGCGGTTCCTTTATTCTCCATGTTCTGACATTTGAAGTTTGTTCCTTCTGAGTTGTCTTCCGGAACCTGCTCCTGCATTCAGAGTCTTCATGACCAAAGTTATTACAAATAGAGCATTCAACTTCATTTTCAAGAACCGAAAAGTTGTTATAAGTTCTCTTCATGGTTTCAGTCATTCTCCCTTGCTTTTGAGCTTCCCTAGTCATGATTGTCTTGTAGGCAACACATTGAGCTGCTTTGTGACCGAAGTTATGGCAATAAAAGCATTGGCCATTAAAGAAACTTCTGCGATAATCAGATCTATCATCCAACCGATTGTAGCTTCTATTCACATTCATTCTTGGAGCAAATTGGGAAGATTTTACCTGTGGCTGATTGTAGCTTCTGTTTGTCCTTAAGATGGATTGCCCCTGATAGTTTCTGTATGCAATTCGTCCCTGCTTTACCTGATGGTCTTCATTGTGCTTTTGCTCATTTCTTCTTGCTGCATCAAGATAACTTTTAGAGGTAGAGGCTTGAGATGTTTCTCCATTATATCCCAGACCTGTCTTGATCAGAGGAGATCGCTGCACATTGATAATCTCATCCAAGGTTTCAGATCCTTTAACAAATTTGAGATTAATAGTTTTTGTTTTCTCAATCTCTTTTCTAAGACCAGCAATTTCACCTTCTAATTTTTCAAGATGTCTTTCCTTTTCATCAATTTGAAATTGTAGAGTATCAATGATCATATTCTTCTCTTCTATACATCTCTTAAGTCTAGTAATTTCTTCATGAAAATAATCCACATCTATAGCATCCATATATTCATCATCTTCAAATGCCATTAACAATTTATATTCATTACCTCGTTCATCTTCATCACTGTTTGATAGACCATCACTATCTTCATGAGTGTAGTAGCTTTTCTTATTTGCACTTTGTTTCTTGTTCCATCTAGCGGGTTCCTTTCCTTTATCCTTATAAGGACATTTTGCAGCATAATGACCTACTCTTCCACAAGCAAAGCATTTAAAAGGCAACTTACCTCTGAACCTTCCAGAACCCCTTTGAAGATTTCTGACAAAGTTTGATTCTTCTTCTTCTTCTGGGACGTGGCTTGCTTCATAATAATCTCCTTTCCCTGATGCCTTGAAAGCAGCTTCTCTTCTGTCTGATGGACCTCCCTTTCTCATTTCATAAGCAGTTAGAATTCCATGTAGCTGAGACATAGTAAGAATTCGTAGATTTTCTTTTTCTTCTATTGCAAATACTTTAGATTCAAACTTGGGGGACAATGATCTTAGAACCTTTTCAACCATTATTGCCTCTTTTATTTCTTCACCCAAATTTTTCACACAATTAACAATCTCATCTACCCGAAGAAAATAGTTAGCCACACTTTCATCATTATACATCTTGAGAGTCTCATATTGAATCCTGAGAGTTTGAAGTTTAGCACGCTTTACCTGTTCATCTCCTTCATAGCTCGTGACAATTTTGTCCCATATCTCTTTTGCGGATTTGTAGTGCATTACCTTCATGAATTCTGTTTGGGATATACATCCTAATAGGGTATTGACTGCTTTCACATTTGTTTCATACTTCTTTTTCTCAGCTGCATCTGTAGGAGTAGCTGAAGGAAAAGTGTAGCCTGTTTCTACGATATCCCAAACTTCTGTACCAAGAGATTGAAGATAGGCAGTAACTCTTACCTTCCAATAATTGAAGTTTGTCCCATCAAAAACCGGTGGCCTGATTGATGCTTCTCTCTCATAGTTTCTCATGATGAACGATCTACCTTCAAGCGATCAAGCTTCTCTGAAGGACCTGCTCTGATACCAATTGTTGGAAATAATACTGAGAGGGGGGGGGTGAATCAGTATTATCAGATCAACAAAACTTTTTCAATGCTCAGAAACATATACGCTACTTTAGTTAAGTGAACCAGCGTGTACACGCTACTGTGTCTAAAGAAAACAACGTATAACCAGAAAACTTATAATTCAGTTAGTTTATCTTTAGTTAAGTGCATCAGGTCATTATTCACCATATTAAGAGTAAACAGGTGCAGTATAACATAACAGATCATCACACAAAAGCCACACACATGAACACCATGATATAAGGTGGAAACCCAATGTGGGTGAAAACCACCTGCTGCAAGTCGTCTCTATCTTTCTTTAATAAGAATTTCAGTTTACAATCTTTTGTACTGGTGCAGCCTTATGCCAGTACGCAGGCTACAACCTGCAGAAGGCTTCAACCTTCTCTCGTTCTCCAATCTTCCTTGGAAGGGAGCTCCAACCCCCTTTGCTCTTGTGCTAGCTAAGATACTAGTACGTAGGTGCTGGCCTACAATCTTCTTTCCTTCAGGTACCACTTTTCATCAATTTTCAGACTGGATACTCCTGAAGCACAACATTACAATCTGAAGACCATGATTCATTCACAAATTCATTCACAAATCATATAAAACAACCAATACTAGCATCATCAATCTTTGAATCACTGAACCACTGAAACCCTGTCAAACCCAGTCACCAGAACACAGAGCAGACTACAGAACTCTGCAATAACAGCCAGATCCAGCTGCAACCCAAAAATCAAGCTCCAAAAGATATACGCTACTACTATGAAGGCAACCCGCGTATACACGCGGTTTTACCGAAGACAACCTGCGTACAGATCTAAAAATACTTTTTCATAACTTGCAGTTGTACCAGATTTCAGTTATACCCAGAACATAACATTGCGTCAGTATGCAGATCTAGAAATTCGCATAATCAACCATATAAAGATAGTTCATTTCAAACCATTTGATCCCGATCTCTCCTTAGATCTTGTTCTCCATCAACCGATGAGATCTCTCCTTAGCTCAGATCAAGCAATACACCATCAACCGATAACCTGCATACTGGATCTAATACTTCATCAGATATTCAAGACATTTCAGATACCTTTGCCTAATGATCTTCTTCTCCTTATATAGCCTTAGGCCTTGCTCAATACCACGAGCCAAAACCATAGAAATCCAAAACCATCAACTCAACACTAGGGATCGACACGTCCGTCGAGACACCATGGTCCGAAACCATAGGCACAACTTCCAAGGAATAACCGCCACGGACCAAAAAAGAGTTTTCCACATACACGCGCTTTTACTGAAGCCAACCTGCATGTACACGCGACTTGGGCTTGATGAACCTGCGTATATGAATTTTCTCTTCTTCATCAATTCCTTGCTGTTGACCTTCTGCACTATGATTTGTTATCAGTGAGGTTTGCCATCAAGGACAACACTTGTCTCATAATGCCAACATGGGATTGGCACCGTAACCATCCTCTCCTTGAGAGTATCCAAGATCTTCTGACAATCATCATCCCAGAAAAATGTAACATCCTTCTTTAACAACTTCTCCATGGGTGCAGTGATCTGTGCATATGCCTTAATAAACTTCCTATTGTACCTGATATGACCCAATGTCACACGTAACTGCTTTGTGTTCCTATGGGGCTCCAGATTGATAATAATGACAATCTTAGTAGGGTCTACCAGAAATCCCTTCTTACAGACAATGTGCACTAACATATTCTGTAAGGTACACATAAAATGCATTTCTTTAAGTTTAGAGATCTGATATTTCCTACATTTATCCAACATTAGGCACAGACTAGAGATGTGCTGCTTGACCAGCCAAAACATTGTCCAACCATCAAAGTAGACTTCCAAAAACTTCTAAATAAACTCATTGAACGTTGTGACAACCACCCTAGAGAAAATTGCAGGAGAATTTTTGAGTTCAAAAGGCATAACTATATACTGGAATGACCCCCATTCTGTAGCAAAGGTGGTCTTTCTTCTATCCTCTAGCGCGATCTTAATTTGGTGCTATCACGAGAATCCATCTGTAAATGAATAATCTTCCTGTCCACCAACATTCTCGAGAACTTCATCTGTAAACAACGTAGGGAATGGATCATGGACATAAGCATCATTTAACTTCCACAGATCTACGCAAATCCTAATATCGCCTTTTGTTTTCTTCTTTTAGATCAACATAGGACTGACCCACTCAGATTCTTCTACAGGCTCGATTATTCCGGCCATGAGCACTTTATCGAGTTCCTCTCATACCTTTTCCTTGTATTTTGGTTTCAACTGATATGGGCACTTCTTAATTGGCTTCACATCAGGTTTTAAATTGATCTTCATCACCCCCAAATATCCTACTATCCCTTTCAAATCAGAGAAATAGGTTGGAAATAAATCTTGAGATTCATGTAATAATTCAGATACCTTATCCACTGTATCTTCATCCCAATAGTTGCCAATGCTCGCAAATTTTGGTTCTTCTTCTGAACCAATGTTCACCTACTTTGTGTGCACCAATTGCAAAGGTTCACCAACTTCACGTTGTCCCCCTAATTCAAGGATATTAAAATTTCACGGATCCTCATCAACTTCTTCCATTGTAACATTGTAACATTCTAAAACATGTTGCAACGGCATACTCCATTCAGTCCGTACCCACGTAATAGGTTTGACATGTGTTCAGAAGATTTTTGCTTTAATTTCCTGAAGTGCTTTATCAATGCATGTGAACCCATCTTAAAAAATGAATGTCAGCAAGAAAATTTCTTTCATCTCATCCTAGTTAGCGGTCTTTTGTCGCAGCTCTATTTCTAAATACCAGTTCTTCAGGATAACCTATAGGGTATGAATAAAGATATGCACCCACTCAGGTTGAGGTATCTCACCCCATGCCTTAGTCCACCGCACCAGATGTTCATGCTGATCATCCTTCCCTGTGTATTTTTTAGTGATTCGAGTGTTCGCATAGCCAAATCTTAATCACATCATTCGACGATATTCCTTCCAGTTAGAAAAATTATCCATGTGCGTACCCCACAATCTTGCAGTTGTAGCTCTTAACGCTAGATCTAAGGCCTGGAACCAATGTTCCTCTGGTACATCCCTTTAAAAATGTTCAAGAAATATATTGACATCACCTAAGCCATCATAATAAGGTAACTTACATACCTTAGTAGATACACAACATAGCAATTTTGTAAGACGATTACATCTCAGCATAGAGACCTCATGCAATTGATTATGCCAGTTTTCTAACTCTTCATCTCAATCCAATTGGCAGGAGTTGTCCTTCTCCCAACTGATCCTTCCATCCACAGTAGGATTGATCCAATATTCATTTCATGCAGTTAACTTATAGATGTGCTCAATATTGTCATCTTCATAATAGCCACGGTTCGGTTCTGTGTATCGCGCACCTTCAGCTGGATCCAACAAGACAATTACTCGAAGTTCATTCTTTTCAAATACAATGCTTCACTTCTTTAAGTTAATGATTGCATTCATGTCAAAGTCCCAATCAATCCCAAGCTATGATGTGTATCGATTACTGTCATTGGCGATCTCAATAACTTCAAAATTAGCCACTGCTCTTACACCTTCGATATCTATAGTTATTCCATGCAAGTTCCCCATTGGAATTATCTTTTGTTGCTTCGCCGTGTGCATTTCAATTGGCGACCACTGTAACTTAGGCTTTCCCATAAGTTCCCAAGTCTACTTCGGTAATACATTAGCATCGGAGCCCAAGTATAGGATTATCTTATCCATTTCGAAATCATCGATCTGTGCAGTTAGATGCATCTCTCTACCTTTTCTTTTCTTGCTTTGGTTTACCTTATTGACTGCATGTTGTCCTGGTAATGGCTTATCCATGCTGACGTAGTTATCTATTAGTTCTTGCAGTCCCTCTACATCCTTCTTATCCCGTAGGAAATTCATGCAGGTTTTCATAAATGATTTCAATACTGTGGGATCTTAATCTTGGGTTGTAGGAGAATCTTCATATTTCTCCTTTCACGATACTATCGGTATCATGCTTTGAGATGTAGAAGCACCTAGACTCATAAAATTCTTTCTTGCCTCCATGAATGCCTCTTTTTCTTTATGTAAATCAAACTCATCATTCTTCTCACCGGATTTTCAGAACCATGACTTTTTTTTGGTTTTTTGCCTTCAATCTTGTCTTCACCGGTGGCTACACTGTTTCGCTTGACTATGTTGACACTGGGATCATCTTTGTGCGGCTCAGATCTCATCATTTGAATATTATGTGTCGGTTTCTAGTTCTTCTTCTCCTTCATCTTTGCTATTAAGATCGGGAAGTGTTCTATAACATGATGAAATTGAAGATAGTATTCATATGAAGGGTGTGTTGGAATCGGACAGTCACATGCAAAGTGTCTGTCGGTTTTAACCCCATACATAAATTACCTACATATGAATTCTAAAAAATAGAAAATAAACAATGGTGAGAGGATAAAACATAAAAGAAATATACAAAGATATTTCCCCTAGATACCAAAACTGGGACTACCATATTGATTTTTCATTATATTCCTTTCAATGTTACAATACATATATATACATGCTGAAGCATCCATAAACCCCAATCCATTAACCCTAGATTAGAACATAACAGTAGTTCCCTCGACCAGTTCTACAAAATACCATGGATATAAAACCATCATGCCCAAAACCATGTGTGAAATCCATGCACAAAACCATAGGTAGGTCTGCATGTGGGGTAGTCGTGGAGAGAATATAACACACACCCAACATTCTCCCACTTGTTATTTTCTTTCCAGGGCACAGGAGAGCTTAGTCATTAATCCAAACCTGCAACGCCCATTGTTTCTCTACACCAAGAGAACTTCAATGTGCTCATAGACTTTTTCAATGCATCTACAGTATTCTTCAAAGTGTCCAACTTTACCAGCAACACCTTTTTATCCTCAACCATATCCCTCACAAAGTGATACTAAACATCAATGTGCTTTGTCTTTGAATGATAATCAGGGTTCTTTGCCAAGAAAATTGCACTTTGGCTGTCACAATCTATTCTTATAGCTTGTTGTGCTAAACCCATACTTGAACACAATCTATGCAACCAAACTGCTTCCTTGCTTGCATGAGTGGCTACCATGTATTTTGCCTATGTAGTAGAAAGTGCCACTACAGATTGTCTCTTACTCATCCAATTGACTACACCTCCAAATAGGTTAAACACATACCCACTTGTAGATATTGTTTGATTCGGATCTCAAGAATAGTCTGCATCAACAAAGCCACGAATGTCCAAAACTCTATCCAATCCTAGTCATCCTTGGTAACACAAACCATAATCACTAGTGGCATGCAAATACCTAAAAAACCGCTTCAGTGCAGTCCAATGCTCCTTCGCTGGTTTTGACATAAACGATTATGTGTCTCAGATTCAATATTGCTAAATGTATTAGGGGAAGCTTTGGTAGAGGCTTTGTGGGAAAAGTTAGGGAATTTATACCAATCTAAGTCTCTGGTGAATAAACTATTCCTACAGAAGGAAAAAAATGTATAACCTGAGGATGAAAGATGGAGACTCGGTGACAGAGCATCTGAACGCATTTAATACTATGGTAATCCAGTTATTATCTGTTGATATTAAATTTTAGATGAAGATAAGTGCATCAATTTGTTGTGTTCTCTACCATATTCATGGGATAGTTTGGTTGTTGCAATAGGTAGCAATGCAACTGCCTTGCAGTTTGATGAAATAGTCTTATCCTTGCTATCGGAGGAGATGAGAGGGGAAAATATGGAGGGCCATAATGTTGATACCTTGTCTATAAGAGGACATTCTTAGAATAGAAACAACAATAAGTCATCGAGCGGTAGATCTAAATCTAAAGGGAGATCTAAATCTCCGAGAAAACCTGTAAAGATGTGCTGGAAATGCGGAAAGGAAGGGAACTTCAAAAGGTACTGTAAAGCTCCTGAGAAAGGAAAGGGATTCGATGATGCTCCTTCTTTCAAGGTGAAAACCACCTCAGATGAAGATGGGGATGTGTACTTGGCTTCTTCTTCAAGTACACATGTAGATCATCAAGCATGGTTGATTGAGTCAAGTGCATCCTTTCACTTCACTCCCCATAGAGAGTGGTTCTTTGAGTATGAGAAATATGATGGTGGTGATGTCTCCTTAGTGGATGATAGGAAGGTTAGAATCATTGGTCGCCGAAAATTCAATTTGAAGTTGCAAGGTGGAAGGATTAGAACACTTTTGGGCGTTCTACATATTCTTGCATTGGCCAGAAATCTGATTTATGTAAGCAAGCTATATGATGCATGTTTAAGAACAATATTCAAGAAAGATCCCTGCAAGATGGTTTGGAGAGAAATGGTATTAATATGGGGAGTTTATATTGGAATTCTATACAAGCTTCAAGGTAGCATTGTTATTGATGGGTGCAACAGTTCTGTGGTTCCTGAAAGTGGAGCAGAAAATCTAGTTGTCTTTGGAGAAAATACCATACTATGGCATCAAAGGCTTGAACATATTGGAGAGAAGGGACTTCAAATACTTCATAGTAATGGTATGATAGAAGGTATGTCTAAATACTCTCTCGATTTGATTTCTATGAAAATTGTGTATATGGGAAGCAGAATCAGGTGAGTTTCCTCTCTGGTGGTAAGAGGGCGAAACAAATATTAGAGCTTGTGCACAATGATGTGTTTGGACTTGTGTCGGTTCCAACACTAGGAAAGTATATGTACTATGTATCATTTATAGATTATTTCTCAAGGAATACATGGATATATTTCCTTAGGAAGAAACTTGAAGTATTTGACAGGTTTAAATAATTTAAGGCTCTGGTTTTCCACCAGACAGAGAAGAAGATAAAGGTGATGATGATAGATAATGGTGGAGAGTTTTGCAAGAAGGAATTTGAAGAGTTCTGTAAGACGTGTGGTATAACACGGCAAAATACTACTCCATACACACCTACGCAAAGTGGAGTTGTAGAAAGAATGAAAAAAACATTGATGGAAAGGGAAAGAATCATGCTCAGTGGTGACGGGTTAGGACAAGAATTCTGGGAAGAGGCGGTGGAGATTGCATGTTAACTGGTCAACAGATCACCTTCATAAGACTCCACAAGAGGCATGGACTGGTAAGAAACCTTCTCTTTCACATCTGAGGGTATTTGGATGTGGTGCATATGTACATGTTCCAAAGGAGAAAGGAACAAAGTTGGATAGTAAATCTGAAAAGTGCATCACTATTGGGTATAAGGATGGTTTAAAAGGTTATAAGCTTTGGAACCCAGAAACAATGAAGGTTGTGTAAAACCAAGATGTGGTGTTTAGGGAGGTAAAATATGTTATTAAACATGAATTCCCACCGAAGGAACCTGAGAAGATAGAGTTTGGGCTAAATGAGGAAGAATCAGACTCTACAACAGAAGAGGAATCAAAATATGAAGAGCCACAAACTCCTTCTGTGAGAAGATCAGTTCGAGAAAGAAGGCAACCAAAAAGGTTTAGTCCATCTACTTTCTTTTCAAATTTGTCTTTATCTATCACTGATGATGATCCCAGAACTGTGAGGGAAGCAAAAAGATTCAGAGGATGAAAAACTATGGAAAGAGGCCATGGTTGATGAAATGGCAACTTTACACAAATATGAGGCTTCAGATCTGGTGGAGTTGCTAGCTGGAAGGAAATCCATTGGCAACAAATGGGTGTTTAATAAGAAGACAAATGTAGAAGGCAAGGTGGAGAAATACAAAGCTCAGTTGGCAGCAAAAGGTTATTCCCAAGTGCCGGGAATTGATTTTGGTGATATTTTATCTCTTGTTGACAAGGTAGCTTCTATTAGATTACTTTTATCTATTTCTACTACTTTTAATTTTGAGGTAGACAAGATGGATGTGAAGACAACATTTCTTCACGGGGATCTAGAAGAAGAAATCTACATGAAGCAAACTGAAGGCTTTGCAGTGAAGGGTAAGAAAGAACTGGTATAGAAGTTAAACAAGTCTCTGTATGGGTTAAAACAGTCACCAAGGATGCAATGTTATAAATTTGATACATTTATACGAGGACTTGGCTTCACCAAAAGCAAAGCAAATCACTATGCTTATTTTAAATTAATTGGTGACCGTGTTATTTATCTGGTATTGTATGTGGATGATATGTTGTTGGTTGAAAATGATAAAGAAATTATTGAGGATTTGAAGACCCAGTTGTCCTCCAAATTTTACATGAAAGATCTTGGTGCTGCAAACTATATTTTGGGCATGGAAATTAAACGAGATTGGGCAAAGAGGAAGCTCTGGTTAAACCAGAGTAAGTATGTCGAGACAATACTATAGAGGTTTAATATGTAGGATAGTAAACCGGTGAAGGTTCCTATTTTTGTAGGTGTAAAGTTATCTGGTAAACAGTGTCCCAAGACATAAGAAGTGGAAGAGGACATGTCCCATGTTCCATATGCAAGTGTAGTCAGTAGCCTGATGTATTCAATGGTCTGTACTAGACGAGACATTGCACATGCAGAGGCATTATTGAGCAGGTTTATATCAAAACCGGGGAAGGAGCATTGGACAACAATGAAGCGGGTTTTCAGGTATTTGCATGGCACTAGTGTTTATGGTTTGTGCTACCAAGGAAGACCAAGATTGGATAGATTTTTGGATATTTGTGGCTTTTTTTATGCAAACTGGGCTAGAGATATGGTCAAATAAGATCAACAATTGGGTATGTGTTTAACCTATTTGGAGGTGCAGTCAATTCGATGAGTAAGAGATAGTATGTAGTGGCACTTTCAACTACAGAGGTAGAATACATGGCAACCATGCATGCCAACAAAGAATTAGTTTGGTTGTAGAGATCGTGTTCAAGTATGAGGTTAGTACAACGAGATATAAAGATATACTGTGATAGCCAAAGTGAAATTTTCTTGGCGAAGAACCCTGTTTATCATTCAAAGACAAAGAAAATTGATGTTCAGTATCATTTTGTGAGGGATATTGTTGAGGACAAAATGTGTTGCTGGTAAAGGTGGACACTTTGAAGAATACTACAAATGTATTGAAAAAGGCTGTGAGCACTGAGAGGTTCTCTTGGTGTAGAGCAACAATGGGCATTGTAGGGATAGATCAATGACTAATCTAGCCCCTTGTGGAAAGAAAACAATAAGTGGGAGAATGTTGGGATGTGTTATATTCTTTCCACGAATACCCCACACATAGGGGGGTCATAGGGGGGATGGTAGCCCCCCCTGTACATTGCGCCAAGAAATTTTTTTGGACCCTATTTTAGGTGGGCAGACCTACCTATGGTTTTGTGCATGGATTTCACACATGGTTTTGGGCATGATGGCTTCTTTTCCATGGTATTTTTCAAATCTGGTTAAGGGAACTACAATTATGTTCTAATCTAGGGTCAATGGATTGGGGTTTATGGATGCTTCAAAATGTGTATATATGTATTATAAAATTGAAAGGAACATAATGAAAAATCAATCTGGTAGTCTCGATTTTGGGATCTAGGGGAAAATATATATATATATATATATCTGTGTTTTATGTTTTATGATCTCGCCATTGTTTATTTTCTATTTTTAGAATTTGTATGCAGGTGTTTTCTGTACGGGGTTAAAACCTACATGGTTGAGGAAGAAATTTCAAGAGAAGGAAACCCAACCGGACACAATGACAAGCCTCTCCATGGAGGCACTACAATGTAGACTTGCATCCAAGTCTTATGCACTCTTTGTCAAATAACAATGGATGCAGTTCCAAATCAAGACATTAGCATAACATGGATCCATGCCATGTCAGGAATACAAGGCATTCATTGAGTTGTGTGACCAAAGTAGAATAGAAGCCAAATCCAAATTAGTTGACTTCTACCTTCATAACCTCACCTTAACTTATATGAATGTTTGGGATCCGAATTCAAAGTTGGGAGACCTGCAACTGATGGCCCTTGCATCTTGGATGAATCATGAGGAGGTGAAGAAAGTAATGGCAAAGGAAGAAAATGAACCCATCTATATCAGGGCAGAGCAGATAAGTCCCATGGCTGTAATTCAGTAATGATAACAACATCTCCAATGATGCTAAGCTAGCACCTAGATACCTTGCCGCCCAAGAGTAGGCCATCTCCCATTTTGAGGACACACTCTCACTATTAGGGACAGAGAGGCAAAAAGAACGTCAGAGAAGATGGAATGCCTTGCCACATAGTCTCTAGATCAGTGAGTATCACTCTCCTAAAAGGTTAAGGAATTCATTGGAAAGGACACCCCTATAAAAAAGTGCCATGCAAAGATTAAAGGTCATTTGGATTGGACTCAAGCTCAGTCCACCTTTGCTGTTGGGTTTAGAAGAAGGAAGGAATGAAGAAGAGGAAAGGAAGCGATGGAAAAACATAGATAAGTATGCATGCTTCTTTCCTCAAGAAGGAACACCATCTGTAGAACCTTGGGATGTCAGAGAGGCCACCAAGGCCATGAAAGACATGGACATAGATGACTGACTTGCTCAGAGGATGAGCAACAGTTTCAGTAGGGGGCTAATGATGAGGCTCATCAATAGGTATATCATAAGGGTCACAATGCCATCCTCCAGCTTATAACATTATCTTTTTCTCACATTTATCTACAAATTTTGTTATATTATGCTTAGTGTGAGGGGTAAAATTTGTGTTGCTATGTCATGTGGCCTAATATGTGTTAAATATAGGAGGTAGAGAAATTTCGAGATAATTTGAATGCAAGAGCTCGGAGTAGACAATGAAGAGAGATTCTAGGAGGTTTTCCACCTCTTTAACTCCTCCAACCAGTCAAATATCACCACTCTATCTATCATCAACTTGAGGTCATTGACATCCAAGCAGGACGAGGTAATTAGCAACCAAGCTAGTGCAATTCAAGGAAGATCAAATCCACCTTTCTCGAGATTGGGAGACAAACATCCCTATTTTCTAGGGTTATGTTGGTATCTACCCTTTTGTATAAATAAACATGCTAAGGAACTCATTAGAATTCAATTTTTTTTATTTTAGCCAAGAGGCTATTGAGCTCAAGCACTTGTGGCTGCTATTTTGATGATGTATTTGACATTTCTATAATGAGAATGAGAAGTTTTATGGGTAAAATATGCGTTGCTATGTCATGTGGCCTAATATGTGTTAAATATAGGAGTTGGAGAAATTTCGAGATAATTTGAATGCAGGAGCTTGGAGTAGACAATGAAGAGAGATTCTAGGAGGTTGTCCACCTCTTTAACTCCTCCAATCAGTCAAATATCACCACTCTATATATCATCAACTCGAGGTCATTGGCATCCAAGCGGGACAAGGTAATTAGAAAACAAGCCAGTGCAGTTCAAAGAAGATCAAATCCACCTTTCTTGAGTTTGGGAGACAAACATCCCTATTTTCTAGGGTTATGTTGGTAGCTACCCTTTCGAATAAATAAACATGCTAAGGAATTCATTAGAATTCAATTTTTTTTTGTAGCTAAGAGGCTATTGAGCTCAAGCACTCATGGTTGCTATTTTGATGATGTATTTGACATTTATGGAATGAGAATGAGAAGTTTTATTTTAATCCATCACTGAGTTAGTCTAGAGGGATGAAGCTCTTGGGTTTGGGCCCAACCCCAGTAGCTTAGGTCTTTCTTATGTATTTATATTTCTTTTAGATTATAATGTTGATCAGTTGTTGCAGTTCAATAGAGTATAATTCCTCAAAAAGTCTATGACTGTGGTCCCTATCTCATCTCTCTCATGGGAGCTTGATTAGAGGACTCCACCATCACAGCCCAAAAATAGTGAGTGATTTATTGTTTATGATTTCTTGGAAAGGTTTACATTTGGTATCTTTCTTCACATATGATTGTTGTAACTTATAAGGTAATTCATTGCATAGATCAAGTTCTTACAATTAGTTAGATACTTTCCAAATTCAATTAACCTTTTCCACCATTAATTGTAATATTTTTCAAATGAAAAAAGGTACAGGTGCATGTGATGTTGTAGGACTATTAGATTTGTAGGCAGGGGATATTTTCACCAACTCCACCTAGGAATTATCCACTCTATTTTGATGAATTCCAACCCATGTTCTTGATTTATATTTTTAGGTCACTATAAGAAAACCCTCTTAGCCCAAATTCATCCTTCCTGAAGTGTTGGGCTTGGCTAGGGGTGTTGGTCACCTTCCCTACATTCCCCACAACCTTCATCCATCTTTCCATCACTTCATCCCATCATCCTTACCCTCCAAACCTTCTTAGAAAACTTCCTGTAGCATTTCACGACTCCCTGTAGCAATACATGAATCATGTAGCAACTTCCTGTAACACACCTCTAGTAGCCTGTTTTTCCCCTGTTCTGACCTGTAATGCCATTATAGCTTAGTTTAGGAGTAGGTTGACCCCTCATCTTGAAATCCATGACCAGAGTTACCACCTAGGCCATTCCCTTCATTCCTTTTCCTCTCTTGAAAGAGAAAATAGCATTAGTTCCTTCATCCCAAATTTGGCGATTAGGACCTTACTTAATCTAGAAGTGTGAATTAGAGAGATGATGCATGAATTCTTGAGTTGTGAATTGGTAGGATGATATTCTGTTTCAAGAAAACTTTATATCTAGATGGTTGATTTCAAATTAGGGTAGTTTCCTTTCTGTAGTTAGCATAATTCTCGTGTTCTTTCATGAATGAAATCATTAGCATTTACAGGTTGACAACATTTACAAGTTAGAGTTGAAAAGCATGTACTTTCTCTACACTAGGACTAGCTTTTTGAATTATGCTTTCAATAGTTAATCTCCTTTAAGTTTAGTAGAGGAACGATCTTGGATCCCTAATGATCAAATGCCCTAGTTGAGGGTGGCATGAATATAATTCCATCTATTGTGTATATAACACTATCACCTCGAAGTTTGTATGAACCCCGGTTTATGAATAGAGTTGAAGAGTCTCTGGAAGTTGCAACACTCTTGGTGCAATACCAGGGCTCACCAATACCATTGACTGAACTGTTGTTTAGGGTGTTGACTAGGTTTCCATGTGGCAGACTAATGTCCACCTACAACAACAACAAAAAAATGTTTTACAAAAACTTTAGATGGCCATAAATTTCACATACAATGTTGGATTAAGGTGTCATTCACAACATTGGATTCAGAATGATGAGATCTTCGATTTAAGATAATTTTTACTGAAACTTGAAGACTTCAAAATTTTGGCCTTTTGGGATCCTCTTGAATCATTCCTCCCCACTGAAGGACTTTTGGTCCTCCAAAAGTATAGACAATATTACAATCTCATCCTACATAACAAATGTCTCAGACATGACACCTTCTCTTTCCTTCATCTTTGTACTTTAGAACTCAGAATGATGAAAACAACACATGTATCCATATGCAAACCTACAACTGCCAATACATGTTCAACTAGCAGTACTCTAAACAATACCATACTTTCTAAGAGTTTATAACACACTTATGGGCAAGTTTTACAACATAAACCATACCCATGTTATCCAACTATAGGCCAAAATATCACTATGTTTCATATAAAAGTGATGTTATACATTCATCTCTTTTACAAGATTTAAAAAGAAACATGTGATTTACAATGGTGGCCATGTTCAACCACTTAAAAAGGCTACCCATCTCTTAACTAACTAGGTTAATGGGATTTCTTCCTGTAGATGGCTTCCTTATTGAAAATCTTCGCCGACTGGTTCCTTCACAAGTGCTTTCATATGCTTCATGTCCTTCTTTGGGCATAGCTCTTAATGGAGCTTCCAACATGTGGCTCTCTGATGTCCACGCTTATTGCAATGGGTTTTCTTCCTCCATATTTTCTGATCCTTTTTTGAATGATTGTCACTAGTGTGGCTGGTGAGGAGAGATTGTCCTAACTCTTCCTTTGAAATACTTACTATCATTGGAAGGTTGGGATGTGCTCCCAACATCCTATACTATCTAAGACTGGTCACTTGAAGACTCTTTTCTCTCCATGGGTGGAGCGCCTTTCACTAGTGAGCTTTGAGAATGTCCCATCTTCCTTTCCAACATAGCCTAGTCATGCATATCTAGGTAGTTCCACCACATGGATGGGATTCAAAATGACTTTCCCATTAATACCTAGGCCCTTTCCTTGATATCCTATTTTCTTCATTAGCTTTGACCCAATTCCTATAGTTTTCCTTTCAAATGCACCAAAATCATCATCATAATTAGAACATGAAACTGAATAATAAACAACATTGTTTACCTCAGTTGTCGATTCTAAAGCAGGTGATGAGAGCTTTGCTAAGACTTCACTACCCGTCAATTTTTCTAAGGTCTCTTTTATGGCTTGTAATTGAAGTTACAATCCCTGCTTCTCCTCTTCAACTTCTTGTAGAAGTCTCCTCAGTTCAACATTATTTGCTTGAATGCTTTGGTTGATCTCCTCAAGTTCTTGGAGACATGCAGTATTTGGTGCACTTCTCATCTTGCATACAACACCTACTGCAATATTCATCTCATTTCCTGAATCAAAATGAAAGTCAATTGGTCTATCGCCCGCAATCCCAACAGGTACGATCCTCATCTCATCGTCTGAATCATAACCCAAATCAATTGGTATAAAAACTACAAATCCAAAAACTATGACCTTCATCTCATTTTCTGAATCGGAATACAGGTGATGTTGTATGGTCGCAACACTTGTTTTGTTCATACTTTCCCCTTCTTTTAAGGTGAATTCCTTTCATACTAGTTGAATCAAGAGTAGTGGGTTCAAACAATAACAAATAATGCCATAGATAATTATGTAAAGAACCAATATATTTCATCAAAGTATCAAGTGAATCTAAAGGAATGCCCAATGCCAAAGCTTGCTTCCTAAATTATTCTATGAAACTTTGAACATCTTGACCTTTTCCTTGTTTCAAATGTTGCCATTCTACTATGGATTTCTACCGGTATCCCACTGGATAAAATTATCCTTTTAAATCATAAACAAATTTAGACCAAGAAGAAAGGAGTTTACCCATATGCTTGCTACCTTTCTAAAGTTTTCTCTCCCACCATACAAGCACGGTGCCTCCTAGTTGAAGAGATGCCAACTAGATATTTTCCTCATCTAGTTCTTCGATCTGTTGAATTCAAAAATACACTTCAATCTATCTGATCCAATTATTTGAATTTTATGCATTACGTTCTTCATTAAACATGGGAAAATCAAACTTTACATCCAACTTAAAAAATGATTTTTAGAAGCTTTTCTAGGCTGATTAGTAGAATGACGGGAATGTGATGATGATGGAGAAGGACTTTCACTAGAAGATGGAGATGGAGGTTCAAGAGGTTCTCCTCCATTCCCTTAATTTATCGAAGCATTGTCTTCTAATTTCTTTTCCTTTTTATTTTCTTTCTTTACCAATTTCATCTCATAATTTGCAAACAATTTGTCTACCTTATTTCCAATGGTGTAAAAAGGTTTGCATAAATATTTCTCCTCCTTGGTATGGGGATCATCATCTACGATTTTCATTTTTCTTATTGCATGTCCAATCTCTGGATCAAAGGATTTAAGTTTACCTTCACCTTGTTTGAGTTTGCTCTTGGTTATCATTCACACTCACAATTCACATAAACAAAAAGATTTTTGTTACACCAAACTAGATTTGGAATCTCTAATTTACCAAAATTATCCATGGTCTTTTATTTGGTTGATGTTAGAATAATTGCATGAAAGAGCATGTAAAAACCATGTATGAAAACATATAAAGAAGAGGAAACATAAAGGAGGCCATAAAGCCAATGCACAAAAAAGTTTGATAACAGAGTTTGTTCAGTGTGAACTATGTCTCTAGGCCCTACTTCAATAGTGGGGATGTTTCTTCATTCATCACATCAAAAGAAAGGAAAGCACATGGAAAAATACATCATTATACCTCCATTCTTGGGAGTGGCCTGAGATTCAACAAATCAAATCACAACAATCACAACACCAATAGGTTTTTCTCGTACTCCTAACACTTTTGACTATAAACATGACCTACTTCTGAAATGTGCATTACTTTCTAGAACTTCATGCCCAACATTTAATCACGAAGGTGGGTTTATGGCATAACCCCTAAATTTCGTTGCCCAATGCAAAAACTGACTACACCATTATGATCCTTGTGAAATTATTGTTAAAATGAGTATAAAATTGGCCACATTCTGCCACCTGAAATTCTAATCCCAGATGGAATCTTCAAGTTTCCTCACATATTCTGTGGGATAATATTCTTGGAATATTTTAAGGAATATTCCCCTGGTATATCCTCATCTCAAAATTCATGTCATTGAATTCCATAATGATTATTCCATTTATGTCTGGTTCTGAACTTCTGGTACTGGCCTACCCATTAGCCCCCTATCTAGTTTGTATGACAACATGGGGTTTAAATAAAAGTTCCCCAGTGGATAAAACAACGCTTTCCGTTGGACCAACATCGACCCCACCGTAATTGGCACTCTACTTGTCTATCGACCCTTGTTGTTATATATATATATATATATATATATATATATATATATATATATATATATATATTTGTTAGGTTTGGTAGGTCCGCCTAGTTGGTGGCCTGCCAACCTTTATCGCCATTTGTGGAGATCACTAAACCGACCGCCAACACCTTCCACCATATTTAGTACATTCACCACCAAAATGCCAAGTTTTCTTACCAAATTTCCTAATCCACCAGTTTGATTGTGGCTAAATGCTTGACCAAATTTGGCTATAGTCCAAGCCTCACTAGCCATCCATAGGTTGCCACGTCTCATCTAGTGATTAGGCCATGTGGTGCCTTTGAATTGGGTCACATATCAACGGTACCATATTGGTCTATATCCTTGACTAAACTGTTGACCAGGATGCTAACTGGGCTGCCACGTGGTAGCCTAATGTCCACCAGCCATTTATTTTACAAGAATTTTAGATGGCTATAAATTTTACATATGGTATTGGATTGATGTGACATTCATGTTTTTGGATTAAGAATGAAAAGATCTTTGATTTGAGATAGGATATAATGAGATTTGAGGACTTCGAATTTTGGCTTTTTGGGATACTCCTGGATCATGTGGTCCCTTTGACTTTGGGGTAAGATCCTCCTATGATCGATCTACTGCAATTAATTATATATCTCTTGCCCAACGCACTTGCAAATTAGTGGATTGGCCCTCACAACCAACTATTTGACTCTGCGCTAATGAGTAAGGCCTAATGACCTTCCAATACTAATGCATTAACTAGCTGGAACCATAGTCTTTGAGCTCATGCAGAATCGACTTGTCATCCAATGCCTTCGATCTGTGGCCCAAACTCCCAACCTTGGAGTTTATGGCCTCTTATCTCTCTAGCTCTAGTGTATTGAATGTGAGGCACCATGGCCTTCGATGCTCTCACACTATGGGCCTTCGACCACAAAATTAGATTTATGGTCCAGGCCACTACGTAACTGGTCACTTTACCTCTTTAATGTTATATCTGCCAATGTATGTTTGTACAGACTTTCGACCTTGAACAAGGACAGTGAATGTGCCAAACCTCCTTGCGATCAATATTGTGACCTTGTTGATGCGCATGATAGCCAAGTGTCGAGTTGCTAACTTATCCTATATATCTATATATATATATATAAGGGACTCGATCTCTGCAAAAAAACTTAGATTTCAACGTAATGGATAGATATCGTAACACCGCCACTGAATATATAGAAATAATTGAACCAACGAGGGTGATATCTCGTATCACAGAAGTTGGGTTTCCGACTAGGGTGAGACTAAATCACACTAAAGCTAGCCTTATGATCTCGCCGAAAACCCTCACTTGTGGAAAAAACACCTTAGCTTCCAAATCAAATGCTAAGAAAGAAAATCTAAATTCACGCATTCCCTTCCTCCTTCCTTCTGCCTTTATAGATTTTGATTGGGCGTTTTCCAGGTTTCTAGAATTAGCTATATTACCATCGACAAATACCACCAGAAAATACCAAGAAATACCATGTTATACCTAATTATTTATTAAAATCCCCTCTTTTTCCCCTTTTGTTATAAATTGAGGATCTTCTTCTTCCAAAACTCCCGTTTTGCGATCCCAAGAGAACGAAGGGCTAATAAGGATGACATCTTCCAATAATCAATTGGTTGAGGATATTACATCTATGAATTTCAATAGAGAAAAGACTAGAAAACTGAATTAGAAACCCTATACTTACAAAATAAATAGAGTCATGGAATATACATGAAAGAAAAAGATCATCTTTATTTTGATGGCAGACTCCAAAATATTATGTGTGAAATTAATTAGAAATCTTATACTTACAAAATAAATAATATCATCAAATATACATGAAAAAAAAATCATCTTTATTTTGATGGTAGATACCAAAATATTATGTGTGAAGTTAATTAGAAACCATGTACTTCAAAAATAAATAGTCATGGAATATACATGACAAAAAAAATCATTTTTTTTTATGGCAAATTCCAAAATATAATGTGTGAAGTTAATTATTTAACTTCGCTTCTACTATCAGATTTTCTAAATATGCCCAAATTTACAATTAAGTTAAACTCAAAAGGAGTAAAGATAATCATGGCAAATCTATGAAAAAAATAATAAATTAAAATGTCACGGGAAATATAGGTTGGAAATCATTGAAGGCACATAGATTCTCTGGAAAATGTTGCACGTAATGTCTCCTCGCTATTGGTATATTTGATATCATGGCATAACCAGAGGGCATGATGGAGATAATCGATAGTAACATGGTGTCATCTCTATTAAGTAGTTTCTACATAAAGTAATGCATTATCGATTACAAGCGCTTAGATGTGTATAACCATGTAACTTAATCTTAAAGCAACATTGAGATTCATTAATAAGTAACTAATTATTTGAACGTATTCTTGGGAATGGGTATTATCGCCTTTCATAATATTAACTCCTCTAATATTTTATCTTGTAATCTATCTAACTTCAACAATTTAAAACAACTATGTAATGTACAAAGTTTTAATGGTCCATACAATATACTTTCCCGAGTGGTTGGGAGGGTTAAATAATAACTTTCTCACCCGGATTCCAATGGCTGCTGCAACATGATTATTGACGGCAGATGACACAACCATATGTAACATGATGTAATGATGGGATTTATGATCCACGCTTCTTCGAGGGTCGAGTTAATTAAATCCCATTTTTTGTTATTATTTATAGATAATGATAATTTATCTTATATGATTTTCATTCACAGATAAATTAAATCCCATTTTTTTTGTTATTATTTATAGATAATGATAATTTATCTTATATGATTTTATTCACAGATAATGATAATTTATTTACATTACTAGTAATACTCATTATAATTTATCTTATATGATTTTTATTCACAGATAATGATAATTTATTTACATTACTAGTAATACTTTTCCTCTAGTCAAGCGCAGAGTTATTGCATTATCAAGAATTAAAAATCTAACATTGATAAATGAAGTTAACAATATACTTAAATCTTTATATGATTATTATTCACCGATAATGATAATTTATTTACATTACTATTTACTAGTGATACTTTTCCTCAAGTCAAGAGAAGAGAAGATATTATGTTATCAAGGATTAAAAATCTAACATTAATAAATGAACTTTAACCATTATATAGAGAGAAGAGACTTCCAATGTATTAAGATAATTGGTTTGATCGAGTGAAGTAAATACTCTATGAAGTAAATATTTTGTTTTAAGGAAAAGTTTATATATATATATAATTATAATTTGAAATTTTTGTGATTTATATTGTAGATAAATATTTTTCAGAATAATCACATCATTAAGATTATTATGAAAGACATTTATTTATAAATTTACTATTAATATAAATATATTAAATGATACATTAAAAAATTTATGTATAATATAAAAGAAAATATAAATAAGTTATGGTATATGTTAAGTGAAGGATTATTTGATAAATGGAATATAGTATTACATTATGTTATTGTTCAAAAAAAACAATATTAAAAAAAATGGTTTGAATGTTTCACAATTCAATATGATACGTTGATTAAATTTAAACCATATCTCTTGCCCTCTTATCGCAGGAAGCTTCAATACATCCACATTTTCCCTATGACAAACATCCGACTTTTTTAAAATTCCGCTAACTTTGTCTCTACTTACCTTGTAAAACGGAGGGAAAAATGAAAATTTTGCAGCGACAGAAGATGTGACGTCCCCATCACATCCAAATTTTCACGTCAAAATCCTAATTCCACCAGACACTCACACAACTTTGAATTTCACCGACTAAAAAACTTGTCATTCAGCTGGTGAGAAGTTAGTTAAATGCTACACTGTAAAAACTTGTCATTCAGCTGGTGAGAAGTTAGTTAAATGCTACACTGTAAATTTTCTTGTTGCATCCAAATATGTCAAATTCTTGAGCTCTAATAAATCTAAAGTCTCTGTCAAACTTTCAACAAGAAATGCAGATATTTTCTCGCTGTTGTTAAAGGCTTGAATTTTGCTGAATCTGAAGGAAATATGAAGCGGAAAAATGTTAAAAGGACAGAAAGAACCACAGGCTCAAAATTTAAACTTTGGTAAATCTATGTGGATAATAAATTTTGCAGTCAACAAACAAATGAGGTACCTCCAAAACTCGCTATCCTTTAAATTCCACCAACTGAAAACCCTAGCAGTTCCGTTGATATGATGTTGACTAAAGGCTACTCCTTAAATTTTCTCTAGGATTTAATGTGGAGTCCGGCTAAATCTAAAGAATTATGACGCGAAAAACACAAATGTGAGTAAAATAAATTTGTAGGCAACGAAGGAGGAAAATGCCTCTATAATTGTAGGGGAAAAATGAAAAAATTAACAATATGTATGCCCTGAGAAACTGTTAAATTCCTAATATATTGCTGATAGTTGTCACGTTTTGACCCGCAATTTTCATGAACAATGAACACACAACTTTATAAACTTCGAACACTGAAATAAATTGCAAATTTCTCTTAAAAAATTACAATTACCATAACGCACCAACCCTAATTTTACCATAACGCAAGAATCAACCCTAATTCTTCTGCCCGATTAAACGACTCAATTTTCTTTTTCCTATGAAGTTATGCAACTAGCTCGGCTCCTGTCTTTCCGGGCTTTGCTTCTAGCTCTCATGGGTTTTAGTGGCATGGGTTGGAAGCACAATGGTTGTTGTAAGAGTTTCCAAGAAGAGCGGTAGGTACAGTGTAAGAGCACTCATTGACTGAATAGCCATTGATGTAAAATCAATATTTCCTTTTTATGTTAAAATGATGATTTTAGTTGTTTGTCATTGCTCAAGTGGAAAAAATACTTTTGCGAATAAGGTATGATAACTTATGGGAGGCTTCTAACCTTTCTACCTATTCTTTTCTTTTTTTTTCTTTTTTTCTTCTTTCTTTCTTTTTCTTTTTCTTTTTCTTTTTCTTTTTCTTCTTTTTCTTTCTTTTTTTTCTTTTTTTTTTTCTTCTGAGAATGAAAAAAGCTTTATATTCAGTGACAAAATAGTTACATTTGCTTCATGGCTAAGCTTCCAAAATAGCAACATATCAGAGATAGTACAGGTGCATAGCGATCATGCAATCATACAAATATTCATCCCTATAACCAGTCCATGTAGCAATATCATGGCCTATAATATATAGAAGATATCATAAAGATCTAATGTACCAGATAAAGTCATGCATGGTTGATAATAGACAATGTATGAAATTCTGAAATGTTGCAACTAGTTACTAATAGACAGAGAAGGCCCATCAGATAATCAAAAAGAAGAAGTATGTCTAGGTGAGTAATTTTATCCCGGAAGTGGTAGCATCCCGACCTCTAGGAGTGTTGGAGTGAACTCCAGAGTGTTGTGATTTGTTGTAACAAGACTCGTAGTGTAGGCTTATATATGGTAGCCTGGCCGCGGGCATAATCAATGATGATCTTGGAGTCCCCGAATATGTGAATAGTAGGAATATCCACGAAAAGAACAAACCAAAGTAGGCCCCATAATGTCATTGCCTCTGCCTTTGTATTGGTGCCTTTACCAGCACCCCAATGAACATGATATGCCTTCTCAGGTGAAAATAGGATTATGAAACCGCATCCACATTTGTTGCTTTGTGATGCACCCTTAAAAAGCCCCATAGGGTATATGATCTCTGGGTTTGTTTTTGTTTTTTTAGACTTTTTATTGTTCATGCCCAATTGTAGTTCAAATGAGAGTGTGCTTTTGATTCTTTCCATCACCAATGCGCATTTTTCTCTGTAGTTGTTGAAAATAATGTTGTTCCTCCATCTCCACATCTCCCAAAGGAAAATAGGAGGAATATAGTGTAGGTAATGTGTTGTTGACTCCACCATTCAATGCAGTCAGTTATGCAAGTGAATTGTGGGAGTTGGAGTCCATATATGGCAGCCAGATTTTAGAAACAACATGACACATAATTAACAGATGCCAATTATATTCTTTCGCACTCCTGCATAGAACACAAATCCCACGACCGAACCAATTTCTTTTTTGAAAGTTTGTCCATGTCAAATTTATATTTCTCCAGACTAACCAGAGAAAAAGAGTGTTTTTTGTAGGGATGTGAGAATTCCAAAATGCTGAAAATCAACATACTTCAGGATGAATGGCATCCCAACAACAGAGTTGGTGATATGTTTATGCCACCATGATGTTGTAGCCCTTTATTTTTCCCCTCCATACAATCGAATCTCTTTCTGTATCTCTGTGAATCCCTGTCAGCTATATTTGTGTACGGATCTTTTCCCATTCCTCAGCAGTCCGTCCATACAATCCTAGCTCTAGAGAGCATTTCCAAATTGGGCAACAATTATGACAAGTCGAAATGACTTGTTGCCAGAAGTATATGCCATTATTGTTAAGACCATGTAGGAGGGGATCTTAGATTCGTCAATATCGTCAAGGCTCCATATGCAATCCTGTCCAATAGCAATGTGGTATCCAGTACCCAGTTTCCATGTGAGCAATGATAGAAAATAATGACTGATATTTTTAAAGTTGCGCGAGACAACAGAGCCGGTGTTGCAGCCAATACATCCCCTACGCATCCAGACCATAAATTCGATGTCTTTCAGATAGTTATCTTTTATGATTTAACTCCAGGTGCCTTCTCCAAATATCCCTCGCCATAATGATTTGAGCGAAGAGCATAGACAAATCTCTTCAAATGCAATATGCCCCATCCCCCCATCCGATTTGGCATAGAGATATGATCAAGTTTGGTAAGATGATATTTATGATTTTGTTGCATCCCGGACCAGATGAAATGAGCAATGATCCCATTTAATTTTTTGATGGTGTTGATGGGCAGATGGAATAAGTGTGCCCAATACACACCCATCTGAGTTATCATAGCCTGAGTTAGAGTGAAGTGGCCTCCCATAGAAAGGCATCTAAATTCCCAGCTCGAAATTTCCCAATAGAATCGGTCAACAAGCCACTGTGAGCCTAGGATATTGTAATTACATGGCTTTATACGGAAGCCAAGATATTTCATACCACCAAACATGTTCTTGGAAGCAACCCCAAACAATCTTGCAATGTAGTCAGTAATATCCATATCACCATGATCATGAACAATAGATGATTTACTTTGGTTCATTATAAGACCTGTTGCATTTCCGAATTTAGTGAAAATATGGAAAAGGTGTAGCCAAGAAAACCTGTTGAGGATCCCCATGATGAACATGTTGTCGAAAAAGAAGCTTTGGGAGATCCAAATATTTCTGCCGATATGGAGTGGTTGAAAATGGCCTTCAGCAGTAGCATTTGAAATGTGTAGGCTTAGTCCATCCAACGCCAGAATAAAAAGGAGGGGTGAAAGAGAACAACCATGTCGAAGACCCCACCCAAACTTGAAATATGTCATTGGGTATCCATTCATAATCACCACCGCGAAATGAACATTTGATATGCATGCCATGATCCACTCAACAACATAGGGTTGTATACCCACCTTATGGATGACCAATCGCAAATAACCCTAATCCAGACAGTCAAAGGCTTTTTTAAGGTCCACCTTCATGATTGCAGCTCTTAATTTCTTAGTGTGAATAGAATGCATACATTCCTGTGTGATTGCAACAACATCATGTATCTATCAATTTTTAAGAAAATGGAATTGTTGTGGAGAAATGACGAGGAGAGGGTGAGCCACATATGGTTTGCAATGGTCTTGGAGATAATTTTATAGACAAGATTGCAGAGTGATATGGGGTGAAAGTTCGAGAAGGTATGAGACAGTGGCTTCTTTGGAATCAATGCAATATACGTGGAGTTTAAGAGGGGATGAACATATCCCTGTACCCCGGATTCTTCAACCAAGTTTAATAGATTTGATTGAACAGTTCGTCGGTCCAACCATTGGGACCAGGGCTCCTGTCACCTTTGAAAGTTTTGAGGACCTCCAATATTTCCGTTGCCGAGATAGATTTTAAGAGGGCCCGATTTGCATTGTCGTCAAACATGTTAGGGTATTGTTGAATCCCCCAAATTTGATCCTTAGGGAAGTCCAGTGTTCTTCGGCAGTAAGCTTGTTGAAAATGGGAGACAGCGGCCTGACTAGTATCCTTTCTTGTATGGCATTTGTTTCCAATTGTATCATAAATCTCCCATATATAGTTTGCTCGACACTTGTAATTAGCATGTATATGGAAGAACTTGGTGTTCTGATCGCCCTCCCAGATCCAGATAGCTCTGCTCTTTAATCTCCATGTAGTCTCCTTGATGTGCAATAGTTTCTTCCTTTTTGATTCCAGTGCATGAATGTGGCTTCGAATGTCGTCCGGGAGAGAGTGTCTAGATAATTGGGGGCGGATCTCTAGCAGTTCATTTTTAATAGCTGCAAGATCTCTGTTCAAATGCCTCCTTTTCCTTATCTCTCACCGACTTGTCTCCTTCTGCAGGACCCCGAGCTTATCCAAAAAGAACCTCATATAGGAGGGGTACCGAATCACATCTCTATGCCATACATCATTTACAAGGTTAATATATGTGGGATCCTCCAGCCAAATCCGATTACATTTTAAGGGAAAGCCACCATGGTACTCATCCCTTCGCCAGTGGAGAGCAATAGGCCGATGGTTAGATATGTGGCAGCTGATAATTTCATAGGAAACCATCCCAAGCTACTTGATGATCTGTTCAATGCAGAATAAAGCGATAAAGTCGCTTAGAAATGTAACCCGCACCCGACCATCCATTATCCCATGTAGGAAAAACAGTGGAGGGGCAGATATCAACCAAATTCTCTCTTCAATTATTTCTAGAAAAGATCTTAGAACGATATCCCATTTTCGGATGTTCAACCAAACTATCTAGAATCAATGATGTGCTTGCAGAGGTTTGGGGATTGCACTTCTGGATATCAAATACTTTTCAGAAGCATGTGTCACTGGTAAGTCAAGTGACTGTAATTGTTCGAATATGGAATATGTATAGATTAAATACTTATATACAAATATTTACATATTTATATTATAGTTTCTAAATTATTTGTCTAATTCATGGGCTTCCTTTTTGGAAAATGTAATTACATCGATAGCATCCCTATTTCAAGTTCTAGATGAACAATTGGAGATTTATAATTTTTTTAATGGATGGAAATGATTGAATGTGGGAAGATTATATATAGTCGTATAATGATATGGAGCGCTTAGATCATCCCAAAGGAATGTATTCTTTTACATTACTATCTTTGAAAAAATATTTTTATTCAAGTTATTTGAAACACCACTATCACCTAAATATTTTTATTCAAGTTATTTGAAATGCCACTATCACTAGGTTGATGGCTATATAGGTGGCGAGCAGGGTTGGAATTTGAAGAGAAAAACGGTTGTCATAGGGCATTTTGGCCGTTAAATATACATTCAAAGATTTTGCATGAACGTATCTTGTGATGTGTCTTGAATTTTGCAACTTATGTTTGATGGTCAATTATTTTCCTAAAACATTATTAATACTCTATGGCACTTGCACATATAACATAATTAAATTGAATTCGATGATCTTGAAGTTGGCAATATGTTTGTCGCTGATAGTGGTTGGATAATTGTTGGCTTCCTCGCACTATGGTTCTGCACGATTAAAATCTTATGGAGGATATTTGCAGGAAGCTTCCCCAAAAAATCTAAGAGAAAGGACACACTTGACCTACAAATATGTGCTATAATTAAAGAATAATCGCATGCATCATGGAATTGAGAGCTCACACCACTAATAACAGTAGGATAGGATAACTTGTAAAATAGAAAAAGCCTTTTGGTTTTGTTAACGAAGGATTTGGTTTTTATATTTCTTTTCTATGTTTCTTGAGGGATCTTTAGCTCAATTTGATGGTAAATTTTACTACAACAGACAAAGGTCATTTTACTAGGTCTCATAGAAAATGAGGTGTTGAAAGCATTCACCCTTCTTTTGATAAATAAACAAGTGTATAAAACCTTGGTCTATGGAGAATACGTGGACAGATAAATTCATGGAGGAGTACACGTGGAGGTGAAAAACCAAGTTGACTTTGGACACCTATCCCACTTTATTAATACCATTTGGATGATTCCCTAGATATAAGTTTGATTCACTTACCCTCTTGAATACAATGAAGGGAAAATTATGGGTGGTTTGTATCCAAACGATTTTGCTATAGAGTGCACGTGGAGGTGAAAAACAAAATTGACTTTGGTACACCTCTCCCACTTTATTAATACCATTTAGATGATGCTCTAGATATATATTTGATTCCCTTACCCTCTTGAATACAATGAAGGGAAAATTATGGGTGGCCAGTATCCAAAAGATTTTGCTATATAAATTTGTAGGCACATAACAAGTTATAGGTGAGTAATGAAAATTTTTTTTTTCATTCATACAATTTAGGAATACCACTTCCTCATGATTTTGATTTCATTTACCAATGGATCTATTTATGGAAATCCAATATGTTATGCACTTGTTCCTTGTAATATTAATTTGTTGGTTCATATGGCTGCGTGGTCTTGCATTTGGATAGTTGGATGAAGCTTTTACAAGTTTTGTTAATTTTCCAAATATAGAAATCACATGTATGGGCAATTTAGCTTCTTTTGGTACAATTATTTTAGGAGTCCAAATTTCGATAGCGAATCATTCCCTTTTTTCACCAATGTTAAAATATGAGAAATTGAAGAAAATAAAAGGGTTAGAAGGACTGACAACTTGTTCCGAATAAATCCGGACATGTGATGTCATAATATTGTCAAAGCAGAGGTCCTAGCTATTTGATGCAGAAATGATTAAAGTAGCTCTCTGTAATGTCACCCTTTACAATCTGTACAAAAATTTAGTGTGAAAAAAGTTCTATCACTGGCCTTCGTTGTTTTGTTTGTCTTGGTTTGGATTTTATGTTGAGTATTTTGGTGCGAGGAGGAAGGATGAGCAGTAAAAATGGGATTCCGATGGAAAAACTGGTACAAATTAAGATCGAGGATGGAAAAATGGTATGGGGCTTAGGCTGTATTTGAGTACCATGGGCAGGCCTCTAGTTTCACACTCTATAATTCTTGATGGAGATAAAATCTAAAATTATTGATGGGGATTATGAGAGGAAGCCAACAATCTATAAGATGCAGATACAGTTTGATATTATTAATTTTACTCTACGTGTATTGAGCTTATCTTGCTCAATTATAGCTTTGGTGGCCATGGCCAACAATCAAGAGTCTCGGGTTGTTATTGTGTTTGGGTTCAAGCTTGTTGTGTATTCCAAGTGGTCCTATTCCAATTCAATTGAGTGAGCTTGAAGCTATCTTTACAATCTTTCATGGCTTGGATTTGGAATTTGAGGAAGTGGGTTTGTGGTATTTTGTGTTGTTGTAGTGTCGTATGCATATTTAGTAACATGGAGAGCATTTTTTTGTTTTAATAGTTTTCATTGTTGTACGTTTATGACTATTTTGATCTTAATCTTTGTGTGAAGATTCTTGGTGGGAGCTTCAATTCCAACTATTGCTCATTCATTTCTTCAACTTATGCTTTGTGGGTTGAAAATGGTGAAGAGGAAATATATTATTTTGAGTAGGAATTCTTGCATGGTTTTTGTTTGCAGGTGATAGGTATCCCTCAAGAGCTATATTCTTAGTTTTTAAAATTCACGTCATTAGAGACACAGTTTAAGCATATTCACAAACACACATGTATGTCATTGAAGGCCTCTTTCTCAGGAAGGAAAGGGATAACCTTCCTTCACACATATAAGTATCATTGAAGGCTTGTTGTTCAGCAAGGAAACTAATAACATTCATGTCTCACACATATATTATTGAAGGCACGCTCCTCAACACGGAAAGAGAGAACCTTTGGTAATTTGGCTAGATAAACTTTTGAGTGAAAGGATGGACTTATTCGTTCCAGATAGGTAAAATATCAATGCAAGAAATTCCTTCTTCTAGCTTGGAATTGACATGTTTTTGGTGTGATCAATATGTTTCTAACATGGAATTAACAAGTTTGTGGTGTGAGTTATGTGTTAGAGACTATTTATGTTTTAAATTTTTTCATAATAATTGTTATTTATAAACTTATTCCATTTAGTGAGAAAAAATATCAATCTAATAAGTCTCCTCTTCTAGCTTGAAATTAAAAAGTTTTTAGTGTGATTTATGTGTTAGAGACTATTATTGTCTTAGAATTGTTTATAATAATTCTTATTTTTGGACTTATTCCATCTAGGGATAAAATATATCAACACAATAAGTCTCTTCTTCTAGCTTGCAATTGACAAGTTTTTGGTGTGAAGTATGTATAAGAGACTTTTTGTTTTAGAATTGTTAAAAAAATGGTTATTTTTGGACCTATTCCTTTTAGGGAGATAAAAAAATCAATGCAATAAGTTTCTTTGTCTAGCTTGGAATTGATAAATATTTTGTGTGAGTAATGTGTTTCTAGCTTGGAATTGATGAATTTTTGGTGTGAGTAATGGTTTTTATCATGAATTGACAAGTTTTTGGTGTGAGTTAGTGTTATGAGACTATTTCTATCATGTGTATAGACATAGAAACGTTTTTGACGTTATCATAACATAATCCTATAACATAATGTTATGAGATCCATAATGTCCATTTATTATAAGTCTAGTCTTTTAATTTTTAAAATTTTCAAATATTATGCATTCAATCTTGTTAATATTAGTGTATATCCTATGATCCAAAGCAATGCTAAAATATATACGGTGAAATGTATATATTTTTTTTAAATCCAATAATATTTATTAGATTATGTAAATCATAGCATAAACCATATTAATGAATCTCCTATTGAGTTTTTATTCATAACATTCAATAGTTTTACTATGTTGGTCATCTTATATGTCCCATAAGATATCCTTAGACATATCTCATATATGCAAATGCTAAGGCATGTCATGGTCAAGGAAATTTGATTTCAGGTTCCTAAGAATTTATGTTAGTGTTCTGTGAAATTTCAAACAAAGATCCAAGATTTAATAGGTCATTTGTGTGTCATGGTCATTTTGTTTTTTTACTTATGATAAATATGTGATTTTTTTAACATAATTATGTTATTCAAGGGTAATCTTTCTAATCAAGCCTTTATTGGTGAAGGGTTAATTTTATGAGAACATCACTTTTGACGGGCAAAATTTTAAATATAAAGTTTCTTGGCGAGAAGCATAAGGATCCAAAACATAAAAAAAAAAAAAAAAATTGTATGAAAGGTAAAAAGAAATCCAAATTCCAACCCTAGTGGTGGGGACATTCCATTGACTGTTAGAAAAGGTTTTTGAAATGCTATAAGTCTCCTCATCGGTGAGAACATGCCCAATCATTTGGCTTTACTTATTGCAATTGGTAATTGAAACCAGCCACAAGCTGCAAATTAAATCATAAATTGGGAATGTGTTAAAACAATATAATATTTAGTGACAACTTTATTGTGGCTAGATACATGTTGTGCGCACTCCATCGACCATTACAAAGGATTTTTAAATGATGACCATGGCTTCATGAGTAAGAACGTGGCCCAACTACTCGGATTTACCTATTGCAATTTCTAATTTAAACAACATCGTTGGGTTTATTGCTCACTTCATTGTTGGTATGAGTTTTTAAAGTGCATCATTCATTTGTTAACAAAAAATCTTTGGTTTTTGTAATTTATTAAAACCGTTGTTGTTAGTCGAAGCCTTATGCATTTGTTGGTGCCCTATCAGAATTACTTAAGTGATCGCTGCGAGGAGTATGCAATTGTTTCCCTATAAGGAGTTTGAAATTGTTTCGCTGCAGGGGTTTTGCATCGTTCTCGCTACAAGGGTTCTGCATCGTTCTCACTGCAAGGGGTCTACAATTATTTTTTTCTATCTTTATAGGCTCAAAAACAATAATTCCACCATAAAATACATTAATGTATTAAATGTTTTAAGGTGTGCATGCAATTAGTTTTTCAAATATTTCCTGAAACTTTATGTGTCATGTTTGAATAGGCGTCAAAGGTCTTGAATGTAACACCCCTCGATAATCACTTATGACTTTTATTATTTAATTATGAATAAAAGGTTAAAATTTTAGAAAAGACTCATTGATGTAAATATTTATATTTTGTTTTTAAATGAAAAAATAAATTAATTTCTATGGCTTTAATATTCTTGAGAATATGTAAAGGTCTATTAGGTAGAATTAAATCCCTAACAGGGAAAGAAGTGGTTGGAGAATTAGTTATGCTCTAAGAAGGGGAATAACAAAAAGGGATAAATTATTAATATTTCCCATTCTCCGAGAGAGAAATAGAGAAGGGGAGAAACAAAGAAGATTTATGAAAGTATATCAAAGCCAGAGGGACAATGGCTAGAGAAAAATTCCATTAGTATGAGTTACTGGATATAAATGCCCTGAGACTCGTTGTTCTAAGTGGATTTATTATGGAAGATAAAGATAATAATATCTAGTGATGCCAATGGGAGAGAGAGATTGGTGAAGGCCCTTAGAATAAAGTAGGACGTTGCTTTGGGTTCAAGTAATCTCTGAATTTCTCAGAAAATATTGAATCCTAGACTAGAAGGTAAGTAGCTTAGGGGTAGCTAGGCGGACAACTAGCTTATGATTGGGTGGATCGTGAGAGCCCTTTCCATATTCCCCGAAATCTGAATTAAATAAGTTCCTAATCCAATTTCTTGTATTGGTTCAGGTTATTTATTGTGAAAGAACAACACAAGAATCAACATGAAAGATATAGGTGAACTATTGGATAAAACAAGGGTAGAAAATGCATCAGGGAGTTATAACCTTAAGATCTTAGAACACGATAAACAACAGACCCTTGCACATGCACATGTGTGAAACTGTTTAAATGAAAGTTGATGTGAAATTTCTTTAAAGCAGAAAATAAAAGGATAAATTTGCATCTAAATATGTATTATATATTATATATGACAACATGGAACTAGAATTAGTACCTTGGACTATTGGGTAAATAGATACCCAAATATCCTATACAATACCTAGTTCTAACTATGTAAACTCAAAAAACCCAAGTAGGTCCCGTGACAGGTCTCATGAGGGATTCTGGTCCATTTTAAAATAGATGGTTACTTATAGTTAGTATAGATACATGTTCTTCATAAGTTTCTTTTACATGCAAGTTTAGAATATTCCTAGCATAACAAAATATAAATGAGATAAACTACCTAACAAACAATTGGATTTTCCTTCTTAACAGTGCTTTGTTGTATTGAAATAATAAAAAAATTAACAAAAAACTACTTCTAATTATTTTAGACAAAAATAAATCACATCAGATGAAACATGAAAAGAAAGACTTAGGGTTTGTAGACACATTATAAAAAAAACTATTTGTTGGCAGCCTTCGAATTTCATACTCAAGTAGTTACACAAAAAGAAATATTATCTCTAAAACCCTAAGCAACATGTCATTATCCAGAGTGGAGAAACAAATGTTTATGAGCCAAATATGTTATCTGCATATACATATAAAGTAGAGATTAATTATAGCCATTAACTGTTATTACAGAGTTAAACATGAGGTGTAGAGGGTCGAATGGCCAAACATTATCAAACTGGAATATCAAATAAATACGCAAATATTGCATTATAAAATAGGGTCGTGGCTGCCATAAGAAAGTCATACTGAACAATTTAATAATGAAAGGGAGACTCCTTCGAGGTATCTCAGAGTAATCAGGTCTCAAACCCAATAGATTTCATATAAAAATACTATCTCATGTTGATTATCAAAAAAACCCTAAAAATATGTAAAATAAATATATATATATATATATATATATATATATATATATATATATATATATATATATATATATTAGTTCCTTTTCAAATAAGTCACTCCATAGACAGAGGATGTATAGATTTCATATAAAAATACTATCTCATGTTGATTATCAAAAAAACCCTAAAAATATGTAAAATAAATATATATATATATATATATTAGTTCCTTTTCAAATAAGTCACTCCATAGACAGAGGATGGTCTTAGGAAATAAGTTTGTATCCAATTGAGTAGGGTTCTACAAAAGGTAAACCCAAAGAGAAGAAATTAGTGACTGCAACAAAACCCAAAGATATTTTACTCAAATGCATAAAAAAAAAATATGTGTAGGCATCAAAGCAATAACCTTCCCAAAATTAATTGTGACCCTAGCACCTCCTTTAGCCATTCGAAGATCACCTACGAGGAAAATTACCTTAGAGATTACAAAACTTAAGAAGGGTAAAAAATAAAAGGACGAAGGAATCACGGAATCTATTGACCAGTATCCATACCTGAGAAAGAACTGTAAGAGAATTTTGTTGTGCATAAAAGGAGTGGCATTAAAGTTCCAAGCCCAGCAACGGTCTTCTTGTTCCTAGATCCATGAATTGTTGACCAGAAAACTCTTTTAAAGTAAGACGACGGGGTTAAAACAGAAGTGAGATAAAAAATTACAAGTATTAACCTTACAAAATTCTTCAAATAAGAACCTTCTTAATAGAGGAGAAATGTAGACGAGTTCCACCATTTAAGTATTAGTTGACAATATTCCATGTGGCACTATGTCATTGAGGCAAATAAATGAATAGCTTGTAAAGAATCAAACCCTAGGTGCATAAACCATTTTCCCAACAACATACTATCCGAATGAGACGGTATGAGGGCTAACCCCATGGGTAGTTACTACCAAAAATTGACCCAACATTTCCCAACCATTAAATGTAGCTCTTGATAAGTGTACAGTGGAGATGTATGCATCATACTCGAAAACCATTAAAAAAATTAGTGCTAGGTACATTCTCCTCTATGGCATCGCTTTGGTGAATAGTTGGATGTTGAGAAGGATGGATTCATAGGCTAAAGGATCCATACGTGTCATACATTAACCACGGTGTGGTTTACAATATAAGAGCCATAATGGAACTATATCATGCCAACAATAAATACATCTCCCCTATGAATTACACCATGGAGCTTAGGGAGAATACTTATATGTTGCATAAATCAAGTTTTAAATGAATAATGTGGAGTATTCACCAAGAGTAAAGTTCCATAGTCTCGATGTGTGGAAATGCGCATAATGTCGTTTGATGTCAACTAATCACATAGATAAATAAAAATACAATAATGAACCACGATTGGGTGAGCATACCTATCTTTAAACAAAAAGTGGGGAGATTTGCAAATGTTAAAATCCATATTCCTATGAGTAGTTAGGATATTATTAAAAAAACACATCGTTTAAAGATTTAAAACCAAGTCATGGTAGCACAAGCATAAGCTACTCATGCATGCCATTAACAATGAAAACTAGAACAAGGTAACTTGGATGAAAAGTATTTTTAGATCAAAGAAACCAAAGGTACTTTGGTAAACCTTCCTAAGGAATAACAATCCAGAATTTCCTTGGTCCTTTATTAGAGGAGGAAATACATTTTGACTTGTTATGGAATTTAATAAAAAAAATACCTCTCTCTTCTACATATTAGTGTCAGGAGTACTTTTGCTGTTGTGTAGTTGGAGGTGTGACAAGTGGTATCAGAGTGGTAGGTTCAACTTTGATGCCTCGGGGCCAATTGAAAGTTGGAAGATGTTTAACAAGATTAGAGTTGGTGTTATAGAATTAAGTGATAAAGAATATAGTAAGGACAAAAGCACCTGCTAGACCTCCTAGGGAAGGAGAACAAACATGGGTACACTTAGGAGATGAAGTATCACCTCTTAAAACAAATTTGTTGGGATAGTAAAAAAATTGAAACTGAGAGTAACCAATAATAAAGCAATTCCTAGCATGATTGGTGGATAATGTACCCTTATAAAGAGGAATACAAGTAATCTGGAAAATTACTATCTTTACAACTAAGAAAGGGGGGTTGTATTAGCAAACCTTAATGAAGATGAAGTATACAAGTTTGACTAAAAAAAACTCAGAAAAGCAATGTAGAGAGACTAAGATATTAGTATAACTGAATCAAACTAATGATACAATTTCAAATGTAATCGTTATAGAAAATACCCAAGTAGGGAGGGTTATGCTAAAAAAATATATTATAGTACATAATTAGTAAGTTTTGGCCAAGTTGAGTATTAACACTTAGATAATTATAGACACTTGTTAAAAAAATTTACCAATAACTACACCCCTTGGGGTCAATCACAAGTTGTTAATAGAGAAATCTGAGTGTTGTTTGCTTAGTATATACATAAAAACTTATCTAAAACTAGGTATTTGTAGCTGAGATCTCTGAATGGAATCAGAGTGACCAGAGCAATAACAGGTCATTACAAAAGAAAAATATGTTGAAAGGGAAAAGGGTGATGAAACAAAAATATGTGTGTTCTTTAATAACTATATGACTATGCTTCCCATAGACCAACATATGGAACAATGATGAAGGTTTTAATCCAAGTGATTATCACTGATCTTATCTTGAATATATTCGTTATTTGTACATGTTAGTAATAATTTTTATATTAAGGAAACCTTGGTGGTGACCTTGAATGTAATATTGACAACAACATCTATATAGCACATTAAAACATTGTTCTATATAAAATACACGATTAAAGGAATTCAAAGAGAAAAAAGGGGGGTTGAAGCCAAGTGATAAACATACATAACTATAAGATTTAACCAATTAGAAAACCAAGTATCAATTTATGTGTACTACCTAAGGTTTTGTTATACTTATCAAGGAAAATCAACATAGTTTTCATGGGTTGTACATACAAAATCGTTGAACCCATATAAACTAGGTGAGGAAAAACAACTAACTATAGGAGTACAAATTAACCCCTACTGAGAGTCAATCTCATAAGGGGAATATGGACCATAAGTAATTCCCATATGTTAGAATAGATAATTGGTACATCACTGATAAACCATAATGGAGTCACTCTAAGTTAGTACACTTGTATTAGAAAAACTCTGAAATCAAAGAGAAAATACATTGGAAGGAGAAGGAATTTGTGTGAGGGAGGTGGTCCCTTGGAGGTTAAGTTCAAGCATGTGCACAGGAGTGATGGTCATCAGTGAAGTAAGGATAAATAGGAATCGAGGTATAAAAATAAATTATGAAAAGAAAAATTGCAGTCGTTGGATTAAATACAATTAGTGCTTGGAAAAGTGTATCTATGTGACACTTTTGTAGATTCAAAAATGCAGTTGGAAATGGTAGGGTGTGGATAAAAATTGTAGACAAGCATAGAGAAAAGATGTTGTCTGTAATTAAAAAAAAGTGACTTGCTTATGTCAAAGTTAATTTGGGCAAAAGACCTGGCACAAAGCTGGTAAAAATTGAACTTATCTTATAAAAATTTTATATGGAAGAAAGTGTGTAACCATTAGTGTTTTCATTTTTTGAGAAAAACCAATTAAAATAAAAATTATTGGTTAGCGAATCATTGTGAGCCCTAAGGTAAACATTGATAAAATGTATACAAGTTTCTACATAGGGATGTAAATACCTGTGAAAATGCTAAGAAGAGGGTGTAGAACTCTATATTATGTCTAATAAATGTAGCAAAAATACGAGGCACCCAATGGTAACACTTTTTACAACTAAACTGGATATAAAGAATATATGTGTCAAAGGAAAAAAACTATAATATAAACATAGCTCAATTATGAGAATGTTAAATATTGCAACTTATGATTGTAAGTACACACCCACGGCTACCATGAGCAGGTTTGGTCTTCAATACTAATAAGATTGTGGAAAAAATAACCATATGCTTACTTATAATGTAGGTCATGGGGTTGCAATCAGAAATCACAGTGGTTTTCCGCAAGAGAATATAATGTCAAAAGTGTTGAACAACGTGAACAACTGCTAAAGCAAGTTTCTCGACATGGGCATATCGATTTTTGGTATCGATAAGATTTCGGCTTAAGTAGTAGATCACGTGTTCATTTCCATCATCATTGTCTTGCACCAGTACCATGGCAATAGTACTATCGGTTGCGGCCAAGTACAAGAAGTAATCACGGTGATAGTTTGGGGGATGCAACAAAGGAGCACTAATGAGAGTGTTCTTTAATGCATCGAAATATTTTTGAGCGATTTCATCCCAAATAAATGGGATCCCATTTTTTAGCAAACGAGTAAATCCCTTGGCAAGTTCAGCATAATTGGGTACAAAACAATGAAGGAAATTAAATTTCCCTTGCAAACTCTGCAACTGATGTAAAGATGATGGAGGGGGTAAAGTCACAATGGCCTCAAATTTGAAGGGGTCAATCCAGATGTCTTCCTTAGATACCACAAACCCTAGGAGATGACTAGATTCAACATAGAAGACACACTTATGCAGATTTAAATGAATATTGTAGTGTCTACAATGAAGAAAAATCGCTCGAAGGTGGTGAGGAAGATCATGATACTTAGCAGAATGGGATGGTAAGTTTTAAAGATATGGTTGAATGATGTGTTTGATGTCATGAAAAGCATAAGACATCACTCGTTGGAAGGTAGCGCCAATATTTTTTAGACCAAAAGGGAGTTTTTTGTAGGCAAAGGTTCCCCATGGACAGATAAAAGCAGTTTTATGCTGATCGGTAGGAAGAATGTTAATCTAGTTGTAGCCAGAAAAACCATCCATAAAAGAAAAAATCTCACTCTCGGCACATTCATCAATGATTTGGTCTATAAAAGGAGTTGGATAATTGTCTTTTGGACACACCTGATTGATATCATGGTAATCAACACAAACACGAATAGTCCCTTGTTTTTTAGTCACAGGGACAATGTTTAAAACCCAATCTATCAATGGAATGGGGTAAGCAAAACCAAACTTTAGAATTTTTTCAACCTCTCCCTTTATAGCGGCTGCATTTCTAGGGTGCACTGGACGAAAGCACTGACAAACAAGCTTCGTATTTGGGTAAGTAGGAATTTTGTGCACAAATATACTCGGATCTATGCCAGTGTCATGTCCCTTCTCAAACACATTTGTAACAGGGTTCTGCTACACAATTTTTCACAATTTTGGCTAAGGAAGAGAACCCATCATTTTCAACTTAGGGACATAGGAGGAAATTTGACTTAATTTGGTTGCTAGTGGAATGTGGGGGGCACCCACATGGGAATTCGAATTGGTCCATTAGAATAGCTTGGAGGGAAAGTCGAATAGGTGGATGGAGGGGCCCACATGAGGCAAGGGAGGCCCAAAGCGTTATAAGGAGGGAGCAACTCTAATTTTGGGATTCATTCATACATCTTGCAAATAAAATCACTTGATTATTCACTTTGCTATTTAGCTGAGTCAACTAGCTGTTTAGCCATGAATCTCTCAAGCGAATTATTCAACCTCTCCTTCGGGGGACCATTTGTGCCCACCCCAGAGAGGCATTTCTACAAGGATTTCATGAGTTCCGGGGTAGTGACATATCACCACCAACCAGTGCAAAGCAAGGAGTGTGTATTTTTGGGCAGCCAAGAAACACGGAGAGAGAGATTGAGGCAAGCAGAGATCTGATTTCTTGTCCGGGAGTTGGGGAGATGAGGTAGCAACATTAGACCAGTGCTCTTGCTAGGTTTTACATCCAACTGGGCCAACATTCCAGCAATTCGAAATGATGGGCTGGGGGACAATGTAGAGGCCACACAACAGATTTTCGTGGTACTTGGGAGCAACTAAGTTGGGCCAATAGATCATCCGGGGAGTCAGGGATCAGATAGCACGGGTGAACTCAGCATTTTGGAGAAGTTTTCAGTTGGATTTACAGGCAGTTTTGAGCAAGTCGAAATTGACAGCTAAAGCTGAGGTGAGGCTCCAAGGGGGTCGAAAATCAAAAGTCTAAACCAACCAAAATATTTTCCGAGTTTTTCTGGGTTTTGGACAAGGATCCCAAATATAAAGTTTCATAATTTTTTGAGCAACAGAGGTGGGGTTTTAAGCTGTGCCTTTCAGGAGACAATGTAGAATTGTTGGGGATTAAATAGTGCCTTTGGGGGTCGATTTTGGGAAGTCCAAATCAGGCCAAAACATTTCTAGGTTTTTGTGGGTTTTGGTTGAGGAGTCTGAGGTTAAAAGCATATAAATTTCTAGGTAGTTTCAGTGCACCTTCTAGCCATTTGAACTTCAGTATGGCAGTAGTTTCTAAGCAATGTAGTGCAAATTGGTGCAACAACTAGGAAACCTTTAACTCAACCATTTTCCTACCTGGGTTTGGTCCTACTTGTCCTTTCAGACAATCCCAGGTGCACCATGTTATCACTCAGGTTGTTCCCTTTGACTCCCAAGGGAATACGGCCGAGGTAACCACTAACCAATCTTTGGGTCACAGGTCCTAGCCTACCTATGACCAGAGAGGGCTCTCTCTTGATGATTTAACTTTGTTTGTATAATATTTTAGGCTAGTTATGATGCTCAAGGTTTTGTTTTTGGAGTTTGCTGGATGATGACTTCAGTCAAGATATATATGTGCTTACCAGGGTGTTCTAAGCCATTGGGCATGGAGTCAGTGGTGCTTTATTTGTTTGATATGCTGTGTTGATACATAAGTGGTGCTGCAGAGCCAGATAAGTGTCTGAGAAACAATGCTTTGAAACTGTGATTAAGTGTGATGTAACCAGGCTATGAAAGGCAATTAAGAATCTCTCAACACACTGGTATGGAGAAACAGTGAGAATATTATTTAGAAGCAGTGAAGAATTTCTACATAACATTCATATTTATAAAATTAATGAGAACATGAGCAATTAAGAATTCATGTTCATGGTCAATTCTGAAGAAAACATTTTCAACAATAAAGATTGAGCACAAGGTGTAACCAAACATATCCTGTACTATTCCTTTTCTCTACTGCTAGATTAGTGAGACATGTGTATGATTTAATAAATATAAGAAGATAAAACATAGATTGAGAAAAACTTATTGTTCTATCAGACAGCACAGGAATTCTGCAACAGCACGCATAACATCACCAAGACATCAAACATTCAGGAAATCACTGAGCTTTTCCAGCCTTTTGCATTAGATAATCTGAAAATATACAATACATTTGCCTCAAAATGAAAATCACCAACCCCTCATACGTTGCCAGGGGAGGTATATATACATATTTTACAAAAGAAAATATCTAGCTGATGAGTAAATGCTTCATTAATGTTATGCCAACTCCTGGAGCATTGTAGCTGAGGGAGTAAATGCTGTAGTAACTCTTTAGTGCCTTAGTTGTCCAAAATGGTCAGAAAAATTTGACTTTGTGGCTGTTGGAGTTGGCTGAGAATATGTTGTCCAAAAATTGCGTATTTATCTCTTTTGCTTGCTGCCGCTGTCGTTTGCTGAGTCACCTTTCGGCTGCCTTAAATGCTATCTTTATTATGCTTTTTGCCTTTTGCTGAGCTGTAGCTGACTGGGATCGAGTAACTGAGGCTATTGTGGCAAAATTTGAAGCATTGTCTGCCACCAATCCTCCTTGGGCATTTGGTGTCTTCGAATCTTCACCAAAGTTTTATCTGCCTCTGTATATCTATAAAAATTTGGAGGAACCTCAAAAAGGTGGTGGATTTCATTTTCAATAAAAAACATATTTTCAAGTTTGTGCAGAAGGCCCTGCCCTGTTGGAGGCCCTGCTTCCTCATAAGTACTGCCAGATGTAGTAATTTGATTTTCAACAAAGGTTGACATCCTGTTTGCATATTGTTCACGGGGGAGTAGTCTTCCTGTGCTGTTTAGTAGGCTGGGCAGTCCCTTTGCTTGCAGTGCTCCCATTTTGAGTTTGTACTCATCCACCTCAGCCTGTATTTCATAGCATTTCCTCTCCACAGTTTGTACATAATTCCTGAGAGTCAGTACCTTTTTAGCTGTAAGGACAACCTCTGTTCTATTAATAATGTTGATGGCTGCCAGTTCCTCCTTTGTTTTTCTGTTCAAAAAATCTATCATTCTATTGGCCTGCTCAGGCCTGTTTCCCAGCACTGTTCTGGCCTTCTGAATCTCTATCTGTGCTTGGCCAATTAAATCCATTTGCTCATGCATAGTCTTAATTGACTTCCATTGTTTAGTGATGGATTGGTCAATACGGGCCCACAAAATTCTTTTTATTTCTGCCATAGCAGTCTCTAGCTTGAGCTCTTTTTCCAAGGCCTTTATTTTCTCTTTCAGGGACTTTATTTCTCTGCCTTGCTCTGCCACAGTCATCTTTGATTTATCATATCTGGACTCTAGTTCTGCCAAGTTTTCGTTGGCCTGCTTTATCTCAGTGGCCTGGAGCTCCATTTCTTTAATAGCCTTAGTCAACTCTTCCATGCTTGTACTGGAGTCTGGAGCTGTTGTTGTTGCTGTTGTTGTTACAGGGGCCACTGCTGCCTCTGTAGTTGTTGCAGTGGTTGAAGTAGTTGGAGGAACTTGGGATGTGGATTCTCTCTGCTTATCTTGTAGTGCCCCTTCAAGTTCCTTCTCTAAATCAAGGACCTTCTGGTTGAGCTGCATTATAAGATCCAGCTGCTCATCGGCCTCCTTTTCGTTCTGTAATTCTGTTGTTTGAGGGTGCTTGGTGGGTAGCAGCTTTAACCTTTTCTTTAATGCATTGAGGTCATCTTCCTTTTTCTTCATGAGGGCCCTTACGCCCTTTGGGTCCTTAGGATCATGTCCTAGGTCGATAATGATGTCCTCAAGTGATTTAATTCTGTTGTCTTTGGCCATGGAGGACATTCTCTCAAAATCCAACTGAATGTTGGTATTTTTCAGTGATTCTTTTAATTCATGGGCCATGGATGCCCTGTCCACCAAGGTGGCATAGACCATTTCTCCAGTCTGCTTGTGAAGTTCTATTTGGTCCATGGGGTGAATGTCTTTTGCCATGATTTCCACCCTTGTTCTCACATAATATGCAGCTGATTTGGGTTGCGGCACCTTAGGTTTGAAGTGGCTGAGGAGCATTTTCTCCTCTTGAATGTCATATACAGACATCGGCCTTTCTTGCTTGGCTGGTGTTGCTTTCAGAAACTGTTTATATACTTCAACTCTCAGCAAGTCATTTTGTGCCTTTATTTGCTTGAAAGAAGCCTTAGTGCTTTTAGGCTTCTTGTTCTGCTGAGAGGAGGAGGATACCTCCAAGCCAAGCTGTAATCCCTGCTCCTGCTGAAAGGAGCTTGTACCTGTTTGCTGGCTGCCTTCCCCATCTTTCCTTGAACTATCCAGGACTTCTTCACTGATTTCTTCTATCTCTAGGGAATCAACCCTTTGCCTCTTGGCCTCAGGTTGCTGGGAGGATCCACTAGCAGGAGTGGACTCTTCTCTGTCTCTTTTCATACCCCTCTCCTCATGTGCTGGGGTCTGCAAAATAGGTGTTGTAGGCGGTTTAGTTTGCGGTGGAGGGGTTTGCTCTTGTTGCTGCCCAATTGAGGAGGCAGGTTGTTCACTGTTTCTTCTTTAGCACCCATTATTCCTTTCCCTTTATCTGTACCTGGCACTTCTGTAGAAGGTGCCTGTGTGGTTGGTGCAGTTGTTGTGGCCGAGGTCCCTTCTCCTACTGGATGTGGTGGCTTGAAGATCACCTGCTGCACAGAATCCAAGTCAAGAGTTTTTTCCAAATTCTTGACATTCTTTTGCATTATCTATTCTTCAGTTAATTTTTCAATTAAAGTGTCCTGCAGCCATTCTTGCTGATTGGCATACTGTTCAATGTGTGGATATTTGCAATGCTCATAGCCTAACAGCCTGTACTTTACTCTTCTAGCAGTGATGAAGCCTTCAGGCTCATAGGGGACCCACCGGAAGCTTTTTAAGAGCATGTACTTATCTTTGAGGATTAGCTTAGCATCTTGCCATCCCTCTTTCTTATTCATAATGAAGGGGCCTAGGTGGTGCTTGAACTTGAGATGGGCTTTCTTTTTGGAGCTGTGAAAGTGAGTGAGATCAGAGTGAATGAGCTGCCTATAATACTCCAAGGCAAACAGTCTCATGGGCACATATTTTGGGAGCCTATATGGACAGAGCTCACAGCCATAGATTCTGATGACTGTATGATCCTGGTATAGGTACCAATCACCTATTTTATAATTCTTGGAGAGCTGCAGGACTTTCTTTATTTCAAATGACATTCTGGGAGGAGGGGACCTCATCAACAAACAAGAGACTGGGTAAACAAATTGATCAATGAATTCATAATATGAATATGGTGAATTTTGCACTTGGTGGAAAACAGATGTCCAGAAGATAACAGATCTTCTTTCTCCTTTAGAATCCAGCTTTTTAATGTGGCATGGAGAAACCTCGGACTGGTAGTACATGAACAGGTGGTAGATATAAGAGGAATACTTGAAGATGCCCTCCCTATCTACTTTGAAAAGCTGCTCATGTATCTTGTTGGCTATGAACTTAGCAAAATTATATTTGTAGGCAGGAGGTTGGCCTGGGCTATAAGCAGATAGTAATACTAGCACTGTCTCATCAACAAATTCACTGGTCTTATAGCCCAACACATATGAAATCATGTCCAGCAGAAGTTTGCCGATATCAGTAAAATGGACATATAAGTAGGGAGGTGGCCCTGTGGGCTGGCGGTCAGGCCTCATAAATATCTGGGTGATCCTTTGCCTGTCATCAATGGTCATCTTGGCACCTGTATCCAGCAGATAGTTCATGGAGAAAGGGAACAACAGCTGAGTTTGTTTGAAGTTGAGCATTTGGTTGATGGACTCAGCATTAATATGAAAGAGGATGCTCCCAGATGGAGACTTGACAGCTCTGTGGTTTGCATCATAATTCTCAGCACATAGACGAATAATCTCTGGAAAAATGTTAACAGATGGGAGAAAGTAGTATGGCAGATTTGATTCCCATATCCCATATGTATCCTTGCCATTCAAATAGTCATCTCTCAATTCCCTGAAGGTCTGCAAATGGTCTCTATCACCTACAAAGTCTTGGATGAGATAATCCTTGTCAACAAGAGGCAGGGACTCCAGCTCTTTATTCGGTGGATTTATGGGGGCAACACTGAGAGTTGTGGGTGCAGGGGCAGCCGTTTGTAATTTCTGAATAGAACAATAGGTGCAATAGGTTGCAAGGCCTCTCTAGAAGTCAATCGGCAGATTGGATGCAGGTGCTGCTGAATGTACTCTTCAAAGAGGAGTTGGCTGGCTAGGCAGTCTTGCCTCTGCTCTATTTTGGTGAATTCACAGGGATTGTGAATCAATGAGGAAGAATTGCAGAGGAGGGGGTAGGATTACAACTGGTGAAATTCAGTTTTTCAAATATGTACCCGGCAAAAGGGAACAATGCCGGGCGATTTGGATGATAATTTGTGAATTTAAGGCCGCGAATTATGGTTTTATCATCAAATTTTGGAGCAGAGGGCAATGTAGGTTGATTTGGTGCAGAAATGATTAAATGACAGTCCTTAATGTTGGATTGAGCATGTGCTTAATGGACAATTTGCAGAGAAATGGCATAAACACGGGTTGAATAGGTGAATTTGGGCAAATACCTGGAAAAACGACGCCGAGAGCTGCCGGGTTGGATAGTGAATGAAGAATGCACTTGATTTGGCGAGTGGCGGCGTCTGAATCTTCAAATTCACAGCTTGGCGGCAATTTTCACAGTGAACGGATAAAACGGCTCTTGTTTGTTTCCAATGAAAATGACATAAAACGGCTAAACAACGCGTTTTTAACGAAAAATTTGGAAAATGGGGGTTATTGGCGCTTTTCTGCCGATGACGTCAGCATGACATCATGGCGGGCCCCGGGGTACGGAGGATGATGTGGGCGCTGAGCTGGAGGCCAGCGTGGCAGGACACGGTGGCGGGCGGTGTGGGGTGGCAAGGTTACGTCGAGGGGCACGAGGCGCGAGGGCGAGCGGAGGTGGCATGACGTCACGATGACGTGGGGGCCGACGTGACAGCGGAGGGGTGGTATCGGGGAGAGTGGTAAGCGGTCTCCCCGCACCGCTTTTGGGCAAAGGCGGTATCGGGGAGGGGGGCTCCGAACACCCCCGCCGCTTGCCACGCGTCCTGTGTACGGGGAGGAAAACCGCCCTCTCCCCGGACGTTAAAGGGCGGCGGGTTGAAAATCATAAAAGACCGCCCACCGTTGGATGAAGGGGGGCGGGAGATGGACAGCTGGCGGGCGCCCCGACCCGTCGTGCATGTTGGGGGGGGCCCGCCGGCGTATTAAAATATCCATTTTAATAATTTGGGTTTCAAACTTTGGTTTTGGGGTTTTCGTGGGTTTTTGTGGGTTTTTGGTTAATCTGTCGGATTTTATAAAAACATAGGGATTTTGGGTTTTGAGAGGGGGAAAGGGCTTGCAGGGGCATTTTTAGGAAAATAGGGTATATGAGGGTTAAAGGTGGGTTATTAGTCTAACCAGGGGTTAGAGTAATTCCCAACACAAGGGTTGACTACAGTCCCTGGTGGACTAAAGTCTCCCATAGACATACTATTTAGCTATAATGCTAAAGGGGGGATATTTATACATTGTTTGGGGTTTATACACCATGGTGTTATAGTAGTAGGGGAAAAGGGGAACATAGGGGATTTAGTGTAGATAGAGTTAGCAGTTAGTATTGTAGGGGAAAATGAATGGGAAGTGATAGAAACTAAGTTTTTAGGAAACAAACTTAGTTAGGGAGTAGATCAAAATGAAAAGAATTTTTACACAAGAAATGTGGCTTCTTTTCAAAGAGAGAAGTCACTTCTGACATGAAGTTTGTACAAATGAAGTGTGTAAGGAGGACTGATCAGGCAGATCCTGTAGTGCTCATGGGGAGGTTAGTACGAAAATTTTGAAGGGGATGAGGGAAGTTAGTGATAGTTCAGTAGTTTGCCCAATGAGCCATTGGACTTTCCTTTCTTCTGCTGGTGACATCATTGTAATTCTTCCCAATTGATATACTTAGATGATGCTTTCTGCAACCTTCAACTGCCTACCCTGCCTAATATGCCTAACATTTTTTCTTCCTTTGGATGGGTGCACTTGGTCTTGCAAACCTTGATAATTCTCTTTTCTTTTTGCTGCCCTCCTATCTAAGTCTACCCTTATGACTTCCAAGGGCCCAGATTTAGCAGTTGGGCTCCTTTCTTTCTCTATCCACCTAGTCATCTATCAAGCTTGAGCTGTTTGAACAGGTACTTCCTCTCTAGTCTACAACATGCAATTTAAAACATGGTGAGGCCCAGCTTGAGCTGTTGGACCACCCATCAAAATAGTAGTGGCAATTTGGACTAGCCACTTTCATGGTCTTTGTTTGGGGTTCATTTATTTTATTATTTTATTTGACCAATTCATTTTCTTGCCCTTTGATTTTTCTTTTAAGGCATACCCTCTTTACATTTTTTAAATTGTCTGCTTCTTTCTCAAAAATGGAACCTTAGCAGCATGGAAGGTGAACATTTTTGGCACTTCCACTGTCAATCATGAGAGATGAAAACCTATTGGTATAGGAGGCTAACAGTGGCTCCACTTGGGGATGGCTTTTCCAGGTGAAAAGCCAAGAACAACAGGTCAGATTTCCTGAGTTTCTGCTCCCCTGCTGCTGACTGAATTTTTGAGTTGTTGGAGACCAATGGATAGGACCCTAAATAGTTGCAGGCAGCACCCAGTGAGCTGATTTGCTGTGAAATTGCAGATCTGTTTTTTACCTGTTTCTCGGAAATTTTCCTCATCACTTGATAGTTACCCTGAGTTTTCTTTGCTTTATAAATGCCAGAATCAACATTTTCCCAAAAGAACATAGTGTAGCATCCTGGTATCCTCAAAATCTGTTGTACTTAGTGCTTTATTTATCTGCTGTAATTGAAAATACTGGAAAATACAAATATTTATGTACAATATATGCCTGTTCAGTGTTTAATCAAGGGAGTCAAAATAATGCTTAAGCATTCTCCCATTAACTGGGCCTTCCTCAGTGTTTGAGCCATCCAGACTTCTTAGAAAGTAAGTGTTGTTTCCTTGTATGGCATGGATGACATAGGGTCCCTTCCATAAAAAATCAAACTTACCATGTTTGCCTTTGTATTCCCTTCTGGAATCCCATCTTAACACTTTATTTCCTATAAAGAAATCTTCAGCTTTGGTTCTTTTGTCAAATATTCTTTTAATCTTTTCTTGTAGAACTTGGGTCCTTTGATAGACTTCTTCTCTTGTTTGCTGTAAGTGAATTGTTTGATTAATTCTTCTTTGGATGTCATTGGGCTCAGCTTGTATTTCTTGTAGCAACTTGATCACTAGAATTTCTAGAGATGTAGGAAACTTTGCTTCTAGCCCATAAACCAGTTCATATGGACTCATGCCAATTGATCTCTTGGTGGTCAGTCTATCTGCCCATAGTGCATTTACTAGCTTCTTATGCCAATTCTTTTTGTTTTCTTCCAAAACTTTTTTAATGATATTGATGAGACTTTTATTGGAAGATTCAGCTAGGTCATTACCTTGAGGATAATAGGTAGTGGAATGACCTAGGGTCATGTGATACTTGTGACAAAAATTGATCATTTTCTTGGACTTGAAAGCTGCAACATTGTCTGTGATGATTTTGTCTGGACAGCCAAACCTGGACAAGATGTTGGTTTCTAGAAATTGTATAATAATGGAGTCATTGGCTTGCCTACAAGGGATGGCCTCTATCCATTTGGTAAAATAGTCTGTGGCAGTGAGAATCCACCTATGCTGGCCAGAGGATGAAGGGTGAATTTCACCAATGAAGTCTAAACCCCATTGCTGGAATGGTCTCTCAGTTGAAATTGGTTTGAGTGGTAAAGGCAACAGCTTCCTCTTGCCCTCAAAAATTTGGCATTTGTGGAAAGACACTACAAATCTCTTTACATCAGCAAACAAGGAGGGCCAATAAAATCCAGCCCTTAGGATTTTATCAGCTGTAGATTTCCAGTATAAGTGTCCTCCACAGTCACCTGCATGAAGTTCTTTGAGTACATTGTCAGTTTCTTCTATTGTTAAGCAATTGAGTAAGATTCCTTCATGATTTCTCCAAAATAAAACATTGTCAATAATACAAAACTTTGATGCTTTCATTTTCAAGAATCTTTTCTTGGTTCTGGACAACCCTGGAGGAGCTTGCAGGTTTAATAATACAAAACATATATCAGCATACCATGGAGATTGCATAAAGGCTTGGTTGATCTGTGGAGTCGCCATCTCCTGTTCGTCGTCCAGTTCATTAATGTCAAGGGCTTGAAAATTGGTTTCAGTCATTAGTTTGGCTAGGCCTTGTCCTTTTATCAGTTTGGTAGGTTTAATCTCAATGTCATATTCTAAGATATTGGCAATCCATTTGCCCCTCTTGCCTTCAATTCCTTCTTGGGTTAGAATATCTTTGATCACTGCATTAGGAACATAGGCAATTATATGAGAGTAAAGAATGTAGATTCTGAATTCCTTGATGGCTTTTACCAAGGCATAGGCTTGTTTTTCCATGATCTGATATTTCAAGGGAGCATCCCTAAGGGCTCTACTGAAAAATGAAATGGGCTTTTCACAGCCTTGGTCATCTTTTTGTAGCAAAACAACAACAATTGTATGCTCAGAAGCAAAAGAGAATATGATAAAATCTTGATCAAATCTAGGACTTGTTAGAACTGGTGTGTTTGTCAGTGCTCTTTTGATATCCTCAAAGGCTTGTTTAGCTTCCATAGTCCATTTGACCTTGGAATCCTTTTTCAGCATATTGTTTAGCAGTCTAATGAGTTCAGCTAGATTGGGAATGAATCTCCTTAAGAAATTGATCTTCCCTAGAAAGCTTTGTAGTTCTTTGATGCTTCTTGGATGTGGTACTTGTAGGATAGCTTGAATTCTGTCTGGATCAATCCTAATTCCATTTTTTGAGATTATATGCCCTAGAAGTTTACCTTCTTCCAGCCCAAATAGTGACTTTTTTGGGTTTAATGATATGCCATACTTTCTGCAAATTGTGAAAACCTGCCTCAAGTGTTCTAAGTGTTCTTGATCTGATTTTGAAAAGGCGGTTAGATAATCAAGATAGACTACTAGGAAGTCATGAATTTCCTTAGCAAAGGCAATATCCATTGCTCTTTGGAATGTGGCCCCTGCATTTTTGAGTCCAAACGGCATTTTGACATATTTGAATGTTCCCCAAGGTGTTGTAAAGGCAGTTTTGTCTTGATCATCCGGGTGTACTAGAATTTGATTGAATCCTGAGAAACCATCTAGTAAAGAGATCCTAGCAGCTCCCACTACCCTTTGCAAGATGTGGTCCATTTTAGGTAAGGGATAATGGTCTTTGAGAGATACTTTGTTCAGATTCCTGAGGTCAACACACAGTCGGATTTCCCCTGTCGTTTTCCTATTAGGCACTAGGTTTGAAATCCACTCTGAGAATCTGATTGGGGAAATCATCCCAGCTTCATACATACGTTTGACCTCTTTTTCAATAAGGGGGAGAAGGACTGGATTGACTCTCCTGAGCTTCTGTTTGAAAGGCTTTTGATTTTCTTTTAGAGGGATAGTGTGTTGGATAACTGATGTATCATAGGATTTGAGGTCCTCATAACTCCAGGCAAAGACATCTTGAAACTCTTTAAATAAATCAATGTATTTCAGTTTCTGCTCAGGTGGTAATGCTTTGGATAATTTGACCATTTTGGGATTTTCAGGGGTCCCAATATTACAATCTTCTATTTCAGCATTCAATGGTTGCATTTTCGGTTTTCTAGAGATATCATTTGAATCAAACAGATCCTCCAAAGGGGTTAGTCCTATGGGTGGAAAATTGTCCTTTAGGTGAATTACCTCATCTTCTGCCTCAACCATTTCTTCTTCATCTGATTGTTTCAGCTCCTGTATAGTTTCTTTGTCAAAGGTGGTAGGATGCAAAACTAAATCAGCTATTTCAGCTGATATTTCTTGTGTAATTATGCATAACTGTGGTTGATCTTCTCTAGTACTAGTGTCAATGTTCATGCCTGAAAATTCTTCCTTTAAAGTGAGAAAGTTTTTTATCTGTTTGTTACTCTCAAAGACTTGCCAATTTTTGATGTTATCTGGAACTGAAGGTCTGTGTTTGATTTCAGCTGTAAATGTATGATTGGTTTTGAAAGGCAACTTACAAGTGCTGGCAAAAGTTGCCAAGCTGTGAGCATGTAGGTTGAGTTCTCTGGAAATCTTAGTCAACTGTGATTGTGAGAAACTCTCCAGTATTTGAATAGCTGCCCCCTTGTATGCTCTCAACCTAGGATCATTTGTGGTGAAATTTCCCTTCATCTGTTGTATGACTAGATCTGAATCTCCCAAGATTGAGATTTTGGTTGCACCTAGACTTTTTATGAGTTTCAGACCTAGCAGGAGGGCTTCATATTCAGCCATGTTGTTTGTGCATCAGAAGTTTAGTCTATATGCATGGCCCTCAGCTTGGTCATTGTGCATATTGTGGATCCATACTCCTGCCCCAGCTCCTAGCTTGTTTACAGATCCATCAAATTCTAGACACCATAAAGTTTCATGATCAAGGTTTGGGTTGGGATCACTAGGAAGTTGGATGATGGGTGGGTTGGTCTCTTGCAAGTTACTTGGCACATCATTTTCTTCTGTGTTCTTATCAGCTATTCCCACAGTCTCTTGGTCTTTGAAAGTACATTGTTCATCTGACTCCTCGGTCTCTACTGTCATCAATAGTTCAGAATAAGCTTTGTGACAGATGTCAGCATTGTAGAGAATAAATGAATCCATGTCTGAGTGTATTGAGTAGATTGGAAAGTTTTGGGGCTTGTCTTGACTGCTTACCACATATTTCATCAGAGTTTCTCGGTATAATCTCTTTGGCTGCCCAAAGACTGAGATAGTTGCATAGGACATATCTAATTGCAGAGATCCTTGAAGTTTAGCCCCCCAGGATCTGGACAAGAGCATGCCATACTTGGGGGGTATGTCAGCTACCACTACATCCATCAAGATAGTTTTGGTCGGGTATTGAACTAGGGAGACACTTAAGTCTTTAATAAGGCCTAAACACCTGACTTGGCTTGAATCAAATGAGAACAGATCTTTGTACGGTCTTGTGATATCTAAGTCAAGTTTTTCCATCACAGATTTGGGCATTAAGTTGTGTGAGGCCCCGGAATCAAACATTGCATTATGTAGGACCTTATCATGAATGTTTAGACTGACATAAAAGGGTGGTACCCCTCCATTTTCTGTTTTCCCATTAACCTCAGGCCCAAACAACAATTCTGGTTGGTCATCTAGGACATTCACAACATCTTTATTGTCCGATACTTGGAGTGATTTATTGATCTGCTGTCTGTATATGTCATGTTTGGCTAATTCCGAAAGAGGAACTGATATCTTTAGCTTGCTTATTTCTGTTTCCAAGTTGAATGGTTTTTCCATTTGAATTTTGGCATTCATTGCAATAGTTTTTTCCTTTTCAGCTGAGTTATCAAGTGACTTTTGCTCATAGTTAGGTCCATTTTGAGTAAAACTGGTGCCATGTTTGTTTCCTAGGGGAGCATCTGCCTTTGTCTTTAATGGATGGGGTGGACCTGGCTGATTTTGAGAGGACTGTTGTTCTAAAATGTCTCCCACAGTCACTTCTGTGGTAGGTGGGTTTGAGCTGCTAGCTGATTGGGGAAGGGAGGTATTCTCATTGATCTTTTTTGGTTGTTTATTGTCCTTTGGTTTGAGGGGTGTAGGTACATCTACTGTCCTACTTCTTAGCTTGTACTGTTTGTGTACCTCATACACAGCTGCATCATAACCTTCTTTAAAATCAAATGATTCTCCTGACTTAGTGTGGAATTGACTGTCATTGTAAACCTCTTGATCTTCTTGCGTCAAAAAGATTTGATTTTCACCATCCAAACCCATTAGATTGATGTGAGGGTCCTCACTAGGTTTGCTAGATGTTGAAGCCTCAGCATAATTCTCTTGAAAAGGAGGTCTGACATGCTGGTCAGGATCAGTCCTTCCAACATTAGGATTTTGATTCTTTCTGAAGTTTGGGTTTCTAATATTGCTTGTTTGACCTTCCCATGATGATTTTCTTTCTATGGTTTCCACTCTATCTCCAATTCTATCCATCCCTTTGATGATTGCATCTAGATTTTGCTCAAATGATGAGGGTTCTTCTTTGAAAGTAGTTCTCCTTTCAGTTCTTGCCCGGTTTCTTTTGGCAATTAGATTTGCCTCTACACTCACAGCTATGTTTTGCATGTCTGCTAGAGTTGCAGGGGCTCTTTCTCTTAGCTGATATGCCATATCAGCATCAAATCCATCAGGGAACTTAATCAATGCTAAATCAGGTGGGGGTCTAAGATTTTGAGGAATGGCATTGTAAATAGTGTTGAATCTAGTGCAATAGTCCAAGACAGTTTCTTGTGGGCCTCTTTTTATGGTGTCATATTCAGATAAAATGTGCAGAGGGTCCTTTTTCTTTTCCCATCTGTTGAGGAAGGACTGATAAAGGGCACCTGAATCAGCTATAGAATGTGCAGCCAGTGCCCTGAACCAGGTTCTTACTTCACCTGTCAGACTTTGGACAAAGATTTTCATCCTTACATCATCATCATCTATCTCATAGTTCTCAAAGTAGTCTTGCATTTTCTTAGTATGTTGTAAGGTAGTGTACGTACTGGTTCCATCAAAATAAGTAATTTTGCCTTGGTAATCCTGAGGCACGGCCCCAGGATTTCCAGGCAAGTGAAGGGGTGCATAACGATTAGCCATATTTGGAGGGATAAGTGGGACAACTGGTAGAAGGGGAACAACTGGGACAGCAACAACAATTTGTGTGTTGGTTGTAGACAATATGTTTTCTGAAGTGGATGATGAAGAGGGCGAGGAATGAGTTGTATGGAGGTGAACAGATGGCTTAACAGGGGTTGGAATAAAACTTTGCTGACCGGCCTCAGGGCTAGTTTCAGGGGATTGTTCAGGTTCCTTCTGGTTCCTATGAGTTTTATGGATCAAATTTGGATTCTCGAAAACAGGTGGGGGATTTGGGTCAGGATTTGACCTGGTGTGCCTAGTTCTCTTCTTAGGAGCCAGCTTCTGAACTTGTTTTTGGTATTTTTGAGGATATTTTTAGAACTATTCTAAGGGACTGCTCAAGCTTTTGGAACCACTGTCCTAAAACAGACAACAATTGAAAAATACGCTCAGTCCCCATTGGAGTCGCCAATTATGTTATCACTCAGGTTGTTCCCTTTGACTCCCAAGGGAATACGACCGAGGTAACCACTAACCAATCTTTGGGTCACAGGTCCTAGCCTACCTATGACCAGATAGGGCTCTCTCTTGATGATTTAACTTTGTTTGTATAATATTTTAGGCTAGTTATGATGCTCAAGGTTTTGTTTTTGGAGTTTGCTGGATGATGACCTCAGTCAAGATATATATGTGCTTATCAGGGTGTTCTAAGCCATTGGGCATGGAGTCAATGGTGCTTTATTTGTTTGATATGTTGTGTTGATACATAAGTGGTGCTGCAGAGCCAGATAAGTGTCTGAGAAACAATGCTTTGAAACTGTGATTAAGTGTGATGTAACCAGGCTATGAAAGGCAATTAAGAATCTCTCAACAAACTGGTATGGAGAAATAGTGAGAATATTATTTAGAAGCAGTGAAGAATTTCTACATACCATTCATATTTATAGAATTAATGAGAACATGAGCAATTAAGAATTCATGTTCATGGTCAATTCTGAAGAAAACATTTTCAACAATAAAGATTGAGCACAAGGTGTAACCAAACATATCCTGTACTATTCCTTTTTTCTACTGCTAGATTAGTGAGACATGTGTATGATTTAATAAATATAAGAAGATAAAACATAGATTGAGAAAAACTTATTGTTCCATCAGACAACACAGGAATTCTGCAACAGCACGCATAGCATCACCAAGACATCAAACATTCAGGAAATCACTGAGCTTTTCCAGCCTTTTGCATTAGATAATCTGAAAATATACAATACATTTTCCTCAGAATGAAAATCACCAACCCCTCATACGTTGCCAGGGGAGGTATATATACATATTTTACATAAGAAAATATCTAGCTGATGAGTAAATGCTTCATTAATGTTATGCCAACTCCTGGAGTGTTGTAGCTGAGGGAGTAAATGCTGTAGTAACTCTTCAGTGCCTTAGCTGTCCAAAATGGTCAGAAAAATTTGAATTTGTGGCTGTTGGAGTCGGCTGAGAATATGCTGTCCAAAAATTGCATATTTATCTCTTTTGCCTGCTGCCGCTGTCTTTTGTTGAGTCACCTTTCGGCTGCCTTAAATGCTATCTTTATTATGCTTTTTTCCTTTTGCTGAGCTGTAGCTGACTGGGACCGAGTAACTGAGGCTATTGTGGCAAAATTTGAAGCATTGCCTGCCACCAATCCTCCTTGGGCATTTGGTGTCTTCGAATCTTCACCAAAGTTTCATCTGCCTCTGTATATCTATAAAAATTTGGAGGAACCTCAAAAAGGTGGTGGATTTCATTTTCAATAAAAAACATATTTTCAAGTTTGTGCAGAAGGCCCTGCCCTGTTGGAGGCCCTGCTTCCTCAGAAGTACTGCCAGATGCAGTAATTTGATTTTCAACAAAGGTTGACATCCTGTTTGCATATTGCTCACGGGGGAGCAGTCTTCCTGTGCTGTTTAGTAGGCTGGGCAGTCCCTTTGCTTGCAGTGCTCCCATTTTGAGTTTGTACTCATCCACCTCAGCCTGTATTTCATAGCATTTCCTCTCCACAGTTTGTACATAATTCCTGAGAGTCAGTACCTTTTTAGCTGTAAGGACAACCTCTGTTCTGTTAATAATGTTGATGGCTGCCAGTTCCTCCTTTGTTTGTCTGTTCAAAAAATCTATCATTCTATTGGCCTGCTCAGGCCTGTTTCCCAGCACTGTTCTGGCCTTCTGAATCTCTATCTGTGCTTGGCCAATTAAATCCATTTGCTCATGCACAGTCTTAATTGACTTCCATTGTTTAGTGATGGATTGGTCAATACGGGCCCACAAAATTCTTTTTATTTCTGCCATATCAGTCTTTAGCTTGAGCTCTTTTTCCAAGGCCTTTATTTTCTCTTTCAGGGCCTTTATTTCTCTGCCTTGCTCTGCCATAGTCATCTTTGATTTATCATATTTGGCCTCTAGTTCTGCCAACTTTTCCTTGGCCTGCTTTATCTCAGTGGCCTGGAGCTCCATTTCTTTAATAGCCTTCGTCAACTCTTCCATGCTTGTACTGGAGTTTGGAGCTATTGTTGTTGTTGTTGTTGTTACAGGGGCCACTGCTGCCTCTGTAGTTGTTGCAATGGTTGAAGTAGTTGGAGGAACTTGGGATGTGGATTCTCCCTGCTTATCTTGTAGTGCCCCTTCAAGTTCCTTCTCTAAATCAAGGACCTTCTAGTTGAGCTGCATTATAAGATCCAGCTGCTCATTGGCCTCCTTTTCCTTTTGTAATTCTGCTGTTTTAGGGTGCTCGGTGGGCAGTAGCTTTAAGCTTTTCTTTAATGCATTGAGGTCATCTTCATTTTTCTTCATGAGGGCCCTTACGCCCTTTGGGTCCTTAGGATCATGTCCTAGGTCGATAATGATGTCCTCAAGTGATTTAATTCTGTTGTCTTTGGCCATGGAGGACATTATCTCAAAATCCAACTGAATGTTGGTATTTTTCAGTGACTCTTTTAATTCATGGGCCATGGATGACCTGTCCACCAAGGTGGCATTGACCATTTCTCCAGTCTGCTTGTGGAGTTCTATTTGGTCCATGGGGTGAATGTCTTTTGCCATGATTTCCACCCTTGTTCTCACATAATCTGCAGCTGATTTGGGCTGCGACACCTTAGGTTTGAAGTGGCTGAGGAGCATTTTCTCCTCTTGAATGTCATATACAGACATCAACCTTTCTTGCTTGGCTGGTGTTGCTTTCAGAAACTGTTTATACACTTCAACTCTCAGCAAGTCATTTTGTGCCTTTATTTGCTTGAAAGAAGCCTTAGTGCTTTTAGGCTTCTTGCTCTGCTGAGAGGAGGAGGATACCTCCAAGCCAAGCTGTAATCCCTACACCTGCTGAAAGGAGCTTGTACCTGTTTGCTGGCTGCCTTCCCCATCTTTCCTTGAACTGTCCAGGACTTCTTCATTGATTTCTTCTATCTCTGGGGAATCAACCCTTTGCCTCTTGGCCTCAGGTTGCTTGGAGGATCCACTAGCAGGAGTGGACTCTTCTCTGTCTCTTTTCATACCCCTCTCCTCATGTACTGGGGTCTGCAAAATAGGTGTTGTAGGTGGTTTAGTTTGCGGTGGAGGGGTTTGCTCTTGTTGCTGCCCAATTGAGGAGGCAGGCTATTCTTTCACTGTTTCTTCTTCAACACCCATTATTCCTTTCCCTTTATCTGTACCTAGCACTGCTGTAGAAGGTGCCTGTGTGGTTGGTGCAGTTGTTGTGGCCGAGGTCCCTTCTCCTACTGGATGTGGTTGCTTGAAGATCACCTGCTGCACAGAATCCAAGTCAAGAGTTTTTTCCAAATCCTTGACATTCTTTTGGATTATCTCTTATTTAGTTAATTTTTCAATTAAAGTGTCCTGCAGCCATTCTTGTTGATTGGCATACTGTTCAATGTGTGGATATTTGCAATGCTCATATCCTAGCAGACTGTACTTTACTCTTCTAGCAGTGATGAAGCCTTCAGGGTCATAAGGGACCCACCGGAAGCTTTTTGAGAGCATGTACCTATCTTTGAGGATTAGCTCAGCATCTTTCCATCCCTATTTCTTATTCATAATGAAGGGGCCTAGGTGGTGCTTGAACTTGAGATGGGCTTTCTTTTTGGAGCTGTGAAAGTGAGTGAGATCAGAGTGAATGAGCTACCTATAATACTCCAAGGCAAACAGTCTCATGGGCACATATTTTGGGAGCCTATATGGACAGAGCTCACAGCCATAGATTCTGATGAATGTATGATCCTGGTATAGGTACCAATCACCTATTTTATAATTCTTGGAGAGCTGCAGGACTTTCTGTATTTCAAATGACATTTTGGGAGGAGGGGACCTCATAAAAAAACAAGAGACTGGGTAAACGAATTGATCAATGAATTCACAATATGAATATGGTGAATTTTGCACTTGGTGGAAAACAGATGTCCAGAAGATAACAGATCTTCTTTCTCCTTTAGAATCCAGCTTTTTAATGTGGTATGGAAAAGCCTCAGACTGGTAGTACATGAACAGGTGGTAGATATAAGAGGAATACGTGAAGATGCCCTCCCTGTCTACTTTGAAAAGCTGCTCATGTATCTTGTTGGCTATGAACTTAGCAATATTATATTTGTAGGCAGGAGGTTGGCCTGGGCTATAAGCAGATAGTAATACCAGCACTGTCTCATCAACAAATTCACTGGTCTTATAGCCCAACACATATGAAATCATGTCCAGCAGAAGTTTGCCTATATCAGTAAAATGGACATATAAGTAGGGAGGTGGCCCTGTGGGCTGGCGGTCATGCCTCATAAATATCTGGGTGATCCTTTGCCTGTCATCAGTGGTCATCTTGGCACCTGTATCCAACAGATAGTTCATGGAGAAAGGGAACAGCAGCTGAGTTTGTTTGAAGTTGAGCATTTGGTTGATGGACTCAGCATTAATATGAAAGAGGATGCTCCCAGATGGAGACTTGACAGCTCTGTGGTTTGCATCATAATTCTCAGCACATAGCCGAATAATCTCTGGAAAAATGTTAACAGATGGGAGAAAGTAGTATGGCAGATTTGATTCCCATATCCCATATGTATCCTTGCCATTCAAATAGTCATCTCTCAATTCCCTGAAGGTCTGCAAATGGTCTCTATCACCTACAAAGTCTTGGATGAGATAATCCCTGTGAGCAAGAGGCAGGGACTCCAGCTCTTTATTTGGTGGATTTATGGGGGCAACACTGAGAGCTGTGGGTGCAGGGGCAGCCATTTGTAATTTCTGAATAGAACAATAGGTGCAATAGGTTGCAAGGCCTCTCTATAAGTCAATCGGCAGATTGGATGCAGGTGTTGCTGAATGTACTCTTCAAAGAGGAGTTGGTTGGCTAGGCAGTCTTGCCTCTGCTCTATTTTGGTGAATTCACAGGGATTGTGAATCAATGAGGAAGAATTACAGAGGAGGGGGTAGGATTACAACTGGTGAAATTCATTTTTTCAAATATGTACCCGGAAAAAGAGAACAATGCCGGGCGATTTGGATGATAATTTGTGAATTTAAGGCCGCGAATTATGGTTTTATCATCAAATTTTGGAGCAGGGGGCAATGTAGGTTGATTTGGTGTAGAAATGATTAAATGACAGTCCTTAATGTTGGATTGAGCAGGTGCTTAATGGACAATTTGCAGAGAAATGGCATAAACACGGGTTGAATAGGTGAATTTGGGCAAATACCTGGAAAAACGACGCCGAGAGCTGCCGGGTTGGATAGTGAATGAAGAATGCACTTGATTTGGCGAGTGGCGGCATCTGAATCTTCAAATTCGCAGCTTGGCAGCAATTTTCACAGTGAACGGATAAAACGGCTCTTGTTTGTTTCCAACGAAAATGACATAAAACGGCTAAACAGCGCGTTTTTAACGAAAAATTTGGAAAATGGGGGTTATTGGCGCTTTTCTGCCGATGACGTCAGCATGACCTCATGGCGGGCCTCGGGGTATGAAGGATGACGTGGGCGCTGAGCTGGAGGCCAGCGTGGTAGGACACGGTGGCGGGCGGTGTGGGGTGGCAAGGTTACGTGGAGGGCCACGAGGCGCGAGGGCGGGCGGAGGTGGCATGACGTCACGATGATGTGGGGGCCGATGTGATAGCGGAGGGGCGGTATCGGGGAGAGTGGTAAGCAGTCTCCCCGCGTCGCTTTTGGGAAAAGGCGGTATCGGGGAGGGGGGCTCCGAAAACCCCCGCCGCTTGCCACGCGTCCTGTGTACAGGGAGGAAAACCGCCCTCTCCCCGGACGTTAAAGGGCGGCGGGTTGAAAATCATAAAATACCGCCTACCGTTGGATGAAGGGGGGTGGGAGATGGATGGCTAGCGGGCGCCCTGACCCATCGTGCATGTTGGGGGGGGCCCGCCAGCATATTAAAATATCCATTTTAATAATTTGGGTTTCAAACTTTGGTTTTGGGGTTTTCATGGGCTTTTGTGGGTTTTTGGTTAATCTGTCAAATTTTATAAAAACATAGGGATTTTGGGTTTTGAGAGGGGGAAAGGGCTTGCAGGGGAATTTTTAGGAAAATAGGGTATATGAGGGTTAAAGGTGGGTTATTAGTCTAACCAGGGGTTAGAGTAATTCTCAACACAAGAGTTGACTACAGTCCCTAGTGGACTAAAGTCTCCCATAGACATACTATTTAGCTATCATGCTAAAGGGGGGATATTTATACATTGTTTGGGGTTTATACACCATGGTGTTATAGTAGTAGGGGAAAAGGGGAACATAGGGGATTTAGTGTAGATAGAGTTAGCAGTTAGTATTGTAGGGGAAAATGAATGGGAAGTGATAGAAACTAAGTTTTTAGGAAACAAACTTAGTTAGGGAGTAGATCAAAATGAAAAGAATTTTTACACAAGAAATGTGGCTTCTTTTCAAAGAGAGAAGTCACTTCTGACATGAAGTTTGTACAAATGAAGTGTGTAAGGAGGACTGATCAGGCAGATCCTGCAGTGCTCATGGGGAGGTTAGTACGAAAATTTTGAAGGGGATGAGGGAAGTTAGTGATAGTTCAGTAGTTTGCCCAATGAGCCATTGGACTTGCCTTTCTTCTGCTGGTGACATCATTGTAATTCTTGCCAATTGATATACTTAGATGATGCTTTCTGCAACCTTCAACTACCTACCCTGCCTAATATGCCTCACATTTTTTCTTCCTTTGGATGGGTGCACTTGGTCTTGCAAACCCTGATAATTCTCTTTTCTTTTTGTTGCCCTCCTATCTAAGTCTACCCTTATGACTTCCAAGGGCCCAGATTTAGCAGTTGGGCTCCTTTCTTTCTCTATCCACCTAGTCATCTGTCAAGCTTGAGCTGTTTGAACATGTACTTCCTCTCTAGTCTACAACATGCAATTTAAAACATGGTGAGGCCCATCTTGAGCTGTTGGACCACCCATCAAAATAGTAGTGGCAATTTGGACTAGCCACTTTCATGGTCTTTGTTTGGGATTCATTTCTTTTATTATTTTCTTTGACCAATTCATTTTCTTGCCCTTTGATTTTTCTTTTAAGGCATACCCTCTTTACATTTTTTAAATTGTCTGCTTCTTTCTAAAAAATGGAACCTTAGCAGCATGGAAGGTGAACATTTTTGGCACTTCCACTGTCAATCATGAGAGATGAAAACCTATTGGTATAGGAGGCTAACACACCATTCCATCATCTATTGTATTTGATTTGTAGAAATATAATAAAATGGATTAAAAGTTCATATATGGGTGTTTGCTGAATATTTCGTTTTTGTAATTTGCTGCATGTATTATTTTCTTTTTATCACTTGTATTCCTATTAAGGATCATTGCAATGGTATCAAAGCCTAGTTCTTGGCTCAGCCTATGGTAAAGACTAGAATCAAACAACATGGCAGTCACCTGGAATGAGGTGGTGAGGATACAACAAATGATGATTGATGTGGGGAAGAAATTGATTCATTCCTCAATTGCGAATCTGGACATGATTGCAACTGATGTGTTGTTATTGGGGGAGAAATGGATGACATACCAATCATTGGGTTATGACATTCAAGCATCACTCTCTTTTTGGGAATTCTGTGAACTAAGGGGTATGCACAAACCAATGGAGATTTAGTGGGATTTTGTAGGGATGATGAGAAGTATTAAGGAAAAAGATGAAAGAGTAGTTGAAGGGGCCATGGTTGGCAAGGAGATAGTTGAGTATACACCCATTAATGAGGCGTCATCCATTGATGAGGTATTCAAGGTTGTGACCGAGTTCTTAGGTGATAACAATGCAGCATAGGTTGATGAGGTGCTAGAAGACAGCTCCACCGTTGTTGAGGGGCCGATAGGTACAGAGGCCTCTAGTTCAATGATAGAATTGCTAAATGATAGTCATCTACAGTTGACTGGTAAGGATATCATGCATATTGGGTTGTCTATGGAGGAGCAGTTGAAGGCTCATGTCGAGCCCATGATGGAGGAGGATGTGCAACCATCCTTTGGGATAACCATGGATGAGGGGCAACATAGAGGCTACGCGTTAGGTTTTTAGCACAATTCACTTCAGAGGCCCACTAGTGGGGTCTATAGTGCTATCAACCCACCCTTCTGTGTTGGATTGAGGGAGGCTAAGTTGTCTAGACAAACCTGATGGAGTGGACAGGTTAGCAACACTGAGATGAGCATGATACCATATCATCTTGGAGGGATTGTTCCTTCCACACAAGATTACACATTTGATCTCTCCTTTGGGATTGGATGGCGAGAGGTACTGAGCTGGTCGTCAATGGAGCAAGTTAGGCGGTTGGATACATCCATGGCCACATGTCAGCAGAAGCCATGGATTACCAAAGGGACTCAAGGGCCAGATTGTTTTTGGGATCGAGGTGGGATTTTCCATCACATCATAGAGCTCGTAGGTGATGGTAGTAGCTACGTGATGGACTTGATGCTTGAGTGCACCCACATTTTTGGATCTTCATTAGATCTTCATTAAAGCCCGAGTCAGCACTAGTGATAGCATGGTTTGACAGAGGAGCAGACAAATTTCATGAATTGTCTTGGCATATTGGCGGTGCATGGAGTCACAGGGTGACTAGCTTATTCTAGCAGGAGTTGGTAGGAGGAGGTGGCATCTACCGGCTATCAGATAGGGCATGGTATGGAGAGAGTTCTCTCTTACTAACATATGGGACACAGGGACTATTGCGGATAGTCGTAGTAGTGTCATTTTCATTAAAATTTGGTTTGTCAGGCCGCTCAAGACTTTCAGAGAAGATGGGGGGATGTAGCCTGCATCATGGAGGGTGTACTAGCAGAGAGGTGGATATTTTGGCCCATGCAGGATACTCTATGTTACAGGGTGGTATGATAGTGGGCAGTGTTACATAGGACTACACAGAGTTATGTCATAGGGTCCATTGTTATGTAGAGGGATGCACTCTGATCCATACAGTCCAAATGTTAGGCGATAGCATCCAATGGTGTGCGGGGCTATGTAGTGAAGAGCAGGGGCTTTCAAAGAAGCATGGAGATGCAGGATGGTGTGTCATAGTATGTTGGACTGTGTTGCGGATTGGGAGTGCCTCACATCGCATTGAGTACATGCGGGGAGTGATAGGTACAATGACATAGGCAAGACATGGGAAAATATAGGATGGCATAGCCATAGCTGAGGGTATCTAGTAGTGTATAGGGGTAGGCCGCGGTGTACAGTGACATGTTCAGGAGTACTAGGATGATCGGTGGTATACAGGGATGTATAGTGCCGCACAACGAGGTCTTGGAGTGTTGCCTCTAGGGAGACCCTTGGACGGAAACACCGGGCATACCTTTGGGCGTAGTTCACCCAGGATCGATGGGGACATAGATGAGTGATACTTGATGGTATCCACGGGGACTCATACGCCTAGCCCTCTTCTACGTCCCTCATGGGTGCAGTCGATTTTTTTGTCGACTTTCTACACTCTGGGAATAAGCAGCAGAGGATGTGGAGCTCACTCGAGATATTTGGGTGACACTCAGTGCACTAGGGGAGAGACTTTTCGGCAGTGGCATTGGGTTGGTGCATCAGTTGATAGCCACAGGTTGGGGGATGAGGTGATCATCTACAGAGGTGGCATATCGTTCATCACTGAGCCTACGTCTAGGGAGCTAGTCATGAGGGAGACATGTGTCACTCTTTTCTCATGGCATGTTGGGACCATGCATGAGTAGAGGATACCAGGTATGACTGAGGTAGTTTCCAGTATGTGTCCAGGCTCCAGACCTTATATTGGAACATTATCGAGAGGACAGATGGTAGACCCAAGGGAGATGGTTGTCAAGGACAGGAGGGATCCACATACTCTGAGTCAATTACGAGTATCAGATATCCATCTTTTGATTACAGTCAGGGGGTAGCTCTTTGGCACATGTGGATTCCAACGATCATTGGTACTACAGAGTGGCAAGCATAGGGTAGATTAGCATGCATCAGATTAGCCCATGATATATGGAGCCTATATAGTGATCACATGCAGGGACTAGAGACGAGGGCCAAATGGATTCCATCGATTGACATGGCTATGCTGCAGCAGGTTTGGCTATGGGATGCAGGGATTCAGTTGATTGATAGATCAATTGTAATGAGCGAAGTCGTGGTAGAGAGTGACAGTTTTCTCTTGGGATGACACATGGGGGTTCACAAATGGTTTCATCATATGGGGAGGAAGACATTCTCTGTTGTTGCATAGGTTCAGAGTTAGATTTGGATGGTTAGGCCTTGGTGCCATGGAGATGCTCTGGCAGGATGTGTCTCGCCTCTTTCAGTATTCCACCATCGAGTTTGAGGAGAGGATGATACTGTCTACGCACGATGGGGAGTATGACATAGTCAGAGTAGTGCAACTTCAACATGGTGGCACCACTTTGGGACTAGCAGGGAACTGGGGCATCAAAGTTATTCACAACTCAATAACCTTTAGGGATGTGCCGACTACTGCAGGGGGAGATCATACAGATATTCCATTGGGCTTTAGCGAGTCACTGATGGAGCAAGGGACTTCTAGTACTTGTACCAGGCATGACAATGAGTGGAGTGAGGGGAGCTTCATGTTGGATAAGATGGCTTGGGATCCTAGTATTGAAGGGTTATTTCATATCAGGACAGTGCTGAGGTCAGGGAAGATTCAGTGGAACATCTGGGACCCTGGCACATGTTGTAGTGACAGTGGGGAGCAATAGTTAGAGAGGATGCTCGTTTAGGCATTGCTTGAGGACAAGCAATTTTTGGAGCGTTGGAAGAACTTATCGGATGGGGATGCCACCTGGGAGGGTGAGCACATATTGGAGCACCCATATTTGAGGTTGCTTGAGGGAAAGAAACATTTGAGAGGGGAGGACTGTCATGTCCCTTCTCAAACAAATTTGTAATAGGGTGTTGCTAAACAATTTTGCACAATTTTGGCTAAGGAAGAGAACCCATCATTTTCGACTTAGGGACTTAGGAGGCAATTCAACTTAATTTGGTTTCTAGTAGAATGTGGGGGCCACCCACATGGGAATTTGAATTGGCCCATTTGAATAGCTTGGATGGAAAGTCGAATAGGTGGATGTAGGGTCCCACATAAGGCAAGGGAGGCCCAAGGAGTTATAAGGAGGGAGCAACTCTCATTTTGGGATTCATTCATACATCTTGCAAACAAAATCACTTGATTGTTCACTCTGCTATTTAGCTGAGTCAACCAGCCGTTTAGCCACGAATATCTCAAGTGGGAGATTCAACCTCTACTTCAGGGGACCATCCGTGCCCACCCTAGAGAGGTAGTTCTACAAGGATTTCAGGAGTTTCGGGGTAATGACATAGCACCACCAACCAGCGCAGAGCAAGGAGTGTGTGTTTCTGGGCATCAAGGAAACATATAGAGGGAAATTGAGGCAAGCAGAGATCTGATTTATTTTTTGGGAGTTGGGGAGATGAGGTAGTAGCGTTAGACTAGTGTTCTTGCTGGGTTTTACAGCCAATTGAGCCAGCATTCTAGCAATTCAAACTGTTGGGCTGTGGGATAACGTAGAGGCCACACAACATATTTTCGTGGTACTTGGGAGCAATTGATTTGGGCCAAGAGATCATCTGGGGAGTCGGAGATTGGATAGAACAGGTGAAATCAACATTTTGGAGAAGTTTTCAGGTGGATTTATAGGTAGTTTCCAGCAAGTCAAAATTAACGACTAGAGCTCAGATGAGGCTCCATGGGGGTCGAAAGTCAAAAGTTTAAACTAGCCAAAATCCTTTCTGATTTTTTTTGGGTTTTGGACAAGGATTGCAAATATAAAGTTTCATAATTTTCTGAGCAACAAAGGTCAAGTTTTAAGCTATATCTTTGTAGTAGACAATGTAGAATTACTGGGGATTCAATAATGCCTTTGGGGTTCGATTTTGGGAAGTCAAAATCGGGCCAAACCATTGATGGGTTTTTGTGGGTTTTGGCTGAGGAGTCCGGGATTAAAAGAATATAAATTTCTAGATAGTTTCAGTGCACCTTCCAGCCATTCGAACTTTAGTAGAGCAGTAGATTCTAAGCAACACAATGCAGATTGGTGCAGCAACTGGACAACCTTCAGCTCAACCATTTTCCTACCTGGGGCTGGTCCTGCTTGTACTTTCAGACAAGCCGAGGTGCACCATTCCATCATCTATTTTATTTGATTTGTAGAAATATAATAAAATGGCTTAGAAGTTCTCCATTTACAGCCTTTATATGGGTGTTTGTTGAATATTTCGTTTTTGTAATTTGCTGCATGTATTATTTGCTTGTTATCACTTGTATTCCTATTAAGGACCATTACAGCCAAGCATTTCTTCATATGACCAGGCAAAGACATTGCATAATTCCTTAAATAGAGCGGTGTAAATCTTGATCTCATCCGAAGAACAAGGAACCCCGACATGGATGTTCTCGACAATTCCTAGTTTAACATAAATGTCGATGGGTATCGTAGCAGTAATGTTCCCCATGTTTCCCTCAGACAAAACTTCATGCACCAAAATGGGCGTTTGAAGTGGATGGGTGAGTGTACGGGAAACAAAGGTATATAAACACGATGAAATATCTTTGAGACTCGGGAGAAATGAGGAATGATGATGAGCATCATTCCAGGGAGTTTCCTCAAGAGACATAACCTTAGTGATACTCTCATTAGTGGGAAATGTCTCGTTCAAGGGATTCAGAGAATCCCAAGAACCAAGCCAAGGGGACTGTGAATATGAGTCTAGATGCATACTAAGAGTAGCATGACTTTCATAAGTGACCGTCGAACCCAAAACAATAGCTTGATAGGCTTGTTCTGCTAGGCCAAGTGGCATGACATCACCAAAAGAATCAACCTGATCTAGGTGAGGAATGATCCAAGGAACATGAGAAGAGGAGATCATGTTGACAGAAGTGACGTTTGGAGGTGGGAGGGAAAAATTTCCCATAACAGTAGAGTCTTTGAAAATACCTACCCCAACCCTCTCATAAGGGATGTCAGTATTTCCCATATATGGCACATTGCCACTCGCAAAGCCAAAAGAGAAAAAGGCATTAGGAGAATTTTGAGGTCTAAAATGGGCCTTAAGGGAAATGTACAACCAAAATAAACTTTATAAGAACCAATAGGATTCAAGATGATTACGTTAACCATGGGGGATGATTCACCACTTTTGGAGTAAAAAACTAAAAATAATAAAAAATAATAAAATAATAAAACTACTTTTTCAACTCGTATTTTCAATTTATCTCCCTAACGTTTTACTCAAATTTTGAGTGGGAGTACTCTTTGGATGAAAAATTTAATTCCTCATCCAAGGAGTACTCATGTTGCATACTTTTGATGGACCTTGCTACATAAAAAAAGAGAAATACATGAAAAACGTGATTGGAATCACGTTTTTCATGTATTTCTCATTTTTCATATAGCAGGGTCCATCGAAAGTATGCAACATGGGTACTCCTTGGATGAAGAATGAAATTATTCATCTAATGAGTGTTGTTGCTCAAAATTTTAGTAAACCCATAGGGAGAGAAGTTGAAAATACAAGTTGAAAAAATAGATTTTTCATTTTTCCCTCTAAAATTTGATGATGTAATCTAATCTTATTTTATTCTTTCCACTATTATTTTATAATTTCCTTAGGAAGCCCATTTTAGACCTCAAAATTCCCCTAATCTAACTGATAAACGATGACTATTTTTCCCTCGTGAGGAAAACAGAGCACACGGAACAAAGAATAAACCACGTAAAACATGGCATGAGTCCAACTTCGACCAAGTAGAAGGTTATGATTCAAATTTGCATCAAAAACCTCTACTTCTAAGTCAACGGTCTTCCCTTCCAACGTTATGGGAAAGTTTGTGAGAATATCCTCTGCCATCAAAAGCTTCTAAGGTGTTAGGAAACTGGTTGAGAGGCGGAGAATCCATAGCTTTCCAGCATGAGACAGACATGATGCAGGTGGAAGCGCCCTCATCAATCACAGTCCAATGAATCGTCTTCCCTTTAATAATGAATTGGATTAAGAAAGCAAGTTGATGGGGAAGACGTGGAACATGATTTTCCAGGTCAAAGTAATTAGACTCGAATCTATAGGGTCAATTCCTCCTATAGTGGATAGTAATTATTTTCGTTGCGATGGACAACTCTAGAGAACTTCCAAGGCAGACATCGATGAAGGTGCTTGAGATAAATCTTCGACGATATTGTAATGTTGGGCAGCTCATGCATTCAGATTGTAAGACGATTTCCAAAGGACACCCTTGGGAGGTGGTCAGATTGTTGAAATGTGGCAACAATAATATTCCAATTTAATTTTTTCTTGAATTAAATTGTGAATTAAAATCGAATTTAGTCTTAACAGCGACTTGGAAATAATTAATTAATTCACAAGGAATTAATTAGTTGGAGAAATTCAAGTTAGAAGTCTTTCTGAAGTCATGCAAGAGTTATCCCTTGAATTAAAGAGATAAGATTGAGTTATATTTGAGTTGCAATTAGTTAACTTAATTTACTGAGTTAAGTCCAGTTAAATTAGTTCCAAACTATTTTAGGAATTAATAGTGAGTTAACGGTCAGTTGATGCATGCATGCACTCATCTAATGCTACTCCAGTTAACTAAAGATTCCCTCATCAGAAACTCATGCATGTCTATTCTGAGAAAGACCCAGTTAAGATTAAAGTCAAGGACAATGTACTATCAGTTGCATGTGTTTTCTTATAAAGAAAACTCATGCATGCAGAAGGAATCATTCCTTGATGATTGCGCAGTTTTACAGTGTGTAAGAGCAGTGTTCCTCTTGGTTGAAGGTGAATCATCCCAGAGGAACAACACAAGGAAATAGGAGCTTGGAGGGCAGAGAGGAAGGGTTGAGAGAAGCCAAGTTTGCTTGTGAGCATCTGTGAGGATTGTACTGAGAGCTGGCTAGCTATGAGAGCTAAGGCTTTATATAATTCCTATGTATTTCCACCTTGTATGATAATATAGATAGTGGGGTTTTTAGCTGAGGATTTCCCCAAAGTATTTTCATGTGTATTTTGTGATTGATTCTTCTTCTTCTGGTTATATTGTTCAACTCTATCTTTAAGCTTCCACAAATTGATAGTAGAAGTAGGTTATAGTATTCTACTTTCATTTATATTGAATTATCAAGTTAACCTACAACATATTTTCTATATGGTATCAGAGCCAAGTTAACAGTATCGGAGCTGTGAACAGTATATTGAGAAGAGAATTCAAAGTTTGAAGTTCGAGGTTGTAGGTGCAAATCGAATTCATATCATACTTCAAGTTTGGCCAATGGTGTTCTATGGTTTGAGACTCGAGTATGCCTTGGAAGGTAGCTCGAATTACATAGCATGGAAGGATAGAATGGAGGCTGTATTAGAAGACAATGGTTTGAAGGAATTCACTGATCAAGAAATCCCAAAGCTAGCTTCAACTAATGCACAAGAGTTGGCTGAGTGGAAGAAGTGTGTGGAGAAGGCGAGATGGATCATCCTTGAGGGAGTTCAAGACCATACTATCTCGAGTCTCCATGGGAAGGATACTCCATTTTCAATGTGGAAGACATTGAAGGACCTCTACCAAAACAGTAGCAACCAAAGAAAATTGGTGCTCAAGGATAAGCTTCGAAAAATCAAGATGGATAAGGGCGATACTATTTCCACATATCTAAACAAGCTCACCACTTGTAGAGATAAGCTTAGCAGTGTGGGAATAACTACTGCTGATGATGATATGGTGAGCCTCGCTCTCCTTGGCCTTCCAAAGAGTTGGAACTCTGTGAATGGAAGGGAGAAATTGTCGGATTGGGAACGACTGTGGTCGGATCTGATGCAGGAGGAGATCAGGAGGAGCACACGAGATGTTTCCTCATCCAAGGATGATGATGAAGAAAATCTGGCCTTAGCAAATAAGTCAAGAAAAGGGAAGGGGAAGGCTTCCCATTCCAAATCGAATTCTTCTCATGGAGGGAAGAAGGGTGACAAGTCTAAAGTGAGATGCTTTAATTGTCACGAGATGGAACATTATGCGACTAATTTCCCATCAAAGAAGTCCAAGAAGGGATCCTCGGAAGGTGAGGCATTAGCCTCTCAGTTCTAAATGGACCTTACCCTCATTACATGTATGGTGTCATCAATGATGGGTTGTGTCTGGTATCTTGACAGTGGAGCCTCATTCCACATGACCGGAGATAAAATTTTATTCAGTACCTTAGAGGATAAAGACCTCAACATGCGCATAGAGATGGGGGACGATGGAAAGTATAGTGTTTCAAGAGTGGGTATGATTGCTTTTTAGAGGGAGCATGGAGCTCCTCTTGTCTTAACAGATGTGAAGTATGTGCCCGGACTGAAGAAGAACTTGGTATTGGTTGCGTTGTTGGAGGAAAAAGGCTACGATGTTGTCTTCAGTAAAGGAAAGGCATTCCTAAGACACTTAGCCATGGGTCAGACCAAGAGGATAGGGATTTGGGTGAAGAATCTCTATAAACTAGAGGTAGATGATTGTGCAGCATTGAGTATGAAAGCATAATTGGTGCAAAGCCAAGACATTGGCGAGTTGTGGCATGGGTGGTTGGGCCATTTGCATCATGGGGCTTTTAAGATAATGTAGCAAATATCTACAGGACTTCCCAAAGGTAAACTTGAGCAAGTTGGCACATGCAGAGGTTGTACCTTGGGAAAGTACACCAAGTCTTCCTTTCATGATCGAGATAGTCGAGCAAAGGCTATCTTAGAGCGAGTTCATACTGATGTGTGTGGACCATTCTCGATGGCATCCACAGTGAAGCAAAGGTATTATGTGATTTTCATTGATGACTATTCTCATAAATGCTGGATTTATTTCATGCAAAACAAAGACCAAACTTTCACAAAGTTTTGTGAGTTCAAAGCTTTGGTCGAGAAAGAGTCAGGGAAGAAGATCAAGGCCTTGAGAAGCGACAATGGTGGAGAATATGTCTCTCAAGAGTTTAAGGACTTCTGTGCAGTGGAAGGAATTAAATGAGAGTTGACGACACCTCATAACCCATAGCAGAATGGGGTGGCCGAGAAGAAGAACAGAACTATTGTAGGGGAAGCACGAGAAATTTTGCATGACCAAGGCCTACCACTTCACTTGTGGGCTGAGGCATGCAACAAAGTAGTCTATTTGAAGAATAGAAGCCCACATCACATACTTGGGATGAAGATACCAGAGGAAGCTTTCTCCGGTAAGAGACCAAATGTGGGTCACTTCAGGATATTTGGCTTATCGGTATATTTCCATGTGACAAAGGATTCATGGAAGAAGCTTGAGCCAATAACAGAGTTGAGGATATTTGTGGGGTACACAGATACACCTCACAACCATCGAGTGTACTTTCCTACTAGTCAGAGGACAGTGGTTCACAAAGATCTCAAGTTTGATGAGTAGAAGGCCATGCGAGTTTCCCTTGAGAGGGAGCTCCAACTATAGGTTGTGGAGGAACTGTTGGTTCCTAAGGAGGAGGAGCCTCATATTGATGCGTAGCAGTCGTATGCAGAGGTTCCAGGAGTGGAGACATCCAGTCAAGCAGACTCTTCCAGAGACGGATGAAAGCGTACAAAAGAACCTGACAAATTGTTGAAGGATGTGAGAGAGAATGTGGGAGAACCATCTTCTCATCACAGACAGAGGAGGTCACCTGAGAGGTACACTGGATACATGGCCCTTGTTGGGGAATGTGTTGAGACCGAGCCATATTCCTTTGAGGAAGCAGTGTAGCAGTTGATTTGGGTTGATGCTATGGTGGAGGAGTATGACTCCATAGTTCATAACAACATTTGGGACGTGGTTCTGAGATTGGATAACAAGTCAGTTGTGAGTTCATGTTGGCTTTACAAGGTAAATAAAGATATTGATGGTAGTGTGGAGAAGCATAAGACAAGATTTTTTGCCCGTGGCTTTCCCAGATCAAGGAGGATCATGTTGCTGTAGTGTATATTTCGACAGAGGAGCAAGATGCTGACATTTTGACAAAGGCATTGTCAAAGTGTAAATTCGAGTTCCATAGAGACAAGATCGGGGTGGCAGATAATCCCTTTCTTGTTGAGAGGGAGTGTTGAAATGTGGCAACAAGAATATTCCAATTTAATTTTTCCTTGAATTAAATTGTGAATTAAAATCGAACTTAGTCTTAACAACTACTTGGAAATAATTAATTAATTCACAAGGAATTAATTAATTGGAGAAATTCAAGTTAGAAGTCTTTCTAAAGTCATGCAAGAGTTATCCCTTGAATTAAGGAGATAAGATTGAGTTATATTTGAGTTGTAATTAGTTAACTCAGTTCACTGAGTTAAGTCCAGTTAAATTATTTCCAAACTGTTTGAGGAATTAATAGTCAGTTAATAGTCAGTTGATGCATGCATGCACTCAACTAGTGCTACTCTAGTTAACTGAAGATTACCTCATCAGAAACTCATGCATGTCTATTTTGATAAAGACCCATTTGAGATTAAAGTCAAGAACAGTGTACTATCAGTTGCATGTGTTTTCTTATAAAGAAAACTCACGCATGCAGAAGGAATCATTCCTTAAGAATTGTGCATTTTTACAGCGTGTAAGAGCAATGTTCCTCTTGGTTGAAGGTGAACCATCCCAGAAGAACAACGCAAGGAAATTGGAGCTTGGAGGGTAGAGAGGAAGGCTTGAGATAAGCCAAGTTTTCCTGTGAGCATCTGTGAGGATTGTACTGAGAGCTGGTTAGCTATGAGAGCTAAGGCTTTGTATAATTCCAATGTATTTCCACCTTGTATGACAAGATAGATAGTGGGGTTTTTAGCTGAGGCTTTCCCCAAAGTATTTTCATGTGTACTGTGTGATTGATTCTTCTTCTTCTAGTTATATTGTTCTGCTCAATCTTTAAGCTTCCGCAAATGGATAGTAGAAGTAGGTTATAGTATTCTGCTTTGATTTATATTAGCATTATCAGGTTAACCTACAACATATTTTCTACACGGATAACAGAGCCATTACTAGGTCTGTCACTATGAAAAGAATCAGAACAGGGTGGAGTAAAAGTGGTAGGTGTATCAGTAACTTCTTTCTCCACAACTTGTTTGGGAGGAGTCATATAGTATTTTGACCAAGTGGTGACAGAAATAGGTATCGTTCCACTCATATAAACCTGAGAACCCGAAGATGTAGAAGATTGTGGTTGTTCTACCAATTGGGTTTGTTGTGATGGAAAAGGTTCTTTTAGTACAACTGGTGTCCCTTGAGTGCCTTTTAACAAGTGACTAACTTCCACACGATGGGGACAATCCTTGGTATAGTGATCTTCCTCACAAATGAGGCAAGGATATTTGGGCTTACATTTAGATGCATCATCAGCAGACGATTTCGGAGGATCCTGTTTTGGGGTATCAGATTTGGATTTTCCTTTACCCTTCTTTTTACCTTTTGAGGCTTTGTCTGTCGCGGTAGACTGAACGACATTAACCTTGGAGGTTTTACTAGGATTTGGAGAGGGATTTGAGCCATTGACCCAATAATACCATCGACAAGTGGTACGTCTGGAGGTTTAGAAGATGTTGGATCCGTAGATGGTCTCGGAGCATCAGGAAAGAGATCATATAATGTGCCAGATTGGGAATATACCAAATCTAAATATTGGGCATGGGCAATGGCTTGATCTTCGGTCACACAACCACCCATAGCTATGTCCTTGGAAATTTTGTTGACGAATGATTTGGTAAACCATTCAGTTAACAACTCATTAGGTATATCAAACTTGATAAGGTGACGTCGACATCTCCACTCATGGATATGATCAGAGATGTGGGTAGAAGTATTTTGTTTCAAAGACGTAAGCAGATGGGTACCAGTTTCATATTGAATTGGTAACTGGAAGTGATTAAGGAAGGCCAAATTGAAGTCTTGATAGGCACCTCGAGGTAATTCGATGTACCATTTCGTGGCAACACCCATGAGGGTTCGCTGGAAAAGACGTAGACGAACGGAGTCCTCAACCCAGGAATTGGATGAACACCATAAATGGTAAGTCATGACATGGACCTGGGGGTCTTCTCCAGACTTTGCTTCAAATTTTGGACAATCGTCAGGAATATTAGTAGGAACTGGAGGCCAATACAGTGAATGGAGTATTGGATCATTAGTGAGTCTTGACACATCCCGTAGTTCCAATGTTGCTAGAAATGGAAATTGTGTATTGAAAGGCATGGGAGGCCTTTGATAATGACCATCTTATGGATTCCATCCTTATTGGTATGGATTCTGCCCCCAAACTAGCAGATTTTGACCATAAGGAGCTTGATATTGCCCCCACTAAGAGGTATTCTGACCATAAAAAGGTGGATTTTTCCCCCACAAAGGTGGGTTTTGACTAGGGTAAGGTTGATACTGACCCGCCATGGGCCATTGAGAACCATAAGGTGGATAAACATCTTGCGAAGCATATGGATTATAAGGTTGTTGTTGAAACTGTTGACCCTGATGGTAAAATTGTTGACCCTGCTGTTGCAGGGGTTGACCTTATTGTTGTAAGTGTTGGCCTTGTTGATACAAGGGTTGGTTTTGCTACTGCAAGGACTGTCCTTGTTGTTGCAATGGTTTTTGATAAATCCCTTGTTGCACATAAGGTCCTTGTTGTACATAAGGCTACTCTTGTTGGAAAGTTCCTTGTGGAATTTGTTGAGTTCTAGGTTAGTACTGATAAGTTCTAGTTTGAAACTGACCAAATGCCCCAAATGAGGGATTTGAACCAGGCTTCATTTGGGGGCCTGCCTGTTGAGTAAAAGGTGGATTTTGAGGTTGTTGTGAGCCATACAGAGGGTACAGTTTCCGATATGGTATCTAGGCCGAAAGAGGTTGTTGATATAGGATTTGGCCTGATCTAGATGGAATTGATGATCCACTAGGATAAGGTACACTACCAACATTTTGACTAGCTCTAGTAGCCTGATTTTGAGATCCACTCACATAAGTTCCACCCAAAACAGGAGGTACATATGGAGGAGGTGGTTCTTGCCCCCATGTTGTGTGATAGGTGGTGGAACATATTGTCAACTTAATGGGGGACCCGAGGAACCTATAGGGGCATTAATTGCCCCAACCGTAACTGTTGATTGTACATGAATTGAAGAAACTGCAGTCAATATAGAAATTTTAAAGGCCACGTTTGAAACAAACGGACCAAAAGTAGGCATGGTGCCCAATAACAAAATAGGATTGTGATAAATTGAATACGCACTTGGAGTACCTGAAACTAATTGAGCCAAAGAGGTATAACTAGCTAGAAACAAAGGTTCACTTATTTCAGATGGTGGTGGAGGTGCTACAGTTCCCACATATGGAAAGCCTTTAGATGGAAAGTCATATTCAGAATCATCGCCAACACTAGGAGTATGAGTGCCTAAGACTTTTGGAGGACCTTGAGGAGAGGTTGGAAACTCACCTTTTGATGACATGGGTGGAAACCGTTGGCGAGGGGGAATCTGAGATGATGGTGGAGATAACTCCAAAGGCGTGCCAATATTATCATATGGATTATACGATCGTTAAGGAGATATGACCAATAAATCAAAAATGGATTCATAGGGAACAAAACAAACCTATGTGGACTCTCAGGAGTTTCTGGATTAGATTCTAGAGATGATGAGTTTCAAGGTGGAGGACGAGAAGCAAGGGGTTGAATACTCGGGATAATTCCAATTTCAATACCTTGGTCTTGAAGTGACCGTGAAGTCTCAGTATGAACTCCTTGTGATGACCCTTCAATGTCAGATGATGAAGGGGAAATGTAAGGTGAACCCGGTGGTTCAGCCATGATGACCTTTTCTCAAAAAACAATAAGAGGTGGTTGATTTGAGCCTATAATTAAAATTTACTATTAATCAGGAAATATGAGGCCAAGGATAATTGCATAGGTAAGTCATGTTATCATGGGCAGTTAAATTTTAGAACTTAAAAACAAAAAATAAATCAAAAAGGGTGTACTAGGCAAGAGGGTTTACCAAGTATCCGTGAACCGTTATATACACCTTAGCCGAAACCAAGGACTTAACGTACGACGGCCGATCTCCTCGAATGTTGTGTTCGGTGTATCACATCTACAAGGTGGTTGACTCGGTTACCTGTGGCTAAAGGATAACAACCTAGTGGGGTCTCCCAATATATACTCGATGGTATGGGGAGCACAAGTCCGTGTTAGCATTGTCTAATGCATAACCGTTCAGTGAGAGCATTCCCATATACTTGCCATACTATAGTTCCTCTGATATACCCAAGAGTACTGGAGAACCTTTGATATACCTCTATACTGGAACAAGATTTCATCCTCGGGATACAATGCAGGCAGTTAACGACAAATGCTAGGTTTATAGACATCATAACACATCTCTAGCCTAGACCTCTAAATGTTTGCGTTAAGTTCCAAATGCTCCTATGGTTAATTCAATAAATTTTTATGTTGTTCTTGAATTATGTTTCAATTTTGGGCTCAAACGATGTCACTTGAATCCTAGAATGCAACTATATGAGAAAATGAAACTTTTCACTTCAATGAATGTTGTACTAGCAAGGGAAGAGAGGTCAATCAATTAATGCATCGAACAAAAGAATGCTTCAAACAATATGCCTCCACTATATTTTATTTTCCAAATGTAATATGCAAAAGAAAATCTAATCTTCGCTTTCACTATTTTGTTGCCATTTTGTTGGGGAGGTAAACCCCCTCTGTGGACAGAGATGATCCCTCTAGCCCAATGAGTGGGTCCAGCAACAAACTAAACAAACTAACATACACTTTCCTAGTTTATGTTTAAAAAATGTAGAGAGAAGGAGAAACCTACCTTGCTCGCTCAATCCTTTGAAGACGACTTTGAATATTTCGCTCCATGCCTCGCTCTTTAGTTGTTCTTCACGTCCGAGTACCTACAAGGAAGATCAAAGAGCTATGAAAAATACAAGAGCATATATGGCATGCATCAAACATAAAATACTTAATAGATCAAGAAGTATTAAGCCAAAAGCATAAACATTTACACAATTATGGAAAGTGAACATGAGATGTATATATTAATGAGCTAAAAAGGGAAGCATACAACGTATGCCTTGATGTTGGAGACCTTTTTTGGTGGATGTCGAAGTGCAAGCAAAGACTCTTCAAGCAATCCTTCTCCAAGCTAGAATGGGTAGCATATAGGCATAATGTCAGCATAGGGATGCAACAATCAATGACCAACCATTTGAGGATGGAAGGGAGTGAATTTATAGGAAGTGAGAGGGAGTTAGGGATCCACAAAAGAGGGATGAAAGTCCACATTTCAAGGGGAAATCCCATGATTATAAGATCAAGAGGTCCAAACAAGAGAGCTCGACCATATCAATAACAACCAATATCTAGCTCGTTGTTCTCGAAGGTTCTAGTGCACAAATCTTCTCCTCTAGTTTGGGAAAACCTGCCAGAAGAGGTTCAACATGGGTTTTCATATCAAAACTTGCACTGGCAGCACTAGTGTATAATTGTGCAACCTTCCATCAACATGGGCAAGCAGTGGAGAAAAACACATTGATGCTAAAATTTAGGTTTTTAGTTAACCTTATTAAAAATGGATTCAAGGTAGTTGTCCTTTGATACTTCAGGGAGGTTTTGGTCTATATATCATGATGGATATGTTGCAAAGTTGTCAATGTTTTGATACTTCGAGATATGGAATAGGAAGTGAACAGGAGGTGTGACAAAATATTTTGTAACAATCATCTCAACAAAATAAGGTAATTGGGTAAAATTAAAATAAAAATGACAAAATTAATCTTAGACATATTTAACATATTTAAAATGACGAGAAAAAATAGATGTTCCACATATTTTTTGTGGCTACGCACGACTGAAACCAACTTAGACCCATCTTAACCCCAGATCTATCAAGTATTGATAATGATCAAATCCCTCGAGGTGCAAACCTTTCCTCAAGTTTTATAGTCAAAAAATAAATTTGAGTGCAAATTTGTAAAAATATTTTTAATTAATACTAACCACTAACCAAATAGATATATTCATTTTTGTTTTTAATTAAGATCAACATTTTTTTAGTTTTATTTTAAAAAGAACATATTTCAATTTGAGATTGACCACTAGAAGATTTACACATTTACCTCAAATGTAAAAAGAAACACAACAATACTATAAAATCATTTCTTTTAAATAAAATTTATAAAAATATTATTACAATATTAATAACAATTAATTTTTTCCCAATGTAAACTTATGTCATTCATCATGTATATATATAAAAAAATTAATTAATCACATTGATGTTTTATAAATTAAATTTATAAATAATACTAATATTTATAATTTATCGTTAAATTTGATTTTTCCATAAATCTATAGGGATCATTGTTTAAATTTTAAATAAAATCCCAATAATTAAAAATAAATTGACAAATGCAAATTTGTTAACAGCTACAAATTTGAATTTTTGCACGCAGATACGAAGTCTGGTTTATTCCAAATAGCTAGAAGTGATGGGATTATATATGAGATTCCATAAGAAAAACGTTGTTTTCTAAAATGCGGGTCTTTTAATAGAAGATGGTGGGTATTATATTGTAGGAGAATTCAAATGCAGTGATATTGGAAATGAAGAAGGTAATGAATGTTGATAAGACTTCAGATTGTCTCCTTAGGTTATCTTATATTGACACTTTGCCTTTGCCTTTGCGTTCACCCTGCACAAGACAACTCTGGCTTTCAATGGAGAAGAGCCCTGAAAACCAAATTAGAAACCACGTACTTACAAAATAAATAAAGTCATGGTATATGCATGAATGAAGAAGGATCATCTTTATTTTGATATTCCAAAATATTTTTGTATGTTCAATTATCTTGAAAGGTTGTAATGCCATAGCCAATATTTCCAGAGGTTTCTTAGGTGGACTCTCCATTCCATGGAATCCTAACAAAATCCTCTTAGGTGGACTCTCCATTCCATGGAATCATAACAAAATTCAACCGTTGTAATCCAACATTAACAACACTTTTCCAGGTTGACAAAGATTATCTATTGCTCAACTCTAGAAATAACTGATACTCATAATATTGGAAAATCATGAGACATTGATAGAAGATTCCAAAATATTCTTTATATATGATAAATGAGAGTGAAGTTAAAGATTCATTTTAATCATGGATTTCACTAGAGCTGAGAGGGATCAAATCTCTTGAGCTGCAAACTTCTTTTAGAGTGCAAAACTTAATTAAAATGTTTGCATGTCCACATATTTGATCTTTGAAGCTTATAATCATAATATTGGAAAATCATGGGACATTGATAGAAGATTCCAAAATATTCTCTATATATGATAAATGAGAGTGAAGTTAAAGGTTCATTTTAACCATGGATTTCACTAGAGCTGAGAGGGATCAAATCTCTTAGTTGCAAACTTCTTTTAGAGTGCAAAACTTAAATAAAATGTTTGCACGTCCACATATTTGATCTTTGAAGCTTGATAGATCTCATATATATATATATATATATATATATATATATATATATAGATATGGGACACATGTCAACTCCAATTTCAGCGCAGATGGAATTAAACACCTCCCTCATACTCATACTACACTATAGAATCAACCTCTCAGCTTAATTGTTTAGCTTCTCTCTTACTCTCAATTTTTCTAAATACACACAAATTTACAATTAAGTTCAACTCAAAAGGAGTAAAGAGAATCGTGGAAAATAATTGGAAAAAAATCATAAATTAAAATGTCATGGAAAATATATGCAAGAAGTCATTGAAGGAATGTGTCCTTCAAATTCTCTGGAAAATGTTGCATGGAATGTCTCCTCACTATTGGCATATTTTATGATCATGCCATAGCGAGAGGTCATGATGGAGATAAACAGTACTAACATGGTGTCATCTCTATGAAGTAATTTCTAGGTAATGTAATGCATTAACGATTGAATGAATGAAGGAATGATTTTAATGACTTCCACGAGGCTGAGTAGCCTAAGGGGCCTAGAGAATAACAAACTTAACTCATCTTCATTTTCCTTTCGATTGTCAGATCTTCGGCTATGAGTCTTGACTAGAAGGTTCGCAATCTGATTAACATTATCTTTGTCAAATAGATGGTGCATGTTTTCAACCTTTAGATTTTTTTCATATTGGAATGCAGATATCCTTATATGTTGCACACTCCATGACAAAGTTCCATTCCGTCTCCACCACACCCTTATCGCAGAAAATGCAAGATCTCTCTTTCCAAACTTCCTTGGGGATCTTCCACCTTCCAGTCTCACATCTAAGGTGATGTGACCCTGTCCTCAACTGTGCCACTAACACCCTTGCGTTTCCTTCAATAATTGCTCCTAAATATGTTTTCTCACCATGGTCACAAGTTGGATTGAACTCTTTTTTGTAGTATGCTTTTACATCCATTGTGATTGGTCCATATGGCAGTCCTAAATTTTTCCATCTCAATTTTTTATATCTCTTCATTGGTGCTAAGGAATTCATTGAGCTTGATATTCCACTTACTCAACCACTTTTTGTTTTTCTTCATCCAAGTTTTCTTCCTACGATCTAATCCTTCTTCCATAGCTATCTTCGGCCAACACTGGCTATCCATGTTTCTAGTCTTATTTAAATTTCTTATTAACTTGATTATCATTGTTGCCTCTAATGGAAAAGTACATGCCTCAGCCAAAAGGATTTCGTACAAAATTGTGGCTTTAGCTTTGATATTTATAGTAATTAAATGTTTTTGTAAAGTTTCTAACTTCCTCTGGCTGCAAGTTGACATGATGCTTCCCCATACTTCACAATTGTAGAAAACAACTGACCCAATCAACAAACCAAAAAGGGTTTTCTTGGTTATCCAATCCCAAATTTCATCTTTTTTTCACCTATTTTGGAGTAAGTATGAGGCTCTCCATCCTCCCTGAATTCTTTTCATCCTACAAGTCTCCCAACTGAGCTTTTGGTGGAATTCAATCCCAAGATATTTGTATTCTTTCACTATCTCCAAAGGACTACCTTCAAAAAGAAAAGAGTTTGGTTTGTCTTTTCTACTTAAAGAGAAAATCACGATTTTGGTCTTGTTAATGTTCACTTGCATCCCAACCTCCTGACAAAAGTGTTCTAAGTCCTTTAAGTGTTCTCTTAATCCATGCATTGTTTTTTAGATTAGGATAAGATCATCTGCGTAAAGAAGCAACTTTACCACATATCTTGCTAGATTAACCCCTTGTCCATCTGCTTTGTTTAACCAAGCTTCTAGCTTATCCGATATATAAACCAAACAAAGTGGGGGATATATTACATCCATGTTTAACACCATTATCACTACTAAAACATTTAGACATTCCTTCACTTGTTCTGATTTTGGCTCTAAACTTCTCATAAAGTCTATGAAATGTTACTCTATACTCATCTAGGATACCCAAATCTTCCATCATGTTCCGTAGTTTGTCTCTAGGCACTGTGTCAAAGGCTTTCTTGAAGTCCATAAATTAACAATAGTTTGTTTCACCTTGCTTGTACCAAACTTTCTCTATCAAATGTCTAAGGGTGACATAGTGGTTAATGGTAAAGTATCTAGGTCTAAAGCCTGCTTTTCCTTTTTCCCCTTTTCCCTTAATTTCTAACCAACGAATAATTTTTTGCTCTATCATGCTCCCAAAAATCTTGCCCATGAGGGGATTTGACCATAATAGTGTCGTAGTTAGAGGTGTTATTGATATCTCCATTCTTAAAGAGAGGAATGACCACACTAGTAGTACATTCTCCCATAAAGTCATCATGGATGATCCCATTGAAAATTCCTTTTAAATGAGGAGCAATGATCTCAGCTCCCCATTTTAGAAATTCAACTTTAAGCTCGTCTATGTCCTCTACTTTACTGCTTTCTAAATTCTTTATTCATTGCTTGATGTCATCTTTTTTGAATAGTTCCACTAAAGTGTTCATTGTGGGGGGAGTATCTTTCTCGTGCACTCGCTCATAGAGGAGCCTTTCATACTCCAACCATTGGCCACCTGTAATATTGTTTTTAGTCTGCTTTATCCTTTGTTGTAGCTCTTTCCAAAATCCCTTTTGGTTGTGCTTTCCAAGAGAGATTAATTCCCTTCTTCTTCCACATACATATATATATATATATATATATATATATATATATATATATATATATATATATATATATTATTGTACTAATTTTTCACATTTCTTCTTATTTTCTTTGCTCCACTTTCTCTCTTTTAGAGATCTCCTCGATGCCTTGCATTCTTCATCATACCATGGATTCTCTAGAAAAGTACTTGCAGTTCCCTTCTTATTCCGAGACCTTTTGCATGCACTTAAGTCCCTATGAATTGTTGGGATCATGAAACTACAATGAACATGACAACTCGCCTCATTGGTTTTCTTGTCTGCCATGTCATGCTCTATAGTATGAAATTGTTGCTTAAGAGAAACATTGAACCTTTCCCTGTTTTCCTTATTTATGAGGATTTTTCCTTTGTAGAGAGCTTTCTTTTGTATTCCAAGGAGCTTTCTTTTGGATTCCAAGAGTTTTCCTATTCTGTGGACTACTATGGGAAAAATATAGCTTAACAAATAGAGGGGCATGGTCAAATTGAATTTCGATAGGACAATCCCCAATATCAAACTTCAGCAATCTAGAGGTGAAACTTTGGGAGCAGATTACATAATCTACCACACTTTGACCATTGTAAGTTATGCATGTGATACTTCTTGAGGCTGGCCACCTTCTCATTTCATTGCAGATATCCATGTCAAACAAACTACAGAGCCCCAATATTTCTGCCCCAAAGTGCGTCACACCACCATTTTCATCTTTTGAATCCCTTTCCCAAGGTTAACTACCCCTCTCTTCCAACCATAGGGGATTTTTTTATCCTCTTTCTTCATTTCTCAATTGGAGGGATTGGTTGTTCATTGTCCTTGCGTTAGATTCACCTATTAACAATATTTCCCAAGGAGAGATGAATAAAGATATATCTCTCTTCAATGAGGCATATGGGTCTTCATTGTCTAAATTTCTTCGTTTATAGATCTTTGAGTTTTTTGGGGCAAAGTAACAAGGCGCCAACCTGAAAGTAATCCCCTTCTCTGTTATTTGCAGCCAAATGTATTGTTTATTCAGATCCTCTTTTTATACTTTTACAATTCCACCTCATTTTTCACTTATTAGCACTGTGACTCCCCCATGTCCTTTGCCTGTATCATTTCCCTTGTTCCAAGATGAAATCTTCTTATAACCCTCGAAATTTGGAGCCATCGTGCTCATGTGTTTCTATAAGAATGATAATATCCTTCCCCTCTTCTATGGGCCCCAACCCTGGACATCTTCTCCATGGGTGACCTCTGTAATTCCAACTTACTACATGTAAGTAGTCCAATGGAGCCCATATTTCCTATTTCTTATTTGGGAACCAGTAACTGATTTGAGATTTCCCGTTCTTCAACCATGCCCATTTTCCCTCATTTCTTGTTGCTTTCACTTTTTCCCATCCTTTCTTTATTGATCTTGTTGAGAAAGAGTCAAGTCCTCATCTAGGTAGATGTGTGTGCCTGTGTGCAATCATTTTTTTCTAAGTTTCATATTCTTATCCTCTATACTCCTCAGGATAACTCTTACATGTATACCTTTTCCTCCCTCTAACTTCATTCCAATCATGCTTACTTGATGAATACACCCTGTCCATATCAATTTATCTTTAAGGAAGTCCCTTGCTAATATGTCGGTCCTTTCATTTTCCCCGTAGTCCCTCAACCCTTTGATAATGATATTTGTAGCCTTACCTTGCTTGTATTGTTCTTCTTTTATTTGAATTTTGATTTGCTTCTCAATGATTCCTTTTTATTGTTTGATGACCCAATTACAACTTGCAACCATGATTTAGCCTCTTCTATCTCATCTTTAGTTGATTTTCTTTGGTTTCTAGTTCATCCAATGCTAACTGAAACTCCTTTATTTGTGTTGTTTCCTCTTAATTTACCAATTCTGACTTCTCAAGGCCAGTTACCTTATCTACCCTCATTCTTGTTTCAAGGCAACCAATTCTTGCTACGCTTTTTCAATTTTACATTTGCATGTTTGCGATTTGTTCCTCAAGGGTTCTATTTTCCCTCTCTAATCTTCACAATTTCATTTACTTTGTTGCCTTCATACCACTTTTTCGCTTCTAAAATTTCGAGTCTATTTTTCATGGTCATGAGCTCTTCCACATATAGTCCCAATGATCAATGGCCACATTATTGGTGTTGACGTGGGACTATATAGGCCTTTGTTGCCATGCTTATCTGTTTTTTCATCTTCTTTGTTTGCTACAAAACCCTCTATTTTTTTCAGACTTGATTTGAGACCCTTAATGGCTTCTCTTTGCCCTACACTGATTTGGTAGGTCTTGCTAGATATGTTTAATTTCGGCAAGATCATTACGAATTTTTTCTTAGGGGTTTGCCTTAGTTTTCATATCTGCCTACGCCATAAAATCCCCTTATATTGTTTTGCATTTACTAAAACTAATTTCTCATCTGTGTTGTAAGTGCCCTTCTGAAGAAAATATGCCATAAAAGAACCCCATGATCTTGTTGAATCCTCCAATGTTATGGCAGGGTGAGGAAATGAAGGTCCGTTAACGAGTTAAAGGCTTTGTTTCCAATAATCTCCCACCTAGTTGATGCACAAGTTTTAGCAATGGCAGTGAACCCTTCACTTGAGATTGCAAACCATCGTTGTACCCTACCCCATCCACAATAATCTAATAGTTTTCGAATTTGTTTCTTGTTGTTGTTAAGGAGTGGTATTTGTGTCTCTTCTATAATGGACCCCTATCTCAATAGTGGAAACATTTCCTTTAGGTCCTCCTCTAGATTAACCATCATATTTGTTTTATTGTGTTTTTCTTTAGTTTAATATTGATCATAATATATTTGTTTCAGTTTAAATGAGATAAACACAATTTAAATCATAAGAGATGAAAAAGAAAAAGGAGAAAACCTTCCCTACAAAGACTGGGTCCCTCTAAGTGTTCTTTGGTCCCACTGGTTCTCTGTTGTTTTGCCCCGTTGCATGCAGTCTTACTCCTGTCGCTCACCCTTGTCTCTGCCTCTACCGGTGAAACAGTCGGTGCAGCTCTTAGTTGGCACTACTCTTGGTCAGCACTGCTCTCACTGCTCAGTTGGTATCCTCCTCTCTAAGTATGATATGCTCTATCAGTATCCTCACTACTCGCTAACTTCACTACTCAGTATCCTATGCTCGGTTCATATCCTCACTGCTCGGTTTTCTCTTGGTCGGCATTGTTCTTGTTGCTTGGTCGATGCACTGCTCTCACTGCTTGGTTGATGCACTATCGCTTCTCGGTCGTTGTACTATCACTACATTGTTGCTACACAACCGCTTAGATGTGTATCCTGAGATACTAGAATGATTAATAAGGTCTATATGTTGAATAAATTGACAACTGTATAACTTCAACCATAAAGGCAACCTTGAGATCCATTAATAACTAAATAATTAATTCAACATATTCATGGAAAGAGTATTACCACATTTTATAATATAAACACCTCCAATATTTTATCTGGTAATATATCTAACCATAACAATTTAAAACTCTTAGACACACAAATTGGAAACCAACTCAACTGTATATTAAGAATGATCTCAAAGAATAATGTACATAGTATACATATTAATACAAAAGGTAAATTGTTGATTAATTTTCCTAAATTTATTGAACTCCAATAACTACTCACCATAACACACTAACATAAATTTAATCCCAAAAATTAGGTGTTTAACAAAAATAACTAAACATGTATACAAAATATTTTTGTGAATTAGCCATAATAATTATAGATAATAATAAGATTTTTATAAGATTATTATTTATAGATAATAATAATTTATTTAGGTTACTATTTACTAATGATACTATACTATTTACTAATGATATTATATTTGATAAATGGAATATAGTATTACATTATTTTATTGTTCACAAACGAAAAATTATTAAAAAAAAATGGTTCGAATGTTTCGCTTAATTCAACAAGATAGGTTGATTCAATTTAAACCATATTTCTTGCCCATTCTTGTAGGAAGCTTCAGCACATTAGCGTTTTCTCTATTTTTAAAACAAGGAAGCTACATGGTAGCTAGTCCCTGGTAGCTAGTCCCTGCCTTGAGTTGGAAGGGGGCCTTGAGCATTGAACTAGTCACAACCCCGAAACAGTCCTAATGCGAAAACGACGGCTTGTTACACCAGCGAGTGTTATTCCGCCATTCGCATTTGTTACTATTATAGGTGTTGTTCCGTCATCTGACGCATGTGTTCCAATCTGTAAAGGTTGTTTCAAATAAGGTGTAAATGTCAAGAAGCTTCACCAGTAGAGTCAAAATGGGTTTCGATCTATAGGGGTGGTTATGAGACTTAGTAAATAGGATCTGTATATGGTTCTGAATCTGCAATGCTAGGATCAACATCTGCGTATTATGGAATAGGAATAGGCGCTTAAATTGTCAGATGTTTTCCTAGGTGCATTAGTGCCACTCCTTCATGGCTTTATATCACGAATCAATACCTTGAATAAATCTATTGAGGGATTGTTGTTGCATATCATCTAAGCTATCAAGTGCTTTTGCTCAGTCAATTGGTGCATTCACTGCTGCAGACAAAAGGAGCACAAGAATGGCGCAAAGAGTGTCTAGTCATCAACGATTGCAAGACCCCCTAAGCAAGATATAGGGAGTTGAAGAAAGAATCAGGCACACAGTCACACCTGGCAGAGGAAACCACGTGGTCAGAGAGAGAAAATGAAACGTGGCATGCTCATAGAAAACGAACCCTGTTCAATACTTACCAAGCCAAGTAGGTCAATACGGGGGACCTTTATGGCGGTTGGCCTAACTCCGGTAAAAGACAAATAGCAGGGTGAGCACACGGAGCTTAGTCTCTTCCTGGAAAGAGGAGGCAGGGGGGTAAGCTTTCCAAAACAAGAGTAAGACAGGTGGCGTCTTTGATATAGTAGGCACGCGTGATTCTCCAGGTTTGAAAGTGCTCTTGCCTTATTCATTTAGTGGGCCAGTGGTACCCTCTATTATGAAAAAGGGCTAAGTCCGCTAAGGCAAGTGACCTTCAAATTCCCCTCAAATTCGATGTTGGTTATGTACAGACGACCATAACTCGTACTTTTCCTATCCCCACTAGTTATTTAAGAGAGGGTTGGGAACTGGGCACTTCAATTTCCCGATGTAGAGTGGGGGAAATTGCTGGGGGGTAAATTGATTGCACTGAACAGTGTGATGAAGTCCAATAGAGGTAGGAATAAGGTCTGAAAGTGTTCGAAGAGTATAACTCTAAGGTTATCTTGTAATGGATCTACCTTCCCAGCCTTAAGGCCCATTCCTGACCTACGGCTGGTAACGCCTGCTGTTGGTAAATGCATTAGTGCCATTCCTTCATGGCTTTATATCACGAATCAATACCTTGAATAAATCTATTGAGGGACTGCTGTTGCGTATCATCCCGGCTATCAAGTGCTTCTGCTCGGTCAATTGGCACATTCACTGCTGCAGACAAAAGGAGCACAAGAATGGCGCAAAGAGCAAGTAAAATCACCCTAGCATTATACGTATAATTACTTAGCAATATTGCATGTGATAACTTTACACGTGAGATGTTATATGTGATGGCATTCAAGCAAATACATTCACTCGTTGATTTCCCTTTCAACATGATTTTGTGATTGCTATTTGGTCACAAATTAAAACGTGTTTTCATCGTTTGGTTATCGTATTGATGTCACCATTCATCACAATATCGACATTTTTTGACATGAATTTTACCGCAATATAAACATTTATCATCACATTTTTGGTGTTATTAATGCGGGGTTAATCCTAGTTGCAATTCCAATATCTGTCAACTGGAATGATCATTAAAGTAGTGCTTACACACCACTCCACCATAGCATTCTCGTAAATTGAGAACGTTGTTTTAATAATAATGTATAAATGAAGAATTAAACAAAATTAACTTTCCTGCTACCTCTTTTTTCATGATTTTTGCTTGCAGTTGCAGAATCCCAGAAATCTCGACGCAAATAAAGTAGACTCCTGCTGGTAAAAGAAACCACGTAGTCAAAGAAAGAAAATGAAACGTGGCATGCTCATAGAAAACGGAACCTGTCTTCATGTTTGTGAGGAAAATGAAACATGTGGAATGAAAATGAGACCTGTCTTCATGTCCTTGAAGAAGACGACCACGTGGTAAGCGAAAATAAAAACCGTAAAAACACCAGCTTATCAAAATCGCAACAGCAATGGTTGTTTCAGCTTGCCTGCCTTGGCATTTTTGCATCTGGATATTTAGGATCTGCGCTTGGAATTCGATCATGGCATTTTTGCATCTCGATATTTAGGATCTGCCCTTGGAATTCGATCATGGCATTTTTGCCTCTAGATATTTAGGATTTGCGCTTGGAATTCAATCAGGGACTGGGAATAGGACCAGAAAAGAGCGGATCTACCACCTTTGTTTATGCCACTCCTCCTCTTGGGTAAGGTATTTGCAAGTTGGTTGGTTATTGTCTTTCCTCCGAAAACACTCCTCATCTAGACAACCACCCAAGCAACCGCAGCAAAATAAACAACAGATACAACCTCACCAGCAACAAAGACAAACAAAAACAGCAACGTCAGAGGCCTGCACAATAAGAACCCCCGAGGCAAAGACAAACAAAAACAGCAACGTCAGAGGCCTGCACAATAAGAACCCCCGAGGCAAAGACAAACAAAAACAGCAACGTCAGAGGCCTGCACAATAAGAACCCCCGAGGAATTGTGGCCAGCAGAGGCAAGCTCACTGAGGCCTCCCAACTAAAGGGAGAGGTGGTTTGGTAGTTTCTTTTATTTTTGAAATGCATCCCTGCGTGTAAAATTCAATTAACACATACTTACAGTGAGATCACAGTTCAAATTTAATTGTTGAATTTGAGTGTATTAATCTAAGACGCGGAGACAGTGTTGAGATAGGTTGATCTTTAGGCTTCTGCTCTGGGGCCTTAAGTTCTGGGGATGAGTCATTCATTAATGCGCTCTTCCATTTCTCAGTAGACCTGGTGATAAACTCTAGGTAATGTGCCAAAGTTGTGAGTGTATGCTTATGTTTTAAAGGACTTTCGAGGATTAACAAATTGAATTGTATGTTTTTGTTGGGTATTTTTCAATGGGAAATACCAAAACCAAACAAACAAACATCACAGACACCACAGAGGCAATGCTCTGTTTCCACTGTTCCAGGATCTTTTTGCACATGGAAGCTTTTAAAAAAAAATCTCAGAACAGAGTATTACACAGCCATAAAAACTTCTCTATTCATTAAAATATAAAGCCTGAAACAACATATTTCTTCCTCTTTTACTGAGAGGGATTTACTAAAAATTACATTCAGATAAACTCTGTTACATATTCATACTCTTTGCTGAGAGGGATTCACCAAAATTACTTTCACCCATCAAAAACAAAACTATGTCTCCACCTGAGAATTCATTGTGCTGGGTTTATTGCAGTAAAATCCCTTTTTTTTTACTTTACTGGTGTAAAACTAATTTTACACATACTCAGTAAAAATTTCATTACATTCACCATTTCAAAAAAATACCTGTGCGTTCTTTTCTCCTGCATTTCAATGCATACCCAATACATTAAAAAAAATCTATGCACTGCTGTGCAATATCTTCCCCTGCTTCACGTGCACTCCCCTATTCTTTTCTTCATGCAGTGCTGTCCATTTCCTTGGCTTTTTGCTCCTGCTTCGTTTTACAATATTTTCAACTGCATAAAAATTACACACTAGAACATATGCGCTCCATGTTTTTCATTTATGCACTTGTGCAAAAATCACATTGTTCTTCGTTGCGTGGTTCATTTCCAAAAATGGTCAACGCACACTCCTCTTTTTAAAACATATTACAAAAAACATATGCATTTGTTTTTTTTTGGCTTTTTAATGCATATCCAATACATTCCCAAAAAATATAATTCGTGAATATAATATTTTATGCCCATACCTCTCGTTGATATAAAAATAATAAAATTAAATGTTCTACCATCCATTTACGAACCACAATAAATTCAATTTAATTCCTTTTGCAGACTGGAGTGGCGGTGAACTAGATTTAATTTTTCACTCCATGCAAAGACTTTAATGTTGGTTCGTTCGTATGCAGCTTCAAACGATCAATGGCGGAGAACGAAGAACCCCATCGGACGGCTGACAAGAATATCGGAAGCCAGTTTGCTGCCGAACTTTAGCATCCGATAAATTACGTTGGCTGATGTCAGGCGAGTGACACGTGTCTGCACCAAGTTTTATCGGGCCCTTGTGTACGGAAGCCACTCCATGCCAAAGAGCGGTGCGATATGCCTCAAGCGGGTTTGTGGTTTCATTCTGGCGGTTTTGGAGTTATGTACGGCTGCTGAGTCGGTTGCCCACGTCCGCCTGCAGTTGGAATTAACATTCCAACACTCCCCTTTAATTTCAACTGCTGGGCATTCAATCTTACCCAAACACTTCCTCACATCGAGGGATTCACCAACACTGCTGTTACAAAGACATCTTCCTCACATAGAGGGATTCACCAACTGCTTCTGATGCAGTTCCACAAACAACAAAGTTGTCTTCCTCTTAATAGAGGGATTTACCTGAGACTGTGCTTAAGAGCACCTTCCTCATGACAGAGGGATTCACCTGTGACTATGTTGAAAAGCATCATCCTCTTGATAGAGGGATTTACCATGTGTATGATAAAAAGCATCTTCCTCTTGACAGAGGGGTTTACCATGACACTGTGCTGAGAAACACCTTCCTCTTTAACAGAGGGATTCACTAAGAACTTCACTTCCTCTCACGGAGGGATTACTGCCAAACACTGCTTTAGATGCAATTTCAAAACAAAACATTCATTGCACTGTTGTGCATAATCATTACATTGTTCTTTTATGCTGCTGCATGTTCTCTGCTGCACTGTTGTGCCATCTTCTTTGTTGCATCTACCCCACACTGCTGTGTCTACACTTGCACTGCTTGTGCACTTTTCAAAGACAAAATACTCTGTCTTTTCTGGAACAATTACACTGTCCCAACTTACAAATTTACACTGTTGTGTGTAAATATTTCTTACATTCACTGCTGTTGCATATATTGCATTTCAATTCAATGAACAACACATTCACTATACTTACATTTACTGCTGTAAAGAAAAAATTCCTTTTACATCTGCTGCTGTCCATTACCTTTCATTTCTTCAACAAAAACTTCATACTGCTGCATTTTCTTATTTGCATTGCTGTGTGCTTCTCCTTCTTGCCATCATGCTGCTGTCCATAACTTCTTGCTTCACACAATCTTCATCTTCATTTTTTTTATTTTCATAATGCACTGCTGTGCAATTCCTTTCGATTTTCTGCTGCCACACACATTCTCATTCACCCATGTGCATTAAAAATCTGTTGTCCATGTTTTTCTTTAGGCATTTCTGTGCATGTTGCATTGCATACAAAAAAAATATTACATTTTTCACTGCTGTGTGAAAAATTTCATTGCATTCTCAGCCACTGGGCATTTATGCTCTGCTGCGTTTTGCCTTCTTCTCATTTTCTTCTCATTGCTTTGCATTTTCATTCCCAATACAAAACATTTCCTTCTGCTGTGTATTATACTCACTCTGCTGTGAGTATATTCTCTCACATTTCATAAAAGAAAACTACATTCCATTGCTATGCATTTCAATGCATGTACTCCATAAAAAAATTTCAAACTGCTGTTTTATGTTTTGTCCTCCCACTGCTGTGAGGGTCTCCATGCTCTGCATACTCCTTATTGCGCTGCTGCACTTTACATTTGAGCGCTATCCCCTTTTCTTCTATGCTCTTATGGCAGATTTGATTTCATGTCTTTCCTTTATAAAAAGAAGTCTTCATTAAAGAATGACTGTAAATACAGTTCAGCAATAAATAAAAAAATTACAGGCTCCCCTTTAATGTATGCTATATCTTCTTTCAGCAAGGTTTTCTCAAAAGAAACTTAGATTAGTTGCAAAGCTCAAGGGACTTTCACACTATATTTCCTTCCTTCTCCATACTTGTATAACTTTCTTCTTTTGCATGGGTCTAGCTTGCATAGGAGCCCATGTTAAGTTACAGTCTCATGCCATATGCCCAATGTTATGACACTTGAAACATTCAACTTTATTCATGAATAAGAATTCATGATTTCTTCTTGTGAAATTATTTCTTGGAGATTGTCGGGGACCACAACATCTATCTCCATGAAATGCTCTACAGTCTTTTGCCATATGACCAAAGTTTGAACAAGAGTAACAATAACCATAAAATGAACTTTGGTACCTGTGAGATGGAGGTTTCCTTGATGTACTTCTGAAGCCTTGCTGCCTTGAGATCCTTTGATGATCACCATTGCCTCTTGCCTTCTTGCCATCAGCTACATTTCTTCTTGGAGCTGGCTTTCTGCTTGGAGTAGGATTTCTTCTATTGCAGCCTTCATTTTTCTCCTTGCCTTTGCTGGAACTAGGAGCATCACCATCTCTTTCTGGCTTCTTCACATCTCCTTTGCTTAAAGCATCCTCATGCTTGTTTGAGGGTTCACCTACATACCCAAGTCCTGATTTATCAGATGGAGATCTGTGATAGCTGAGCATGTCATCCAAAACTTGAGAGCTCTTCATGATCTTGTTCATCCCTTCAACCTTCTTCCTGGGGAGGACAATCTCTTCTTCTAACTTTTCACATTCATTATTTTTCTTTGCTAGTTGTCCCTCAGTTTCTTCCTTGCTACGAGTAGATTCTGCTGCTACTATTTTGAAGGAGATAATATCTGTCTTCATTTTGGAGATTTCTTCATCTTTTGCTTGACTGCTCTTCATTTTCTTTTCAGCTCCTTGTGCCTGCTTCCTGGCTTCTTGTAGTTCGGACTTAAGGGAGGAGACCTCTACCTTGTACTGTCCAATCTCTTCCACAAGCTTATTCACTCTCTTGTGTCTTTGTTCAAGTTGACTTGTCAAGGCATCTGCCTGCTTCTTTGCTTCATTCAGCTGATTTGTCATGGATATGACTTCTTCATGATGTTTCCTCTTGCATTGATCAAGCTCCTTCTTGAGCTTGGCAAGCTCTTCATCCCTTTCTCTTACTTGAAGCTTGATGTGGTCAAGCTTCTCATTCTCAACTTCTATGATGGGTTCATAACTTTCTTCTTCACTGATGGTCATGGTCAGTGTTCCCTTTGCATGAAGGTCATGCAGTCTGTCCCATATATCCTTTGCTGATGAACATTTTCCTAGATTCTTTTTCACAGAATCAGGCAGTCCATTCAAGATAGTCTTTGCTGCTTGTGCATCATATTCGATGGATTCTTTATCCTTCTTGCTATCATCAATCACTGATTCCCAGATTTCACTCCCTTGAAACTGTAAGAAAGCCCTCATTTTTATTTCTCATATATCAAAGTTCCCATCGAACCTTGGAACCTCAAATACAATGCTTTCAAATAGATTGCCTTCTAGTTTAGTAGAGGAGGGAGACACATTTTTAGCAGGCTTGGAGGCTTTCTTCTTTGACCTTGCCATTCTTATCTAGGCTTTAAATACTTGACTGTGTTTTCTTTTAAATCACTGACTGTTCCTTCAACAATAACACAAAGGAAAGCTTTGAGAAATACCTTACCCCTTTTGGTTGTGGCTTCACACTGCTGGAGAGCTTTCACTGCTGCAACAAGAGTCCTTCCTTCAGCATCTTTGAGCCTTCAAAGAGCCTGGACTAGCTCTGATACCACTGTTGGGTATTTTTCAATGGGAAATACCAAAACCAAACAAACAAACATCACAGACACCACAGAGGCAATGCTCTGTTTCCACTGTTCCAGGATCTTTTTGCACAGGGAAGCTTTTAAAAAAAATCTCAGAGTATTACACAGCCATAAAAACTTCTCTATTCATTAAAATATAAAGCCTGAAACAACATATTTCTTCCTCTTTTACTGAGAGGGATTTACTAAAAATTACATTCAGATAAACTCTGTTACATATTCATCCTCTTTGCTGAGAGGGATTCACCAAAATTACTTTCACCCATAAAAAACAAAACTATGTCTCCACCTGAGAATTCACTGTGCTGGGTTTGTTGCAGTAAAACCCCTTTTTTTTTACTTTACTGGTGTAAAACTAATTTTACACATACTCAGTAAAAATTTCATTACATTCACCATTTCAAAAAAATGCCCGTGCGTTCTTTTCTCCTGCATTTCAATGCATACCCAATACATTAAAGCGTGGTTCATTTCCAAAAATGGTCAACGCACACTCCTCTTTTTAAAACATATTACAAAAAACATATGCATTTGTTTTTTTTGGCTTTTTAATGCATATCCAATACATTCCCAAAAAAGATAATTCGTGAATATAATCTTTTATGCCCATACCTCTCGTTGATATAAAAATAATAAAATTAAATGTTCTACCATCCATTTACGAACCACAATAAATTCAATTTAATTCCTTTTGCAGACTGGAGTGGCGGTCAACCAGATTTAATTTTTCACTCCACGCAAAGACTTTAATGTTGGTTCGTTCGTATGCAGCTTCAAACGATCAACGGCGGAGAACGAAGAACCCCATCGGACGGCTGACAAGAATATCAGAAGCCAGTATGCTGCCGAACTTTAGCATCCAATAAATTACGTTGGCTGATGTCAGGCGAGTGACACGCATCTGCACCAAGTTTTATCGGGCCCTTGTGTACGGAAACCACTCCATGCCAAAGAGCGGTGCGATATGCCTCAAGCGGGTTTGTGGTTTCATTCTGGCGGTTTTGGAGTTATGTACGGCTGTTGAGTCGGCTGCCCACGTCCGCCTGCTGCCTGCAGTTGGAATTAACATTCCAACAGTTTTCGGGCAGGATTTCGGTGATGCGGGAAGAGTTGTCGACTGCAACGGACAAACTACTATTTGAGACCTAAAATAAAACATGGGAAATTTAGTCTCAAACACTTCACCAAATCCTCGGAAATGGTAAATCGCTATATGAATTGTTCTTGTTCTTAGGCAGAGAGGGTAATTTGAATATTTGCATTTGAATCACATAAACCAGAGAAAAATTGTTGTTTTATTCTCTGCTATTCAAAGTGTCAAAGTCTAATAGGGTAAAAAAAAAAAACATAACAAGAATACAACATACTTTGGTTCCCTCTAAGTCTTCCTTTCGCTTGCCTAATTGCTTATATTTGTTTCGTTTTTGCTCATTTGAACGGGGCTATACGCCTTGATTTTGGCTGACTCGTACAGAACAGGCACCACTCCATATAAGGGTGTACAGAACAGTCGCCACTCCATATCCGGGTGCTCTGCCAACAACTCCATATCTGGGTGCTCTGCCAACAACACCGTAGCTCTTGGACGGAGTCCATGTGCTGGTCCGTAGCTGTAGTTCTTGAAAAACACAAAGCAAATCAAGACGAAGACGAAACTACGCAGAACGTTCTGTGTCTTTGTATTGCGTCAATACGTCCTGTGTCTTTGTATTGCGTCTTTGTATTGGAGATGCTTTTTTCATCTTAACAGATGCTTTGCTTTGCTTTCATTTTAAGGCAAGCAAGTAAAGTTGACTGATCATGCAAACTACAAATTTGACACGGCAGGGCAATTTTGACACGTCAGGGGATGACTTGTCTCCACGGCAAGGATGATCTGTCTCCAAAGTGAAATGTACTAATACCTTAGTAGCGGTTGTTTATGAACTAGCATTTAATGTTATCGAGTAATGCTTACATTAGTTCACCAGTTTCAAAATGACAAGCAACTAGTTTCGTAATGCAGAGCAAACCGATAAATATATGATATGGTTTTGCCTCCCCACCTAGGGAAGAGGCCAAAACAGAATGCAGTGTAAAATATGTAAAATATGTAGTATCAACCTACAAACTTTGTCCAAAAACAATTGAATTAATACTAACTTCTAAATTTTCATTACTATATTAATTGAACTAATACTAACTTTAAAATTTCGATTACTATATTAATTTCGATTACTATTTTTTTTTCCAGTAAAAAAAAGCAGTATATACAACATACGCTCCAACTCACATCTGGAAAATCCCATTGCAACTTCGAGAGCGAAGCCGGTTACGAAGGCCATCTAAGTAAGAAGAACAGAAGCAAGATTGGAGAGCGTTATAGAAGCTCCGCTCTCACTCTGTTACACAGTGGGAGCGTCGTTGATGTTCATCAAATCTCAAAGGGTATCAGTGGCAGTCTCAGACACCCTTCGTGCGGTCTCTTAAGTGCTCTCATCGCCGCAGAGAGTCTCAGCAGAATCCATATCAGTAGCCAAGAGAATCGACACAGCCAAGGGAAAAAGCAAGAGAATACAGTAAACACTCAGCCAAAGGAAAATATGGAGCGCCCAGAGGATTGCTTTCACTGCCGCGATCTGAACATGGAGTTCAATGAAGTTCGAGCCCAGCAAAGAGCACTGGAGGACCTGGTCCGCAGCATGGAGAACCGAATGGAAGACAAAGTCCGCATTCTGGAGAATAGGCTGGAAGAGCAAGTTAAGATCCTCCATGACAAATATAGAGCAGAAATGAATCTCTTTCTGCATAGGGTCCACACCCTCCATGAACAGTACAGTGATCTGCACAACAGATGCATCCATGCTGAAGAAAGATGCATCCATGCTGAAGAAAAGATTGAAACTCTCAAGAAAATGCTGGAAAAGAAAGAAGCCACCTCCTCCTCAAGTGTCAAGCCCATTGAAGTCGATCTGGACCCAGAAGGATCAACAGCAAGAAAAATGAGTCACATTGAGATCGACTAATTATGCTTTGTAAATGTAAATTTTGGGGACAGCAGTATGTCAATATCTATAGTAGCTTAAGTAGCACTAGTAGCAGTCAAGTTAAGGCAAGGACCAAGGAAAAATCCCTTTTTGTAATTCCTTGGCCCAACAATGCTCCAGAAGCATCCTATGTAAGGCTTTAGCCTCATCTTTTTTCAGTTAATGAACAGCAACCGAACTTTGTCTAAAAAAAAATAAAAAATAAAAAAATAATATAAAAGCTTTATGAAATACATAAAGGTGGCATGTGAAGCCACGATCCAAAATGTTTCAGAAAAAAACTGTGGCAGATGGTCCAAAGATTCTCCAAAAAAACAGGTTGACATGACACATATGCTATCATATATAAAGCAGAATTCAAGGAATATATATGCAAAGTCCCTATTTAAGAGACAGCATCACCAAATTTCAAAAAGCAAAACTATTAATTGAACTAATACTAACTCCCATCGTCCTATGCCATTGAGAGCTATGCCATTGTGATATGACCGAGACTAATAAGACATTTTTAAAATTCCACTAACTTCATCTCTGGTAAGATGACGGGGACTAATAAGACATTTTTAAAATTCCACTAACTTCATCTCTGGTAAGATGACGGGGACTAATAAGATATTTTTAAAATTCCACTAACTTCATCTCTTGTAAGACGAAGGATTTGGAGGAAAAAATGTAAATTTGGCAGCAACGTTGGAGGTGACTCCATCATCTTCAGATTTTCATGTGAGAAACCTAAATCTGCCGCACTCACACTGCTTCACAAACTAAAAAACTTGCCATTTAGCGAGAAAGTTAGTAAATTTCCTTGTTGCATCGGATGTGTCAAATTCTTGAGCTCCGATAAATCTCAATATTTTTAAAACGAATATTTTTTAAAATAAGGAATCATCTCTGTCAAAATTTCAATAACCAATGTTGATATATTATGGCTGTCGTTAAAGGGTTAAACTCTGTTGAATCTAGCGAAATCTAAAGCGGAAAAAAATTAAAAGGACAGAAAGAAAGAATCCCATGCTCAAAATTTAAACTCTGATAAATCTATGTGGATAATAAGAAACTCGCAATCCTTTAAATTCCACCAAATCAAAACCCTAGCATTTCCGTTGATATGACGTTAGCTAAAGGCTATGACTTAAATTTTCTGCAATGTGGAGTCCTGCTAAATCTAAAGAACTAGGACTACGACGCGGAAAGGACAAATGTGAGTAAAACATTAAACCATGGTTAATCTACAAAAATAAATTTGCATAACGAACGACGCAAATACCTCTAAAATTGCATATTGCAGGGAAAAAATGATCAAATTAATAGACTATCTGCCATGACAAACTGTTGAATAGTTGTCTCGTGTTAACCCGCAATTTTCATGACTGGCGAAGAAAGACCCTTGCAAACTTCGGCCACAGAAATAAACTGCAAATTTCTGTTGAAAAATTACAAATACCATAACCCAAGAATAATATGCTAGAACGATTCCCCATTTTCAGATGTTCTATCAGAATATCTGGAATCCGTGATGTAGTTACAGAGACCCGAGGATTGTACTGTCACAAACAAGGGGTCTCATACACCAATTTGGTGTGTGGCTTGGCTGTGATCTTAAAATTGGATAATAATAATAATATGAGGTATGGCTATATCTTTCAATTATGTGCCGCTAATAATAATAATATGAAATATAGCCATATCTTTCAATTATGTGCCGCTTTCTTATTGGAGATTGGGTCTTTTAGTGTTTGGCCAAAACCATATGCCCTAATCAATACTAATTGTCCATATCCTTCAATTACTTGGCGCCTTCTTATTGGACATTGGGTCTTTTAGTGTTTGGCCAAAACCATATGCCCTAATCAATACTCAATGTTAGAGCCACTACAACAACCAATCACAAAATTCTTTTTTTCCTAATTTAAAATTATTTTCTAATGTGTGACAAATACAGAAATCAAACGAGTCTCCACTAGGGGTATTATGTTACATCAATGCTCACTCAACCAATGGAAAATTAGATATAAGATTTTGAAAAATAAAAAAAATATTATTTAATTTAAGAAAAAATGGAAATAATTAGTGTTTGCAAAAAATTTTGGTTAAAATTACAAAAAATTGGCAAATTAATACACTATCAATGATCTTTGAACGCAAGGGCTATAGTTCTTGGTGGTGGAGACATGTACTAATAAAGAGAAGAGGTTTAATGCAAATCCAACATTACTAAGGAGAGCAATTAGGTATGTACTACATGAAGGTGGTCTTTTATAGTCATTGAAATGTATGACACCATACAAATTTAGCACAATGAAATCATACATTGTCAATACAAATTATTTCAAATTTATAACTAGCATTTGCACCAAAAGATGCAAAGTGAACGAAGATAGTGTTTCAGGTCTTTTTTACCCTTCGAATATGTATATATATATATAATAACATTTGAAATAGAGATGGAAAGACATGTGAGTCCTGGTAATGAAAACCATAGTGCTTGGAGTAGAAGGACATGGGGGCCCAACAACAAAACCATTAGCAGTTTAAAGACTCCCTTCGGTTTTGAAAACTCGTAGTGGGGGAAGGAAACACTCAAGATGATACAAGGTGTATAGGTTGTAAAAGCAAAGTAGAGTTTCTTTTTTGGATGAGTTGTGGCCTAATATGCTCCAATAAGAGGGGGTTGCTTGTAATAGATTATTAACAAATCTAAACTAATAATAGGTGATTGTTTGTAATAGACTATCAATAACAGATGGTTGTTTGTAATATATGATTGTGTGAAAGATGATCATAAACTCCTTAAAATTTTAAAAACATAGAATAGATAAATAACATAGACAAATAAAAACAGGAAATATATTTTACACTAACAAAGTATAATGTTACAACCACTAAAATCCAAATGAAAAAACATTAAAAAATGGTTCATATAATAACTAACCCAGGCGCCAATTTTAGCAATTTTTGAAAGGACATTAACTTGAAGCAGCAAGCGAGAGACATGAATGATATATTATTTTCATGTTCTTTGTTCATAAGGTTGTCAATCTAACAAGAATAATAAAGTGATTATAGAGTACACTATATAAAATGTGAATATAAAAAAATATTAAGTTACCATCTACACTATTATTGATGCATCCAAGTTTATAGATCTCATATCCAACATCATAGAATTTACGTTCATACATCTCTGCAAACTCCTCATTCTGAACCTAGGATTGCTAATTATGAAAGGACATAAATGAAAATCAGCTCAAGAGAGGCACATCAAGAACATGTACTTGAAAATTCAAAAAATATAATGCATCATTAATTTCTTAGTATGTTTGTTTAATATCAATAAATTAAAAGAAGATGTAAATTTAATATCCATAAACAATGTATTTCAATTTTCCAAAATTTTCATTTAGGAGGCTTCCTACAAGAGAAAAAACAAGTTCCTCATAAAAAATATTCAGGTTATATAATGTTGAAAAATAACATCTTCACAATATCAGAATTTTAGTATCCCAATTTTGGATCATATGATTGACACTAAATATACAATACTATCATTGGGATTTTGAACCTACCTTACACACTGTACAATGTACAAAGATACAAAGAGATCTAAGATGCTGAGACACAAGTACATGTGTGCAGGTGTATGCATCGATACCTCACTTTTCAAAACATGGGACAGGAGTATGTAAAGGGTACATATATCAAATCTTATATATATAATAATATATGGAGAAAGAGAGAATTGTCATTAATGTAAATGATAAATGATTCAGATTCATTTATACATTCAAATAATTTAGGAATCAAATCACTTCAGAGTACATCATTTTTCAAGTGACATTCATGATATAACACTTGACATTGGAAATCTTTCCCTTTCTGCCATGACTAGAGCTCCACCTGTGCCATTACCATGATTATTTTTTTCATTTGTGGCAACAGTCAAGATTTTGATAAGAGTTTCAATGATGTTCTCGTAGTGGTAAGATCCTTGTGGATTAGGACAAGCTGTGTTGGCTATCAAGTTCCATTTTCACAACAATTTCCATTCAAATTTGAGAACTTGAGTACATATATGGATATTACTCCCACCAATCCTGCATTTGATGAATATTTTAGAATTTAGCCTTGGTTTGTGTATAAATCTTCTAGGCAATTAACTTTTCATAGCCATCTCTTTATCTATATTTCCCAACAATGTTAAAAACATTAAGAAATAACTATATTCATACATCTATCTATCTATATACAGATATCCCTCCCTAGACACATGATGTTTGACCCAAAGTAAGCAGGGAAAATACCAAACCTGATGGATCTACCTTTCCCCACCCTGCGTGCAGGATAGGCAAGCAGATGTTTCTCTCACTTCTCTTTTATCTAGTTTACCACATACCTTTTCTCTTGTTATTTACCAACTAACGTGTGTGCTTTCCCACTATTATGCTACACCTTCTTTTCCAAGAAAGTAGGTTGTTACCAGATGCATTAATGAATTACCCAATGTAAGCCTTTAGGTATACTCTGAATCTTGTTAATCATGTGCATATAATCTAATTGCCTAGAACCATCATAAAATCCAGGTAGAGAAAAGGTATAAGATTTATATAATATTTCACACACAAATGGTTAAACATATAGTTGCTAATGGTTTCTATTAGCTTTGTAATTGAATCATGTATCTTAGGAGGTATGATGGTCCAATCAATGTGCCCAGTGTCTTGTTCTTAGAGCCAAAGAGAAATAAATGTAAGTATGGTTTCCTCCTCCTTGCTTTACTACACTTTTTAAGACGTCCTAATTGGTGCTTAACTAAATTATATATGGTTTGTGGTCCTTTCGGTTGGTTCTTGGTTGAGCCAACTAAACATAGACAAGAGTGAGTTTCTCTTCCGGTTGTTCCTACTATTCATCACGTGACTTTGGTTTATTTCGATATGCGCTAAAAAACACCATTGTGGAAATTTAGGTCATTCACTTTTTCAATATCCACTTAGTCTTCAATACAATATGAATCGTACTTCGGGGTTAAACTCAATCTTATATACATCTAGTTATTTTCAAATTTCTTGATTCATCCCTTGTTTAAAATAGAGATGAGTGGCTGAGTCTCTTATATACGTGAAAATGAAATTATTTATTTCTTTGGAATCTTCAAAAGCAACGAATCTATCTGGGGCTCATCCTACATAAAACTGGCACGCACTGTGGCATAATAAAATATCTCGAAATTGGTGGTTGAGGGAAAATTTTGATTCTTTTGCTCATCACTACAGGTCTCGCTCTTTACATGCTATAGGTCTCATTGTATCCACATGATCTCTATCAGATGGATCTCATTAGTTCTTCGTGAAATCAATGCCTTTATTTGTGTTTCACATTATTGGAATTCAAATCAATTGTTGCACATATTTTTACTAAGAATCCAACTTCTTCTTCCATCATACACTTGAGTAGGAGTCCAACACGGGGGCTTCACTGACAGAGCAATACCATATCACGTTCGTTCATATTGGGGCATAAAAAATGGGGAAAAATGAAATAATATATTGATTAAATAATAGGGGTAAAGGGTTTTTATATGTTGTATAGCAATATGTATTATAAGGTATTGTTTATACAATACATTGGCCACATGGAGGAAAAAAATAAGTACTTTGGAGAATTAGAGGTTCAGGAGTATTGTGGGAGTATTGAGAGTGGGTGGGAGAAATAAAATACTATGGTAATATTAGGTCCATAGTAGCCTAATATTCAAACTGATGGCCCTAGTATTGACATGTAATTCATGGTAATGTTAAATTCTTAAAGTAAAAGGATTTACTTAAATTTTTAACATTACCATTGTTAGCTACCTATACCAATAGGTTTCATATTTCATGATTGGCTATGAAAAGGTCCAAATATGCTCTGCTTTGATGATTCAAAGATCACATATTTCCAAGAGAATCCAATCTGTGCTTATAGCTTGGTATGGACTCAAATTTTGATGGATGGTCCAACAGTCTAATCTGGATCATGTTGTTGAGATTGCAACAAGATGATGGAGCTTAGTGAAAAGAGTCGCCTTCACTAAGTTGGCCCGCAGGCTATTTTTGGCGCAAGTCTATTTTTAGACATATGGATCATGTCTATGTTTATGGATGATTGATCAAGTTGGGAAAAATAGATGGACTTCTATTTTTGGTGAAAGTGTGAGTGATCACAGTGTGAGTGATCAAGTCTATTTTTAGACTGGCTGTCAAAAATAGAAAAGTCAAATATTATTATCTCACAATAATATTTGGACTATAAACTTAATCTTATTCTCTTGGAGCACTTCAGTTTGAGCTACGGAAGTGGCACATGCAGCTGTCAGAAGGAAATTCGTTTTTCTTATGAGTCAGTTGAGTTGTTGCATGCATGACTTCAGTTAGAACTCAAGTGAGTTGAGTTTAGTGGACTGGAGGTACAGTTGATGGAGTTGTGTTCAGTTTAACTTAGTTAAACTGGTTGTAGTTAGTCTAACTGCAGATAGACTAATGATGAGTTGTTAAACTAATTATTAACTCATAATACAACTAAAGAATACATCAGTTAACTCAGTTGCATGTCAGTGCATGTTCAGTTCAACAGGGACAGGTGGTAGAGAATCAGATTGCTATCAGTTGTGACTATAGTTGTGCACCAGATCTTGCACAATCAAGGGATTGAGTATGCCAATGAGTTTGCTCACGTATTTGGCCCGCATTTTAGCCTTTGTTCACGTCCACAAAGAGTGAGTGACTATTTTGCAGGTGAAAATCGAGTTTGGGAAGCCATTCTCATCAGTTCTTGAGCAGGTATTGAGCAGTGGAGGCAGGCAAGCAGTGGAAGAGATTTGGAGATCAGATCTGAGCTGTATTGTGTGTAACAGAGGTGGAGATACTTGTGAGAAGTATTATGCTGTGTAATGTTACATGACTCAATCATTAATATACAGATAGTGTGGGGTTTTTAGCGAGATGCTTTCCCCGTGATACATACTGTGTTAATGTGTGAATGCTCTTGATGTTTTATTATTATTGATGCTGCTATATTCTTGATCAACGTAGAGGAGATTATGTATTATACATGTTCCGCTTAAATTGTATGATCAGGATAATCTCTGTTGAATATGTGTTAAATTATTCAAAATTTCTACATGGTATCAGAGCAGCTTGATTTGTAGAAGAGATTTTTACAGGATATCAAGCGAGGGTTGATCGGAAGCAGTTGAGTTGGTTGCTGGTGGAATTCGAATTTGCAGCAGTGTTTTCTTGGTGACAACGCAGCAATGTCTTTCAATGGATTGCGATTGGAGTATGCTCTTGAGGGCAGCTCAAACTATATTGCATGGAAGGACAGGATGGAGGCAATATTGGATGATAACGGGCTGAAGGAATTCATAGATACGGATATCCCAAAGCCTACTGATGCTACTCAAGTTGATGCTTGGCAAAAGAAGATTGCAAAATGTCGAAGAATTCTGTTGGAGGGCGTGAAGGATCACATTGTGTCCAGCCTCCATGGAAAGGCTACTCCATATTTAATGTGGAAATCATTAACAGAATTATTCCAAAGCAAGAGCGATCAGAGGAAGCTGGCGCTCAAAGATAAACTCAGAAACATCAAATGCGAGAAGGGAGACAGTATTCCCAAGTATCTCACGAAGTTCATTCAGTGTCGAGATGAGCTGGGAAGTGTGGGGGTTACTGTCGATGATGAGGACTTGGTGAGCTTGGCTCTCCTTGGTCTTCCGAAGAGTTGGCATTCCTATCAGGACTCTGTCAATGGTCGGGAGAAGTTGCCAGGATGGGAAAGACTATGGTCAGATCTTGTGCAGGAGGAGATCAGGCGGAGTACCAGGGACGGATCTTCGTCAAAGGGAGCTGATGAAGAGAATTGTGCTTTGGCTGCCAAAGCAAAGAAAGGGAAGAGCAAGAAAGCTTCTCAGTCTGGTGCGAAAGGCAAGAAGCAGGATATGTCCAAAGTGAAGTGTTTTCACTGTCACCAGCATGGACACTATGCCACAAATTGTCCGCAGAAGAAGAAGAACAAGCAAGCTGCTGGATCTGCAGGGGGAGAGGCTTTAGCTTCTCAGTTTGAGCTTGATTTTTCATTGATCGCATGCTTGGTTTCAAGTGTGATGGGATCAGTGTGGTTCTTGGACAGTGGTGCGTCTTTTCACATGACGGGAGATAGAGATTTGTTCTCTGATCTGGAGGACAAAGATCTTGGAGTGCACATCGAGATGGGCGATGATGGTAGATACAGTGCGACCGGTATCGGTACCATTTCCTTTGAGAGGGAGTCTGGTAAACCCTTTGTATTGAAGGAAGTCATGCATGTTCCAGGATTGAAGAAGAATCTCATCTCAGTGGCGATGTTAGAAGACAAGGGGTATGATGTTGTTTTCAGCGAGGGAAAGGCCTTCCTGCGCAGCAAGACAACTGGTGAGACCCGGAAGATAGGGGTTCGAGTGAGGAACCTTTATCAGTTGCATGTAGATGGATGCACAGCAATGGCAGGCAAGGCAGAAGGATTGGTGAGCCGGGATGATGGCGAGTTGTGGCACAGGAGATTGGGTCACCTTCACCATGGAGCCTTGAAGATACTGCAGCAGATCACTACAGGGCTTCCTAAAGGCACACTTGCGCAGTCAGATCAATGCAAGGGGTGTATTTTGGGGAAGTTTGTGAAAGCCACCTTTCACGAGAAGGATAGTCGCGCCGCGACGATCCTTGAGAGAATTCACACAGACGTGTGTGGACCTTTCTCAGTTGCTTCGACAGCAAAACACAGGTATTATGTGATTTTTGTTGATGATTTCTCTCATAAGTGCTGGATCTTCTTCATGCAGAAGAAGAGCGAGACATATTCAAAGTTCTGTGAATTCAAAGCACTGGTCGAGAAGGAGTCGGGGAAGAAGGTGAAGGCTCTTAGGAGCGATAATGGTGGTGAATACATCTCGGACGAGTTCAAGGATTTCTGCAAGGCAGAAGGGATTCGTAAAGAGCTCATAGCTCCCCATAACCCACAGCAGAACGGGGTAGCTGAGCGGAAGAACAGAACGATTGTGGGTGCTGCACGGGCAATGTTGCATGATCAGGGCCTACCCCTTCACTTGTGGGCGGAAGCATGCAATACAGCAGTTTATGTGCAGAACCGTTGTCCTCATAGGATACTTGGCATGAGTACACCCGAGGAGGCTTATTCTGGTAAGAAGCCTGATCTTTCTCATTTGAGGATTTTTGGTGCTAACGTTTACATGCATGTGACGAAGGATGCCAGAAAGAAGTTGGAGCCGACTGCAGAGGTTGGGATATTTGTGGGGTACACTGATACGCCCCACAACTATCGTGTGTATTTGCCAGACAGTGGTAAAACTGTTGTGCGACGGGATATAAAATTTCAGGAGGAGAAAGCCATGAAGTGTTCGCTTGAGAGGGAGCTACACTTGCATGCAGATGAGGAGCTATTAGTTCCTAAGGATGAGCTTCAGGACGTGGATCAGCCACAGGACGAGGTTCATGGAGTGGAAGAGACCACTCATGCAGCGCCAACCATCAGAGGGCGAAAGCGCTTGACAGAAGCTGAGCGACTGGCTCAAGATGCAGAGAAAGTTGTAGGACCACCTACAGCCCAACGCAGGCAGAGACAGTCACCTGATCGGTACACTGGATACATGGCTCTTATGAGCAAGTGTGTTGTGACTGAGCCATCCTCTTTCGAGGAAGCTGTGGAGGATCCCGCATGGGTAGACGCCATGGTGGAAGAGTATGATTCTATTGTCAGAAACAGTGCATCGGAGATTGTTCCTAGACCGGAAGGGAAATCAGTGGTGGGTTCGAGATGGATCTACAAAGTTAAGCAGGCAGCTGACGGGAGTGTGGAGAAGTACAAGGCAAGATTTGTTGCCCGAGGCTTTTCACATATTGAGGGGATCGATTATGAGGAGACCTTTGCACCTGTCGCAAGGTATTCTTCCATACGGACGATTCTTGCTCTCTCAGCGCAGATGGGATGGCACATTCATCAGATGGATGTGAAGACTGCGTTCCTCAACGGAGTCATTGAGGAGGAGGTGTACATTGAGCAACCCGAAGGCTTTGAAGTCTTCAGCAGCGAGTCGCATGTGTGCAGGCTCAAGAGAGCGCTGTATGGGTTGAAGCAAGCACCACGTGCTTGGTACACACGGATAGACAGCTATTTCACAGGACTTGGATTCTCCAAGAGCGAGGCGGATCCGAACCTATACCAGATTGTGGTGGAGGGTAAGTTGCTTATCATTGTATTGTATGTTGATGATTTGATTCTAACGGGTGATGAGCTGTTGATACTGTCATGCAAGAAGGATCTTGCTACAGAGTTTGAGATGAAGGATTTGGGCCTCCTTCACTATTTCCTAGGATTGGAAATATGGCAGCGCAGTGGTGGACTGTTTGTTTCTCAGGGCAAGTATGCTCGGGAGATACTGGAGAAGTTCAACATGCATGGCTGCAAGCCTGTTGATACTCCTCTTCCTGGAGGTTGGAGGAAGGAGGATGCCACTTCGGGAGAAGAAGTGGATGCCACTGTTTATCGACAGTTGGTGGGGTCGCTGATGTATTTGGTCAATACACGACCTGATATATGCTATGCAGTTAACCAGCTTTCACAAGCTATGGTTAAGCCTACCAAGCTCTTCTGGAAGGCGGGCAAGCATGTATTGAGCCACTTGAGAGGCACATCGGGATATGGATCTTGGTACAGGCAGGAGGATGCAGAGTGGGTAGGGAGCCCAACGGACAGAAAGAGCACATCAGGAGGGGTCTTCAGTATCAGATCGACAATAGTTTCTTGGTACAGCAGGAAGCAGAGATCTGTGTGGATGAGGATGATCTTGGTCGGGTTTTTCGGGTCCAAGCACATCAGGTACCATCATATCAGAGATTGTGTGCAGCAGAGGATCATGTTACTTTCGTACATTCCAACGGAGGATCAGGATGCTGATATTCTGACGAAGGCTCTCACCAGGAGCAAATTCGAGTACCACCGAGGCAGGATAGGGGTTGCTGATAATCCATATCTTGTCGAGAGGGAGTGTTGAGATTGCAACAAGATGATGGAGCTTAGTGAAAAGAGTCGCCTTCACTAAGTGGGCCCGCAGGCTATTTTTGGCGCAAGTCTATCTTTAGACATATGGATCATGTCTATGTTTATGGATGATTGATCAAGTTGGGAAAAATAGATGGACTTCTATTTTTGGTGAAAGTGTGAGTGATCACAGTGTGAGTGATCAAGTCTATTTTTAGACTGGCTGTCAAAAATAGAAAAGTCAAATATTATTATCTCACAATAATATTTGGACTATAAACTTAATCTTATTCTCTTGGAGCACTTCAGTTTGAGCTACGGAAGTGGCACATGCAGCTGTCAGAAGGAAATTCGTTTTTCTTATGAGTCAGTTGAGTTGTTGCATGCATGACTTCAGTTAGAACTCAAGTGAGTTGAGTTTAGTGGACTGGAGGTACAGTTGATGGAGTTGTGTTCAGTTTAACTTAGTTAAACTGGTTGTAGTTAGTCTAACTGCAGATAGACTAATGATGAGTTGTTAAACTAATTATTAACTCATAATACAACTAAAGAATACATCAGTTAACTCAGTTGCATGTCAGTGCATGTTCAGTTCAACAGGGACAGGTGGTAGAGAATCAGATTGCTATCAGTTGTGACTATAGTTGTGCACCAGATCTTGCACAATCAAGGGATTGAGTATGCCAATGAGTTTGCTCACGTATTTGGCCCGCATTTTAGCCTTTGCTCACGTCCACAAAGAGTGAGTGACTATTTTGCAGGTGAAAATCAAGTTTGGGAAGCCATTCTCATCAGTTCTTGAGCAGGTATTGAGCAGTGGAGGCAGGCAAGCAGTGGAAGAGATTTGGAGATCAGATCTGAGCTGTATTGTGTGTAACAGAGGTGGAGATACTTGTGAGAAGTATTATGCTGTGTAATGTTACATGACTCAATCATTAATATACAGATAGTGTGGGGTTTTTAGCGAGATGCTTTCCCCGTGATACATACTGTGTTAATGTGTGAATGCTCTTGATGTTTTATTGTTATTGATGCTGCTATATTCTTGATCAACGTAGAGGAGATTATGTATTATACATGTTCCGCTTAAATTGTATGATCAGGATAATCTCTGTTGAATATGTGTTAAATTATTCAAAATTTCTACACATGTCATGTTTTAAATTTTCAGTTGTAGAATAGAGAAAGGAGTCTGTCCAAACTGTTTAATCTTGGCAGACAAGTAGTTTAGGTAGAGAAAAAAGGCTCCCAACAGCTTAATCTGGGACCTTGGAAGAAATAAGGGTAGAAGTAGATAGAAAAACAAAAGAAAAGGCCAAAGAAAAGAAAAGGCAAGTAAGGGTCTGCAAGTCCAAGTGCACCCTCCAAGAAGAAATAAAAAATGCTAGGCAAATAGATGGGTAGGCAGTTGGGGTTGCAGAAAGGTCATTTCTTATAAGTTGCATGTGTGCTAACTTTGTTTACCAAAGCAAAATCAATGAATTGAGAAGGTGTCATTCTTCATCAAGTTGCAGCAAGCAAGAAGCATGTCTAACCTCCCTTCTTCCCCTTTCCATTTCATTACTAACACTCCCTCATCAGCTGAGATTCATGGGAGAGATTATGGTTTCATGGTGGTTCTTAATCTTTTTAGAAGCCACATTCCTTGTCTAAAACTCTTTTCATTTTGATCTACTCCCTAAACTAAGTAAGTTTCAAATAAACTTAGTGATTTCCCCCTCATTCACATTTCCCCCATATTAACTCTAACTCTACTATGTAATTCCCCTATGTTACCTTTCCCCTAATATTATTAACACCATGGTGTATAAACCCCAAATTTTGTATAAATATCCCTCCCCTTGGCATTATAGCCAATAGATCCTCTGTCAGGGATCAAATTGGCATCTGGTCACTTTGATGAACCTAAACCTCACCCCTCTCCCTTCTTTAAAGTCATTTCCACCCATTAAGCCTTTGTTTGTAAAAGAAGAAACCTTGTAAAGAACTCCATCCTACCCATAAACCCCTTTGAAATTGTGAAAAAACCCAAAAAACCCACCTTTTGCCGCTTATCCAAAGTTTCGGCGCATATGGTTAATTTTCCAAAATACATTGAGAAACTTTACAAAAACCCATATCCTAAATGTTTTCCGCCGGGCGCAGCTTTCAAAACAAATAATAAATTAAACCCCCCCCCCCGTATTGTTCGATCACATCACCCTCCCGTCAACCGTCGGATCGGACCCATGTGATCCGACGGCCCTCATTGATATCGGAGCGGCCCCCACGCCCGACAGTTAGCGCCCGAGAAAATGACGAAGGGTTACGTCAGTCCTCGGCCACGCGTCACCCTCTCGAGTCTCTCGGAGCGGCCTCTGACAAAACCGGGGACGTATCGTAAGCGATCCGAGAAAACCGTAACCACTATTGCACTTACCGCCCGGTTTGTTGGTCCCATGTCATGCCCACGTCAGAGCCACGTCGCTGCCACCCCGCCGTCGCATCACCTCATTCGTCCGTCCCTACGCTGACATGTCCGCCACTTCAGCATATCCATGGACCAACCAGGGCCTGCCACATCACCCGGTGACGTCATGCTGACGTCATCCCAAAAGCGCGCCAATATTGCCAAAAATCTATTTTAAGCCAAAATTTCGTGTTTTTTCTACTTTTGCCGAAAGAGACTGTTGTTGTTGCTGCATGAATTTGACAACCATACCAGCGCCAACCTGCACCGTTCAACTCTGAAACCACGGGCGCTTACGCCGTACCTGCATTTGCAACTATCAATGACAATCTGCAAGGTATTTTTCGAAATTATTCTCTGCACCTGGTTTTTATCCAAATTTCTTCGAACAAACTGTTAAGGGAGTGTTAAAACACTGAATTCACCGTCCAGTATCCAGTAACCTGCACCTATTTCCCTCTGGCAAGACAACGAACAGTTTACGAAACCTGCATTTGATTGAAAAAACCTGAATTCACAAGTAGCTCGCGCAACCGTGAGCTAGAAACCTCTGCTGGCTAAATTCACCATAGAAAAGTTCTGGTCAGCCCTGCTATTTGTCTTTATCAATCTGTTAAACAGTATTTCAATTGCTGTGTGCTCAATTCACCCTCTGGTCCCTGAAATTCACACTTTCATTGTAAGGAATCACCTCTGTGTTGTTCTGCTTACTTCAACCAGTTCACCTGCAAGTCAGAAGTTTAATAGACCATGGAAACTCCAATTGCGCTGAACATCAAGCCTCTCAATACCCCTCATAGGGAGTTAGAATGGAAAGCTCTGGGAGATATGGATTATCAAATGTTGGATTGGTTTCCATTAGGCTCTAAATACAATATTCAGTTGCTAAATGAGTTGAAAGCCCAGCACCTTAGTGGAGCTGATATCCTAGGGATTTGGGACTCAAACTTGCCCATCTACAACCTCCCCCAGGTAAATCCTATGCCAGAATTGATCCACAGATGCCAGGAGTGCTATGATCCATGCCAAAGAGCTGTCCTCAGCCCCACAGGCTCAATTCTGTTCCATATCACCCCAGAGAGCATAAATGAGATGCTGCATTTCCACACTGAAAAACCATTGACCCCCCTCTACATACAGAACTTGATAAAGAAGGGGACTAAGTTGTCAAATGACCAGATCATCAAAATCAACCAGCTGTTTGTACAACCAGGCTCTGAAGCCATCAGAACTCCTCCTATTGGATATGCATACTTAAATGAATTGGGCAGAATGCTAGTGGATTTGATCAGCTATGTCCTAGGGTTCAAGGGAGTGGAGGACATGGATGATAGTATAATGGCAATGTTGTCTATATTCTCTCCTGGAAAGCCTCCAGCTGTACATTATGACTATGCCACATATATTGCAGATAGGATCCATGACCAGCTAATGAATCTGCAAAGGGAAAGACTGTTCAGATACACTTCGTACATTTACCATCTATTCTTGTTTTATCAACCAGGCAGCTTCCTCATCCCCCTGAAGCAAGTTAATGCCCAGGGAAATCCAAGGTTAGTCGTGTTTTGGACCTCTGTTTTTCATTGCACCTCTGTATCACCATACACATACTGTGAGTTCATAGACTTGTTCATTCATCCAGCTATGACATTATTGTATGGTGTTTCTCCTCCAAGGTTAACTGATGACATGAGGAGAATTCTCCATCTAAACAAAACCTACAGCATTGGTAATTGGTACTTTTACCAAGACCACACAGTCATCAGAGTATATGGCTATGAGTTGAAGCCTTATAGGCTGCCAAGGTATGTCCCTATGAGACTTTTTGCCCTAGAATATTTCAGGCAATTTGGGAATGCCAACTACCTCCACTTCCAAAGTAAGAACAAGAAGGCGCAGTTGAAGGTAAGAAGCCAACTGGGCCCTTTCCTATATAACAAAAAAGAGGAGGGATGGAAAGAGGCATATAGTATCCTAGAGGCCCTCAAACTGCAAACTAGTTTTGAGTGGATACCCTATGACCCCAATCATTTTATTTCCCTCAGGAGGATAAGATACAAATTGGGTACTTATTCACATATGAGGCTGCCTGAGATTGAGCAGTATGCCAATGCATTGAGCTGGGAAGAGGGCACCCTAGTAGAGGAAATTACTAGTGAAGAGCTGCTAGAAAGAGAGGCTAGAAATATTCAAAAAGAAGCTGACTTAGAAACTTGTGGACAGGTCCCCCTCTCATATAAAAGACAACTTGGAGCAGCTGCCTCATCCTCAACAACACATCAGCAAGCTGCCATGAATACTCCACAGACATCCAGCAAAGGCAAAGAAAAGCAGGTGGAACAGCCACCTCCTATGACAGAAGAGCAAATGGAAACCCTAGTGCAGCAACAAGAAGAGATGGAGCAGCAGGGAGAAGTGCAGCAGCAAGAAGAACAACAACAACAGGAAGAACAAAGGCAGGAACAACCTGTGCAGCAAGAGCAAACAGTGGAAGCCCCTAAATCCACTGAACAAACTATGCCTCCAAGGCAAGAAACTTCAGCTGAGGCATCAATCCTCCAAACTCCACAAAAGGAGGATACAAGCAGGAAAAGGGACAGAGAGACTCCCCTTACAACATCAACAACTCATGGGGAGAAAAGACAGAGAATCAATCCCTTCTCAGAGGAAGAAATGCCAATAGGACATTCTTTTGGTATGGTCCCACCCAGCAGGGAAGCCTCAGCAAGTTCCTTTCAACAGGAACAGGATAGAGCAATGGGAGGAGAAGTGAGTTCCTCAAATCAGCAAAGGGAAGGTGGACCCAGCATTAAACAGCAGTTCATCGACATTAAGAGGAGAAATGAGCCCATCAAGATACAGCTGTATAACCATCTGTTAAACATAGCTCCCACCAATCAACAAAGACTCATGTCTGCATATGATGTGCAGGAAGGCAAAATGATCATGAGTCATTTTATGCCAACAGCAGTGCAGCCCCAATCTGCCTCTGACTACTTGAGGACTAACCTGGAAGTCCTTGCCACATATCCACCCAATGGACAAGATAGAACTGCATAAGCAAACAGGTGAGATGGTCTATGCTTCCTTGGCAGACCAAACATTGGATAACTACATGCTACAAAATAGCCTTAACAATACAGCCTCTCAGCTAGAGTTGGAGAGAGCATCATCCCAGGCAAAGGACAACAGAATAAGGTCCTTAGAGGACATCATCATAGAGATTGGGCATGATCCCAAAGATATCAAGGGCGTACAAGAGATATTAAAACTGAGGGATGCAGACATGGCAGCCTTGAGGAGAAAGATCAAACTCCCAGCCACAATTCACCCTCAAACAGATGATGTTGCCCAGCAAAGACATGATCAAGAGGCCACAACCTTGTTGATATCTCTGTACAAGCAGCTAATCCAAACTCAGGAAAAGCTGGGAGAATCGGAGGCTGCAAAAGCAGCACTACAGGCAGCCTTGAAACAAAGAGAAGAAGGGCAAACCTCCAAGCCTCCTCCTGAAGTAATCAACCTTGAGGAAGCTGCTCCAACTACTGCTCCTCCTCCTCAGCAAACAGAACCTACAGCACCAACTACATCGACAGCTGCACCAACAACAGAGCAGACTCATAGTCTGGATATGCAGAAGCTTCAAAATGAAATTCAAGTCCTGGAAGCTCAAATGTTAGAGCTTAATCAAGCCAAAGAATCTTTGGCTAAAGTAAATGAAAGATATGACAAGAGCAAACAGAATGTGGCTGAGAAGGAAAGAGATATAAAAGCTCTCAAAAAGAGAATAACTGAGCTTGAGAAAGAGCTCACACTAGATAAGGTGACAGCAGAGCTCAAAACAGTCCTTTGGGCCAATATTGGCCAGTCCATTACTGATCAGTGGCAGTTCATTGAGACCATCGATGAACAATCAGCACTCATTACAAAGGCAAATAGGGAGATACACAGAGCAAGAGCAAGCCTTGGTAACATGCCTGATGCTGCCAATAGGATGATCAACATATTAAACAACAGGACAAGCTCTCAACTGACCACCATGGGAATTGCTCACAGGACTGAGACAATCTCAATGGTTAAAAGGGTCCTGACATTAAGAAACTTGGTTGGAACATTAGAAAGGAGAACCCAAGACATGCAGACCGAAATCAACAAGTTCATGGACAGGTTTCAGGTATTACAAAACAGAGGCCTCCCCAGCATACTAAGCAGTGTGGGAAGACTGCTTACCCATGAAAACTATGCTAAAAGGGTTAATGCCTTTGCTGCAAGTCAAATTGCAGGACAGCCCAGCACTTCAGCAGAATCAGGGCCAGCATCAGGGCAGACTCTATATAATAGGGTGGAAAACCTGTTTTTCATCATGAACGAGATCAATCATCTGTTCGATGTGCCTCCAAATTTCTATAAATATACAGAAGCAGATGAAACCATAGAGGCAATTGTGAAGCACCAATTGCCCACACAGGAAGTCTGGAATAGATTGACACAGCTAATATTATCAAGCCAGAACCTGTAATGTTATGTTTTTTCAAATTTATAAGTAATCATACACAGGGAAAATTTTGGTAGATAAGCATACAGAGGAAAAATGAAAGGCTGAGCCAACTCAGCAAGGTTGTTCGGTCACCACAGCAGCAAGCACAGTCACAGGTGGCAGGGCCGAGAAAATACAGCGCAGCAAACGTAAAGACACATTTTCCAGCATTAAAGCAAAGCGTTCCAACCGACTCAGTGACCTCCAAAGGTCAAAATATCCTCTGACAGACTTAAAGAGCAGTTATTCTACATTCAAAGCTGTAATAACTTCTTTTCTACTTTTCTGTACGAAATAATGAAGATATTTCTCTCTCAGATGACTCAATGCCTGAGATATTTTGTATAAACATTTCTATAAAGTCCCCTTCGCATGAGTTTGCAAGGGGTTGTTGTTGATTTCATTTCTATACTTCTGTTGCTGTACAATTCTCAGAGAAATAATACAAAAGGTAGATGGAATTTCCAAAGCTCTGGGTTCCTTGATGCATTGTGGTGGCTGGCTGAATATTACAGGATTCCTGCATGTTTCATAGCACAATAAGTCTTCTTTAAACCTCTGTGTTATATGTTTTCTAGTCTTTCATTTTCTTTCATGTTTATGAGTTTTACACTTAATGGCAAAGTAAAAGAATAGTTCCAGGATTTAATCACAAATCACCCTGAACTCAATCTAAGCTGTTATAAATGTTTTCTTCCAGATAGAGTAAATAAGGTGTAATTCTTAATTGCTACACTTTCAAGCTATATCTCTCACTGTGATAAATATTCTCAGGAATTCAAGTTTGCTCCTGAGGCATCTATCTCTTTCCCACACCCCAGCACAGTGGAAAATTCTTGAATGCTTTTCACTGGTTGTTCACATGTCACCATCATAATCTAAACTTTGTTATATGAAGTATTTAAATGGCCCTGTAATTTCAGTAAATCACCTCAAGGTTTTCTAAACACTTGTAGCCACAGACTCCATTGCCCAATGAAATAAAATCATCTGCAGATTGCACACTTCAAGTACAGAAAGATATCCCTCAACCAAAGCATAAAACTAAACACCCTCATTTCATAGCTAGCCTAAAATCTCCACAGAATAGAGACAAATTATAAAGAGAGAGCCCTCTCTGATTACAGTGTGGCTAGACACTGTAATCCAAAGATTGGTTAGTGGTTACCCCGGCCGTATTCCCTTGGGAGTCATAGGGAATAACCTGGGTGTTAACAACCATGAAATGACTCAGGATGTTTGAGAGTGGTTTCAACCTCATTAGATTTCATATGGTGAAACTAGAATTTTAGATCTCACTTAAATTCCGACAGACTCATTAGTTTTTCAGGATTTCAGGATTGGGGGAGTGCAATGTTTCCATTAGATTTTTTCATGAACTAGGGTATGGAACTCATATTTAATCAACAGAACCAAGCTCTCTATGTACCTTGATGTTAGTGACATTGGTTTTCAAACTCCTCTATCATGAACCTACTAAAAATGTACTTTTCAGTCAAACAAAATATTGACTTGACATACTACATTATTTTTTATCTTATGTTAATGCTTAGAGGGTGATATTAATGGCAAAGATCCCAAGATAGGCAATGATTTTGATGATTTGTAGGTATTTATTGTAGCATGACGTTTTTTATGATAGAGGTCATACAAAGCCTATTTGTTGATGTATTTTCGGTTAAGAGATGGATTTCACTCGATGCTATTTTGGTTATGTGCACCCTTACATTCTATGTAAATGAGAACTTGTAATTTGTGACCTATGGTTGATGAAAATTATATCTACTAGATGAATTATGTTATATGATTTAATCCATATTTTTATGTTTTTTATCACAAATTCATCATTATACAAGATTTTGTTGACATATATGCATCAAAATATATAAAAATATATATTATATAAAACTCATTATGAAAATCGCTCCCAACCTAGGAGCTTTTGAAAATGTCACTCCTTTCTCCTACTTCCACTCCCACTTCCTGCTTCTACTTTCACTTCCTGCTTTTGCTTCTGCTCTCAAGCAACCTTGCTCTAGAACATAAATGTATCACATTACTAATACCTCTATGATCTATGTCTACGGTGTGTGTTAATATTTTTTACTTTTTTCCAAGCTAGTGAACCTCCCAATGATGGGACAGTATAGAAGACAACAGATATCACACCTTCACCCTTTCCTTACAGTATTAATGAATAGTTTAAATGAAAGTGAAGGAGACAATGATATCAACTAATGCTTGGTAGGAGATAGTGAAATAGACTATTGCTTGAAAGAGTGCGGATGCATGCTAAGGGTGCATATGTCACACCTTCAATTAATTGTAGTTTATATGTTGTTTCAAATATAGTAATTTTAGTTTCAAATAGAGTTTTTCTATTATTAGAGATTTCCTTTTGTTATTTTTAGCATGCATGATCTATTCTTACTATGAGGGTGCATATCCTTAATCAATTAGAGTACTTATGCATGATAAATTCCCATCTTAGGCAGAGGACACAGATCTCAAGGAAGGGATACATGATTGCATGGTCCACTTCATCTTTTGATGGAGACACACTTACTTGGCTCTCTTACCATGCAACTATGGCGCACTAGGTGCTCAAGTTAGGGTTATGATTTGAAAAAGTTCAACCAGATAGGATTTAACATGTGTCCATATTTATTGTGCTTTCTCTCCTCTTCCTATTCTATAAGCTAGATGAAAGGTGTTCCATTGTGTTGGTTATCGAGGTTTTATTTTGAATTTTTGTCATGTATCTTTTTCAATATTCAATAGAAGAATCTTAGGGAAAATTTTAAGGATGGATAATTATTTTGAAGTTTAAAAACATTGGTGAATCTAACTAGTCCCTAATATGCAAACTATAAAATGTTTATTGATGTATTTGTAAAAAAATTCAAATTTATAATGATTTTATATATACTCTCTATATAATGTTGGTGATTTTGAAGGTAAAATAGTTTTATAGTGTAAAAATTTGGGCGAGTCATTTTTATAAAAAATGGAAATTGGCAAATCTTTTTTTTGGAAAAATCATGGAAAATTAGCCCACTTGCGAATATTATCCCCTAAAATTTTCCATGTAGAAGATGGATGCAATTGAGAGTTCAAATCTATGTATTTTCCATTCAATCTTTTCACAGTATGTATTTATAAACCAACCAACTTATATTTGCCTCTTTTTTATTGAAACTTTCAAGTTTTCATCTGCCTAGTATTTAGGTTATTCTTTCTAGGTGCATAATCTGCTTACCATTGTTGATGAATATAAAGGGGTATAAAAAATATTAATTAATAAATGGATACCTACAATATATAGTGAAAGTAGGGGCTTTTTGAATTGGAAAGGTGTATTGGGTTAGTATTGGTAGGGGGTTAAATAAAGTGATTTTTAGAGGTATTTTCTAGTATGTAGTCAAATTAAGGGTATTTTTTAGTATGCTATGAACTCATGTAATATGTTATAGGTTCATTGAGTGAAGCCCCCGTGGAGCCTAAAAGGATCTCTCCAATGAAATTGAACATCCAATGCACAATACCTAGCAGCCTTGAGCGTCAAATATCTCCTCTGTGAATTGTCCATCCCTCGAGGGAAAAGGCTTATGGTAAGAAAGTGGGATATGTCCTAATATCATGGGGATTGGTGATATAAAATCATACTGGGGCTTTGGAAATTGGTCAAGACACCTTATAGGAGTTGCTATAGTGGAAAGTGGCAATGGCAGTGAGAACAAGACTTGTAAAATGAGTAGATGAAACCATGTAATAGTCCTGACTCCATACCAAGAAAAGAGAATAATAACCTGGTAGGGTATAAAAAACAATGTGGAAATTGTACAGTTCAAAATTCAAACACAGAACTAAGGATAAATATGAAACTCAAATCTCTCAAAATTAGTCCCAACATTACTAGAATCAATACAAGTGTTTATAATCTATTAATGAAATTTCATATTTAACTTCCCGCAGAACATCCAACCATATGAAACTACAAAAAATTGGTTGATCATATAACTACCAATGGTCATTCGGGTCACCTCTCTTGTCATCAGCCCCAATTCAGTAAAAAACATTACCTCTCGATGTCAAGGCGGTAAGGGAAGAAAACATTTTCGAGGGAAATCGGCGGTGAAACACTTATTCCATGACTCTACTAGACTATATGATGTTCCTACCCTTGATACCTCTACTTTCGGGTCCCTTAGATCATTTGAGTGCTCTAAAACTGGGCCATAATGAATATCATGTCTTTTAATATGTGTGGCTTGAGGGACGCCACTAAAATGTTGTCCCCACGTCACCTGATCCTTTATTTTCATCCATTCATCATTCTCATTCAGGAGAAAATGGTTCATTCAAGGAGATCCTTAGCATATTTTCAATCAGTCTATCCAAATTGGTGGATGGATGTTGTTGACTTATGTGGTTTTCTGGTGGTACTATGCCTCTATGGGATCCAAACTAGGCAGATTTGAAGGCCCACAATTTTTTTGTTGTCATTTTACTTTCAGGGCATATTGGAGGTTTGGTTGAGAAGATACACATTTGGAACATATATGCCTATTATGGTGGAAGGCACATATTCTAGGATAGAGTGGATTCCTCATGTATTTTAAAGATAGGGTCACTAATCATTGTTTGATATTACAATGTTGTTTTATCTAGGGAGGAGTATTGGGGGTTGAAGTGTCATGGTGATCCTCTTTTGGGCTGACTAAACTCTCTCTTTGATGATAACCATTTGGTGGACATATGACCTATCCCTATCGAGCCCACATGGCACAATGGTATATGCGGTAGTGAGTTTATTGGAAAGATATTAGATAGATTTATGGTTCACCAAAATCTATTTGAAGTTTTCGGGCATTTTAGATCTAGAGATGAGAAGACTTACATCTATGATCATTTCCCTATTATACTCCAATGGCATGCAGAGATGGTCAGAAAGGGCATACATTTCAAGTTTAACAAGACATGACTGGAAGAAAAAGATTTCAACAAACTGGTCACAAGAGTATAGAAATCATATGATGTTCATTCAGGTCTTTCGGCCATGGATAATATTACTTTGAGATTAAAGTACCTAAAGAGACAGGTGCATATATGGGATCGAAAGAAGAAGACCAGTTTATACAAGGAATTGAAGGCTCTGATAGAGGAAATGCGAGAAGTTGGGGAGAATTTAAGAAATATGCCACCCACTCCGCATACATTGGAAAGGTTGAAGACATTAGAAGAAAGAAAAAAACACATTTTGTTGATTTAGGAAAACACTTGGAGATTAAAGAGCAGGGCCATATGGATCTATGAGGGGCATCGAAATACAAAATTATTATATTGATTTGCATGTTATCGGAAGAATATCAACACAATAAGGAGCATCAGGGGGGTTGACGATAATTATGTTTATTCAAATGCAGAGATTTAGAAAGAAGAGGTATGTTATTTTCAGAATCTTTTCAAGGCCAGAGATGATCTACTCATCAAAAATCAACTCTGGGGTGTGGAGGAATATCCTCAGATGTTCGATAATGAATCTAATGTCACACTTTTTAGATGTTACCAAAGAGTAAATTATCTCAACACTAAAATCATTTACCAAGGACAAATGCCCTGGCCCTGATGGCTGGACAATTGAGATTTTCTTGCATTTTTTTGAGCTCATGGGATAAGATTTGTTGTATATGGTAGAAGAATAATTGAACAAGAGGTACATTTCGGGTTCTATAAAGTCTAATTTCATTTCTCTTATTCCTAAAGTTACTGCCCCTTCCTCTTTATCAGATTTCAGACCGATTTCACTATGCAATATTGTATATAAGATCATCTTGAAGGTCATTGTAGAGTTGATCAAGGGGACTCTGTCAGCACACATTTCCAGGGAACAATTTGGATTTCTCCATAACAGGCTAGCTACGATGCAATTTCTATTTCTCAGAAGTGCATACATTCCATTCAGACAAAAAATTTAGAAGCAGTAGTTATGAAGGTCGACATGGAGAGGCCATACAATTTCGTCGACTGGGCTTTCCTTATAATTATAGTTATGAGATTGGGCTTGAGATACAAAATGTTTAGTGGATTATGGCATGTGTGACAAAAGCATGGCTTTTTGTTCTTATAAATGGATACCCCAAAAAGTTGTTTTGTGCAGTAAGAGGGTTGAGGCAGGGATTCTCCCTATTGCCCCTCCTCTTCATTCTTTTAATGGACGGTATCAACAGGAAGATAAACATGGAAAATTCTTTGGGGATGTTTAGGGGCTTGTAAATGACTTAGGAGGTTAGTATTACTCACCTTTTCTTTGTTGATAATATTCTTACATTTGGTATTATTTCCGAGGCACAGTGGGAGGTATTACACTACATCTTCCATCATTTTAGAGAGGCTTCTAGAATTATTTCAAATGGTCATAAGTATATTCTTATCTTCTCATATGGGAGCCCTACAGAGATAGAATTAATTGCTGATATTTTTGGGGTGGGCACCAAACCCCTAAAGGAAGGCTTTACCTATTTGGGCTTTAAGTTGAAGTCGTCAAATTACCACTTGTAAGAATGGTTATGGTTGCTCTCTAAATTCAATAACAAACTCAAAGGTTGGACTCATCATTGGCTCTCACTTGGGAGGAGGTCCACTCTAATATAATTGAGACTACAACAACTGGCTATATATTGGATGCATTTATTTACACTCCCTTCTCATATTATTTCCAAAATTCGTTCTACGTTGGCACACTTATTATGATCTAGGATTGATAACGATGACAAATTTCACTTAGTTAAGTGGAGTTCTATATCCACACCAAGAGAATTTGGTGGTTGGGGAATCTTGAACACCCAGGTTTTTGGTTGGTCATTGTTAATGAAATCCCTTTGGCATACATCGTTTCATGAGGGAATTTGGACAGAAATCATTATTGCAAAATATCATATGAGGAGACCCATCATTGACTTGATTAGAATGGGAGAGATTTGGAAAAGGAAGGGATATTACATGTAGTTAATTTTTCAGAAGATAAAACACAGGTTCATGTAGTGGATAAAATGGTAATTTGGGAAGGGAAACATGTTGATCATTGGATGAGACAACATAGTGGGTGTTTCAGATACCACTCGGCTCTATCAAGGAATATTCATGGTGTTACATCAAAGAGGTATTTTCCTCCTGGATCAAGTGATCAACAGGTGGAATGGAATTCATCCAACTTGGAAAGAGGCTATGAAAATTGGACTATCTGTGCTTTCCCCACTCGAGTGGAACAATTACATCATCAAACTAAAAAGAGATGGTCTATGTGGGAATGTGAGTGGAGACTCACTTACGTGGGTTGGAACTCTCAGAAAAGGTATTGTGGTGGTAGCAGAAAATTACAAGCACATCATGTACCTCGCACAAGATTCTAGTTCAATTCTTGGTTTCAATCTATCTCGAGATCGAACGCCCCTCTGAAAATTATTCTTTTTATATGGTTGGTTTGGAAAAATAGAATCTTAACTTGAGACAACCTTTACAAGCGAGGTTTTCAGGGTCCTGGATGGTGTCCCATGTGCGGTTTTGATTATGAATCTATTTTTCATCTTTTTCTATATTGGAACACCACTCCTCAAATATGGTCTAAGATTCTATCATTATGTAAGATCGATTTTAGACAATTTACCTCTATGGAACAGTGTTTGTGGTGGGGCTTGTCTGGAGATGGGTTAGAATGATACATTTTGTTGTTCATATTCTGGGAAACTTGGAAGGCTCAAAATCATTTCATATTTTGAGGGCTATAGGTTAATGTTTCCAGGATATGTTAAAAAATTCTTGTTTGGATGGAGGTTATGGAACCTCGTATGTTGACTCCCAAGAACCTGTCTTCGAGGTATATGCCTCCTTAGATTACATTGTCGGTAGGGTTTTTTGATGGATCAACATATCAGGGGTGATGTAGTTGTGGAGCATCGCTTTTCATCAGTGCTACCTCATACTATAAGTTACATTGGCTTGGTGGGAGGGGCACAAATTCCACAGCATAAATGGTGGCCTTGTGGGGACTTCGGTAGCTTGCAAAGGAAAAATTAATGCAGAATATCCATGTATATGATGGCTCAAACACTGTTATGGATGGAATTCTAGGTAAAATAGCATTTGATCCACCGGATCTCAGAGGATGGAGGGACCATATCAATGCTCTCATTCAGACATTTTAGATTTTTAAAATTCAGCATATCTTTAGGGAATCAAATAGGATAGCTGACTCCATATCTAAAATTGGTTTAAATGATGCAGAAGGGTACATATCTTTTAGATTTGTCTTTGATGGTGTAGTTTAGGAGGAAGGGTGCATTGCTATCCCATAGCAGTGCTTGAGTCTTGATTTTTTGATGTTTATTTTCATCTTATAAGCAGGGTCTTTTTTCTCTTTTTGATTGTATATCCGTCTAAACATTCTAGATGAAAAGCTATTTTGAAATGTATTTGGTAGATGGTGATTTGTAAGTTTATTGACTAATATTGTGATCATCTCGATGAGAGATATGATATTTTTCTTTCTATATGATAGAATTTATATTGTTTAATGATTAAAAAAAAAGAATGAAATTGGTTTTATGTTTTTAATAAAATTCCAGTGAATTTTCTTCTTATGAAAAAAATGAAATAAAAATCCAAACATTAAATATTTGAATTATTTCAGATAGTGTTTAGTGATTTAATTGAGTTTAAATTACTGCATAAATTATCGACCTGTTGTAGCGGCTACAACCACCCTCCAAAATTTTGTCTCGCATGCAAATTTCAGAGCCTACCTTTGATCCTGCGATTGATCATACTTGGTCACTTATTGGTAAGTTGATGATTTCAAGCTCCCCTCCTTAAACCTAAGAGTTTTCTACATTCTCATATTTATGCAACATGTGTCATCATCAGGCATAGGGGTTTTTGTTCGTCATGCAAAGGGAATGTTGTTTTTCTTCAAGGGAAAGAATGTGTGCATGAGTGGTTGTCATCACACACATGTTTCACACTCACTTCACGCACTCTTGTCACGAAGGTTGTTGCATCAAGAAAAGTATGTCTTATGCATTTTGGATGGTCTATGTTGTGTCACTAAGTGTCTGTGTGTGATCATAATCAATTCCTATCAATGTTTACATATGTTTCACTAATCCCACACTTAGCCATTTTCCAGAGCAACCTAGCCTCATCCAGCTTCCCGGAATTGTGCGCTTTGCCTCCTCAACCATCAAGCTTCCTCCATTGCCTATGGAAATCCCATAGTGCGTAGAGAAACCAACCTCCCTTGCTTACTGAAACCCTGCAGTGTGCAAAGACACCAACCTCCCTTGTGTGCTGAAACCCCGCAGCCCGCAGAGACACTGGTCAATACTTCCCTCAAAAATGCATAGAGCAGTTAGGCAGTCAGCACAGCTTTCCAGAAATGCGTAGAGAAGTCAATTTTCACTGCACTCAGTGATTGTGCAAAGGTGTCCTCTCAGGAACCCCATCCAGGAACAGTGTCCTATGCCTCAAAACCGCACAATGTTGTCCAAGCTACCCTGTTTGTCTTGCATGCAGAAATTATGCACACAAGCCATAGACGGGCCTCCCATGGCTTCATTCCGACAACGGTCACTGTCCGTTGAAATTGTGCATATCTACCTCTCAGTGACTATTGGAAAAGGTGAAATGCTGAAATCGCTTCCAAGGAGTTGAGGAGAAGGACCAAGGAACCAAGTGATGGAAAATATCAGGACTGCATGCAAACTTCCTCAGATGCATGATCATCTTGAGTGTAAGTATGGTAAGTAAAGAAAACCTTTGAAAGTACATCTCTTAGTTGAGTTTGTAGGACTTCTTGTCATTGTCGTATCATCCTGTCCTCAGTAACATACATGTGCACAAATACGAAAGATTATTTTATGTGTTTCTTCTACATGTCTTGCTTCCTTTTTACTTGTTCAACCAATTGTCATCTTCGGCATGTTGATTGCTATGTCATACTTACGACCTCTTTCTGGTGATTTTGAAGGTTTTGTTTGAGTTATGTATGCTATGCAAACATATATCACACTCACACATGTTGTTGTAAGTACTGTCATGCAAGCATCATCATGGTTATCTAAACGTCTATCACAAGTGTCGTGCTTGTCGCTTGCACCCATCGGTCAGTCACTCTGAGTGCATGTTGTCCTCATGGTTTAAGGTGTCATTTCGTCAAGCCATGTTGAGTGTGTGTTCGCAAGGTCGTACATGTATGAAGTCACTCATTCACACACAGTCATTTTTTCAAAACCCTATCGACCGGACCACCCTCCAATAGTCAAACCTCCACTGCGCTGCACTATGCAGTCTCGGTCCTCAGTGATCATGTACTCCTACCCAGAATTGCACAGAACTTGAGGTTGTCTCCCAAGCATTGTGCATTGCACAATCTTGGAATCGACCCGACTAAATGTCATCGAGAACAATGCAAAAGTTTCCCAGCAAGTCATCCCAAACTACGTTTCTTGCAAGTAGATCCATCAAGCCTCCAACTGGTCAACCAGAGAGTTTGACCGGGCAGTGACCCTGGACCTCAGTTCCAAAACATTGTGCACAAGCTTCCAAGCATGCCCACTTTCGCTGACTGATGAAACAACGTAGACATGTCGTACAGACACCCATTGCATGTCACTACACTTCCCTAAAAAATTGCATAGTTTTCTTAGCTAGTCACCCTGTCAGTCGACCTGCTGATCCTCCTGAAAACTGCGTAGTTTTCATGGGAAGTCTCCTAGATTCCTAGCATCCTGCTCAGCCCAGAAAGTGCGAATTATTTCTAGCATGCTAGCCTCCCAACTCTACAAAGTTTTGGCCAGTAGCCTCCTGCAGCCCACTGCCAGCCTCCCTAGAGAATCTGTGCAGTTTTCACTGCCAGTGTCCCCTTACTGCTTGCATTATCTCCCTGGAAAAATTGTGCAAATCTACCCTCTAGCCAAGCCAGATCCCACAGACAGTCATTTCTGATATGGATTTCCCATCTTATCCTCCCAGTGACATCTGTGCAATTTTCACTAACAGTGCTCGGAGCTTGCATCTTGGCTCAAAATGTGCTTTGCGCAGTTTCAGAGCCTTGTCCTCTCTCTCGGTCACCTGGATTCGAAAATGAGAGATGATGAATCATGATAGACTAGGAGATTTATGGATTTGATGTCATCTCATCATGATTGATTTCAGATACAAGTACATGGATGAGACATGACATGACGACGAATAGGATGAACAAGGAGCACATGCTAGGAGACTTGTTTGCGAATGGACAAACACATGAAGCGTGCCAAGTAGCAAGCGAAGGAGACACATGAACATGCATGAACTATCAAGTGAACATCAAGACCATCGAAGAATTCACACACCTTCCCATGCAAAGGTGAAGCTATGATACACCAAGAGAACTCTCATCATTTAGCAGCACTGTAGCTTGACATGGACAACACCTTCAGCATGGACATACCAGCACTGTCGTTTCGAGTCATGTCATGAGTCATCTTAGTCGCATCACTACTGTGGGCCATACTGTTGTAATCAATGTAATGTAACATGGAAGTCCAAGATTCCCACATGTAAAGTTAGAGAGTCATGTAAAGTTGAAGAGTCATGTAAGTCAAACAGTCATGAGGGAAGTCGAACAGTCACAAGGGCCAATTTCACCCTTGGCTATATATACCCCTCATTTGTACATACAAAGGACTTTTAACCTTGGCTCCTCCCACATAGCCTTAAGATTCTGTAATATTTTCTTTGAGGAGCGAGCAGTGGCTCCAATGACCAACTATTGGGGTTAGTGATGTAATGATATATGGATGTGTCTCGGAACATTCACTTAATTCGGAATCACGTTAACAGGCAAACACATTTTCACACATGTATTGTATTTGTTTGTAAGACTCTTCTTTGGACTCTTGTAATGCATGTTTCTTTAACCTGTATTAAGACAGTTGGACTATTTCGGTTGTTTTAGTATATATGTTTTTGGAAATGTGTTATATCAGTTGTTAACATTGTCTCACCTGTGTGGGCTATCCCACTAGACACTCCACAGATTCATTCTCTTAAACTTGTTATAACGCACGTCGCACTCATGTGGACTATTCCACTCAATGTTGTACATGCTATCTTCTCACCTTGTGTTTGGGACTATGAATCCGTGTGGACTACTCTGCCGGAAGCTATGCATGTCATGTCATGTTGTGTGTCTCTATCAAAATTGGGACTATTCCCTTTCAACTTGAGACTCACTTTCACCCTCTCCCTCTGTAGTGAAAGAAATTTGACACAAGCAGCACTAAGCATTCACCAGGCACGTGAACCTCGTTGTTCGAAGACAAAGTAAACCATTCTCATGTGCTGACAAGCAAGAGCTAAGGAAAATCTGTAAGATAATGACAACCGGGCCATCGTACCGGATGGGAATCCTACACCAAATGGTGTGAGGTATAGTTGGGACTTCATACCGAGGAGATCCCTTGAATATTGGCAGGTCCAGCACCATCAACATTTCTGGCACTAGAAGGAGGGCCAAATGAGAAGCTGAATCCTCACAATCTATTTTGAATCTCCCTATACTTATCATGACTAAACACATAATTTCCCTTGTGGAGTGTATGTCTTATGGAAATGACTTTGAAATCTCGGAAGAGATTTGGAATAACTTGTCACGTAAAAAATTCGATGGTGGAGGCCAAGTAGCCATGGTTAGACACGCAATTGACGTTGTAGGCTCCTGTGAAAGGCATGAAATCTTTGAAGATCACATGACCTGCGCGTTGTTTGCATACACGCTTCGAGGGAACCCACTACATTGGTATGACACGCTACCTAAAAAATCTATTCACTCTTTCCATCATCTGATCATAGAGATAGACCATTATTTCAATCATTTTGACTGTAAAGAGCTCAATAAATAAATTCTAAAATTACGAAAAGCACTTGATGAATCCGTTGAACAATTTTACATGCCCTTTCATAATCTTGCATATCGGTTTCTTGAAGATGAAATTGATTGGGAATTCCTCGATGGAAGATTTTTTTATCTTCTTTACATATCGGAAAAATCCACAACTCTTATTATCATTTGAACCCCTCCCAGCATACTTTGGTGATGGAGATACGCAATCACAGGCAGATACAGTTGCTATCACTAGTGATTTTATGCCTCCCCCCTCATCAAACAACTCCACCCCCGCAGAGTGATGTGGGAGAACATGCACACACATCTATTGAACTGTCACATCCTCCTACCCCACCTGCTCTTGATATTTGTGCAGATTTGGCTTGCAAGCCTGTTGGTTGTCATGTGGACTTGTTACCTCAACCTCTGTCCCTGTGCTTTGCTGATCCTATGGACTATATTGTCTTGTGTTCTTCCATTCTGGACTCCACACTTGTTGTGAATGAGGATCAAGTTGTTGACGGAGTTGGTGTTGTGTAGCCAACCTGCGCTATCATTCATGATGAGTGTGTGTGGGAATCTAAAGAAGAACGCGCGATGAAGGATGACTCCCTTCCATCCGTGCCTCATCCGCTCTATCCTGGCATCCCTTTTGATCCTACCACTTTTGATCCTCTCTGTGAAAAATCATTTCCGGATATTTCTACTTCCGATCATTCACAGGATACACCAGATGTTAGTCTGCCATTACATTGTAGAGAGGAAACATCTTCCTCTGAAAATACGCCCCATCTATTATCTATCATTTCTGAAAACACAGAGGGTGAACATACTTGCTTCTCATCTACCCCTATGCACGATTCATAAAATCATGAGGATGTCGACGAACATCCAAAATTTTCTGGTTGTGGTTGTCATGATCTCTGTACTTCTTCATTTGATCATGATGTTGATTCACTCATTGTTAATCTGTCTAAGCCACTGGTCTCTGATGATCTACCTATTCATGAAGTGGAAAACCCGCAAGCTTTCGAGGCACTTCAGCCTGGGCTGATGGTTATGTCAGGCCCTTACTATCTTAAGGTTGGTTCCACTTCCGATAAAAAAAAAAAATGAAACACCCAAGTCTCTTCATCACTCTTTGCTTCACATTGAAGATCAACCAAACACCCAGATTTCGCTTCCTCCACTCAAATCACATGATCCCATCGCTCAAGCTTTGGAGGAATATTACACAATGAACACGCTTGCAAATCATAAGCTATTAGTATTTCTCATGTTCTCTTTTATGTCACAGTCCAAAGAGTGTGTACTTTTACCGTCTGCACATAGTGCATCGCAACACCATGGTACGTATGCATAATATTTGTTTTGTGCATTCACTCTTTTTTATTCTGTGGATGTTTTAGAACTCAGAGAGTGTTGGCCTTTGTTGATCTATCTTTCTTATTCATTGTTTTACATGCATATATTTATTATTAACCATGCCTTCACCAACATTGACCAGCCAATGCATCAGTGGGTGCATTGGAAATATCATTTCACGTGAGTAGGCCCATGCACTGTTTAGCGTAGGAGTAGTAGTCTTCACTTCTTTCTTTGCTTTGCTTTCTGGTTTGCATGTTTGTTTTCTTGCTTACTTGGTTTTCTTGCTTGCTTGCTTTGCTTACTTGTTTTTCTCTCTCTTTACTTCTACTTTTTGTTTTTTTCTTTCTTTACTTGCTTGTACCCATAGGTTAGCCTCTCGTGCAACCGTGTTTGTCTCTCAAGAAAAGATGGGGAAATCTAATAGGACTTGTAAATCTATCAACACTTTGTTATCTGTTGTCCTCTCTCTTATGAAGAGCTTGTTGTCTTCAGTCAATGATATCTTGATGGAAAATGCGTTCTGTTCAGAGTGAGTCTTGGTGAAAACACAACACTTGCATTGTTAAATACTACCACCTACTCTAATTAGTTCTTTTGGATTAACTCTTGTTAGCTCAGTCAAGTAAAGTAAGGTGAGGGGGAAAACCTTAACAAGTATGTTAGAGGTATAAATAGCATACTTATCTAGAGGAACAACCTCCATTGCTCTCAATAAGTCGAGATCCCTCTTCCATCTCTGAAATAAATAAGTGCCCACGCACAGTTAAAAAAAAATAAAAATGAATAAGGTGAAAGAAGAGAAAGTCTTCCTACATAGGGAGGTGATGCAAGTAACTCTGTCGGGGTACTGACTAGGCTTGTTGGTAGCAGAGCGATGCTTTTGTTCTTGCGTGACTCCGTTGGGATACTATCAAGAACTGTTGGTAATAGAGTAACACCAAATATGAAACTTAAACTTTGACAATCATATTACTTGTGCACCAATATACCCCTTGTTGTACCTTAAGAAACCAATTTCTTGGCTGTGTAGAAATTGTGCTTAAGACATTAATGTTTATAATTATTGTCACTTGTTTGTCACTTAATTGTATGTTTTATTCTCAAATGAAGGACCTGAAAGACTTGGTTTTAAACCCTCAATACTTAGGTGACATGAAAATCTCAGAATTCCATTTGATTGCTAAATATAAAGGACGAATGAAGAAAGCTTGAAGAAGTCATAGACAACATGCTGTTTTACATAGAATCTACTATCTATGACACTTGGAGAAGTTAAAGATAATATGTTATCTTACACAGAAACTACTATCTGTAACTGAGAATATTTTCATAGGTGGGAACTTCAAGTATAGGAGTGCCTTTTTAAGGGATTTTAACTTCATTTACATAAGAAAATAAATACCTGTAGCTTCATTACCATACTTAAAGGAAGAAAACATTTAATGACACATAACATATAAGTCACAAAATCATACCCAACAATGTGTGGAAAACTTCTGATTCTTTCATTAATCAACAATTTTATCAAGAATACAGTGGCCTATTCTCTAGGTTCTCCAAAGTTCGAACCCTTTTTTCTATAATATTACCTCTTTATACATTTTTGAAGAATTATTCGGTGAAAATCACATGGAGAAATTTTTGTGGACGCGTTTCGAACCAACCAGTGTGGTTCATCGTCAGGACAAGTTTCATAGGATAATTAATAACAACCCAAAACTGTCAAACTACCTAACTATCCTCTAATTGGTTCGAAGTAAAGATCATTACAAAATATTACATTTTAGGGTAAAAACACCTCATTCATTTTAAGAAAACAAGATAATAAGAAGTAATAGAAATCATAGAATGATAGGAGATTGGTGCTCGCTGTTAGAATCTATAGCTTGAGCCTATGGTTATGCTGATGTATCTCTATGTTGCTCTACCATCCATTAATGGGGTATGAATGATTGAGGAAGAACTTACTTTCTTAGTCATGGCATCTAGTGGGTTACGTGGGCAATTAACAAATGAAAGCAGTGGAAAATGCGGAATGAGTGACGTGGGGTGGAAAGCTTTGGGAGCTCACCGCAGGGGTAAAGAATGCATGGGAGCTTCAATGTGGTTGAACCCCTGCAGTAATTTCAGGCCACACATTTCGGTCAACCATGCTAACGTCACGGTCAACTGCGGGGGTTGAGCTTTAATTAATCTTCATGCTCATCACTTCCCCGCAGCAAACCTCAACGTACTTATCAACCTATCACTTGATCGTGCCTCCTAAACCTGCATGAAATTTAGACAATGGATCGGTTATTACAGAACTTAAAAGAATTAACACTCTGTTTCATAAACCTGTAGCATCCGCCTTTTCAATGCCCCTTTAACTCTCATACGGACCTGATAGGAAATAAAAAACTACCAGTTAATGATTTATCGGGTCCGATTTTAAAGATAAAACCCACTTACTTTCTGACCCGATATCCATCGGATCCCATCCATTTCGATGGACGGCTGAGATTGGCCCGAACTTCAGTGAATTAAACTGCATTTGATACACCATTGCATCTGATTTCTGAAATAAACTTCGTTCTAGTTACCCACACAATTGTTCTTATATCTGTGGCATGTTGATCAGACGGCCTAGATCTTCTCATGGGTTTATCACTTTCAAAAGCAATTAATAATATAAAATCAATCATTTCTTTCAAATCTTCGCATTTCTTTCATATTTTTTATTTTTCTTTCATTTTGTGATAAAATTGAAAATAAAACTTAAATAACAATGGATGCTACAACATCTAGCTACACCTAGGTATAGTGCTTTTGCCACAAAAGCACTAAGAACTGCAAATCAGTGCCTTCACCTTGGGCATGGAGTCATATATTGCTTAACCAATTCAAACTCTATGGCATTTGTAGAGTGAATTCACTCTGTTATCTACAATGATAGGTTGCTTATGCTTTAGAATTGGAAGTAATGCTTGAGGTATTGTCCATTGACAGGCAGCTGTAGAGTTTCACCATCAATATTCTCTCTAGTTGGTGAGCTCCAGTATTGCAGCAATGATGCTGCAACTCCTGGGACTCCCTTCTTTACTTTTATCAACCTGGTAGTTCGTAAGAAACTTGGAAGCGACGGTGCTATATGCACAAGTGCTAGCTCTTACTGCAGGCTGTCACTTGATTAGCTGGCACAAGTTCGCTAGGAGCTTAAGACAACTTCTATGAGTTCTTAGAAGAAGCTTTTAACTGTGATGGACAAAAGCTAACTCGAAAGAGGCTAGTCTACTTGCAGAAAGAAGATGAAAGCTGAAAGGAAACACAAACCCTAGAAAACCCTAGTTTTACCGACTAACCCTACTTGTGCAAGAAAAGAGATGTAAGCTACTGAAATGGATGCCATTGACTATTGGAAAGGTAAAATGCATGTGTTTAAGCTACCTCTGGAGGAAAATATGGAAAAATCATCTTTTTGTATTTTTGAGCAATTTTATGTTGAATTCTTATGCATGTGTTTTAACTATTTTTTACTGTGCAAAGGTTTATTGGCGAAAGGAAATGGAATGGGCATTTGCAAGAGGTTGGGAAGGTGTGGAGAGGACCTAAGGGGTCCCTAGCACCCTTCTAGAGATTTCCACCATGCTCAAATCTCAAAAAATTGCTTGCGTGAACTTCTACAGGATGTTGTAGGGTATCTACAAGAAATTCTACAGGAAGTTCTGCAGGAAGAGGCCGAAAGTGGGTTTTAGAGGATTGATAGTGGAAAAACGGTGGGGAAGTGGAAATTAAGGATGGATAAGGATGTTAAGATGTGTAGAACCTGGTCAATGAAGCTAACGAGTGATGAAGATGGTTGGATTTTTTCAAGGATGAAGAAAGCAATTGTTAAGGGAAAAGTTCCCCTAGGGTCTTGGGCTGATACCCTAGCAGACTGAAAGTTGTCTATACAGAGAAACACACATTCCATACAACCACAATGCTAATATAAGAAAACTCTACGATCAGGGGTGTACCTGAGGTCCTACATTTGAGAAGGTCCTTCCAGGGTCCAAACCCTTCTTGGAGTTCCTTTTGCTCCTTTGACCTGCAAAACAACCAATTCAAGAAAGGACAACAGTATATGGACTAAACATTATAAAGAAACCATCTTCATATTATAAAGAAAGGTAGTTAGTTATGCAATTAAACAACCATTCACATATGAATTCTTACATGAATATCATAAACATGAAGAAGATTTATATCAGGAACAAAGACATGTGTTTCTTTTATTATAGACAAATAAAGTATAGAAAGGAATAATTTCACCTGATTTATCCTTTCGCAGGCTCCAAGCGGAACCGTCCTCCGGATTCGTCCAGTCTCAAGCCTTTAACTAATTCCTTCCATGACTTACTCCATGATATCTCAAATGGTAGATAGACATCAACACACAAGGAAACAAGGGTTTCCTACAAATGGAGGAAGTGCTGGAAGCACAAAGAACTTCAGACCTGGTACAAGGATTATCTTAGCGGCGTCATCTTTCTCTCTATTCTCTCCTCCTTTAGGCCTTCCCATGGAAGCCTTTTATACTCCTCCCAAGGTAGTTGTTTAGTTGGGAATTCGTTGGGAACAGTTGGGCCACGGGCACTAACAGGTGATCAGCAGGTAAAACCCGCGATCTCCGCCTGAAATTAAGGAGTTTTATTTTTTTTTAAGTGTTTTAATACATATACATGGGTTGGGTATACACAGACCCGCGTATACACGTGTTTAGCTCAGGGAAATGTCGTGTATAGGGAATAAAACACTGTTTTTTAAATTTTGGACTAGGTCTGGAAGGAGTGGTTGCCCTAGGCCATTAGTGCAGCATCACAAACATCAAGAGTGATATTTGGAGCTATAACAGATGCCCCCTAATATATGACGTCATAAGGGGTACATGATGGCTGAAATGTATTAAGCAAGTACATGGAAAGGAAATCTATCGAAAACTAAGAAGGACTTCACCAGAGTTCAGCCTGCCAAGCCACAAAAGGAGATCAGAAAGAAACACTGTCTAAGGTGGGCATACCCATGCTCAGAGAAAGTAAAGCATGTCCGCATATCAAGTACAAGTGGATCCACTAAGTATACAAGTATAAAGAACTGGAAAATACATAATGGATCATCTGATCATGATCGAACAAGTACATGTCTGAATATCACATATAAGACTGTCAATGATGCTGAAAGATGCAACGGATCACTGATATCAAAGACTGATCCCAAAAGGTACCAAATGAACATGATGGAGTAAGATGGTACTACACTGCAAACTCAGGTGCCAGCATATAGAATGTCACCATGAATGACTGCAACATATAAGGTGGAGTGGTATCAACTAGCAGCAACAAGAGCAACTGTCAAGTGAACCAATGAATGTTGATGCAACCTGAGGTCTTCACCGACCGCCGTGGTACATTTCTACACCATGGGAATAAATGATCTGAAGTCGACCATGTGAGAAATCGTTTGATTACCGGTCATTATGCAAGACTACTCACCGATAATGATAATGAGCGTCAAGGTACCTAGTACAATCTAACAAGTGTGAATAGATGAGCTAGAGTCGAACACCTGTAAGAATCTATCAATTAGGAGACAATGATGGTTTCCCACTATCGATAGTGAAGGATCTACCACTAATGACTGCGAACCCCAAGGTACTGCCAAATGGACTCTAGGTCTTTTCCCTAGAGCAATGAGTCGTAGTCGATAGGGAAATATCCGCTAGAAAGAAGGGATTAAGACATCCTTCATCAATCTAGCGCGAGTGTAACCCGTAGGCCAATAATGTGGAAGGAATCGGATGACAAAAGCTGTAGTAACCCGACCGAAGCATGTTTCCGGCGTACACAAGATGTGGCTAGCACACGAAAGAAACCCTCTAAACCAACCAATAATGAAAGCTAATACAAAGGCGAGGTATCCACCAATAGGGTCAAATGGAAACCAAGGTACTACACAAATCCCAATATGTGATAATGTAAGCTGATGTCAAACACAAGGGAAACCACTCAGTCAAAGACCCATGACACTGATTGATGTTGAGCACAAGGTGACCTATCAATAATGTAAATGCGGCCAGGGTGTGGCTCTAGCCCTGTGCTCAAAGCAAGATGTCGTCGTCGATAAGGACAAGACCCGCTAGCAAGAAGTCAATGAAGACTTCTCGAACCGTCACGAGTAAAGGACCAATATAACTGATGTGATGATAGACATGATACTGACAACCAGGGATGGCCAACTAAAAAATGAGTCAAGAGACACCGCAGAGAGGCCGACTCAGGCTAACTTCCCTTAAACAAAAGCACCAGTCAAGGTGACTATGTGGCAGCATATGATGATTTTGTATAAGCTCATTGTGCAAGAGGCACAAACGAACCCTCCATATGATTGGAAGAGGTAACCAATCGGAGGAGAATTGACTCAACAACAAGGTTAAGGCATACCTAAGTCAAACTAAATCCCGCCCAGATGGAGGAGACTCTGTTTTGAGTGCTTTGTTCAAGGACGACACAACTGACTCTAGCTGCCAACAATAAATGGAAATCTTGTCCCGTTCGCACTCTTTTTAGAATATGTAATTTTTTTTGTCTTTTTCTTTTAAGCTGGAAAAAAGAATAAAAGAATGCTATAGTATAGTGGAAGGAATGAGTGTCGGTGAAACAAATGATCTAGTTCCTGGGATTGGAATGTTCCTATGCTCAATGCAGGGAGGTGAAAACTGGTCAATGACACTCAAAGGTGTGTTCCTTCCACGGGTCAAGGTGTGTTAAGTTGCAGAAGTTAAAGGTATTCAAGTTTTATTTTGCAGTCAGCATGGTCAAAAGTTGGCTTAAACACGAGTCCAAGTGAAGCTGGCTCAAGGCCAAAAGGTGCGAATGGTCAAAATGCAATGCAGTGGTACAACTCAACACAAAGGAGCCTCTAGGGTATAAGGCCAAAACGAAGCGAAGAAGAAAAGAGGAATGAGGCTTCATCGCATAAGTCATGGCGGGACTAAAGAGGACTCCCGAGCCTACTCAGATCGGAGCAGCATGGGCAACAAATGTCAGTGAGGTGCTAACTACGATGCCCATGTAAAGGATGGCTTCTACCATTGTGTCATGATTTTAAAAAATCGGCGAGTGAAGATGGCTTACGAACCATAACACGATGGGATCGACCCTATGGCAAATGTATCGACAAATGGAGGCTAGTATGCATAATGCAACGAAAAAATGGCTTCCCTAACCTATATGCCAGTGAGAAAACGATACCTGCCATGACGGGTCAGCAGTCATGGAACCGTCTCGAAACTGTCGAGAAACGTCCAAAATGTCTTGAAAATCAAACCATTCTCAACATTCAGAGCTCCCAAGCTAAAAGTCACATGAGGCCAAACAAAATAAAATTTTGAAAAAATTTTGCATTTTCAAAACCTATAAAAGAGTTTTTGGACTCACCATTTTCACCATTTGAGTTTGAGAGTAGAGAAGTGGAGCAAAAGAAGCAAGTTTTCCATACGCCAAATTCAACCGTTCAGATTCTTCCAAAATCCCCAGGTAACTCTTATACTTGTCTTGCAATCCATTGTGACTAGTTTTATAATTTTTAATTTATGTTTTACCATTGAATTTTTTGCCAAAAATTTCACCGCGGCGTATACGCGGGTTGGTAATATGAAACCCGCGTACACGCGGGCCCTATACGCGACTGTGTGCCAAGGGACCCGCGTATACGCAACGAACATCTTAAGCAAAAAAAACTAACGGTTGAAAATCATTTTTTCTTCAGGATGCCGGTCACTTGGCGAGAAAGAGAGAATACCATAGTGGATGATGATGTCATGAGCAATCCTGATGCTTTGGATACCCTACAGGGATGTGGTTTGCTTGAATTCTTCAAACTGTCGAATATGAAAGCAAACACAGGTCTGCTTGAGATGCTCATTGATTACTGGAATATCGAGGAGGATGCCTTTATGATTGACTAGATGCCACTCAGGATAGAAGTGGAAGATATCTATTTCATCACAGGCCTTTCCCGAAGGGGAGAGGTAGTACATTCCCGGGGCAGGACATGGAGTAGTCTCTCGATCGAGGATTACGTACATATCTATTGCCCGAGACATCCAAGAAAGATTGGAAGTCAAATTTCCATCACACATGTGGCGAGTCTATCGCTGAGGATAATCCTGTTCACCATAGCTTGAGTGAATGGATCAGCTTCTCTGCACCAGGCATCACGGCTAACCATGAGCGTGGCAGATGACTGTTTCACCACTGTATTTGACTGGTGTACTCCTCTTCTGGCTAGCATGAAAAGCCAGCTCACTTCTATGAAGAGGGGGCAAACCAAAAACTTTGGATATGGGACTATTTTGTGTTCTTTATTTTTTGAGAGGGTCCTAGCACTCCGCCCTAGAGTAGCAGTTTCCATCAGCACCCCACAAAATCCATGCATGGGCAGGTGGGTTGACCTGATGAAATGTCTAGGGGGTGGGGACATCCCACGAACTGCATTTGACGATGACTTCTTTTCCTGGTGGGATCAGTAGATCATCGCCATAGATGACTATCCTTATGTTGGGTTGGATTTCTGAGGAGATCCCGATCTAGCATTACCACCGACCGCAGCATGGGGCGACATTGGTAAGTATTTTTTGATTTTTTGATTTTCTTGGATTTTTCAAATATAATAATGAATTTTGAAAAAAAAAATTGATGGGATTCAGATGACTAATATGATGATCATGTTCTAGATATTGGGCCGGTATGACTAGATGGGTTGCCGCGGCATGGACGGCGTGGTCGAGGGGCCGAAGAGGCGGCTGCTGATATAGAATGACTTCTACATACAGTCCAGCGACACTTGGTGAGACTAACTCACCGATTACCGATGGCGGCCATAGAGGACCTTCCTAAGGATATGCAGCGTCATGTGGTTGGCATGCCACGTGACTGGGTTCGCACTTTTAGGCATGTAGCCAATGCGATAGCTACCTACTTAGTCGCTCATCCTGAGCCAGGGCATTAGATATACCGGACATGATTATGGGCATTTGAGTCCCAATTTTGTATATATTTTGGACAAACTTATGTACACTCGAGATGTTTTATGATATATATATATATATATATATATATATATATATATATATATATATATATATATATATATATATATATATATATATATATATATATATATATATATATATATATATATACAGTTTGACTTTTTGATGCTTAATTTTATTGTGATGAATGATTGATGTGCCAGTCTAATGCTTGATTAGTGATAGAATCTGCTAACCAATTATGAGATCTTGGAATGTGCAAATAATTAATATAAGTAAATGATCTTTTCAACAAACTCACCCTTAAATACTAGCGATATAAAGATGGATCCCTTACCCGATAAATGTTGTTCAATTGTGACACTATCAATTGTGAATCAAGATAAACTACCAATGAGTCAATTCCATAAGAAATTTCCCCGGATAGTAAATGACAGCAGTATACTCAGCCATATTGTTTGAAGGGGGACCAATGCATACTCCCCTTTACACTATCAATTGACCAGTTGGATAGTAGAGTACCCAAGCTGCGGATGCGAGGTTTCGAGTGTGCTGACTAGCACCATCGGCGAATCCAAAATAGACCAAGTATCCATCAACACCTGCCACAGTAGACCAAAAAGTGTTGATATCAAAAAACTCTCGATGAGATATGTACAAATATACAAATGTACAAAGAAGCCTAGCTGCTAAGAAAAGTACTTCTTAAGGTAGAGCCCGTCAGGGGGCTCCATCCACTTGCTCCTAGGGATGTTGATCGGTACAATTATCGAACCAATCAATATAATTCCTTCGGCGAATAACTGTGTTGGAGCCAAAGGAATTGTACAAACATCGCTAGTCAAACTGGAGGACCTAGATTTGACTGCATGAAAGGGGGAATGAAAACATGACCGATGATGTAAATCTTCCAAAGGTCGATCTATAGCCATCATTGCTTCGAATATTGCTTCTTCAGATGGAAAAATGATATCTGAGCAATCCAATGCAGAAGTGGAATCAAGGTTCCGAGGATGAGCCACATCACCATCTATCTCATTCTCAAAGGAAGGAGTAGAATGGTTGTCTGCAGAGTTGGTGATAAACTCACATCTAGGCTCTGCTGCAGACGTAAGAGATTCTATTTCACCCACCTTGCCATCATCCGATGTGGTCGCAGATGAAGATAAGGGTCCAGGATCCGAAAAATAACGAGCTTGAACAAACTCTTTCCATAAAGGGTCCCTGGAGGATGAAATTGTATCTATTCTAGCCATAGGAGGGGGAAGATCAAACGTACCCATCAATGAAGAGTACATCCCGACTCCTAGATTCTCAGTAGGCAGACGGGGGTTATCCACTAAGGGAACAGTAGAGTCCAAAGTTGCTCGAGGATCGACTGGAGAATAATCCAATTGATCAACCTTAACGATTTTCCCTTCATGAGGAAAGAAAATGACATGAAACAGAGTCGAAACAATGGCTTCCATTTCGTATACCCAGTTCCTTCCTAAGAGGATATTATAGTCTAGGTTAGCATCAATGACTTCTACTTCAATATTAACGACCTCCCTCCAACACATATAGGAAAGGTCGGGATAATCCCGTATGGCCTATGAGAATGACCATCAAATGCTGTTAAGAGGGTAGGTGAAGGAACAACTGTCGGTGATCCAATGGCCTTCCAGCATGACATAGACATGACACACGTGGAAGATCCCTCATCTATAACCGTCCGAAAAATATTCGTTTTCTGGTAGGTAGACTTTATCTGGAAAGCCATGTGATGAGAAAGTCTCTTTTTGACATTATTCATATCAAAAGTGAGAGCTAAGGAATTACTTGGATCCACTGCCCCCATTGCCGACAACAAGGCACTTCTTTGAGTAGGATATGACTGGAGAACCTCTAAAGCAGACATAGCACATGGACTCTGAGCCAGATCCTCAAGAATGGAGTAATTCTGGGCTTCCCTAATATTAGGGTTGATAGTCGAGCATTTAGCGGAACCTTTCAGTGTTCGTGGTATAGTCTCAACAGAAGGTTGATCAATATGAAGTGGGTTGGTAGTTTCGGGAACTGTTTTATCTTTAGAAGTTCCATCTTCACCATAATCGCGTGACCGTGTGGCCACATTAGTGTGGGAACCCATCATGAAAACATTTGATGATTTATCCCCTTCCTGGCTACCCCCTGCAGAGGTCCTAGGATTTGAACTCGCGCCAGCAAGAAGTTGTTGCCCTTGGGGAAAAGCATTGGTTAACACAGCTTGAGAACTAGAAGTCCCTTGCTACCCTAACAAGCACTGAGCATCCTGAATCTTTGGGAAGAGATGAGTTAAATGGTCTCCACTGCACAACTTGCATGGAAACTTGACTTTCTTTCTAGACTCATTTCCACCACCACCAGCATTACTGCCGGATTTATTTGCATCAGCCTTCCCATCCTGGTTCTTTTTCTTACCTCGTCCTTTATTTTTCCCATTGGAATTTTGATTTCCTTTAGGGTTATCAGATTGGACGACATTAATCGAAGAGGGTTGGGAAGCTGGAGGGTTAGACGATGTGACTTAGTTGTTAGAGCAGTTTGCAAAGACAACTGCTGCAATTGGCTCAACAAGTTCACCGCATTTGTGTCTACTGATCCAATGATACCATCCACATGGGGACCTGGCTTCGACTTGACTATATCAACCTTAGACCCAGGAGCATCTGGCAAGTATTTTTGTAGGATCCTATACTGAGAGTAGATCAATTCTAATTGCTGGGCCCTAAAAATGGCTTGCTCCTCATAATAGACTCCGGACATGGAGACATCCTTAGAGATCGCAGGTTGTAAAGATTTCAAAAACCATTCGAGACGGTACTCCGGAGGGATTTCGGCTTTAATGAGCCTCTTTCTCCGTCTCCATTCCTGAATATGATCAGAAATGTGAGTTTCCATGTCTTGACGAAAATTGGCCAGAAGTTAAGTTTCGGCATCATAACGGACAGGCAACTGGAAATGATTTAAGAAAATATTAGCTAAGTTAGCAAAAGATGTAAAGCTGCCCCCTAGCAACTCTATATACCATTTGGCTGCATTACTAGTCAAGGTGTGTTGAAAAAGTCTCAACCTAACCAAATCATCGATAAGGGAGTTAGATGAGCAGCACAAATGGAATGTGGTTACATGGTCATCTGGGTCTTCACCGCTCTTCCCTTCGAATTTTGGAATGTCTGAAGTGAGTTTGGTTGAGACCGGGGGCCAGGCTGGATTGTATTTGATTGGATCGTTTATTAATTTAGTGAGATCTCGCAAGTTCAATGTTGCCAGAAACGGAATCCTAGGAGGACCTTGGGGATTCCACCCAGACTGGGCGGAGCTCCCAAAGTTCTGAAAAGATTGGCCTGGATTTTGGAAGGCACCAGGCTGCCCGAAGTAACCAGTAGAACCAGCTGAACCAAAAGGCAAGCCTTGTGATCCAGCAAAATTCGGAGTTTGACCAACTCCGGCCGCAAAACCTCCATAACCGGCGAAGCTTCCTCCTAAAGGATTATAAGGAGTTGACAACCCCTGATAAGGATTCCAAGCAGAAGCTAAAGGAGGAATACTTTGAAACGAACTAACTGTGGAGTATGGCCTATTCCCTTGTTGGCCAAGAAACGGATTCCCAGTTCCCATGCCACTAACCACAGGGTTAGTCCAACCTTGGAAACGATTGCTGCTTTGTCCTGTAGAAGAAAAAGGCATAGATCCTACTGTCGGGTTGGAATGTGGTATATGACCACTTCCAAAAGGAAAACCCTGGAATGAAGCCGATCCACCCATCATGGATGTGGCGACACTAAATGGAACTAATGGAATACCCTGTGAATGGGTGCCAAATGGGAAGAATCTAGAACTAAAAGCATTGTTTTGGGAATTTCCACTCATGGAAGGAATGGAGGTAGACCCAACTAAAGATGTGTTAGCAAAAGACCCAAACAAAGAAGCAGAGGACATGGAAATCGTTCCTCCCCCTTGTACTAATGTTGGAGTTTGCATAGTTGTAGCACTTGTAGTAGAAGCCATGCTTCCAGTAGTGGTCATCGACGGTAAGTGCGTAATGTGACCTGGACTTGACAGTCTATGCGTCGGAGTCCCAACATATTGTAATACTTCTGGATAGCTAGACAGTAGGGGAGAATTCGGAGCCACTAACGACTTTGAGAGTTCTTCTACCTCTATGTTATTCTCTGTTTGAAAGAGAACTCGAGAAAGAATTGGAGTGTTCCTCTCTTGTTCTGCAGAAGTGCCAGGCCTTACTTGAACACTAATGCCCCCAAGAGGAGGATCAATCCCCAATGCATCAGCTGCCGTGGGACGAAACCCACCAGCAGTATTACCTCTGCGCCTTCTAGGAGAAGGCTCTAAACTTGGTGGTAAAAGACCACGAAGTCTTCGAGACCGTCTAGGTGATTAGTCAGCCACTTTGAATTTTTTATTAAGATCTAACTAAAGACTCAAAAAATTGAAATCTAGGCCAACTAAGAGCACAGAGCGCACACTATAAATTCCCTAAAAGATAACAGCCAGTCAAACAACTTCCAAGTATTTCCACTCCGGGTGATTAGGACTGGACACCAAAATACAAGAAAGTGAATTAAGGGGCCTTCCAAAGATAGTCTGGGATAATGACGGCCCAGTCCTATCAGCCAAGGTAACAGAGGAAGTTACGCTGACCTCCTAACAACAGCCTGCGCCGGTGCAAGCCCCCAAGCTTCACAAAGGTTCCCTCCGGTAGTACCGTTGAGAGTGATGCAACGTCGACCTCAGGTGCCACGGGATTCCCCTCCACAGCGACCTATGTAGATCCCTAGGAGTAGCAACTATGGATACCAACTCATTGCAGAATCCAGGTGGAACAGTCGTGAGGTAAGATCGGACAAGTAGGAGAGGGGGTATCTCTCTTCCCTGTCTTCAAAAACCCTTGTGCTTAACTCCCAAATCCAGAGCTTTCCTCGTCTTCCTAACGCTATTAGATTTTCACTCACTATTCAAACTCCTATGTTTGACAGTTTAAATGGCCTTGGAGAGTTATCTCTCCACTTGCCTAATCTAAGGCCCTAAAATATCCTAAAACTTGTTGGTGTGTCTAATTTGACAATTATAAAAAGTTCTAGTATATTTTAATTAGTGCTTGTTTTTAAATGGGTTGTTCTTTAAGTCAAGGGATAAGCAGAAGTGAAACTAGTGGTGTTTTGACACAAAAGAAATTAATAAAAACCAAACTACATGCAAATGCACTTCTTTTCGTTTTTCGATGAAAAGAAATTTCTACAGGGTTCAGAGGAAGTTCAAGAAAAACAACAAATTTTCTTTTCTTCTCTTTTACTCACGCTTCACACTCACAAAAGCTAACAAAGCTATGGATGCCTAAAAATATGTGCAAATCTATCCTAATGCAATGAGTACATGCTGATGCAAGACTTAAGACTACTCTAAATCAAGAAATGAAAGTTACTTGTTTATCAATTTTTATTTTGCCACTTAAAATGTTTAGATGGAATATGAGTTACTACCATTCATTTCGTCTAAACACTAAAAACAAGTTTCAAGAGAAACAAAAATGCACTTTCATTCACTAAAAGGAAACCAAATCAAAACAAAGTTCAAGAAAGAAAAACCAAGTTTTTCAAAAAGTTTTCTTCAAAAGCAAAAACAAAAATGTCTTTTCAAAAATTCTCTCAACAAGACTGAAACTTTATGATTGAAGAATAGGCAACAAACACTTTTGCAAGTTGACAACACACAATGGATGAAAAATCAGCAAAAAGAAATGTGTTTAAAGATGCTCTTAACAATCAAAAGCAGGAATGAAAGCTTTGGCAACAAAGACCAAAAGATCAAAAGGACAATTTTCAAGAAAGTGTCAATCAACAACTTTCATGAAACAAGAAAAGTAGATGGTCACAAAAAGCAGTTTTGTCAAGCAAACAAAAAGGTCACCAAAAACAAGACTTAACACAAAGATTGAGATCAATCTTCCTGCCCTGATGAATTAGAGCAACCAAGATTCCCAGCAAGAAATCTTGCGTGCTTAAGCAAAAAACAATGACGCTTGCAAAAACAAAAACAAGACCAAAACTTCTCACAATCAGAGAGAATTTGAAATCAGATACTTGCTGTAAAACTAACAACTGACACTGGAAAGTAACTGTTCAGGACTGAATCAAACTAGCAGACAGACCTTCAAAAACAAAAGATTTAAAAAATCTTGAAAATTGCAAGACATACGCGACTGTACTGATGTATAGTTGCGTGTATACGCAACTGTGCCTAAGGAAACCTATGTATACGCAGGTTCACTTAAGGAAACATGCGTATATACGCTTCTGTAAACAAGAAAAATAGCGTATATAAAAGATTTCAAGAAGAAATAAAAAACAGTCTGAAGAAACTGACCAAACTTACAAGTCAAGTTCCTACTGGAACAAACTACACAACAATAGCAAGCAAACAGATAGCTGAGCCCTAATTGGCTCGAACACACCCAAACTAGGAACAACAATGGTGTTGTCCCCAGTAGAGTCGCCAATTCTGTTAAGGGAAAAGTTCCCCTAGGGTCTTGGGTTGATACCCTAGCAGACTGAAAGTTGTCTATACAGAGAAACACACATTCCATACAGCCATAATGCTAATATAAGCAAACTATATGATAAGGGGCGTACCTAAGGTCCTACTCTTGAGAAGGTCCTTCTAGGGTCCAAACCCTTCTTGGAGTTCCTTTTGCTCCTTTGACCTGCAAAACAACCAATTCAAGAAAGGACAACAGTATATGGACTAAACATTATAAATAAACCATCTTCACATTATAAAGAAAGGTAGTTAGTTATGCAATTAAACAACCATTCACATATGAATTCTTACATGAATATCATAAACATGAAGAAGATTTATATCAGGAACAAAGACATGTGTTTCTTTTATTATAGACAAATAAAGTACAGAAAGGAATAATTTCACCTGATTCGTCCTTTCGCAGGCTCCAAGCGGAACCGTCCTTCGGATTCGTCCAGTCTCAAGCCTTTAACAAATTCCTTCCATGAATTACTCCATGATATCTCAAATGGTAGATAGACATCAACACACAAGGAAACAAGGGTTTCCTGCAAATGGGGGAAGTGCTGGAAGCACAAGGGACTTCAGACCTGGTACAGGGATTATCTCAACAGCGTGATCTTTCTCTCTATTCTCTCCTCCTTTAGGCCTTCCCATGGAAGCATTTTATACTTCTCCCAAGGTAGTTGTTTAGTTGGGAATTCATTGGGAACAGTTGGGCCACGGGCACTTACAGGTGATCAGCAGGTAAAACCCACGATCTTCGCCCGAAATTAAGCAGTTTTAATTTTTTTTAAGTTTTTTAATACATATATGTGGGTTGGTTATACACAGACCCACGTATAAACGCGTTTAGCTCAGGGCAATGTCGCGTATAGGGAATAAAACACTGTTTTTTAAATTTTGGACCAGGTCTGGAAGGAGGGGTTGCCCTAGGCCATGAGTGCAACATCACAAACATCAAGAGTGATATTTGGAGCTATAACAACAATGTTGCACAAAAATGTAGAAATTAGGGCTAGTTGGGAAAGTGTGGCGAATGAAAAGAAGAAATCTTGAGTGAGGGTTTGGAGCAGGTTGTATGATGGAGGAAGGGTAGGTAGGAATGTATTACAGGTGTTCTGCACATTACTTTCCAAAACTGATCCAAACAAAGACTAAAAAACAAAGATCTATCTATTTTGACCTAATCTGCTCTTAAAAACTAGAAATATGATGAACAACAGTTTATAGACAGAAAATCATGCAAGAGAGCTTATGGAAACTGAGCAAAAATAGATCTAAACATGGAAACACAATTGGTATCAACTTTGCCAACTCAAAATCTAACACTAGCAATTGCATTGGAAGGAAAAAACAGTGTTTTTGTGGCAGCAAGTGTACCTTGGTCTCAATTCATGATCCCAAGGAGGGAGAAATGAGATCAAGGACTGCTTGGTATTCCTTTCGTGGATCTTTTCTGTTACCAAACTGTCAAATCAACCTGAAACATGAACAACTATCTTAATCATCAAAACCAACCTAAGGAATGAAGCAAGATTTTAACCTAAATAACAGAAATTATTCTATGAATGCAAGAAAAACACATAAAAGTACACAAAGGAGGTACTGGCACTTGGGTTGGGCCCAACCCCAAGAGCTACAACCTCCTAAGAAAGATCAAAGCTGGTGCAAAGTAAGATTCATCTTCATTGATAAAAAAATAATAGTTACATCCCACAAACTGTCTACAAGAGGAAGCTCAAAAATGTCCTAATACAGAGCTGCACTAATGTGTGAAAATAGAGCAACAAAATGTCTAAACTACCAAGGCTTGAAGCCTTCTTACTTATGCGAATGAGGACCTCCAATAGTCCTCCTTAACTTTAGGAGCTTGGCTACCCAAAACTGCAGTTAATCAACCACTTCACTAGACCTGCTCGGCTGCCCCTTGAAATCATCTTTGGTGGGTTGTAGAACTCTGAGCTAATGGTGGAGAACTTGAGGAAGGGGTCATTTAGTGTAGTAGACACCCCTCCTACAAATCCTCAGCCTTGGCTCCTCGTATTTGGCTGCCAATCTACTCATAAATTCCTGATCTTGGTCCAAAAATGTCCAAAAAACTGCAATAAGCACGTATTAGACCTTGTGGTAAAGTGACTATTCCCATTCACACAATTAACATTAATATATTCAAAAGCATGCATAAAACTATGGAGAATGGTCGATTAAATGATAATATTAGGAAAAATGAGCCCATATAGTTACCCATTTCCGGGGCTCATCATCACCCCCCTGCTGAATGTGTTGCTCATCCTATGAGAAACTAATCTAGTTCATCATCCTTGATTGCTTTGACTACCTCTTTGACATCCGAGGCCTCTGAGGTGATGTCCTCTTCCCTATCATGAAATCATGCCTTTGTGTCTACCTCCTCCCATTGTCTTTGCTCCTCTTCTTCCTTGACCCCTTCTAACAACCCTAGCAATAGTGGAGGGCTGAACTTAAGGCCAATCCAATTGGCTTTCAAGTTCTACATTGATTTTTTGTATAGAGGTACTCTTCTCATGGCCTCCCTCATTCTGGTTGGGGAGTGGTACTCTCTTATTTTCAGACTATGGGACAAGGTGTTCCATCTCCTTGTGCAAGCATGTATGCAGTTATCACCAAATAATCTTTCCATGTCTTCAAAGCGAGCAATGACCTGAGCTTGCCTTTCAACATATCTAGGTGCAATGTGAGGGTTGTCTGCAAGGTACCGATGGGAATATATAAGAGTTGAGGGATCTTCTGGTTCTGCCCTGATCATAAGTGGCTCATTTAGTTCCCTGGCCATAATCTTCTGAATCTCTACTCCCCTCTTTTCCTCATGGCTTAACCAAGAAGCCATGGCCATAAGTTGTAGATCTCCTAATACAGTGTTTGGGTCCCATAGATTCATTTTAGGAAGCACCAAGTTATGTAAATAGAATTATGCTAACTTAGCCTTATCTTCAGCTGAGCTACTATCACACAATTGCAAAAACTGATTGTAATTCTGAAATGGAGTGGTGCCCCTTTGGGCCAATGTGTTAATTTGAAATTGCAACCATTGGTCTTTAAGGTATAATGCATAAGATTTAGTAGGTTGCCTACATTGTAAGGCTTCTACTGCCCATCTGGCCATGCAAGCGATTTGGGCTTCTTTTTCTTGCAACTGCTGTTTTAAAACTTGTATTTCTTTTGTTGCCTGAGATTGTTGTTCTTGTAGCAGTTTTGTTAGCATCTCCACATTGGCTTGTAGCGCTCCCTCTTTCTGATGTTTCTCAGTTGTTTCCTTGTCTGTTGGAGGTCCTTCTTGCTGCTGTTTCCCTCCCAAAATGGATAGCCTATCTTCCTTGTGGACTTCTTGTAGCTGCAACTGTTTTTTCAGCAGCTCATTCTCCTCCTGTAGTTGGGCTCTTTTACAACTTTCTACATGTCTCACCATGGCCAATTCTCCCCTTAATTCTTTTAACTTATCCTCCATGTGGCCTATGTCCACAACTCCCTTAGATTTGGCGATTTGCATCCATGTGTGTTCTGATCCTCTCTTTCTCTAATTCGAAAAATAATGGTACAAAAAATTTCTGTGGGATAATTTTCCCACCCTCCAATAGATTGTAATATGTGCCCAAATCAAGATGTGGGGTAGGTTTAGGTATTTCTTTGGCCTTGCCCTCCCCCTATGATTGTCTGGCTGCCTTCTCCTCCAATTTCTCAGTCTCTTTTAACATGGCTAGAGTTTCCTATAGAGATGTTTCAGCTTCCTATAGAACTGCCTTTGAGTCCATCAACCTAATTTTCTCTTTCCATGTAGAGGTTTTTGGGCTTCCTCTTTCATAGGTGATGGATATCTTGGAAGGAGACTCTTTATTCTTTTTAGCGGGTGAGTCCTCAATGAAAATTGGTTCCTTTAACGGTGGCTAAGGTTTTCCCACTTTGATCCTTGTGCTTTTTCTGGCTTTAAAGTACATGGAGGTCTGCCTTTTTCTTTTCCCTTTTTGTTTGTAGGTGTGCTTAATGCAGCAAGCACAGCTGCTGCCTCCCTTGCTAGAATTTCAGGGGATTTCTCTTTCTGCTGTTCTTTTTCTTCACTTCCTGTAGAAATATCTATGCCCCCTGTTTCTGATTGTGTCCCCGATATCTTAGGGTGTGTCTATTCTTTCTCTTGTTGGGTGCCTACCTTGGCTGAGGCAGCTTTCTTTTGGGCCTTCTTGGCCTTTTTCTTTCCAATATTTGTCTTTTTTCCTTTCTCTGTTTTTGTTGTTTTCTCTTTTTATGTCTTAGGTTTAGTAGTCTTGTCAAATTCCTCTTTTTCCTTCTGTTCTTCCTCTGTTTTTCCCTCTGCTTGAATGTCCTGTGCTCCCTCATCAATGTTCTTCCTTGTTTCTTCAGTTTCCTCCCCTCATCACTGCTGGATGGGCTAATGTTCTCAGCCAAAGTTTTGATGTTATCATCCCTAGACATATTTTTGAAGATTTCCCAAGCTATGGGGACAATATAGGTGTGTAAAGCATCTTCCACCAACAGTTTGATGAGTCCATGGTGGGCTAACTGATCTGGAACTCCTACATTTAGCTTTGTACCACATTCAATTAAGGACTGGAGGAGGAAATATGGGATGCTCAGTTTCTTAGCTGGGGGCAAGTCCATCCCATACTTCAATTCATGTAGTAACCTGAAATGATAACCATAAATGATGCTAAACCGCCCTTCACATGTGATATACTTCATTATTTGATAACTGACTTCACTTTAGAGAGTAGGCAAGCTTGTCCTTTTGACCCCATTTTTGTCTTCTACATGATGCTCCTCAAGCAGAAAAAATGTTTTCTTAGCCACTTGTCCCAATGACTTCTCCTCTTTGCTCCAAGGGAGCCCCAATGGTAAACCAGTAATTCTACTGATGACATCAGGGGTAAGTTCTAGGGTCAAACCCCTAAAAATAACTGTGGCATGTGTCTTCGAATGTGATCTTAAGGATATCAAAAACTCTTCAGTCACCTCCTCATCATAACCCTGAATTCTGTCAAAGAAGGATATCCAGTTGGCCCTCATGAAAAGGTCCACCACCTCAGGGTTCTCATAAAATTTTCTAGAGTTTAAGGGTTCTTTCCTCATGAATCCTCCTAGTATAGTGTTGAGTTTGGGCTTTAACCAGAAAAGAAAATACTCAGGTGGGAAAAAAACATAGTTAATCACTGAGACAGAGGATAGCTGAATTCGGTTTTTTTCTTAGATCAAAAATGAATTTCTCGTGTGCTCCTTAATATATCAAATGGCAATAATTATTCTATTTGAAAACTGCTGTCACCCAGAATTTGACTGTCTATTTATGAAAAGAAATTTTTTTTTACAGAACAGAGCATAAGGACACAGGGTCTCTTCTCAGCACATAGATAGATATGTAAATGCGGGTTTTTTTCACACACACAGGCTGGCCTCTACTGCTGCATGTATCTTCCTTACAGGAGAAATTGAAAAATGACGAGGAGATTTTAGATGCAGAGAAAAAACTGGGTAAACTCAGTGAAATATGTAGGTAGACTTTCACTTTTTTTCTCAATGCACAGGCAGACTTTTACTCTCGTTTTTCAATCTAATGCCATGTTCAATTCACCACCTTGCACAAACAAATCATGCACAGAGAAGTTTTCCTGAGCCTACCTCGTTTTGAGCTTGAAATTCGATGAAAGTTCCGGGTTTTCTTTCTACAGAGCTGTTCTCTATTTTTCCTGTAGAACCCTTCCTGTAGAAGTCACCCGACTCCTGTAGAATGAAACTGTGCTTCCTGTAGAGTTCGATAGGCGGGAGATTTTCAAAAAACAGGCAAAAATCTGGTGAAGGATGACTGGTTAGCTACTCTGGAAGTGGTAGATGCGTACTCCAGTCGAAACCATCGTGAGTGCAGAATGAACAAAAGGTGATGAACATCTTAAGTGAGCTGTGTTTTATCTGCGGGCATGATTTGTGGTGAGGTGATGAGGTGGCCGGACCGGACTATTAATCCTACGTATCTTATCAGCAGTTTTGAACTTGACGGGGCTTGTTTGGATTCCACGAGGATGTGTAACTGACTGAGGGTGGCCAGTTAATTAGCCACTGATTCCATTTAATCCGAACCATTCCCATAGTCACACAGCCTTGAAATATGATTCATGTAATTGCAGAATAGGTTTAGGCACTTACTTGTGCAGTCGCGACCGTGTTATGCACATTTCATATTTTGGAACCCATTTCTTCATTGTTGTTGCTACTTGCATTCTACATGCTCAACCTTAGACTGTTTCTAATGTTTATACGTTCAAACAGAGCTCATGCATGTTTCATAGGCTATACTTTGCTGTCCCTAGCTTTGTAGTATGTTTTTCAGAGGGATCAGTTGCTACAAGAATCCTGTAGGATTTCCTATAGCTGCTTCTCCTTCTGAGATTCAAGCTAAAATGAGTAGGGCTACAACTGCTGATGAGGGTCTCGGCTGGCAAGGAATCTTAGATGGAGGGTATCAGGTATGGTGAGTGAAAAAACTGTTGTTTTGATTTGTCATTAAAATTTTGTTTGCAGCATGAAAAACAGGATTTTTGTGTGACTGTGTAGGGACATGAAAACGAGTGGAATGGAGGTGTATAGAGATGGAAAAGGGTGATATATGGTGAGGGATAGAGGCAGGGAGGTGTATAGGCCTCATAGACGGGTTTCAAACCCTCGGGTCCTCTTCTGAGATTGGTTTTGGCTTGTCTGTAGTTTCTACAGGATCCTCCTGCAAAAGATACAAAACTTCTTGTAGGATGTGGAATTTCGGACCAAATGAGACCAGATCTTGGGAAAAGGTAACGATGATGGAGGAATGGATTGTAAGAGATGCATGCATCCTAGTCATGTCCTCTGTCTTTGACTTGCACGATCCTCCCAAAACCTGCAATGACCTTCCTACAACCTGCAATTTATTCAATAGAAACTAGGCTTATTTTTCTTTTTTTTTCCTTTTTTCTTTTTTCTCATTTTTTTTTTGTCTGCGATAGCTGGGGTGCCTTCAGGAGGTTTTCACCCTCACTTTCTAACCTAGGCTCCTCCAACAGGTTTTCACCCAAGGATCTTTTATTCTTTTTCCTTTTTTTTTTTTTTGCTCATGGTGTAGGTGGAGTGGAGACAGGGACCTGCTCCATCACCAATACTAATTTGCCAAGAGTCTCAATGAACTCCTGCTTCGAAAGGGGCTTCCTGTAGATTTTCAATCTATGCCCATTGACGAGCATGGGGATGGCTTCTTCATCAATGGTTTGAAGAAGGACTGAACCATTGCCATTGCATGTTTCCACTATATATGGTCCCAACCATTTTGTCCTCAGCTTTCCCTTGAAATCCTTGTACCTTGAATCATATAACAACACTCAATTCCCTGGTTGAAATTGCTTTTCTTTGAGGTGTTGTTCATGCCATACCTTTCTCTGAAGTTTGATTACCTCTGAGTGGAGAAGGGCCTGCATTCTCTGTTCATCTAATCTATTCAGCTGAAGCAATCTTTTCTGTTGTGCATTCCTGAGATCTAGGTCCAGCTGAGCTGCCAACCTCAATGTGTTATATTCAAATTCTATGGACAATAAAGCCTTCTTCTCGTAGACCAGCTCATAGGGTATGAAACATGTTGTAGTTTTCCAAGTAGTGTTATAGGCCCAGGTGGCCTCAACCAAGTGATCTGCCCAATCTTTTCTGCTGCTGCTCACTACCTTAGTCAAAATCCCTTCCAAAGCTCTGTTAGTAACTTCCACCTGTCCATTTGCTTGCGGATGATAAGAGGTGGAAGTTCTGTGCTTAATTTTGTGATGAGCGAGCAGGTCTTCAATCAGGTCAACTGACTTCCTTGATCTGTGACTAATTCTCTTAGGTAGCCAAACTTGTAGAAGATATTTTCCTTCAAAAACTCAGCTACCTTTTCTTCCGTTGTTGCTTTGATTGCCTTTGTTTCTACCCACTTTATCAGGTAATCTGTGCACACAATGATGTAGGATCTCTATTTTGAAGGAGGGTTGATAGGACCCACAAAGTCCACTTCGCAAATGGCTCGAAAGTCACCTGAGGCTACAAGGGCATCTCATCCTTTGGAGTAGGTTTCCCCATCCTTTGACATCTGTCACATTGGCTGATGTATCTCCTGACATCTTAATGAAGAGTGGGCCAATAGTATCCTGCCTGTAGAATTTAGAAGGCAATTCTCTTTGCTGCAAAGTGGCTTCCACAGGGCCCATCATGACAGGTTAGGAGGATGTCAAAAACTTCCTCCTCCCTAACACACCGCCTCAAAATCTGATCTGGGCCAAGTTTAAAAAGATTGCCCCCAATCCAAGTGAATGGGGCACTTTTCCTCACGATCTTGCTTTTCTCCTTTGAGGATAAGTATGGCGGAAACTTTTCTGAAACCAAATAATTTTCTATATCAGCAAACCATGGAGAGAGTACTAAAATAGCAAACAGGTGTTCATCTGGCATTTGATCATCCACCATCCCTTCTTCACCTACAAGCAAAACTAGTCTAGACAGAAAATCAGCAACAACATTTTCCTTACCTGGCTTATCAACAATGGTCAAATCAAATTGATGCAATAAAAGTAACCATCTAATGATATGAGCATTTACATTAGGTTTGTTCATAAAATACCTAATTGCAACATGATCAGTATGCACGAATGTTTGATAGCCAGTGATGTAGTGTCTGAACTTATTTAGGGAATGGACTACAGCCAGGAGCTCTTTCTCGGTTACAGTATAGTTTAACTCTGCCTTGGACAAGTTTTTACTAATAAAATATATAGCATACGGTAGCTTCTCCTCAACTTGTCCTAAGGCTGCTCCTATGGCTTTGTTCGAGGCATCTGTGTGAATGTGGAAAGGTAGGGCCCAGTTTGGACCTCTCAAGATTGGGGTAGTTATCAGCTTACCTTTCAAAGCATCCAGAGCCTCTTGACAGTTGTCAGTCCATATGAACTCAACATCTTTTCCCAAAAGACCAAACAATGGACAGGCTAGCTTACTAAAATCTTTAATGAATCTTCTAAAATATCCCGCTAAGCCTAGAAAAATCGAAACATCTCTTACCTTTTGAGGAGGTGGGACCCTTTGGATGATGGCAATCTTGTTGGGATCCACTTGTAAACCTTGTTGAGAAATTTTATGACCTAGCATGGTCCCTTCAGTCATTAGAAATTCACATTTATCAGGACTGAGGGACAGGTTCATCTCAATACACTTGGCTAAAACTTTCCTCAGGTTAGTCAGAGCTTCTTGGAAGTTAGAACCATAAGGGGTAAAATCATCCATATAGATTTCCACTGAATCATGAACCAGCTCAGCGAATATACTCAGTACTTCTCTCTGGAAAGTGGCAGGAGCATTGCATAACCCAAAGGGAAGGACTCGGTAGGCAAAGGTATCCCATGGACAAGTGAAAGTGGTATTATCTTGGTCTTCCAAGCTGATTTGGATCTGATTGTATCCGCTAAACCCATATAGGAAGGAAAATAACTTCTTCCCTGCCAGGCCATCTAACACTTGATCTATGAAAGAAAAAGGGAAATGGTCTTTCTTGGTGGCTTTGTTATGTTCTTGATAATCTGCATAGATTCTCCACTTCTTGTTTTTCTTGGGCACAAGCACCAAAGGAGAAACCCACTCGCTATCAGAGATGGGTTAGATGAATCCTGCATCCAGCAACTTCTGCAGTTCAACTTTGACAATGTCCTTAAGGGCTGGATTCATCCTCCTTTGAGGCTACCTGACTAGTTTACAATCTTCTTTAATGTAGATGTGATGGGTATAGATTGAAGGATGGACTCCTTTCATCTCCTTATAGCTCCAAGCAAAAGCATCCAAATGGTTGTTCAATAAGCTACACAGCCCTTCCTCCTGGGAGTTGGATAGGGATGAGTTGATCTTCAAGGTTCTTTTAGGGCCAAATTCCACATTCTTAACTCGGAGAGAGGTCAGATCAGCCACATAGAGATCAACTAAAGCACTAGCTTGGGTTTCTTCCACCAACTCTTCTAATGGCAGCACATTGGGGGGTGGATTTTGAATCAAATTCTCAATAAGATCATCTTCGGTTTGAGGACCTCCCCTGGTGGCTTCCATTGTGCACAATGGGGCAGAGTAGACTTCACCTTCATCTTCCTCCTCCAACCAGAGAGGTAAGTCATGTTCTAGCAGAGGTTGGGCAGGAGGATATAGGACTAGCTGTTTGGACATATGCCCATTCTTGATGGTCATGCTCCCAGCTCGACAACTGATGTAAGCATCTGCAATAGCTAACCAAGGCCTTCCCAAGATGAGGGGATACCCAATGAGTTTTGCCTTTGGCTGAAGGACCAAGAAGTCAACAGGGTACTCCCAGGAATCAATGGAGACCATGACATCTTCCACAATCCCCTCAGGAGTCATAGTGGAGCGGTCTGCCAACTGCAGTACTATTGAGGTCTTTCTTAGGGAACTCTGAAGGTTGAGTTTGAGCATAGTGTCCCTGGTCATTACATTAATGGCAGCCCCTAGATCAATCAAAGTGTGGGGGATTATGGTGCCATTTATGTGGACATCGACTACAGGACTCCCAGGGTCCAGATATTTTGGACAGATTATCTGTCCCAGCATCAGGTCAGACAATTGTCCCATGACATTGATAGTTGGGGCATCTCTCTTGCGCTTGCATGGGTGCCTGAAACTCTTCTCTTTGATCAACTTATTGTAGATTGGTACATTTTTTATGGCCTGGAGAAGTGGTATTTTCACACATAGCTGTTTAAGTTCTCCCAGAAGTTCAGTTTCTTCTGGGTTTGGTTGTGTGGTCCCAGTTAGTCTCTCAGGAAAGGGTCGAATGGTGTTGGGTTCACTTTCCTATTTCTCTTTCTCATCCTCCTTAGGAGGAGGTTGGCTATCTGGGAGGACCTTCCTAGATGGTAGGTTGATCTCCTCAATCTCCACAGCATAGGTAGGGCATGTGGTTTCTCCAGTATATACCTGCTGGGCCTGTCTATTATTGGGGTTTGGGTTCGGTTGAGCAGGTATCTAAGGTTGTCTTGGAGGAGCAGGAGGTAATGGTTTTGGTTGAGTAGGTGGTGGAGGAAAAATAGTAGGGGGGGAGTTGTATTGGGGCCTCCACCCCTGATGAGGTGCATTCCATTGAGGTTGTGGCTGAGTGTGAGAATGAAACGAGTGAGTATCTAGTTGAGTATGGTATTGAGGAGGATATGACCAAGGAGGGGGTGTGGACTAGGAAGGATGAGCAGGGGGACCATAAGAAGGCATGGAAGTGGCTTGATTGTGGTTGTAATAAGTCTAGGATGTCCCTTGCATTCTCTGCTAGTAAGGTCTGGGTCCATGTGGTCTCCTTTGGTTCATGAAGTAGAGTGGTTCAATGGCTCCTTCAGCCCCTTGGTACATAGCTTTAAATCTTGGCAAGGAAGGGCATTGATTTGTAGGATGGTCTTCTTCACATACGAAACACACTTCTACAGAGTGTAATGGACATTAGTTCCTAGGATTCTTTCTGGTGCACCTGGGACAAAAGATGGCCAAAGCCCTCTCGGCTTCCTCTTGCTTCTTTTGGATTCACAAGGTATCCATTTGCATGGCAATGGTCTGTCTCATCTCGCTTTTGAAATCTTCCATTTGATTTGCAAACTCGTTTTTAAGGAAAGAACTAGATAAGGGGGTACTGGCTAAGAGTTGACTTCCCCTACCTCTCTTTCTGGCTGCCCTAGAATGGTTTCTAAATACAGTCTTTTTGTCATCATAAAGTAGTTGGTAGATGTCTCGCCCAACCAGCAAATGGAGGGTATCTAGAAGGTCTTCAGGGACTCCTCAGAGCAGAACCAACTTCATAGATTCGGGGTCAAGTGTACACCTAGCCCTTTTATAATTGAGTTGAAATCTCTCTTCATAGTCTTCTAAAGATTCATCACTTCCCATGGTCATTTGAAAGATTTCTTCCTTTGTATCTTTTGACCTATAATAGTCCCAGTATTTTTTGTTAAAGGCTTGCTGCATTTGATCCCAAGTTGCGATACTGTTTCCAGGTAGCCCAATGAACCAGCGGAGTGCTACATCCTTGAGGGTAGAAGGAAAGAGTTTCAACTTTTGCTCGTCTTCTGCATAGTCATAAGTTCGACAAAGGACAAAAAACTCAAACAAAAAGGTATCAAGGTCTTCAGTAGTCAATTCATGGAAGTGAGGTAAGGCTGAGGGACTGATCTTTTTCATTTTTGTGTCCCCATTGGTCTCTCGGATGGGAAAGGTACCTTCTACTCTTTCCCCATTTCCTCTACCATTTCTGTTTTCAGCCATAGTCTCAGGAGGAATGATTTCTTGCTCTTCTTCTGTTATAGGATCTTTGTATATCTCTGGAGGTTCACCTATAGGTTCTTCAGGATCACTGCCACCAAAGAAGAGAGAAGGGTGACTCAGTGATGTGGTGGGGGTGTTGGGTAGGAATTTTCCTGAATTGTCTCTGTTCCTACGAGGCATGAAATGAAATCTCTTTTTTGGGTGATTTTTGTTGTTTTTTTTTTCTTCTTGTACCTACAAAAACTGAAATATATTGGATTGCAACTAACTAAAATCTATCTTGCTGAAATGAAAATGCAGAATTTAAATGAAAGCAAGAAAGGACTAGTCTATTTTGCTGAAATGAAATTGCAGAATTGAAATGAAAGCAGGAAATGCTAGTCTACGCTTGCTGAAATGAAATTGCGGAATTGAAATGAAAGCAGGAAATGGTCTAATCTACTTTTGCATAATTGAAATTGCAAAATTGAAATGAAACAACTATTCTACTTTTCTTGAAATAAACTACTTAGCAGAATGTTTGCGATAGAAAATAGAAGAAAAGCAGTAATCACAAAATACCCTGACGCTTCCCCGGCAACGACGCCAAAAATAAGGTGAGCTCTAGTATTGCAGCAATGATGCTACAACTCCTGGGACTCCCTTCTTTACTTTTATCAACCCGGTAGTTCGTAACAAACTTGGAAGCGACAGTGCTATATGCACAAGTACTAGCTCTTACTGTAGGCTGTCAATTAATCAGCTGGCACAAGTTCGCTAGGAGCATAAGCCAACTTCTATGAGTTCTTAGAAGAAGCTTTTAACTGTGATGGATGAAAGCTAAATCAAAAGAGGCTAGTCTACTTGTAGAAAGAAGATGAAAGCTGAATGGAAACACAAACCCTAGAAAACCCTAGTTTTACCGACTAACCTTACTTGTGCAAGAAAAGAGATGTAGGCTACTAAAATGGATGCCATTGAATATTGGAAAGGTAAAATGCATGTGTTTAAGCTAATTCTAAAGGAAAATATGGAAAAATCATCTTTTTGTATTTTTGAGCAATTTTATGCAAAATTATTATGCATGTGTTTTAATTATTTTTTACTGTGCAAAGGATTATTGGCAAAAGGAAATGGAGTGGTTGTTTGTAGGAGGTTGGGAAGGTGTGGAGAGGACCTAAGGGGTCCCTAGCACTCTTCTGGATATTTCCATTGCGCTCATATCTCGAAAAATCGCTCGCGTGAACTTCTACAGGAGGCTGCTGGGGATCTACAAGAAATTTTACAAGAAGTTCTACAGGAACAGGCCGAAAGTGGTTTTTAGAGGATTGATGGTGGAAAAATGGTGGGGAAGTGGAAATGAAGGATGGATAAGGATGTTAAGAGGTGTAGGACCTGGTCAATGAAGCTAAGGAGTGATGAAGATGGTTGGATTTGTTCAAGGATGAAGAAAGCAATGTTGCACAAAAATGTAGAAATTAGGGCTAGTTGGGAAAGTGTGGCGAATGAAGGGAAGAAATATTGAGTGAGGGACTAGAGCAGGTTGTATGATGGAGGAAGGGTAGGTAGGAATGTATTACAGGTGTTCTGCACATTACTTTCCAAAACTGATCCAAACAAAGACTAAAAAACAAAGATCTATCTATTTTGACCTAATCTGCTCTTAAAAACTAGAAATATGATGAACAACAGTTTATAGACAGAAAATCATGCAAGAGAGCTTATGGAAACTGAGCAAAAATAGATCTAAACATGGAAACACAACTGGTATCAACTTCGCCAACTCAAAATCTAACACTAGCAATTGCATTGGAAGGCAAAAACAATGTTTTTGTGGCAGCAAGTGTACCTTGGTCTCAATTCATGATCCCAAGGAGGGATAAATGAGATCAAGGACTGCTTGGTAGCCTTTTTGTGGATCTTTTCTGTTACCAAACTGTCAAATCAACATGAAACATGAACAACTATCTTAATCATCAAAACCAACCTAAGGAATGAAGCAAGATTTAAACCTAAATAACAGAAATTATTCTATGAATGCAAGAAAAACATATAAAAGTACACAAAGGAGGTACTAGCACTTGGGTTGGGCCCAACCCCAAGAGCTACAGCCTCCTAAGAAAGATCAGAGCTGGTGCAAAGCAAGATTCATCTTCATTGATAAAAAAATAATAGTTACATCCCACAAATTGTCTACAAGAGGAAGCTCGAAAATGTCCTAATACAGAGCTGCACTAATGTGCGAAAATAGACCAACAAAATGACTAAACTATCAAGGCTTGAAGCCTTCCTAATTATGCAAGCAAGGACCCCCAACAGTCCTCCTTAACTTTAGGAGCTTGGCTGCCCAAAACTGCAGTTAGTCAGCCACTTCACTAGACTTGTTTGGCTACCCCTTGAAATCATCTTTGGTGGGCTATAGAACTCTGAGCTGATGGTGGATAACTCAAGGAAGGAGTCATTTAGTGCAGTAGACACCCATCCTACAAATCCTCAGCCTTGTCTCCTCGTATTTTGCTGCCAATCTACTCATAAATGCCTGATCTTGGTCCAAAAATGTCCAAAAAATCTACAATAAGCACGTATTAGACCTTGTGGTAAAGTGACTATTCCCATTCACACAATTAACATAAATATATTCAAAAGCATGCATAAAAATATGGAGAATGGTGGATTAAATGAGAATATTAGGCAAAATGAGCCCATATAGTTACCAATTGCTGGGGCTCATCACCAGTGTTTTTCTTAAGGATTCTCATCAAAGTTTTGTTAGTGGATTCAGCCAATCCATTTCCCTGTGGATGATAAGCAATTAAACAAGATAAAATGGCATTATACTTCTGAAAAAAGGCAACAAACTTACTCGAACTAAACACTTGAGCATTGTCTGTTATGACTTTGACAGGGCATCCAAGTCTGCTGAACATGCTTTCGTCATATGTCTTGAGATCCTCATAGGACCAAGACAAATCATCAGTGTATTACCTGAAAAGCTTAATATATCTCTCCTTATAATTAAGTGAAACTTCCTTTAACAATTTGTCCAGCTTGGGCTCCTTCAGGGTTCCAATATTGTGATCTTGAATCTGTTCATCCTATGAAAGGAAACCATCACCTGTTCCTTCTTTAGAATAGGCTCCATCAAAGAAGCACTTCCACACCCCTTATGTTTGCAGCTCTGTATTTACACAGGCTGAAGTAAGTTGCCTCTGGTTATCTTCAACCAATTCTGCATTATCATGCAGCATGAAGCAAGAGAAGTCATCATTTTCCTCGCCATATACAGGTGAATTACTTGCTTAATTATTTGTGATTGTTCTAATAAATCTTGTTTCTCTATACAACCTCCTTTCTTCTCCACCAAAAATTGGTATGACAGCATAAGAAAAATCTAGTTTCAAAACACCACGCAATTTAGCCCCCCATGACTTAGATAGTAACATTCCAAAACTAGTAGGGATAACTGCTACCACTGCATCCATTACCAAACTTTTGGCTAGAATCTGGGCTAATGACACCACCATACCTTTAATACCCCCCAGAAACTTGACTTTATGTGAATCAAAAGAATACAAGTCTCTGTAAGGTTTAGTAACTTGTAGGTTTAGCTGTTTCATCACTGATAATGGCATAAGGTTATGTGAGGCTCCTGAATCAAACATACAATTGTACAAGAGTAAGTCATGAACCAATAAAGAAATTTAGAAAGGAGGTTTTGAAGAATCTACCTCCTCCACATGTGAACCAAAAACCACTACTGGTTTATCTTCTTGCAAATTCACAATGTCATTTATATTCACATTCTAAGATGGATTGATAAACTTTGTAATTTCTCTCTGATAAGCTGGTGTTTTGACTAACTCTGTGAGGAGCACTTGAATTCTAATTTTTTCTAATTCTTTAGTTAAACTGAACACATGACCTGTTTTAGTGTTCTTTTCATTGTCATATTCCTTCCCTTCATGACTAAAATCTCTTGTGGAATGGAAACAAATTTTTCTAAAGAAATTTTTTCACTTTTTTCTTAAGAAGACTCACCTTGAAGCATTTGAGTCTTGCTACTTGTATTCTACTATTGTTTTCCTTTATTCAATTGTTTTTCAGGTTGTGGTTCTTGTTCTTGTGGAGTCGCCTTTTGTAAGGGAGCTGGAACATGCTGCTCACGTTCATCTTCTTGACTTCTAGATCTTTTCCTTTATCTCAAGTCATATTTCTTATGTAGTTCTGCCTGCAAAAGATCAGAAAACCACTTCCAACATTCATCAATTTCATTATCATCATAGATGACATTTGTTTCACTATATTCTCCTCCCTCAACACCTAGTTCATCTTCATCTACTGCATACAATGTGAAAAAACGGTCACCATGATCCTTGGAATTCTCTGGTACTCCACCAGGATCTGCCTCTATATACAGTGGTGCTTGGATATGATCTTGATCCTTTCTTTCCCCCTGTAAAATTTCCAGAGGTTTTCTTCTATATTGAGGATTAAAATTTCTATTTTGTTGTACTTGTCTCTGAGAATTCTTACTCTCTAATTCTAATTTAATCAATTTATTAGAGAAATTTCTAATTACATTATTCATATCCTCTAATGTTTGATCTTGAGAGGATTCTACTTTAGTCTTTCCCTTATCTTGGATAGGTTGTGCATCTGGTGTTTTACCTGCAGCCACCAGATTTGCTTCTATCTCTAATGCATCTGTTTGGATCTGATCAAGGGTTGGGGATCTCCTCTCCCTCAATGTGAATCCAAAATTTGACTCAAAAGCCCCTGCAAAATTTATTTTTGCACCAGCAGGAGGGGCTTAATCGACATTGGAAGACTATTATAAAATTTATTAAATCTTCTGATAAATTCAACTACAGTTTCATCATATTCCTTCTTTATAGCATTAAACTCTATGAGTGAATACCCATGGTCTCTTTTTTCTCCCCATGTCTAGGTGAATAGGCATTCCATCTCTTCCAAAGAAGGAATAGAGTTATTAGGAAGCCCTTTAAACCATTTTCTTGCTTCTCCATCCAAGGATTAAGCAAAAATGTTAGAACAACATCTAGATGTTCAACATTTAGGTTTTCTGCAAAATTACAAAATATTGATATATGATTCTTTGTTGTTTGTTCATGCTCCCTTGTGAAACGAGGAAGAATCTTCAAGTATTCTTGTGGCATTTGATTCAAATATTGTGGAAATTGAATAGGTGCATACCTATTCATAAAAAATGCAGGTGCTACCATATTTTCTCCTGGATTTACTGAACCTTGATTACCAGAAAATGTAGAACTTGACTGAGGAGTAAATGGAGTGTGCAAAGACGGTAATGTAGTTATAGGTTCAAGCTGAATAACTATAGCATATATTGAAAAATAAATAGACTCTAATGACTGTTCCTGATAGTTGGTTTCTTGGAATGAATTGGATGTAGAAGGTGACTCTTGGTCAATAAAAGATGAATGTGAAAGATGTGATGTACTACTGCATGGTGCAGACAGTGTAGGACTTAGTGTAGGTGGAGTTTTAGGCCTTCCAACCGTCTTGGAAACTATCATCTCAGGATATGAAAGGGCTTGAACTTTCTGCTGTGAGGTATCTGAACTTGTATGGGGTCTCTTTGGAGCCAGAGTTATTGCTTTTGTTCAAAATAGCCAAATATTTCCTCCTCAATGAACAACCAGAGGAAAATATTGAAAACCTAGGGAAAAGTGTTCTTGCCTTCTCTTCCTGGCAATGACACCAATTAATGGTGTACCTTAAGAAACCAATTTCTTGGCTATGTAGAAATTGTGCTTAAGACATTGATGTTTATAATTATTTTCACTTGTTTGTAACTTGATTGTATGATGTATTCTCAAATGAAGGACCTGAAAGACTTGGTTTTAAACCCTCAATACTTAGGTGACATGAAAATCTCGGAATTCTATTTGATTGCTGAATATAAATGATGAATGAAGAAAGCTTGAATAAGTCATAGACAATGTGTTGTTTTACATAGGATCTACTATTTGTGACACTTGGAGAAGTTAAAGATAATATGTTGTCTTACACAGAAACTACTATCTATAACTTAGAAGATTTTCAGAGGTGGGAACTTCAAGTATAGGAGCACTCTTTTAAGGGATTTTAACTTCATTTATATAAGAAAATAAATACCCGTAGCTTCATTACCATACTTAAAGGAAGAAAACATTTAATGACACATAACAGAGAAGTCACAAAATCATACCCAACAATGTGTGGAAAACTTCTGATTCTTTCATTAATCAACAATTTTATCAAGAATATAGTGGCCTAGTCTCCATGTTCTCCAAAGTTCAAACCCTTTTTTTTCTATAATCTTGCCTCTTTATACATCATAGGATAATTAATAACCACCCAAAATTGTCAAACTACCTAACTATCCTCTAACTGCTTTGAAGTAAAGATCATTACAAAATATTACATTTGAGGGTAAAAACACCTCATTCATTCTAAGAAAACCAGATAATAAGAAGTAATATAAATCAGAGAACGATGGGAGATTGTTGCTCGCTATTAGAATCTATAGCTTGAGCCTGTGGTTATGCTAATGTATCTTTGTGTTGCTCTACCATCCATTAATGGGGTATGAATGATTGAGGAAGTCATGGCGTCTGGTGGGTGACGTGGGCAATTAACAGATGAAAGTGGCGGAAAATGTGGAATGAGTGACATTGGGTGGAAAGCTTTGGGAGCTCACCGCGTGGGTAAATAATGTACGGGAGCTTCAACAAGGTTGAACCCCCGTAGTAATTTCAGGCCACACATTTCGGTCAACCATGCTAACATCACGGTCCAATGCGGGGGTTGAGCTTTAATTAATCTTCGTGCTCATTGCTTCCCTGCAACACACCTCAACGTACTTATCAAGTGATAGCTTGATCACACCTCCTGAACCTGCATGACCTTTAGACAATGGATTGATTATTACAGAACTCAAAAGAATTAGCATTATGGTTCATAAACCTGTTGCGTCCGCCTTTTCAACACCCCTTTAACTCTCATACGGACCCGATAGGAAATAAAAACTACCAGTTAATGATTTATCAGGTCTGATTTTAAAGATAAAACCTGATTACTTTCTGACCCGATATCCATCAGATCCCATCTCTTTCGATGGATGGCTGAGATTGGCCCAGACTTCAATGAATTAAACTGTATTTGATACACCATCGCGTCCGATTTCCGAAATAAACTTTGTTCTAGTTACCCATGTGATTGTCGTCAGATCTGTGGCCTGTTGATCGGACGGCCCAGATCTTCTCACAAGTTTATCACTTTCAAAAGCCATTAATAATATAAAATCAACCATTTCTTTCAAATCTTCGCATTTCTTTTTATTTCCGTTATAACATAATATTTGGTTTTTCTTTCATATTTTTTATTTTTCTTTCATTTTGTGATAAAACTAAAAATAAAACTTAAATAACAATGGATGCTACAACACCCCTCATCCCCAATCAAAAAAATTGAGATGACTTGACTTGGAATGTGTGTTGACCAATCAAGAGCATGGAAGGTGCTACATCTTTCAATCAAGCTAGTCTAGAAACCACGATGATCAAAGAATCAAACAATACATCCGGAAGGGTTATACTTTGTTTTCACAAAACAAGGTCCATTCATAGAGCTGGAGTTCTACCAGTGTGTCGCCAAGTGTCGTAGCGGCTACAACAACCCTCCAAAAGTTTGGTTCTATTGCAAATTTCAGAGCCTACCTTCGATCCTGTGATCGATCATCCTTGGTCACTTATTGGTAAGATGGTGATTCTAAGCTCCCCTCATTGAACCTAAGAATTGTCCGCGTTCTCATCTTTATGCAGCATGTGTCATCATCAAGCATAGGGGTTTTTTTTTGTCATGCAAAGGGAATGTTGTTTTTCTTCAAGGGAAAGAATGTGCACATGAGTGGTTTTCATCACATAGACATGTTTCACACTCACTTCACGCACTCTTTTCACGAAGGTTGTTGCATCAATAAAAGTAATCTTATTCTCTCTAGATGGTCTATGTTATGTCACTAAGTGTTCATGTGTGATCATAATCAATTCTTATCAATGTTTACATATGTTTCAATGATCCAACTTCTTGGAATTGAGTGCTTTTCTTCTGTAACCACCAAGCTTTCTCCCTTGCCTGCTGAAAGCCTGCACTATGCAGAGACACTAACCTCCCTTTCCTGTTGAAACCTCGGAGCCCGTAGAGACCCGAGGTAGCACTACTCTCCAAAAATGCACAAAGCAGTTCGACATCCAAGACTGCTCTCCATAAATGCGCAGAGCAGTTTAGCTGCATTGCACTCAAAAATTACGCAGGGGTGTCCTCCTATGTCCCCCATCCTGCAGCAATGTCTTGTGCCTAAAAATTGCGCATTGTTGTCCAAGTTGCCTTGTTTGTCTTGCATGTGGAAACTGTGCAGACGGGCCTCCTAGGGCCTCGTTCCGATATTAGTCACTGTCCACTAAAATTGCGCAGATCTACATCTGAGTGACTATTAGAAAAGGTGAAATGTTGAAATTGCTTCCAAGGCGTTGAGGAGAAGGACCAAGGAACCAAGTAATGGAAAATATTAGGACCGTGTGCAAACTTCGTTAGATGCATAATCATCTTGAGGGTAAGTATGGTAAGTAAAGAACACCTTTTGAAGTACATCTCTTAGTTGAGTTTGCAGGACTACTTTTCATTGTCATATCATCATGTCCTCAGTAAGATGCATGTACGCAAACAAGAAAGGTTATTTTATGTGTTTCTTCTACATGTCTTACTTCCTTTTCACTTGTTTGACCAATTGGCATCTTTGGCATGTTGATTGTTATGTCATGCTTGCGACCTCGTTCTAGTAATGTTGAAGGTTGCATTTTAGTTGTGTTCGCTATGTAAACATCTATTACACTTACACATGATGTTGTAATACTGTCGTGTAAGCGTCGTTGTGGATGTCCAAACATCTATCACAAGTGTCGCGCCTGTCGCTCGCACCCATCGATCAGTCACACTGAGTGCATGTTGTATTTATTGTTCGAGGTGTCTGTCATCAAGTCATGTTGAGTGTGTGTTCGCAACTTCATACATGTATGAAGTTACTCATTCACATAGTTAGTCATTTTGTCGAAACCTTGTCGACCAGACCATCCTCCAACAGCGAGACCTCTGGTGAGTTGCACTGCGCAGTCTCAACCCTCAGTGATCATGTACTCTTGCCCAAAATTGCGTAGAACTTGAGGTTATCTCCCCAGGCAGTCTACACTATGTAATCCTGGAATCAACCCAACTGACTGTCATCCAAAACAGCGTAAAATTTTCCCAGCAAGTCATCCCCAACTGCGCTGCCTGCAAGTAGATCCATCAAGCCTCGAGCTGGTCAACCGGAGAGTTTGACCAGGCAATGACCCCGAGCCTCACTCCAACAAAAAATTGTGCAGAATCTTCCAAGAATGCCCTCTTCTGCTGACTGATGAAACTATGTAGACCTGCCAGATAGACACCTGTTGCATGTCATTGCACTTCCCTAAAAAATTGCATAGTTTTCTCAACGAGTCACCCTGTCAGCCGGCCTATTACTCCTCCTAAACACTACACAGTTTTCATGGGTATTCTCCCTACTGCCTAGCATCCAACCTAGCCTAGAAACCGTGCAAGGATGTCCAGCAAGCTAGCCTTCCATCTCTGCACAGTTTTGGCCAGCAACCTCCCACAACCCGCTGCGAGCCTCCCTAGAGAATCTGCGTACTTTTCACTACCAGTCTCCCCTTGCTTCCTGCATTGTCTTCTTGGAAGAATTGTGCAGATCTTCCCTCCAGCCAAGTCAGATCTTGTGGACAGTTACTGTTGATCTAGATTTCCCATCTCAGCTTCCTAGTGACAGCTACGCAATTTTCACTAATCGTGCCCAGTGCCTGCATCCCGAATCAAAATGTGTTTTTTGTAGTTTTAGAGCCTTGTCCTCTCTCCCGATCACGTGCATCCAAAAACGAAAGATGATGCATCATGATAGACTAGGAGATTTATGGATTTGATGTCATCTCATCATGAGTGATTGAAGATATAGGTACATGGATGATACATGGTGTGATGACAAACGAGATGAACACACAATGAAGGAGACACATGTGCATGCATGAAATATCAAGCGAACACCAAGACCAGCGAAGAGTTCTCACACCTTGCCATGTGGAGGTGAAGCTATTATAAACCAAGAGTACTCTCATCACTTAGTATCATTGCAACTCAACATGGACACCACCATCAACATGGACATACTAGCACTGTCGTGTTGAGTGATGTCATGAGTCATATTGGCCACATCACTATTGTGGGCCATATTGTTATAATCAATGTAATGTAACGTGGAAGTCCAAGATACCCACATGTGAAGTTAGAGATTCATGTAAAGTTGAAGAGTCATGTAAGTCAAACAATCATGAGAGAATTTGAACAGTCACAAGGGTCAGTTTCACCCTTGGCTATATATACCCCTCATTTGTACATGCAAAGGAATTTTCACCTTGGCTCCTCCCACATAGCCTTGAGAGTCTATAATATTTTCTTTGAGGAGTGAGCAATGAATCCAACGCCTCACTATTGGGGTTAGTGATGTAATGGTGTACTGATGTGTCTTGGAACTTTCGCTTAATTCAGAACCCTGTTAACAGGCCATCACGTTTTCACACATGTATTGTATTCATTTGTAAGACTATTCTTTGGACGCTTGTAATGCATGTTTCTTTAACCTTTATTAAGACAGTTGAACTATTTCGCTTGTTTTAGTACATATGTTGTTGAAAATGTGTTGTATCAATTACTAACGTTGTCTTGCCCGTGTGTGCTATCTCGCCCGACACTCGACAGATTCATTCTCGTAAACTTGTTATAATTCCCATTGCAATTGTGTGGACTATTCTACTCATGTTTTATGTGTTATATTCTCATCTTGTGTTTGGGACTACCACATCTGTGTGGACTAATCTGCCAGAAGTTACACATGTCCTGTCGTGTTGTGTGTCTCTAGAAGAATTGGGACTATTCCATTTCAACCTGAGACTCACTTTCACCCTCTCCCTCTACGGTGAAAGAACTTTGACACAAGAAGCACTAAGCACTCACCGGGCCCGTGAACCTCGATGTTCAAAGACAAAGTAAACCACTCTCATGTGCTGACAAGAAAGATCTAAGGATCTTTAAGATAATGGAAACTAGGTCATCCTACTGGATGGGACTCCTACACCAAATGGTGTGAGGTCTAGTTGGGACTTCATACTAGGGAGATCCCCTGAATGTTGGCAGGTCCAGCACCGTCAACACAATGAGGGCTTGTAAACTGATGAAGTGTATGTTCACTAGTTGTGCTACAATTCTTTATTATGTGAGTAAATTTTTGAATTTAATTAGGCTGTTTTCATGCACATGTTTTATCTAAGAAAATTGTCACTCTTGCAAGAAAATAAAATATCACACTTGCAGAAATAAAGCTCAATTAAAGTGTAGAAGTAAATAAAAAAATCAAATCCAAATTCTCTTTAGACTTGCAGAAAATAAAACTAATCTAAAGTTGCAAAAATAAATATCACACCAATAAATCTAGATATACTTCTCACTAACAAAAATGAAACTAAGTCCAAAATTGCAGAATGAAAATATCACATTAGTAAACCCTGATGATGGATTCCAATTTGGGATTTGAAACGTTGGTGTAAAAATTCTCTTACTGTGGATTCTCCGGTCAAAGATTCAAAAAGCACAAACCACAGATCTCTGAAATCCACATTAGTAAAACTAATTCACACTGACAAAGCCTTGAAAAAAATTATACTTCAAACTGATCAAAATTTTCATGTGAATTATAGATCCCTTTTTGTTCATCCTTCACACAATGAAATGATTAAATCTATAAAAGAAATCTTAAGCAAACTTTGTTACAAACTTTGTTCTCACTATCATAATCATTCATTGAAAATACAAAACTAAGAGATTAGCTGAGATAATCTAATGCTAAAAAATTAAAATACAAAACTAAAATATTAACTAAAAATAAAAGGAGACCTTACAACTCCCACGGGGCCCTCCTGTGATTTGAAGGTATGCAATGATCAATCAGAGATTAAACATGCATTAATACGCAATGCACAAAGGAATAAAAAGATCAATTTTATAAATTCAAAGAGTGTTTCAAAATAATACTCAATTTGTCATCATCATGCCGAGAGGCAGGTTTTATAACCTCCTTCAATAATTTGTTTAGAGATTTTTAAGCCTATCCTACTCGACATAAATTCTAAAAATAACATAAGATATGATGAAATAATGATTCTTCATGATTTTCTATCAAAGAAGCAAATCATGCTTCATCCTTATCATCGATCTTCTTGCTCGCCTGATTCATCTTTGGTTCCTTTTTTGCTCGGTTGACTTCCACGTTGACCTTCTCATACGACATCCTAATCATCTTGGTAGATCATGAAGATAGGTGGATATCATTATGCCAGTTGGCAGCTACCTTACCATACATTTCTTTCATCCATTGGTGTTTTAGAACCTACATATTCTTCAAGTAAGTTGCAGAATCAATCATTAGCTACAGAATTGATGCAATTTGGTAGCTTATGAAAATATTAAATCAAATAATAAGGAAACAATGAAACTATGAATAAAAGATGATTAGGTACCTATTTTTTCCAATAACCTTGCAAGATGACACCTTATTGAGATTATTATGGTCAAAAAGGAAGGGAATGGAGTGAATGGAGTTTAGGGAAGGTGTAAAAAAGGAACACTTTTGGTCCTCAACATTCCCCCACACAGAAGATATTGAATTTCCTCTTGCACAAAATTTTAAAATTTGTAACCCACTATGTCACTGAGCTACCTCTGAAGCTTGAGAAAGAACATCTAAGTCAGTATTCTCTATTTTTCTAATTTTGGTTCTGGTTGCCATCCTTGGTTTCTTCATTAAAATCCTGCATTGAAAACCCCTGATTTTACTTTTGAGAAGTTTATTTTTATCCTTTAAATTCTTGTTTTTATTTTACAAGTGGAATATATGTAAGAGAATATTATCATTTTGAGTCCTTTGAATGTCATTCTATAACTTCATTGCTTCATGTTCCTGCTTCAGAAACTTGTTTAACACTTATAATTCATAAATTTCCTGTTTAAGAACATTTTCAATTTTGGATTCTTCTGGAGGGATGAAATGAATTTCTTCACTCATAATTTCTTCTTGATTTGTGGATAAATCAACAGCTTTCCCTTGGGCTTTCTATTCAAGAGATTTTATATAGTCATAAATTTCATATTGAACAGGTTCAATTTCAGGGGTCTTTCTTGTTGGACTTGCAATTGGTGATGGTATTTTCTCTACTTCTTCTTATTCTAAATAAACAAAACTTGGAGACTTTTTAATGGTCGAATTAATAAGTCATGCACTTCTTCTTGATGGTTTTTCAATAGTAAAAACTTGCTTTTTATTGCTACTTTTGTTTTTCTTTGTTTATTCCTTTGATGGAACTTCATGTGTATCGACATATTTCTTCTTTCTAAGACTCTCTAAAACATTTGCAAGAGGGGTTTCATCATCAAAATTGTCTTGTGTGTTCTCATTTTGTGGAATTTTGTCAGGCCAGGAGGTAACTCCTGAAATCAACTTTGTTTATTCATTAAGATTGTTCATGGTTATATATATGAGGGAGTGACTCTTGGGTTTCACCTCCCGATGCCTCTTCCTTTTCCATTATTTATTATTTACATTATTTACTAGTGTTTACCCAAGCCCCATGATTAGGTGTCAACATTCCGCCCCTTAATCTGAAGGGGTGTTGGTGAGTCGAAGCATCGTTCTGAATATTTCAATATTTTCTCTTCCAAGCGCTTTGGTGAAGATGTCTGCAATCTGCTCATTAGTGGAACAATGGCGTAGATGGATTGTCTTGGCCTCAACATGATGTCAAATCAGATGGTATTTTGTATTGATGTGCTTCGTTCAATCATGTAACTTATGGTTCTTAGCCAACTTTATTGAAAAGGTGTTGTCAATCATCAGTGGAGTTGAATGTACTTGTTTTACCTGCAAATCTTCCAAAATTTTCTTGAGCCCCACAATTTCTTTTGTTGCCTCAGCTCCTGCCACATATTCTTCCTCTGTTGTGGAATCTGCTGGAATTGATTGTTTGCGTGATCTCCAGGAGACAGATCCTAACCCAAGAATCATAACATAACCAGAAATAGATACCCCAATTTCTTTGTATCCATTGAAGTTTGAACCAAAGTATCCAATCAAGCTGAAGTCAATCACCTGTGTATACTTGAGTCCAAAGTCTTGAGTTCCCTTCAAGTAATTTAGAACTATTTTTGCAGCAAACTAATGTCCCTCACAAGGCATTTTCATAAACATGGAGAGGATTCCAACATCAAACAAAATGTCTGGTCTAGTAGTAGTCAGGTAGTTGAGACTTCCTACAAGTTGTCTATACTTTGTTGCATCCTCAAATTATTTTCCTTCAATGGATGTGAGCTTTAAGTTTTGTTCCATTGGAGTAGTTAGAGGATTGCACTTAGCCATGCCAAACCTGTTCAACGGATATCCAATGTATCTCTTTTGAGAAAGGAATATAGACTTCGGATGTTGAGTTACTTCAATACCAAGATAGTAATGAACATATCCCAAATTAGTGATTTCAAAAAATTTCCTCAATTCCTTCTTTATGGATGAAATGTAATTCTCATTGTTCCCTGTCATCAAAATATCATCTACATATACTAGAAGATATACAATTGTTTTGTGAACTTTCTTGACAAACAAAGTTGCATCATCAAGATTATAATGTTTGAAGTTGAGTTTCAGAATATGCTCAGTTAACTTTTCATACCAGGGTCGCAGTGCTTACTTGAGGCCATACAAGGATTTCACAAGTTTGTATACTTTATGTTCATGTCCTTTTATAGAAAATCCTTCAGGCTAGGACATAAAAACATTCACTTTTAGATCTCCATTCAGGAAAGCAGTTTTTACTTCCATTTGATGTACTTTCGAACCATTCTGAGCTGCTAGGGAAAAGAGTGTTCAGATGGTAGCCCATTTTGTTGTGGGGGGGAAAGTTTCCTCATAATGAACCCATTACTTCTGTGAAAAAACGTTTTCCACAAGCCTGGCTTTGTGCTTTTCAAGTGAGCCATCAGCTTTATACTTGTCTTGTAGAACCACTTGCAGTTAATTGGTTTGGCTCCCAATGGAGGATCAACCATCTTCCAAGTGCCATTCTTTATCAAGGCATCATACTCCTTTTGCATCGCTTATTTCCATTCATCATGAGAAGAGAATTCTTTGAAGGAAGTTGGTTCAAAATCTGTAAACAAATTTAGTTCACAATCATAAGAAACATCCATATCAACAGGTGAATCAGAATCATCTACATCACCTTCATTTTTCCTAGTTGAATTTCTTGTTCCCGTCTTTCCAACCTCATCGGGATGAATAGTTTCAAGTGTCTTTGTCAACCACTTTGGGGGACCTTTCTAAGATGGTCCAAGCTACTCAATTGATTGAGCTGGGACTGAATCAAGATTGAGTCTCCCAATTTTTTCAATCACATCACTCAAAGTATCATCAATGGTTGAGTTTCATGTGGGGGAGAGAGTGCTTTAGAAGAAGATTGCATAGATTGATCCAGTATAGGAATCCCCCCTTCAAGATGTGGAATCTGATTATCAAATTCTTGAGATGATTTTACATTTCTAAATCTATCAAAGTGATCAAGTTGTCACTCAACAACATTTTCAGCTTTGGAAAATTCAATAAAGATTACATATCTAGATACAACAAATTTTTTAACAACTTCATCATAGAGATGGTATGCTTTGTAGTTATTTGAATACCCCAAGAAGATACACTTATGAATCCTTGCACCAAGTTTGTTTCTGTGTACTTTTGTTATCAAGGCATAGCAAGTGGAACCAAAGACCCCAAGATGCTTTATCGAAGGAATGTGGCCATACCACATTTCATAAGGAATCTTATTTCTAATAGCATTAGATAGACATCTATTCTTTACATATACAACACATAGAATGGCATCAGCCCAAAACATCAATTTTACATTCTTGAAAAACATCATGGAACGTACCATATTTAAGATTGACCTATTCATTCTTTCAGCTACTCTGTTCTGTTGGGGATTATAAGCCACATTTTTTTGACGTTCGATTCCATGTTGGCGAAGATAGTTTTCAAATTCATTTGAAGTGTATTCTTTTCCATTATTAGTGAAAATAGAGCAAATATAATATTGTGCATAATTTTCAATCCATGTATGAAAGTTCTTGAATATTTGAAAAGAATCAGATTTGTTCTTCAATAAATAAACCCAACACATTCTGGTGTAGTCATCAATAAATGTCATCATATATTTATTTCCATTTGCAGAAGGAACATGCATTGGACCACATAAATCTGAATGAATGAGTTCAAGTTTTCTATGTGCTCTGGAATGTGAATCATGAAAAGAATGTTTTCTATGCTTTCATAGAATGAAAGCATCAAATTGCTTAAGCTTCGTAGGAATTGTAAGAAACCAGTAACACCATTTTTCTTCAACAAGCAAAGGTTGTCATAGTTCAAGTTTCCAAATCTAGCATTCCATAATAGACTTGATGGTAATGTACCTTCATCATAATGCGATTTGTATAAGAATTTTTTTGCACAAGCAGAGTTACCTTGCAGCTGGAGAAGCCTTTCTTCTTTTATCCCCGTCATGACAAGTGAGTGATCTGATGCTTTTATCAATTCAACCTTGCCATCAAACATATGAATGGAGTGTCCTTGCTAGCAGATGTGGACCATGGACAACAAGTTTCTCCTCAGCTGTGGGAGATATAAAACATCAGAAGAAAGTCTGGAAGACCAGGAAATTTGAGCCTAATTGGGCCAAGCCCTGATGGCTTCAGTTTTGATTTGTCTATAAAGTATATTGCTCCATCAACATTGTCAGCAAATTCTTTAAAAAAATCTCTTCTAAAAGGTGTCTAAAATTCATTTGGCAATTTTCTCCTGAATCAAGAAACCAATCATTTTTTCAAGAAGCAAGTGAAGCATTAAACAAGTCTTCATTTACTCCAATATTACAATATGCCACAACATAGTGAGAGGATTCAAGTGCTTTACCTTTCTATTTGTCATTGGTTTTACCTTTGGCTTGATTTCTTTCCTGCTCAATTTTGTCCCAAGGCAACTTGCATGTGGATGCATCATGTGATCCATCTCTATTGCAATGTATGCAATGCAAATCATACTTTTCTCCTTGAGAGTGTCTGCCCCCCCTGCCTATGAAATTTCTTCTTCCTCTTCCTCTTCGACCACCTCTTCCTAGGGAAGAATATTGAGAAATACTATTCTCTCTATGTGCAAGACAGACAACTTCTTCAGAAGACTGAGGAGTTGTCTTCTTCCCAAAAGCTTTCTCTCTCTCAGCAAATTTATTCACAAGGGAGTCAAAGGTAATTTCTTTGAGGTTTCCATTTCCTTGCAATGACTCAAGATAATTTTAATAAGTGGGATAAAGTGCCTTGCAAAAGCTATCAGAGGAATGTCTAGTTCAACATTAGCGTCTTTCATATCATGCATAATAGATTTTACTTCTGATGCAAGAGAAAGAGGATCATCATTTTTTAATTCAAGGCTGAACAATTTAATCATTAGTTAGACAACTTCAAGCGCAGAGTGTGAGTCATAGAGTTCCTTCAATTTTTGTAAGGCTTCAAAAGCATTCGAAAATGGTGAAATATGGAGACTCACCTCTTCATTTACAGATTCTGCAATTAAGGCATAGGCCTTGTTGTTCTTGTTTTCCTAAATGGAAAATTCCTTGTTTGAGGTAGACTTTGCTGGTTCATTATCTCCTTCTCCTACACAAACTCCTTTCCATAGCTCATTGAAAATGAGAGTATGTTTGATCTTCCAGGACCAGTCTAGATAGTTCTCTTTGCCGGTGAGAACCATTCCCACAATAGATATCAATGAATGAATTTTAAAATCTATGTACTGTAAAAAAAATACTTCTGCTGCCAATAAAACACAAGAAATTGCACCTCTTCTGATAATATATTATGAAACATTTCACTTCTATTCTAGTGTATTTTTTTTTTATTTTTTTTTTTGGACAGAGGTATTATGTGGGGGAGGGTTATATGGGAAAGGGAATCTATGGGAAAGCAGATAACATATAACAAAATAGGAGGGTTGACTGTGCAGGAGTAGGAATAACAAAATGGGAGGGCCAACTGTGCAGGAACAATTCTAGAAGGAGGGCAGTGTATGTATATGGAGGAGTGCCCAGTTACCATAGTTATAAAAAATGAAGTTAGGCTTCACGTATCCATGAACCATTATACGACATCCCTAGCCACTGCTTGAAATATGACAATAAAATTTGAACCAAAATGACCAACACATACCATACATATCACAGGCATTCAACGCATTGTGACTATTTCAGTGAGGGAGCAATGATTTGGTGAGGCAGTAGTGATTCCAACGATTCAGTGAGGTGAACCGATACCATCGAGTTCGAGGGCCAAATTTTCAAAGGGCCGATTGTTCGTAGGGCCAACTGTTCGGAGGGCCGACTCATGGTAGGGCGGATTGTTCGTGCCAATGAAGGGTCGACTGTTCGGAGGGCCACACAGTGGAGTGGAGTCACTAGCATTCAATGCATTCAACACGTCATTCAACACAGGCAGGAGGCATAGTCGAGGTATGCGTAGAATATAGGTGGAGGCATAGTCAATGTATATCGAGCCACAACGTTTAGGCCAAGAAACACATATGACAGTGTATGGAAGGTGGGTTCAGGCCTCAGGATCATGGCAGAGGTGTCAGTTCTGCAAAATAGGCAGAACATAGGCAGGAGGGAGTTACAAGGGCAGAGAGGGAAGCCAAAAATGGATTTGGATCTGATACCATTTCAGGGCAGAAGGCAACTCCTCGAATCAACTATGTTTATTCATTAAGATTGTTCATGTTTATATACATGAGGGAGTGACTCTTGGGTTTCACCTCCCGATGACTCTTCCTTTTCCATTATTTATTATTTACATTATTTACAAGTGTTCACCCAATCCCCATCATTAGGTTTCAACAAATTTCTTATGTCGGTACTTCATTTTGAATCTTAGGGTTTTGGGGAAGTTTTCTTCGACTTCTTCTTGTCTTAGAACTAGACCCATCTTGCTCAGCTTCCTTAAAAAGATTTCGAACTAGAAAATCCTCCCAATTATCCTCTTCACTCTTCAAATGGGTTTCAATTAATATTTTTACTGTCAATAGAGAGTATTTTTGTTTGGATATTAGTAGCCATTTTTATTAAACTACAAAGTAGGAAATATGTCAAATTGATTTCGTTGCAATCAATAAAATGCATCATCAAACAAGCATGGTAAAAGAACATATTCCCAAACCTACCCTTACAGGCTATGAACTTCTAAATTATTAACACCAAATTTCTCCATTTACTTTTAAAGCTATTACTGAAATTCCCTTCTTAAAAATGGAGATGTCCAATATACCTAGGTTTTATAAGAACATTTCCCAATCTTTCTCTTTGATTTTCCAGTTTTTAAACCAAGTTTCCCCGTTTCTTGGCAATCCTATAGCTTTTTCCATGAATGACTTTGTCAAGACCAACCTGATCTCTCCAATTTCCACTTCTATCCCATCATAGGCTCGAGAAAAATACTTTGTAACCTCTTTATCATGCCCATCAAACTTTTCAAAGAATGGTAACCATTGTGTATGTTGCAATTGTTTCTTCACATGTGGATAGGCTTCAAGAAACTTGGCTCCATCTGGGTCAGAACGCACAATAACTCCCATGGTGAGGAATCTCCAGCCCCTAATTTCCCTTTTTGACAAGATTATGGAGTGTAGCAAGGATGGGAACAGAATTTAGGTAGAAATTAAGATGTTTTCAGAAAAGAAGAATGAAACAGAGCCTAAGGAAGTGGGATGCAATGTGAAGGAAATGGGATGGTGTACAGGATAAATAGGATATATACGGATAAAGGTAATTGAATTTAAAAGATAGCAAGGTTTTAATGTAATTCACATTTCGTAGTGATTATCAAAATTTTATGCATTGAATGGCGAAAACCACCATTATGTCATGACAAAGGTGTAATCATTACATAATATGGTGGAGGCAACAGTTATAATCATCTATTCATATCATAACTCAATGTTTTCCCTTTATTATTTAACTAATATTTACATACCTTTCATTCTGCCTTACTAATTTTCTCTTTTTGTAGGTTACTCAAGTTACTTTAGCTGTGGTCTCCATTCAAGTTTCTTTGACCATGATCTTCATTTTGTTTGGTTGTAATATGTCATGTCAACTATGGAATTTCCATGGGGGTTTCACTCAATAAACCTCTAACATAGCTTGTGCATTCGTGGCATACTAAAAAACACCCTTAATTTGACATCATATTGGAAAATACCTCTAAAAATCCCATTATTTAACCCTCTACCAATATGAACCCAATACACCTTTCCAATTTAAAAAACCCCTACTTTCATTAGATATTGTAGGTATCAATTTTTTCATTAACATTTTTTATACCCCTTTATATTTTTTCGTTAACTTTGAGCTTCGTTTTTTATACTTGCCAATATAAAAACCCTTTATCCCCTATTATATGCTCAATATATTATGTCATTTTTTCCTCAATATATATCCCCCAATATGAATGCACGTGGTATAATATTGCTCCCCAGTGAAGACCCCGTGGGAATTTCATGAGAGCTGCAGATTATTGACAATTATGTAGTTGTCTTATTTCTACAAAGAGGAATAAAATAAATTGGACAAGAATAGGGAAATTAAAAGAAAATATAGGCTACCAAGAATTCTTAGTTTTCAACCTAGATTTTTTGTATAAACATGCCAACAATGTTGGTTTTCATTTTTATACAATTATATATATATATATATATATATATATATATATTTTTTTTTTTTTTTTTCTTTATTTTTCTTGAAAAATAAAGTTAAAATCTAAGTTGGAGAGGAAGAAGAATCTTCCTTGACCAACTTAAAATAAAGATTATCTTGCAAATTTATTATGAATTCTTCATTCATTAATGGTTTATGATATATTTGTAATCTATGACCATTTACAAGGAAAGTTACTTTTTCTTCATCAAAGGTTTTAATTCTGACTGCTCCATTATCAAAGACAATTTCAATCTCATAAGTACCAAGCCAATGAGTTTGAAATTTTCCTTGAAAATCTTTAAATTTAGAATAAAAATCAATGCCCAATTGCTCGACTTGAACTTCCTATCTTTGATAAACTTATCATGTCATCTAGATCTTTGTTGTTGAAATATATTGGTTCTATGAACAACATCTTGTCGTATCTCATCAAGTTCATTCAATTTCTCCATTGTTTGTTTTTGGGCTTCTGATAGATCAAGACCCAATTTGGATGTTGTTTTGAAGGTCTTTATTTGGAACTCAATAGAAAACAAGACTTTCTTCCCATAAACAAGTTCATTAGGAGTATGCCCCATTGTGTTTCTCCATGTGGTACGATATGTCCATAAAGCTCCTAAAATCTTTTCTGCCCAATCTCTTATATTCAAATGTACAATCTTGGTAAGAATTGCTTCAAGTACTTTATTAGTAGCTTCAAATTGTCTGTTTTCTTGTGGATGATATGGAGTGGAATTTCGATGTTTGATCTTCTATTCCTCCATTATATTTTGTACCAACTTGGATGTAAATTGAGTACCTTGACATATCACAATTTCCCATGGAACACCAAAACGAGTGAAAATGTCCTCAAAAATAAATGACACTACAACATTTTCAGTAGCAAAAGGAAGTGCTTTAGCTTCTATCCATTTTGTCACATAATTTTTGCAAACAAGAATGTACCTTTTTTTCCTTGATGGTGGATTGATTGGACCAACAAAATCCATAGCCCACTTTTTAAAGGGTTCAATAAGTACTTGAGGTTGTAGAGGCATCTTATCTGAAGGGTCATGCTTTCCCATTCTCTGGAAACTATCAAATCTCTTAAAATATTCTTTGGCATCTTTAAAAAGATAAGGCCAATAATATCCTAAGAGAAGGTTTTACAGGAAGTCCTTTTATCAACAAAGAATCCTCCACATGGTTCATCATGGCAAGCCTTTAATATTTCTGGTACTTCATCTTCTCTAACACATATTTGAATGATTAAATCAGGCCATGTTTTGTACAATTATCCATTTATCCATGAATAAGATGCACTAGTTTGAATAAATTTCCTTTTCTCCCAAGGAGACAAATATGAAGGTAACTTTCCTGAATAATTAGCAATATTTGCAAACCAAGAAGATTTAATAGATACTGCAAAAATATATTCATCAGGAAAATTATCTTTTACATGAACATCCTTATAATCATTTTGGGTTCTAGATACAAAATCAACAATATTATTCTCCTTTCTAGGCCTATCCAAAATAGTAATATTTAATTCTTTTAATACTGATAACCATCTTGTAACTCTACCATTAGTAATTGATTTATTCATTAAATATCTAATTTCAGAGTGATTTGTGTGAACAAAACTTTCATAACCACTGATATAGTGTCGAAATTTATTAATGGCATGTACAACAGCTAAAAATTCCTTCTCTATTACAATACAATTTAACTTTGCAGGAGTCAAATTTTTACTTGTGTAATAAAAGGCATAAGGAGTAAAATCTATTTGTCCTAGTACATATCCTAAATTTGTATCTGAAGCATCAGTTGAAATATGAAAAGGAATACTCAAATTTGGTCCTCTTAAGATAGGTGCTTCATAAATATTTTCTTTCAACATTTCAAAATATTTTTGGCAATCAAAATTCTGAATGAATTCATAGTCTTTTGTAAGTAATTTGAAAAATGGAGAAGCTATCTTTATGAAGTTTTTTATGAATCTTCTATAATAACCAGTAAAACCGATAAAAATTCTAACATCTCTTTGAAAAATTGTTGCACAAAAACTATCACCATGACATTTTGTAGTCTGTGTGAGTCTATCACCACTCATACTTTCCTCCTTTGCAAGTCTTAAACCTCAGTTCTTCATATCAAGCCTTGAAAATAAGAGAAAGACCTTAAAAGTCTCTAAAACTCTGGTTCCGCACTTTCTCTTAGCATTACCTGTGGTCCCGCACCTAATGGTCATGTCCCCTGCGCACCTGACCACTCTGTCTCTATGTAATGGGTGCAGACCCCTGTAAAAGTCAAAAAGGCGCAAGTACATTCTTAAAATCTCACTTTGAGTCATTTTTGGACGCTTCTAGAAGGAATCTTGAGGTGGCAAGTTTGCTCCTTTAAGGTTCATGCATCCCATACCTTAAGGAGCTAACCCCTTGATGTGAGGAGCTTATCCCTTTGAAGAAGGACTCTATCCCTTCATAGGTGGACCTGTAACCTCCTTCCTTTGCACTATAAAATGAAGCATTGGGCTGGTTACTGAGGAGGTTGAAAGCTGAATATTTTTTAGGGTAAATGCTGCTAGAACTTAGTCTTCCTAATTGAGCTTTTGAGAGGAGAGATTACATAACTTTTGATCTCATTTGGAGGAGAGTGAGGCTTGTCAAAGTAGAGGAGATTCCTGTTTGGGCCCTGGGAAGAGCTTGTACAGCATCAAGGCACCAAGGTTGTAAAGTTCTTCTATTTCAAAGTTAATACAATCAAGTTTATTTTTCTCAATAAGCTGTGTTTTATGGTTTATTTCATGGACTCCTTGATCACCATGATGAACATGATTTATTTATTTTTCCAAGGAAAAAATTGGTAACTTTTTATTTAAAAAATGAAAAGTTACACTTGCAGATGCATTGAAGCATTTCCGTAAGACGCCCGTTGGGCTCAAGTGCTTTCACACCCCATGCAACGTTTCAAAACTAACTTGCATATGAATAAGAAAAAGATAAGAGAGAAGAAGGGAGAAAGGGGCAGAAAAACTGGAGTTACGGTAGTGAGAAAAAGACTCACCCTTCAAGTTTTTCTCCTTGAGTGGGCTCAATCGAAGCTAAGATTAACTGTGTTTCTGCTTTCTGTGATATTGTTTCCTTGTCTAAGTCTGAAGTGTCTGAGTGGTGATGTCTTTTGATCCCTCCCATATTCAGATCCTCGCTTGCCTTCTCTGCCTGATTTGGGTGAAACTGGGCAGCCTTGTTGTCTGATGTGGTTCCCTTCTGAGTCTCCATTTCTTGAAAAACCTCGGCATTCTCTGTGGGGGTCTCTTCCTCCTCTGCTTCTGATTCTTCGTCCTCTGAGACTGGGGGAGGAAATTGCCATCCTTTCCTCTGTTTCCCTTTCTGTTTCTTTTTACTGTTTACTTTCTTGGCTTCTGGACATGTGCTTTGCAGGTGTCCTGTCTGCCTACAGAGCCTGCATCTGAAAGTTGTGTTTTCATAATCTAGTGCTTGCAGCCAATTCTGTTGTTTGTAGATCAACCTTATGTTGTCCGGCAACCCTTTACTTAGATCTGCTTCCACACAAATACGTGCGAAAGTGTAGACCCTTTCATCAATCCTTTCCAGATCTGTTTTGATATATTTCCCAATGCCTTCCAATACTCGTTCACTCTAGAAGTGAAGGGGAAGGTTGTATAGGCGGACCCAGACCGGTACTTTGGAAACAATCATTTTGTTTGGATCGAAATCTGGAAACCAGGGGGTCATAAACAGCCCCGATGTTCCCCAAAACCAGGGCCCAGCACTGATGATTGTATCTCTGGCTTCCTTTGATGCAAATATTACTATAAAGAACCCCTTGGAGCATAGATGTATGTCACATTCCATGGTCCAAGTGGTGAAGATCCAGTGGAATAGATCCATTGGTTTTGGCCAAAAACTGTTAAAACGGCAGATTAGGGCCTGCGTTTCATAGGACTTAACAAAATCATCCAGCCCTATAGAATCAAAGTTAAAGGCTAGGGTTTTCCCTAGCTGATCTACTATGTATGGCCTAGGTGTATTTCCACCTTGATCTGGAGAGGACCCTGAGTCTCTGTTGCCCTGTAAAATGTTTTTGTAGGAGGAGCCTCCCTTGAGTTGATGCTGGGGTGCTGTCTTTTTCCCCTTGTCTCCCCCTGAGGAGCTTGGCTGTCCCTGAGGCAGAGCCCCTCCTCTCAGCCTTAGGTTTAAAGCAATGATTGTTCCTGGATTAATCCCATAGCTTCCCAGCATTCTACTATCCTGGAGGGACCACCTACCGGTGACCAAATGTTGGATCTGAACTGGGTATCCTGTCGTTGCCCATATTTGTTGTTTCAGCTACAATATGGTGCTTCCTGCATGAACCCACACTAAACGTGTTTTCCCCTCAGGGGATTTAATAAAAATCTGAAAACTAGTTGTTGTTACCTGCTCTGGTTGTAAACAATCTTCCAAATCTGGCCTCGTATTGGGTCGTTTTTCCTTGTGCATGTCTAGATCTGCAAAAACTCTGCTCGATCTACTCTTGTTGCCACCGATCTGCTGTGTGGGATCTGGCTGTTCTCGAATATTGGCTAGACTAGGTAAATCCAGGTCGTATCTGCAGTGTTTGGATCTATGCGTTGAGAGAGGAGGCAGATCTGCACCATGCAGTCCCCCTTTATTGATAAGATGGCTGCATGGCTCAAATTCACAGTTGGGCGCCTCGATCCTCTATAGCCCTAAAACCTCTTCGTATACCCACACAAGGCGGTGGTCTTCCGTCGCTGTCCTCGCTGCGTGATCTAGTTGGAGTCTTGGTAGTAGAATGCGGTCACCTAGGTCAATAACCTCGGCTGCTTCATCTGGAGTTTGGTTTAGAATATAGCAAGAAAAAACAATTGCGTGGATCTGATCCGATTTTATGAGCAGAGCGCCGTTTGTGAAGACCCTGAACTCGAGCGTTTGGCTGCAAGAGGTGAGCCATTTCTCTGAAAACGTTTGTACTAAGAAAACCCTTTCAGCACCGTAGAGATAAACGTTCTCCGTAACCCCAAGCCATGGATCACCATCGGCCCCTGTAGCAGGCTTAGGGATGGCTGCGGCAGCAAATAGAAACCTGCGTGAGAAAACCCTAGCACTCTCCATTTCCGTTCAATAATCTCGACCAACAATCAATGAACATGATTTATTATATTAGCTATGTAGGTGTTATTTGATGTGTGCTTGTTTGTGATTACAGGTTTTTAAAAGGAAACTCTTTCAGATGGTTGAAGCATGGCTGCCACAAACTAGCGTTGGACTTAAGGTAAGGTCTAAAACACCTCTTAGTTTTTATTAATGAATCACAATATGTTTAGAGAAAGGTATATTTGCTTGTCCTGCTTGTTGCTAGATATCTGTAGATACTAGGGAGATCGGTCTTGTCCGTAAGAACGATTTATCCAGCCAACAAAAATAGGAGCTCATAATTTAGAAATAACTTCTACTTTAGATGAATCCACTTTAATTCCATCTCCTGAAATGTGGTGGCCTAAAACAATTCCCTCAGTGAACATCATAAAACATTTTTCATGGATTAATGAGAGATTTTTTTCTTTACATCTAATGAGAATTTTTTCTAAATTTTCAAGAGCTTCCTCAAAATAATTACCATAGACAGTAAAATCATCCATGTAAACTTCCACACAATCATGAATTAGATCAGAAAAATTGCCTAGAACTTCCCTTTGGAATGTTGCAGGTGCATTACATAATCCAAAAGGAAGTACTCGGTAAGCATAGGTTCCCCATGGATAGGTAAAAGTTGTTTTGTCTTGATCTTCTAGAGCTACTTGGATTTGGTTATATCCACTAAAACCATCCAAGAATGAAAAATACTTTTTCCCTGCCAATGTATCAAGGACTTGATCTATAAAGGGAAGCAAAAAATGATCTTTCAAGGTAGATTTATTCAATTCCCTATAATCGATGCATACTCTCCATTTTCCATTTTTATTTGGAACAATCACTAATGGTGAGACCCACTAACTATCTAATATTGGGTAAATGAAATTCACATTCAACAGTTTTTGTAACTCCTCTTTAACAATTTCCCTTAAATTTGGATTCATCCTCATTTGGGGTTGTTGAACCGGTCGACATTTTCTTCAAATAGATATGATGGATACAAGTGTTAGGATCAATTCCTTTAATATCAATGTATTCCCATGCATTAGCAGAGGAATTTTCTTGTCACATCTTTATCAATTCTTTCCTTTGGGATTCTTCCAAATTATCATTAATTTTCAAAATTTTCCTTGGAAAGATTTTTATTAAACAATGGCCAATTGTTTTCATAGAATGTAAAGCCATTCGATGTGATGATAGATATTCAACCTTGTATTGTTCTTGAAAATTTTGGTCTTGTTCACAACATGAGGAAGAATCATTATTATTCATTAGATTTAAAATTTGATCTTCTTCATCTATTTGTGAAGTAGCAAATATTGGTTTTATATCAAAATATTCATTATCATGATATATCCAAACTTCACTTTCTACTTCTATTGTTATTTTTGTAGGAGGGTATAGTGTGAATTTCTTAGTAGAGCTTCCATCAGAGATAAACATATCACTAGATCTACAACTTATAAAAGCATCAGTTGTGGCTAACCATGGTCTGCCTAGAATCAATGAATGTCCTCCTAAACTATTATTGGGAGTTAAAATCATAAAATCAACAAGATATTCCCAAGAATCTAAGGAGGCAGATACATCTTCTAGTACACCATCTGGTTTCATAACATATTTATCTACTAATTGTAGTAATGTTGGTGTGTATTGAAGATTAGACAGTTTTAATTGATCCATAGTTTTTTTACTCATGATATTGATAGTTGCTCCTAAATCGATCAATGTGTTTGGAATATTGACACCATTAATGTGTGTTTTTACAATGGGACTATCTAGATCTAGATATTTTTGAATTGTTGGTTTTCCCATCATAATATTTGCAATTTTTCCAACTAACTGAATTTTCTGAACTTCTTTTCTTTTTATTCATGGTTTTTTAATGCTTAATTCCATGATTGTCTTTTCAAATATTGGTAAGTCCTTTATACCTTGTAAAAAATGAATTTTGATGCAAACATTATTAAATTCATCTAACATATCATATACAGGAAACAAAATTTATTTTTCGATTCCTTTGTCATTTTTTAGCCTTTCAAGAAATGGTGGATTTTGAACAAAAATAGAAGGTTGTTTTGTAATGGGAGTTGAGTTTATTGAGGTATCATGTATAGGGGTTCTCTCTTTTTGAGGAATTTCTTCTTGATTAAGAGATGTTTATTTTTCAAGCGGTTCATCCTCTTCGAATTCCTGAATAACAAAAGATGGTAACTTCTTTTCCAAAACTCTGCTAGATCTAAGTTGGACATTGTTTAGATCTAACGGAGTTATCATACAAACTTGGAAATTATGACCTTCTATATTGTAAACAGAATGTGAATTTTTATTATTCGGATTTGGAAGTGGCTGAGCAGGTAGTTGATTGGTTTTTTAGGGTATGTTGTGGATGGTAATCGAAGTGGTTGATTAGAAGGCTGAGTTTGATTTAAAATTGTGGAAAAGTCTTTGATTGACGAGGATAGTATGGAGGTTGATATGGAATAAATGGCCATTGAAATTGATTATATTGAGGATTCTAGGAGGATACTACCAACCTTGTCTCCATAATGGATTTTGAGGTGGTCAATGTTGCCAAGTAATTGGAGTATTGCAATTGCTCTGAGGTTGTACAAATGATTTGTATTGAGGATTAAGACCTTGTACCATATTTGGTTGTTGTGGTGGCCATGGTCTTTTACCAATACAACAGAGTGACTCAACTTGGCTTGCTTCAACTTCATTTTGCAAGACTACTTTATGTCCAAGAATTGAAGGGAATTCCTTTGTGTCATGAATTTCTTCGTAGATAGCACATATTTATACACTATCAAGAGGATACTCTCTTAGATCATGTTTCTTTTTGCATTTAGGACCAAAAATTGATAATGCAAAATTTTCAACTTCTTGCTTGTTTTGAAACTTAAGAGTGTCTATTTGTTCACTAATAGTCCCTAAGATATATGTTTTGAAGTTGTCAATAAAATTGCCTATTTCTGCTCTACTTATTGTCCCAGTTGCAGATTTATTAATCCTAGACATAACAAGGTCTCTTGGATTTTTCCCACTTCCAACCTTTCCTCTTGAAATGTGTACACACAATTCACAATTTCTCTAAATGATAACTGAAAAACATCTCCTCTGCCCATTAAATTGAGAATATTTACCCACTCGTCTCTAATGGCTTTTAGTAAAAGAGCTTTTAGAGCTTCTTCATCTAGATTATTCATTTTAGCCCTTTTAACATTATAAGAAAATATTTAAACCAAATCTTCAAGATTTTCGTCCTCTTTTTGCATCATTTTAAAGAATTCATCTTTAAGGCTATGATACATACAATAGTCTTTGTATTTTTCTAGGAACACATTTTCCATTTCTTCCCATGTTCTTATGGTATTTGTTCCTAATCCCATAAACCATTTAAGTACCCAGTCTTTAAGAGGGGCTGGAAACAATTTCAATTTTTGAGAATCAAGCAAGTAGTCATAAGATCTATACAAAACTTAAAACCAAAAAAGAAATGTTTCAGGATCCTCATGTCTTACTCCATAGAAATTAGAAAGGATGGAGGGTGAGATATCCTTCATTGTAACTATGGTATCTTCATCTAATATGGGAAACCAAAAAGGTTATGATTCTCCCCTACCACCTCTTCCTCCATCTGCTCCTCTACCTCCCCTCTACCTCCTTCTCTATTACCTCTTCCACCTCCAATCCTAAATTCACCATTCAGATTATGTAATTCTTCTTCCCCTGCCATTGTAGATTCTTTAGAGCTAATGTAGGGTTATTCAATTAGATTTTCTAGCTCCTCTTCTAGTTCTTCTATCAATGGAATAAAATAATTTTATTCTTCTTCACTAGGAATTTCCAGTTCTTTTCTTAGAATTGGTTCTCCAGTTGAAGATAGAAATATTACTCCTTCTATTGGGGATGTAGGCTTGTCTACTATAACTTCAGTAGAAGAAGTTGGTGAATGTTTTGGTTGTATTTTTTATCTTTGTACTTCAGGAAGCCTAAGTCTACTTGCAAATGATGGAATATGATTTTCGGTGGATGGAGTGGAACTATGAGGTCATGGTGGGGTGAGTGGTGATGTTGGAATGGAACTCCTACCTCTAGTTATAAACCTACCCCTAGAATCTCTTTCCCTAGGCATAAATATGTATTTATCATTTTTTTTAATAAAAAGGCTCCTAAAAAAAACAAAATCCTATATACACTTCCCTGACAACGGTGCCTTGAAAATGTTTGGTGATTTAATTGACTTTAAATATGCATAAATTATCAACCAGAGCTTGTAAACTGATGAAGTATATGTGCACCAGTTGTGCTAGGATTATTTATTATGTCAGTAAATTTTCGAATTGAATTAGGATGTTTTCATGCACATTTTTTATCTAAGAAAATTGTCACTCTTGCGAGAAAATAAAATATCACACTGACACAAATAAAGCTAAATTAAAGTGCAGAAGTAAATAACAAAATCAAATCCAAATTCTCTTTACACTTGTAGAAAAGAAAACTAATCTAAAATTGTAGAAATAAATATCACACCAAAAAATCTAGATATACTTCTCACTGACAGAAATGAAACTAAATCCAAAATTGTAGAATTAAAATATCAGACTAGTAATTCTAATTCACACTAACAAAGCCTTGAAAGAAATTATACTTCAAATTATTCAAAATTTGCATGTGCATAATAGATCCTTTTTTCTTCATCCTTCACACAAAAAAATGATTAAATCTATAAAATAAATCTTCAGAAAACTTTGTTCTCACTGTCATAAGCATTCACTAAAAATACAAAACTAAAATATTAGCTGAGATAATCTAATGCTACAAAATTAAAATAAAAAAATGAAATGTTAACTAAAAATAAAATGAGACCTTACAGCTCCCAGGGGGGCTCCTGTGAGTTGAAGGTATGCAAATATCAATGAGATATTAAACACACATTAATACACAACGCACAGAAGAATAACAAGCTCTCTTTTATAAATGCAAAGAGTGTTTCAAAATAATAACCAGACTATCATCATTGTGCCGAGAGCTAGGTTTTATAACCTCCAATAATTCATTTAGATATTTTTAAGCCTATCCTACTCAATAAAAATTATAAAAATAACATAAATATTATGAAATAATGATTCTTAATGATTTGCTATTGGAGGAGAAACTCATGAGGGAAAATATCAATTTCATCCCTATCATCAATCTTATTACTTGCCTGATTTGTCTTTGGTTCCTTTTCCATTGGGTTGACTTCCATGTTGACCTGCTCATACAAAACCATTATCATCTTGTTGGATCATGAAGATAGGTGGATATTGTTATGTTTGTTATTAGCTACTTATCCATACATTTCTTTCTTCAACTGGTGTTTTGGAACCTACAAATTCTTCAAGTAAGTTGTAGAATCAATCATTAGCTATAGAATTGATGCAATTTGGTAGCTTATGCAAATATTAAATCAAATAATAAGGAAATGATGAAACTATGAATAAAAGATGATTAGGTACCTTCGTTTTTCAATAACCTTGCAAGCTGACACCTTATTGATATTATTATGGTCAAAAAGGAAGGGAATGGAGTGAATGTAGTTTAGGGAAGGTGTCAAAAAGGAACAATTTTGGTCCTCAATAGACAGCGTGAGAGATTTTGTGTCAATGTAATATAAAAAAGTTAGACCAAACTCATGGAACCCCAGGTTTTGAAGGAAAACCCTAGCCTCCTAGGAATCACTGACCAAAATAACCCAATAGCCAATTGTTAACTTCCCAACATATATACGTGTGGTAAGAAGTGGAAATCATTCATACATCAGAAATGGTGAAAATATATTCCTAGACTTGAATCTACATTTCATGAACAGGCGTGTCTCAATACATGTTAACAAGGGACTATAATACAAAATGAAAAAAGAAAAGGTTCTCGACATACTGGAGATTGGATTTCAAATATCTAATGAAGAACCCTTTAAGATCATAAGGTAACATGCAAATAAACCAACTCTCTTGTAAAATAAAATTTACTGCTCACTGGTCAAGATGAACTTAGATTTGATGGTATTCATCTTTTTCATAAATGCATGTACCTCCATGACAACTTTGGACACTACTAGCAACGAGTTAGTTGGATGGCAAAGGTTCTCAAGGATTCAAAACTAAGATTGCTATTGGATTAAGGTTGCACCACAATTTTTGCAGCTTGCCCATGCAATCCAGGTGAAGTGCTAGTTGCAGGGATAATAGGTCTCGTGGCTAATGGAATTGAAGGATGTTGGAAATTAATTAGAGCCATTTGACTAGAATGCACCTCACTTGAACTCAAAGAAGTTTTTTTTTCATGTTGCATTTCATTTACACTGGATGCCAATCCACTTTTGTGATTTCTAATACCAGAGGATAATGCCATACACAGGCTTAGTCCACCTGGATTTCTCATCCCTTCTACCATATTGCCTCCTAAGTTTTTCAATATTCTTGAATAAATATGTATAGAAGATGCCTGAGGAGAAGAATCATTAAAAGGGTTTATATTCTGAACAGAGGATGTACATAATTAGCATAATTTTGTAACATTTGAACTCCATTTATTTGATCTTGATTCAAGACATCTGCTCAAAAGTAGCCAAACAATCAGTAGTTGATCAAGAAAAGACCTTTATATGACACATGCTTGGAAAGTGTGTGTCAAAAAATTGTTAAATCATTAAATAAGAGTTTTCACCTACAACAATGTTTTTTGTTGTGCGGGATTTTCATATACATTTTTAAATGTTTACTTCTATTGAGAAGGTAGAACTGCATGTGGGCTACCTCACTAATGTTGGCCACTATATTTTGCATGTAAAACTGCAAGATAAATACCATGATTAATATTTGTGGGGCCATTATATTGTGAATGTGGTCTACTTGGCTGATGTTGGCCACTATACTATGCATGTAAATGGACTCCTATGGCTAATGTTGGAAAGGAAAGCGAAAGTGTCCCAGAATTGGATGATGTTGATGAACTTTGCTGCATTGGTTACTAGTGCTCCTGCTATTGATGTAGATGAGGATTACTAAAAGATGTTTGTGGGGATTTTGAACCCTACATTTTTTGTTTCTGAGGTGTCTGGATACTTGATGAGCATATTGAGGTGAAAACTAGGATTGTTGTATTTCTTGCTACGGAAGATACAGACTATGGGTAAAAATCAATTGTTGTGGATTGAAATGAGCCTTGTTATGATATGGATGGCTCTTTAATCCAACTAATTGTACAGACACCATTAGGGAGACTGATTGTTGTGGCTATTGCTAGTATTTTTGTTGTGTAGGTTTTCCTTATTAGCTTTGATAAATACGAAAAGGCCCCAAAACATATGGTGTGCTCCTGCTTCCCAGTGGAGATGAATTTTTGTTGGAGACAGGAGCTATAGATTTATGTTGTGAGATGGCTCCTTTGCTCCCAATTGTAGTCCTTAATGTTGGTGTGCACAAAGACTTTGAAACTGGAGGTGACCCAAATTATATATATATATATATATATATATATATATAGTAAACCTCCCTATATCCATGTTAATTATGGATCTATCAAGTGTTAAGAGGGTTTAAATTTAGCGAAGTGCAAACCTTTCCTCAAGTTTCGCACTCAAAAAAAAGGTTTGCACCTTGAGAGATTTGATCCCTTTTAGCACTTGATAGATTTGAAGTTAAAATAAATCTTAGTTGGTGTAAGTAAAACAAAAAATATATTCAACCACAAAGAGATAACAAACATCATATTAGATATCTTTAAATTTCTTGAATCATAATGAATCCATTTATAGTATGCCCTCAATGAAAATTTCTATAAAAGTGATAGCGGAATAAATTCAATCATTTTATGTATTATTTGCTTGAATTATTATACTAGAAGAAAAATAAAGTATGTCCTTGATGAAAGGTTACATCGGCCACATTTCCATCTTTGGTAGTACTGTATGAAGTTTGCTTATCCTTTAATTTTTTCTAAATATTATGCTTCATCATCAATGTTTACTGTTGATCGTAATAGAGTGAGATAATGTTCCAAACTTACACAAGAACGCAAAAAATCATAGGTATGACCAAAAATACAGAGATGCAGCAAAAATGACACTTCATTTCATTAATATCAAATACTAAAATATGCTTACAAACAAAATGGAAAAAAATTAGCTCGGGCGATGATAACTTATCTCTAAGAAGAAATGAGGGAGCTACATCCCTATGAACTCTGGTACAATGAGGCCCGAAGGCCTATTTATTATTGAGAAAAATGGAAAACCCTAAACATCCAAAAACCTAACCCTAGGAGATGAAGCGCCAAATCTATGGGCCCCGTTTGGGTAAATTAGTACATCAACTTCTCGGGGACATAACTTTGGGATACGATCTACATTTGACGCACACAATACCTCGTTAGAAATATATATGCGAGGACTAAAAATTTAAATGCAAACATGAGTCAAATACTGATGTTTTCTGATTTTTCCCAAAAAATGTTTTTTAGGTAATCAAAATGGCTCCAGAAGTTCAGGACCCGAAAAACCCGAAAAACTGCCAAAAATAGTAAACTATGCTACAATTAAGGAAACTAAAAAATTAAAAGAGATAGTGTTGGGGGTCCAAGTGGAATAGGCAGTTGGACACCAATATCCACCTAGATCAGTCCTCCCCCTTAGGAAGAAATATTCCCCATTGCATTGAGTGGCTCCATGACATGGGGAAACTTCTACTAAACTTGGTCCATGGTGAGCCACTTGTCTTGGTGCAGGAGTTGGCCTACCCTGAAAGTAGGGAAAGAGAAAGAAGGTACCCCTTCTTCTTCTACCCCATCAATTTCTGGTCCTCTCAATATAGAGCGACCTAATCCTGTTTCCGCCATTCGAACACCTTCTCGAGGTATGTTACGAAATTCCTCGTACAATCCAAACGCTCGAGCTGCTCAAAATTATAACATTGTTGAGGATTTGGCTCAAGCACCATCAACTATGTCTGCTCTCGAGGTCCTTGAAAGTTTTACTTCTCAACATAAATCATTACTGTCAACTATTGGGGGTATTGATCTAAATGATTCTAATCTTATCTATTTTGATCTAGAAAACCACATTCCACGTCTGCCTCATCAGATTCCCTTTCTCATTTAGGTTATCATAAATGAGAAAACCATTCATAGGACCATCATCGATGAAGGTGCTATTAGGATTCCAAGAAACTCTCCTAGGTTGTAGCTCGGAGATGCCTGGTAACATATAAATTCAACTTATTTTTGAAAATGGATGAATGGAAGGAATGATGCTTGTTCAAGCCAGATAAGAACTTCTACTTTGTCTCACTCCAGACATGCGTGAACACCCCCAGAATACAAGGATTTAGACTACCAACTCCTCACAGTTTAAGGATTATGTGAATATGGAGAATACTGACCACACCAGCAGATGCATAAGACCATGTGATGGCCGGCTGCAACCAGTAAAGAAGTCTGCAAATCTAATCTACTAATTCACAAACAGGATGACAGCTCTCTGGCATCAGATGAAGAGAAACCTGAATAGCTTATTCGATGACATATACAAGGCTTTAACACAGAGATAGGATGACAACTACTCTAATGCTAAATATCAAGAGCTCAAGAATACAACATATCAGGCACAACTTGGAATAGAGGAAGAATGGAAAGTGAGCAATTAACAGCAAACGAAGCTTGTATTAGCTGAAAATGAAGATGGGACGCTGCAAGTGTCAAAATAGTTACAGTCTCCAAAAGTTGAACCTTATATCAAAACATCAACCATCAACCTTATTACATCTTGTTTTTGGGTATATATAGAGTTTCATTACAAAGGCACTTGGCCATTTAGGTATGGAGGGGTCATAATTGACCACCAAATGCATTTAACTGCTTGATGGAGTCTCTGAGTGTGTTTGCTTGCTTTAGTGGATGAATATGATCGTTTCAGGTGCTCTACTGTCCTCTCAGGCAGCTGGAGTGTTCGTATCAGAGAAGTTCCATAACTGCTAAATGCAATTACATGCTCATGCTCTGTCCTTTTCTTCCTTGGCCATACCGTTTATTAAATATGGTTATTGAGGAGCAACTACAACTCGTACTGGTGAGTTGGTTGCTTTCGTCCTTCAGGCACATGGAACGGTCAAAGGATGGGGACTACGTGGCGAATGGACGAGTGGGATGAGGTAGAAAGATCGACTGTCGGATTGGGAGAATAGACGACGGAGATGGTTCGGCGGAGGATATCGAAAAGGTGGGAGCGGGATGAACGTGGGCCATTAGATCCTGGGCAGACATATCTAATAGTGATCGGGTGGCAAAGGTGCGCAGCGGTTATCGGGTGAGGGCAGAAGGTTAAGCGGTATCGATCACACCGCCTTTGGGCATTTGGTGGTAAAAGGACAAGGGTGCACGATCCCATTCAGCTCGTGACACGTAGCGGCGGAGGAGAGAGAAAAACCGCTCTCCATCACGCGCTAACGTTCCATCACTTCGTGGGCGCGAAATGTGCGAAGGCTGTCCGATATTGGTGGAGATGATCAGACGGTGGGGAAATGATCGGGCAAGTCGCTTTATCGGACGCAATGGGGGCCATTGGATTAGCGGATAAAATCAATGGTGAAGGCTACGGGCGATGAGTTTATAAAGGCGCAAATTCCTATGGGTGTGGTTTTATGGGGTTTTGGGCATTTGCGCCAGGGGCTTAAACTAAAAATGGGTTTTGTTGGTTTTTTTAGAAGAGAATAGAGGAAACAGAGATGGAGGGAGAATGAGCGGGGCAAAGGAAAAAGGTCAAGAATGACCATTATGAGCTTCCTTTAAGCATAACCGAGCGGACCAAGCTCATTTCTGACCTTCAAAAATCAAAGCTATGTAGCAGAGCTAATAGGTGCTTCTACCTGCATCATGTATGTTGCTTGTTAGAAGGCAATTGGTTCTCCTACTCTGAACTAGTCCCCTAACGCTTTGGAAGATTTTGACAGACACGATTCGCGGCCTTTCGGTGTCCTACCTAACCTTGCCATTCCTTTTGAGGGCAAGACAACACATGTCGAAGTAGAGATAATTGACACTAATCTCAATTATAATATTCTACTCGGATGGAGCTAGACCCATGCCATGCATGTTGTAGCCTCCTCCCTTTTCCGCGTGATTCACTTTCCCCATCAAGGGAAGATAGTCATAGTCAAACAACTATCCTTCTTTGCCTCTTCCTCCTCGGATGGCAATGTTCCTTATGTAAAGCACACCAGTGCTCCTTATGAGAGTGTGGGGGTAGGGATTTTTAAAGATCCTACCTTCATGGGTATTTTTCCGCTCCCACCTCCTCATGTTGTCTCTATCAACATGATCTCGGTCAAGTCTGATCCTTGGGTCATTCCCTCACTAAATCTTGTAGATACCTGGGGCAAGGTTATGCAACTAAGTCCTGCCAAAATTAATTATGTGGAACTTTCTTTGGCCTAAACTTTGGTATCCTTTGATCATCCTATTTTGAGTACTTCTCTCAACATGTATTCTGAAGCCCCGCGGCTTTGTGTTGGCCCGGTGGTCATGGCTACTTGTCTCGAGAAGTTCTCCTCTCAAATCCTGACCCTACCGCTTTAGACGTTGATCATGACTCATGAAGTTTGGTCAGAAGGGAACATGGTCAACATTACCCAAATGATGCTGATTGATATTTCTGTCAAGCCTGGTATCATTGAAAATGTCCATATCAGGGTAACTTGTTCTCCATATGAGATCAAGCTCTATACTCGTTTGTTCCAAGAGTTCTAGGATGTGTTTGTGTGGTCATATGAAGAAATTCCCGACATTGACCCAATTATAGTCGTGCATGAAATACCGGCTTACCCTCATGCGAAGCCTGTTCGCCAATGGCTTCGCCTAGTGAACCCTAGAAAAGCGATTGCCATCAAGGGTGAAGTTGAAAAAATTCCTAAAGTTGGATTTATTTATCTGATTCCCCTTACATATTGGTTGTCAAATATTTACCTGTGACAAAGAAACAAGGTAGTATTCATGTTTGTGTCAATTACTGTGATCTCAATTGTGCCTGTCCAAAGGATAATTACCCCACTCCCTTCATTGATCAGATCATCGACCAATGTGCTGGTTGTGAAATCTTCTCCTTTATGGATGACTTTTCTGGTTACAACCAAATTAACATTGCGTCGGCTGACCAAGATAAGACAACATTTATATGCCTGTGGGGGAACTTCGCATATAAAAATCTCCCTTTTGGCCTTAAGAATGTTGGGTCTACATTTAAGAGAGAAATGTCTCATGCATTCCACAACATTTGAAACATATTTCAACCTTACTTGGATGACCTTCCTGCTCATTCTCGTATGCGTCGTGATCATCCTGATCATCTCCGGAAAATTTTTCTCCGCTGTAGACACTACAACATTTAGTTGAATCCGCACAAATGTGTCTTGTGTGTCGAATCCAGACGACTCCTCAGCTTTATTGTTTCCAAGGAAGGAATTCGCCTTGATCCTATGAAAGTCGAGGTTGTTGTTAATTTACCCCCTCCATCTTCGTTGCATCAATTGCAGAGTTTGCAGGGAAATAAAATTTCCTCCATCGTTTTGTATTGAATTATGCTGAGCTAGCTTCACGGTTCACCCAGTTGCTCAAGAAAGGAACGCCCTTTATTTGGGATGAGGCTGCCCAAAAGTCTTTCGATGACCTCAAAGTTGTTCTCATAAATTCTCCCTTGTTGCACCTCCTGAATTATCATCGTGATTACTTCCTTTATCTAGCTGCAACCTCTAGTACCATCACTATGGTGTTGGTACAAGACGATGATGAAGGAAATAAACATGTTATTTACCACCTCAGTCACAATCTCCTTGAGACCAAGATGCTTTATGCTCATGTCAAGAAGTTGGCTTTGGCTACCGTACAGGATGTTCAGTGCTTGCATCACTACATTCTCCTCCGCACTACCACTGTGATTTCTAAATGCAACCCCATGACCTACATTTTTACTCGTCAGTTGATGGGGGGAAATATTTGAAATGGATTTTCATCCTTCAACAATTCAATTTGGTGTTCACCACTACCAAATCTAAGAAATCACTAGTCTTTGATGAGTTAATTTTCTCACTTCCTTCTGCTTCTCTTCCTACTGGCACCAATGAGCAGCACTTGGACGAGACACTTTCCTTGATTAGCCCTCTCAACCCGTGGTATGGTGATATCATAGTATATCTCCAGACATCCACCTTTCGGTCTGCATTGACTAAGGATGATCGTCAACACATTTGGCATCAATCCCAACCTTACCGTATTATTGGAGATACTTTATATCGTGTTGGTGTTGATTCAGTTCTTCTCTGATGTCTAACTCTCGAGGAGCCTAAGAGAGTCTTGAGTGATTGCCATTCTGGGGCATGTGGAGGTCATATGTCTGGATATGCTACTACTCAAAAAATACTTCGCGTTGGTTATTTCTGGCCCTCTATCTTCAAGGATTGCATCCTTGCTGTTCGTAAATGCCATGAATGCCAAATTTACCAGTGAAAAATGCACGTCCCACTCACTCACCTACACCCCGTTATTACTGTTGGTCCTTTTGCCAAATGGGACATTGACTATATGACCTGTAAACCTCGTTCGGCTAGTGGGCATGGTTATATTATCGTTGTTGTGGATTATTTCACCAAATGGGCCGAAGCGATGCCTACATACTCTGTAAACGGTAAAACAACGTCTCAATTTCTATTCAATCACGTTATTTCCAGGTTTGGCGTGCCTCAAGCCATTGTCACCTACCATGGCTCCCATTTTTTAGATTACATGATGGCTGAGTTGACCTCTACATTGGTCTTGCGCCACGATGGCTCAACCCCGTATTACCCTCAGGTCAATGGCAAAGTTGAAGTTGTGAACAAAGTCTTGGTTACAATGCTTCAACGCACCATTGGGATGCACAAGTCAAATTGGCATATCATGCTCTTTTCATCTCTATGGGCTTACTGAACATCGACCAAGGACGCAACTGGATTCACACCGTTCCAGCTAGTCTACAGTCTGGCAGCAACTTTACCGATTGAGTGCGAAATCCCCTCACTCAAGCTAGTTGTCAAACTTCTCCCCGAGACCTCACCTCAGGAAGAATGCCTCCTATATTTAGAACGACTAGATGAGACTTACCATCTTGTTGCTTTGGTGATCGAAGCACAGAAGAAGTGGGTCAAGTCCCATTTTGATCAGTCAATCTCCCCTCATGCATTTTTTGAGGGTGATTTGGTTTTACTATATGATCAGGCTAATGATAAGCTGGGGGCAGGCAAGTTTGAACCCATGTGGCATGGGCCCTACATTGTTAGACGTGTGTTACAGAATGAGGCCTATGAGCTAATTGATTATGAGGGTAATCCCTTAGACAAGCCCCGTAATGGGCTTTATCTCAAAAAGTACTATGCTTAGGTCATCTTGCATGGCTAATTTTGTACAATAATGTGTCATTCATTTTTGTGTAGTGTGGTTTGGTGTGCATCTTTCCTGCTTATTATGTTTTTACCTGCTTTGCAGATGTTTGTGACTCCTCACATTGGTTTTGTTGATGGTTCTTGTCATAGTACCCAGAATCTACCATCCGTGGCATGGGCCATTTATAACCCCCATGGTGAGTTGATTGATCTTCAAGGTATTTGTTTAGGTCCAACAACTAATAACATTGTTGAGTATAGTGCAGTTATCGAATTGTTGTTAGAAGCCATTGCTCTTGACATTCAAGAATTGGTTGTCAACCTTGATTCACAACATTTTGTTCTTCAACTCAATAGGAAATATTACGTCAGAAACCCTCAGATATTGAGAATGTATTTGCGTATTGGTCTACTCGAGAGAAATTTTGATTACATTACATATCATCATATTCCTAGGCATATGAATACATTGACAGATGCATTAGCTAATTATGTGTTGGATAGACATTTATGAAACATGTGAAAAAACAAAAAGAAAACATTTGTACCATAGTAAGCAAGGAAATATAGCATATATAGATATATGGCGATAATGTTTGATGAGTGTCATACATCAAAACCCCAAAAAAATAATAATATATGTGTTCAAATAAAATTTGTGGCTTGCAGGCCTCATACATCTATGGCTCGCAAACCCCCAAAATGTGGAATGCTAGACCTATGAACTACATCGACATGATGCTCATGGTAACATGTGATTTCTCGTACTACACGAGTCAGTAGTCGGTGGATCCGATATGATACCCCCACTGTGTGCCTCTGATACTGGCTTGGGATGTCACCCACCCGAGCATACTCTAGGATACTATGGGTCAATCCCTCGAGGTTCCGCGCGATCTCCTCCTCATTATTGCTTCCTTCCTGATAAGGAGCGACATCGAACTGCCGAGCAATGCGCTTGGCAATCAAGGACATCTCAGCAGGATGCTTTGGTCCAACATCTGCATTTATAAAATAGAAATGTCATGAATGCATATATTTCAAAAACAATAAAAAATTAAAAATTAAATTGTTTGTTTTTACCTCCATCATCACAATCCTCTCCCTCAGGGAGCGACATATCTAGATCACCGTGAAAGTCGGTACTGCTATAAGGCCAATCCTCTACTACGATCAGTTGTCATCATAGCCATGAGAAGAAGGTGGGCTTATATGAAATAAGTTGGCCCCCAGTAATCCTAGGCATCAATGAACTCCAACGGACCATCCGTGGGTCTTGTGGAAATGGTGGTTCCACCTCAGCAAGCTGGTAGTGAAATAACTGGACCCGCTCCACAAATAAGGTCACTAGAATGGAACTGTAGAAGAATTATTTCAAGTTTCCCACCTTTGGCTTTTGATAGTTGGTGCTTCATGTTTACCTTCATGTGTTCTGCCCAGTTGAAGATAGTCGACGTCGTATAGTCTATAGCTTGGATTTGTTGGTTTCGTATGTGCCTGAGACCCAGCCACTCTGTTTATGGTCAACAACAACACTCTCAGCACAAGATCCTGAACAATCATGATCTCTATCTTGACGCTCTTTTATTTTAGTGCTTCTGAGTAGTGTTCTGCAAGTAACATGGTCACACTTTCCCCAATAGGCCTAGACCCATACAGATTGACTGGTTCCCCTATTCGGGACAATACTATGATGAAATAAATGTCGAAAGTTTCCAACTCTAGTTCTTGGTCTCGGATCATAAAAAATTCCCAATTGACATCCCAGAGACTGATTAGGTACTGTAGAAATCCAGGCTGAGCCCGCAGACCTGGTGTGAGGAAGAACTTGAGGAGCCCACAGTAACTCAAACCATTCAAGCAATTTGGGTCTACAGTTTCTTGTGTGTCAATGCCCTCATACTCATGTTCCTTCCAATCAACCATGTTTCATGATGATTTCCCTGCAAAAACCATAAAATCAAGTCAATGGTTATCCTTGGCTAGGAAAATTTTGATTAAATCGGAGAGATTTGGGAAAAACTTGAAATTTTTATCTTCACGATGTCAGCCCGAATTTTTTAAAAATAGTAGTGCCGATGGTGCATTTGACAGTGTTCGTAACCCCTGATCAATGTGATTCCGTGCTCAGAGATCGCGCCGACCGAGTGTGATTTTTTTTTGCTAAGTCCTCCTCAAGAAATCCAAAAGGTAGTTAAAAACAAGAAAAATGATCATCAAAATGGAGCTAAAGGTCTTGGCTCTTTCCTGCAATTGACGGATCATCGAATGGCCTCCGGGATCTGCTGCAATATGCTCCTAAAGATCTAGGGCACAAATGAGTAAAAATGCTCTCCACACAAGGTAACAAGTGAAATGGTAAAAAATATTTACTTTTTCCCTCTTTTATTCATTTTTCATGCAATATTAGGGTTTTCCAAGTATTTTTAACTTATTTTTGGCGTTAGAATTTGCACAATGCATTTACCTTTTGTGCAGTGATAGGTGATAGATTCCTGATGATGGTACTGGAGTCACGTTTAAGCTCTTTTCTTGACTCGTAAAAATCAAATGAAAAGATCGCCGAGTATTTTTCCCTTTTTAACTCATAAATGAGAATAAAAATGGGGGTCTTCTTTCAAGCACTTTTCTGACTCTGTAAACAGGAAAATGTTGTCGAGCTCTTGTCACTTTGAACTCGTTAAAGGCTATGAAATGTCATTTACCCAGTATACATTTACCCCTTTTTAGGCTGGGATAACTATTTACGAAAAAGGTACTCCTTGACCGAAATGGTCAAGTGGTTCTCTCAAGTATCGTTTTCTACCTTTTCGAGCTCGAGAGACAAAAATGTATGAAAAGGGTCCATGTGGAGTTTTCTTTTCCATGTCTTTTTCAAACTCTCTAAACAAGAAAAAGATACTGAGTTACACCTTTGTCAGAATCGTTAAAATATTAAACGACATCGGATTCGTCACCATGACAAACATGAGCTTCTCCTTCCTAAGGCTCATTAAAATTACTAGGTTGGATTCATCCAAAGGATTGACTTATAGTGCAAGCACATGCTATCCCCTTCAAGCTTGCGACTAAAAAATATTTGGCGTACCTACCAGAAATGGTAGGGAAAAATGAGAAATTATATCAGTCGTGTTGGCAGCTCACTCTTGAACATGACACTTTCTGCTTCGTGTCGGGTTTGGATATCCTCACTTCATGATTGACCTTCCTGGGTTGGGCCATTCATTTTTTCCTTCCATTTTTTCTTTGCCACATCATCATGACCTCTGATCCTATGGATCCAAAATCTGCCAAACTCTAGGGTTGTGTCGCCGATATGTTCAAGAGTTGTCCTTTTGCAGTTACACTCATTCTTGATTCTTCGTATCATCCGAAATCATTTGCATCCCTTTATCTCATGTCGATGATGTGGGATACATAATGGCCCTCCTTTGACATGGTCACTTCATGTCGACTTTATCTCATTATCCAGGAAGCTGGCTGAGAGACTCCCTTCCGGTACCTTAGAGCTCGCATGCCTCAATGGTGAGTTCTTCGCACTCGACGACAAGTTCACATCATTGGCTTTCGATCGGGTGATTTCACAGGTGTTCGACATTAGTTCCTTTATTCACATTCTGTGGATTGTGTTGTTGGTACCTTGAGAGCTATTGTCATTATTGGTGGTTTCTCTCACGCTTGTTAACGGTTCACATTATTGACCAGTAATCAAGCAACGTTCTAGCATGTTCGATGTCAACACATATGTTCACATGTTGGAATTTGTACTTTGATTGGGTCGTGTTGGAGCACAAGACCCTGGACTCAGATTACAAAAGTCCATGTTGCAAGACGATGTGACATGATTGTACTGATATACATGTCTCTTTCAGATGGATGGTTGCGACCATACCATGAGTTGTTATATGTGATCCTTCTCATTATTGGATGGTTGCGACCATACCTTGGTTTCAATATAATCCTCTTTATTGGATGGTTGCCCCATGCCTGGATCCATTAACATGATCATTCTTTGGATAGTTGCATCCATACCACAATTCATGTATCGTTTGACAGAGTTTTCAGTGATGTATATGTATCTACACTTGCTTGCTGGTTTTCCAACGACGGACTCCAGTTCCCCACAGTTATTTGTAAAGAATTTCACCCCTCACTCTAGTTCGACCTTCATGCTTTAGGGGGCATCTGTTACGCAACATTTTGTCTGTCCCTGTACTCCCCATTCCACAATCATGGAGGACCTCTATAGTGAACCCTGCATGCTTTCCCATCATGAACAAACTCCCATCATGACCAGTTTCCTCCTCGCACCGATTTGTAAAGATTAAAACTAGCACTAGCGCCGTATGGAGCGACTAAGCCCTTTTTCAGTCACGTTGATCCTCTTTTGGCAAACTTTTTAAATATGGAGTCGAAGCTTCTAGGTCTAGAAGCTTCGTAATGGAAGTCTGGTAAATGGTTGAGCCAGATGGAGCCGAGGAAATCAGTTTGGGCTCGTTTCCCCTATTAGGATGGAACAAACCCAAGAGATAAGGCCTTCTCCCATCATAAGGGGAACCATATACCCTCCATCCAATTTATATAAACCTCTCTTTTTCCCAAGCAAAAACTAGTTGGAGTTTTTGGTTTTGGAGTGAGTTTGAATAATCAGCAAGACATTTATACCTTGTAGCTCTCTAGTTTATGTTTGAGGGAGAATTGTGTGTTTTGTTTGGTTTGAGACTAATGGGATGAAGCCTTGAAACTTCCATTTTTGGGGCTATCCATGAGATTCTAGTAGAAGTGTGTGAACCCAGATACATTGGAGGAGACCAACGATTTCAAGGCATTGGTTGTAACCTCTTTTTGAACTTATATGAATACAATTATTGATTGATTTCCTACATGAAGTGTTATCTTACATATTTATGGCTTAATTTTCCTTGACCTCTTAAGTAGGCTGAATTCAATTTGTATGTTATCACATTGGTTGTTTTTTGTTGTTTGCTTGTTTCAGGTATTTGAAGGAAGGAAATGAAAGATAGTTGGAGCAAGGAAGCAGGATCATCACCAAGAGGAATAATGTACTAAGAGGTAGGCCCTCTTATTTGATTCTAGATTAAGGAGATTTTCCATAGATTTTTTGTTTGTGGCTAGACCCACTCTCTCGGGCTAGAGGAATTGTTTGTGTCCGCAATTAGAATTTACCTGCACCACAATGCACCAGAAGGCACCCAAGTAATGAATGCTCATTAAATGTCACAGAGGTATGTTGAGTGTGTGAGGAAAACCATGTCATAGATAAATGATCTTCTTTGCATGGTTTAAAAGTTGTAGACCAAGGGGCAGAAGGTGGGGATGAGAAAATCTGCTTTATAAATCAAAAGATATCTCAAGGACCTTGGCCATACCAACAAGGCATGCAATGTGAGGTCCCTATACTACTATTGTGGCCCCTTATTGTTATTAGTGAAACCCCCTTATTGTATTGTTGTGCCCATGTAGTCCCCATATTGTTATTATTGTTCCCCATAGAAGCCCACTATTGTTATTTTCATGGCCTTAGAATATTATTGTTATGTCCATTGTGATTATATTGTGACCCCTTATACTCCTATATATAGAAAGGAGGTATTGCCATTTGTATCATCCAAGAATTGTTCATTTGTGTAATGTAAAGGAGTTTTCCCCCTCGAAGAGGCTAATTTTGAAGTCATTGATCTATCTTTTCTTCTATTTTGTGAGCTCATTCCATAACATTTGGTATGAGAGCTTTGTATTCTAGTGTTTCGCTGCTCCAAACAGGTCATTGTGGAATTTTTTCTATAACTTTGTTTCTAAAAGTTTCAGAAGATGAAATTAAAACACATTTGAGCCAAAATATTGTAAAGCTCGAGGCTGAATTTCAGATATTGTCTCTCTATTGACTTTTGTGGCCTACTGGCAATGTAGAAACACCAGAGATGGAAAACTATACTCTGAAAATATTAAGCTCACGAGCCAAATTACCCTTCCTGATTTGAAACACTATGATCTGGCTTAATCTTGTGTTGTGTTTGACTAATTTGGTATAAGATGAACCATGTCTGTCCATGGGGCAATTGGGGATGCCAAAGTGATCTGCACAACAAATTAATACTCCCCGAAAGGCCAAGGCCTTGCGCTAAAATGAACCAAAACAGAGAAACTGGTATTCAACCAATTTGTCGCCAAGTGTTGTAGTGGTTGCAACACCCTCCAAAATTCTGGCTTGCATCCATATTTTAGAGTCTTCCTTGGTTTTACCATTGATGGTTTCAAATGCTTGAGCTCACCCTGTGAGCTCTTGTGAAGTCTTTCCACCTGTTTACTTGTTTGACAAATGGTCATATTTTGGCATATTGATTGCTTTGTCATGCTTGCAATCTTGTCCTGGTGAGTTTGAAGGCTTTTCTTTTTGTGCTTGGGTTGTCTTCACTATGTGAACATTCGTCATACTCACACACAAAGTTGTAAGCACTGTCGTGCAAGTGTCATCTCGGTCGTCCGAAGGCCTATCTCAAGTGTTGTGTTTGTTGCTCTCAGTTTTAAGACAATGTAACTGAGGCCATGTTTTATCTTGTTGTACTGGTGGTCTGTATTGTCTTGTCATCGAAGTATGCTAAGTGTGTGATCACGATGTCATGTCTGCACAAGTTCACTTGCTTTCAACACCATTTTCTTGAAAATTTGTTCGACCAGACAATCTCCTTCCACTTGACCTTGACTGAGCTACACTGTGTAGTCTCAGTGCTCAGTGACCCTGCTCTTATGCATGAAACTGTGTAATGCTTGAGGTTGTCCTCCAGGTTAGCTACACTGTACAATCCTGGAAGTGAGTAGCCTATCTACCTCCCAGAAAAATGAAGAAACTACCTCCATATCCAAACTTAATTGTGCATTTCTCAAGCACGGTCATCAAGCCTCCTTTCGGTCTACTAGAACCTTACACTACACTAGGACCCGGGTCTACACTGCTCTCCAAGACTATGCATACATGCCCAACTGATCCCCTGTTGCTTGCTCTACACTACTTTTAGAAACTTTGAAGTCATGATCAGCTAGTCTCCCACTGCCTTTCTCTTCATTACCTCCAGAAACTATGTATTCATGTCTAGCAGTCCTTCTACTGTCTGTCTTGCACTTTCCTGGAAAACTCTGTAGACATGCCCGAGCATGGCCCCTTGCTGCCCCTCTTGCAATGTCCTGGAAAACTGCGCAGACATGCCCAACATGGCCCTCTGCTGCTTGCCCTACACTATTCCCCAAACCTGCACAGTCATGATCAACAGTTCCCCTACAACCCTGTCATGCACTATTCCTAAAAACTACGCAGAACTTCCCTACAGCCTTGTATTTCCTTCCCTGAAGAAACTGTGTAGAACTAACTAGTAGTTTCCCACCTTGCAGCTACCACTGGTGTCCTTCACTACATAATTTTTCCTCCTAGTGGTCATCGCGTAGTTTTGCCTGATAGTGTAGGTTTTTCAACTAGAGTCCCCCATTCCAGCTTGAGATGCGCTCTGCGCTTTCCCAGTGAGTTATTCTCCCTCCATGTCACCTAGAACACGAGAAAAATGGATCATGCTAGACTACGAGGTTTTTGGATTTGATGTCGTCCCATCATCAGTGAATTGTAAGAACAGGTACACTGATAGATCATGGCAAGATGAAGAATGGGATGAAGAAGGAGTGCACATGCTAGAAGACTTGCTTGCAACTGGATGGGCGTACCAACCACATCAAGCAACAAGAAAGAGGAACACATGCATGGAACCATCAAGCAAATACCAAGACCATCGAATACCCCGCAACATTATGCCATCTAGAGGAGAAGAAAAAGCACATCAAGAGTACATCCATCACTCAGCAACACAACAACTTGACATGGGCACCCAAGTTAGCCAATACATGTCATTAGTTTCATGTCGATTTGTGTCATGAGTTGTCTCAGCCACATCACTAGTATGGGCCATACTTGTTGTAATCAAATGTAATGTAAAGTGAAAGTCCAATGGACGCACACATGAAGTTGAAGATTCATGTCAGTTGAAAAGTCATAGGAAGTTGAACGGTCATGAGGGAAGTCCAAGAGTCACAAGGGCCAAGCATCACCCTTGGTTATATATATCCCCTCATTGTATGAGAAAGAGACTTTTCACCTTGGCTCCCACATAGCCTTGAGAGTCTGTAGTATGTTCTATGAGGAGTGAGCAGTGGATCCAACATCCCACTACTAGGAATAGTGATGTATGGTGTACAGATGTGTTTTGTGACTTTTTATTAATTTAGAATCCTGTTAAGGCCAACATGTTTTCACACATGTTTTGTAGATGTTTGTAAGCCTACTCTTTAAACATTTTCAATGCATTTTTTCTTAACCTGTACTAAGATAGTTGAACCACTTCAGTTATTTTAGTACTTACATTGTTGAAGATGTGTTGTATTATTTATCACCACTGTCTCATTCGTTTGGACTACTCTACATGACATTAGATAGACCATTCTTGTTTACTGGTTATAAAGACCATCATCTCCATGTCGACTACTCTACTAGAAGGTGTACTTTTTTTCCCTTGCACTTCAGTTTTAACGACTACGACATCCATTGTGGAATACTGCACTGGAAGATGGATAGACCCTTTTTGGTTCGCATGTGTCTCTCCCTAGGTGGTACTTATACCTCTCATCTAGAGGATCACTTTTACTCTCTCCCCTTACAGTAAGAGAACCCGGACGCAAGTTACACTACGCACTCACTAGGAATACTCACCTCACTTTTCGAAGTTACAAGCACAACACTCTCCTGTGCTGAACAACAAGAGCTAAGTAAAATATCTAATATAATGGAAATTGTTCCATCGTATTGGATGGGATTCCTATGCCAAATGCTGTGAGGTCTAGTTGGGACTTTATACCGGGTATATCTCCTAAATGTTGGCGGGTTCAACACCGTCAACACTTTATTAACTTTATTACATGGATTTTTAACCCAAAGCTCTTACAAAGTAGTTGTTCAGCGGATTGGTCATTGTATGGAAACCATTGTTGGCACTTGTTTTGAAGAAAACTGCAAGTTCTTTTTTAATTATCAAACCCCCTTTCCATTAATTTCAAAGGGGGAGGTAATAAAAATGTTAGGAGAAATAAGGAGGAATGATTTTTAGGACAAAAGGGGGAGAAACAATGTGTTTCCACCAATGCGAAAGGGGGAATTGTTCGAAAATTTTTCATTGATGGAAAAGGGTGTTGAAGGTATGCTTGTTGGGGGTATAATTACCCAAGCCACAGCTGAATATGTCTAATGATAAGTTTTTATTACTACTAGTATTTTCATTATGCTTTCATATGTTGTGATGTTAAGGGCCATGTTGTTGAGTTGGTTATTTTGCAAAGGTATGTTGTAGAGGTATGTTGCAGATGTTATAGATCTCCAAGCTAAAGACGTGATCAAAGAATTTTTGATGTGAATTGTTGGAGTGTTCCTGTGGCAATTTAAGTTTTCCTAATCACACAATGTAATTCTTGTTCATTCAGTTTAGTTCTTACTCAAATGTTCATTGGTAGTATGCTTAGTTTGGTTTGAGTTTTCAATCAGTAACTTTTCCATTAATGTTGTTGAGTATGTATTGTTGAGTAATATATTGAGAATGTAATATATTGGAATATGTGGTCAAGTGTATAGTGTTGTGGGGAAAAGTATCCGACGCGGATGACCCTATCCCTACTCTAAAGGTGACAGTCTTTAGCAACAACTGAAAGTAAAGCTTTGATGTTTTCCTTTATGAAAGTACAGAGAGAAGGAAGAAAGATTAACCAACCTGGTGTCTTTCGCTTAGTCGATCCTTGTCCTCTCTCTTTGTCTCTTGTTCCCAGCTCCTTGCTCTCTTTGCCGGTCCAGCTACACACAGATCCTGCACAAACAAGAGAGGAAACTACAAGATACAAGTACTCATAACTGATGCATGGATTAGGGTGAATCAAATATACATGTAAATACAATACATCAATGCAATACAAGTATATAGGAGAACATGCAAAACTTTATTGATAGAAGTAAGAGGGTTCTGAGAAGGTTACAACCAATGATGGCTCCAATCCAGCAGCACCTCCCCAGCAGCAAGAACTCTCCTCTTCACCTCTAGTAAAACAATCACCCAATAGCTCTAACTGTAAACCAACATCACCTCCTTGCTTTACACAAAATTCCAGCCTCCCTAGACCTCATAGAAGAGCTCTATATATAGGAGAGAAGAAGAGAGGATGAGTCAGCTTGAGGCTGTCATAGAGCTGACTAGTGTCCTCTCCCTCTTCAGTTAAACTTCAGTCCTTGAGTCCACTTGGAGATCCTTGCTTACACATGGTGATCAAGTACCTCTTACTCATCACAGGGCGAATCTCATGAACCAAGTGTCAGTTTGGAAGCTTCCTGGGCAGTTGACACCTTGCAGAATGACTGTGCCACTTGGCCAATCTCGCCCAGCGCAGGTAGCCTTCATTAGATTTGACTTCCAGCGCAGGTACAAGGAGGAACAGTTGCATTCCAGCGCAGAAGCTCAGTGGAGCAGCTGACATGATCCAAAATAAGTCTGTTTTGAAGTGTTTTCAGGTGGAGAACTGATTGGAAGTGCTGTTGTTTGATGACCTTGTTCTTTTAGGGGTAAGAACAACATGTTTAGGGACTGAGGATCCCTGTAATTATTGACATTCCATGCTCCATGACGCGAGGCACAAAAATGTCTATAACAGTTGCCCCCTAAAGTATGAGGCCGTTTATCGGGTGAAATGCTTTATCTAGAGGGTCCGAAGTTCATTCCAGTGCTGAGGAGGCGCCCTGTAATACAATACAATACAATACATTATTTTTCATTCTATTTTCATGATCTAGCTGAGGCGGGCATTCCCATGCTCAGCTTTATAAATACATTTTGGTACATATGACAGACGATCGTCTGAAGGTAGACTGATAATTTTTTGCTGAAATTATCATCCCTTGAATAGGATGATCATCTGCTGCAATGATGTACATGACAAATGCTTTTATGTTTCCTGAATATATATCGCAGCCCGGATGGATGAAACTAGATCCGGGGTCTTCAAACTCGTTCGATCTTCACTCTAAGTACAAGTCGATCCATGTGAGAATTTCGCTGAAGTCGAACATGGAAAGACATCGCTTGATTACCGGCCAGTAATGAAAACCGTTAACAAGCGCGAGAGGAATCACCAATAATGACAATGACCCTCAAGGTACTGCAATACAATTCATGTGGCGTGAATAAAGGACTTGGCGTCGAACGCCACGCAAAATCTTCTGGTCGAAGGTCATTGATGTATACCTGTCGCCGGAAGTGAGAAACTTGCCATTGAGGCATGCAAGCTTCAAAGTACTGATAGGGGTGTTCCTAGATCAACTTCTTGGATAATGAGCTGAAGTCGACAAGAAGCGATCCGTCAAAGGAGGGCCTTAATGAATCCCACATCAATGACACGGAACGGAGCTAATGATTTTAGTGGAGGTGAAAACAAACTGTGACATATGATTCAGGGTGGCGATCATGAATGGATGAAGGATAATGTATGGCAGTGGATGGGACACGGTTGACATTTTCAGAATGACCTCTCTTGAACATATAACAACACTGATGCGATGGATCGGTAGCATTACCCCAAATGTGGATGGTTTGGCGAGGACCATGGTGAAGAGACCGGTGAATGAAACAACCCAACCCGATGTGGTACGGAGGAAAAGTGTCATGTTCAAGAGTGACTTGCTACCATTAAACTTTGATGTTCTCCCAATTTTTCCCCAGTCATTTCTGACCAGTACCTCTTTATTTTTGTCAAGCTTGAGGAGGATAACATATGCTTGTTCTATAACCTGCCCTTCGAGCAAGCCCATCGCTATGATTTAACGAGCCTAGCGATAGGGAAACTCGTTCTCGTTTAATGAATTTAACGAGTCTAACGACAAGGATAACTCGGTCCTTTTCATTTTTAGAGAGTCTGAAAAGGTACAGAAAGTCAACTCCATAATTCCTTTTTCGTCAGCTAATCCCTTAAGTCCGAAAAAGTATAAAACAATACAGAAGGGATGAATTTTCGATTGCTTTAACGAGCCGAACAAAACAAGCGCTCGATCTTTTTGTGCAATAATCCCTCAGGTCCAAAAAAGATTAAAATCTAGAGGAGGGATAGCGTTCCGGTCGTTTAACGAGCTGGAAGGCCAAAACTCGGCAAACTTTTCATATTTTACGAGTCAGTGAAAAGAGCTCAAAGAAGACTCGTCTTTTGAGGAACGAGTGATAAACAGGGACAGCAGCAGATTCCAGGTACAGGTTGGAATTTTCCAATCACGGCAGTGTCACAAGGATGGCTAAGTGACGTCACTCTTCGCAGATGTTCCTCAAAATGGGTAAACACACAAATGGAGGTGAATGATCGGCCAAATGAAAAGTGGAGGTGACGGTGCACAAACACGACCAAGGCTTTTATGGCTGATGAATTTACGATCTCAAAAGGTTATTTACCGGTACTGGGTTCATTTTTTAAAGAGCTTGAATGTGCCAAAACACTGCTCAAAAGCTTATGTTTATTTTTTAACGAGCATGAACTATGACGTTAAAACTGCTCGGATCTTTTGCATGCCCCCAACATCATAATAACGCATGTCAAAGGAGGGTGCCCCCCAAGCTTCATTGCATTCAACTTGGTGATTGGAATGAAGGTTTACCTTGGAATTTTGAAAAGGGGATTTGTTTCATTTTTTAATGAGGTTGACATAATAAAAGAACTATCCTCATGACTCCTTGTTTCATTTTTTAATGAGGTTGACACGAGATAAGAACCGTCCTCGGCTCTTCATTTTTTAACGAGGTTGACTTGAGATAGGAACTATCCTCGGAGCCGACAAAATATCTAGGAATCTTCTGAATCCAACCAGAAGATTGGATTAGATTTCATTTTATAGGTTTCCACTGTGGCCACTTCCGCCAGATTACTTGGAGGTGGTAGGGCGAAAGTACCCATTAAGGCAGGGTCTTTTAGGAAACCTACTCCGATATTTTGGAAAAAATGATTCCTTTCATGGATCATTGGAATGCTTCCTGTAACTTGTGAACTGTTGGGGAGAAAAGTTTGTTGGTCGACGATTGTAATTCCTTCTTGGGAGGGAAATGCAATCCTCCTGAAATAGGTCGACACAACCGCAGCCATGGCATAGATCCAGGGCCTTCCTAGTAGGATGTTGTAATCAAGGTTTCCATCAATTACTTCAACATCAATTCCTACTGTTTTGCCCCCCAGTTCAACTTGCAAGTTACTTAAAATTCCGTATGGAGTGTATGATCGTCCATCAAATTCTTTTAACATCGTTGACGATTTCGACAAGGGTGGTGAGCCTAAATCTTTCCAGCAACTCATCGACATAAGACATGTAGATGCCCCCTCATCAATAATTGTTCGATGAACAGTTTTGTTGAGGGCTTTCACTTGAATAAGGAAAGCTAGTTGAGCTGGTAACTGAGGGTCATATCCTTTATGATCAAAGGCCACAAGATTGGAATCCATTGGGCCAATCCCACCTATTGCTGATAATAAAGCTTGCTCTTGGGAGGGGTAATTTTGTGGTATCTCAAGTGTCGACATAGCGGACGATGATTGAGCCAGGTCCTCTATTATATTATAATCCTGTGTTACTTTTGCACGAGGATTAAATGTCGATTTGTGTACTACTCCCTTTGGCGAGTTTATTATTGGCTTAGGAACGATGGGTGGCACAACTTCGTTCAAAGTTGTTGTCGAACTACTAGGTTGTTTATCAGCCTTGTTATTCGACCGCTGTGGATTCCGGTAATCTTTATTCCTTGTCAAAGCATTATTCTGCTGCTTTGAGGTAGACAACATAAGCACTTGGGATCCGGAAGCATTTTGATTAGCAACCATATTTTGACCTGGATTAGGAAACGGATCAGTCAATACTGCTGGGTTTTTTGAACTCTTGAAGAGTTTCTTAACTTCAGCTATATGTGGACAATCTTTCGTCCAATGATCCTCATCGCATATATGACACCCTGTCGGGGGTCTCCCTTTCCTTTTCTTTATCTTCTTGCCTCCTGGTTGCTTCAGTTGTTTGCCCTTGTCGGTCGACATGGCATTTACTTCTGAGGCAAGAAGTCGCTCATTTGCATTTTGACTAGAAATTTTGCGTTTGCCAGTCACGCCATTACTGGCGTGAGAGTTAGTATTCGATCCAGGAGGGGGAGGAATTGAAAATTCAGGTCTAGGGGCGTCAGGTATTTTGTCGTAGAGCATGCCCGACTGAGTATATACTAAGTCTAAATATTGAGCACGGGCAATGACTTGCTCCTCTGTTACGACTCCTCCCTTGGCCACATCTTCCGTTATAGCTGGAAGTAATGACTTTATAAACCATTCAGCTAACAACTGATCGGGAACGTAAGTTTTCACCATCCTACGACGACGTCGCCACTCATGTATATGATCAGATATGTGAGTGGCCGTTGTCTGTTTGAAGTTGGTAAGGAGTTCTGTCCCTGTTTCATACCTTATCGGTAATTGAAAATGGGTTAAGAAAGTCGTGGCTAAGGAGCTGAAATTGTCGAAAGAGGCTCTTGGTAATTCAATGTACCATTTAGCCGCTGGACCTGTCAATGTCCTCTGGAAGAGGCGAAGTCTTATCGAATCATCATTCAGGGTGTTTGATGAACACCATAGATGGAATGTCATCACATGATTCGACGGATCTTCACCAGGATTTCCATTAAATTTAGGAATGTCTGATGGAAGTTTGTGTGGAATCGCTGGCCACCAAGGGGCATAAGAAATTGGATCATTCGTCAGCCGGTTTAGATCTGGTAGTTCTAGAGTTGCTACAAAGGGCAACTGTTGGTTCAGGTTAGGCGAAGCATATCCAGGATAAGATGGTATCGCTTGAGCAATGGGTCTTTGCAGACCAGCATAATGCTGACAAGTTTGACAATGTTGATGGGCATAACCATTATAGTACGGTTGCCCATTACTTACAAAGACTTGTTGCTCAGGTCCTTGATATGATTGCTGGAATGGCGGTTGTTGAGATTGAAGCAGCTCTGGTTGTTGGACCATTTGCTGTTGACCAATACTGGATGATTGACCAGGATGAGGAGTCACAGTACATGCTTGAGCCTGAGTCGCTCCAGATAAGGAGGCACTGACCTGAGGTTGCGATTGAGATGTCGAGACAAGAGGCTGTTGTATGGAAACCTAGGAAACTTGGGGTTGACATACAGTAGGCAGCGCTTGTACTTGCGACGCAATCACCATACCAGGTATAGTGGCAACATTCGACACCGGGCAGACTGGTTGCATAGAATATACAACTCCTGGTTGTTGAGGCAGTATTGGTACCCAACCGCTGGATGTAATTCCAGTTTGACCTGAACTTTGTTGTGAACTCACGGATGGGCATCCTCCCGGAGGAGGTAATGAAAGGGCATACTGCCCCCCATATGGTATCAATCCGGAACTCAAGGGGATCGATTGCCCAGATTGACCTCCAAATGGATCAATTTGGCGAGTTTCAACATAAGAAATACCAGATGATAATCCGGATGAAGAAATAGGAACTAACCATGTCGTTGTCCCTGATTGGACTCCGGCTTGTTGTTGACAACTTGCCGGGACAGATGGTATACCAACGAACATCGTTGGAGTAGCAGTAGGAGGTTCTGCTGCTGCTGTGTCGGACGACACAGTCCTAGATGTCGACGGTTGTTCAGACATATCTAGTCTATCCAAAAGATTTCTTAGCGATTCTACAGGGACTTCCACTTGTGGTGGACTAACTTCGAAGATCAACGAGGGAAGGGTGATGATTATTCCGCTTAAAATAAATTTTATAACGACGCTTTAGACACAACTTGCTTTTTCAGTTTTAAAGAGTCGAGAAAAAGCTAAAGATGACTCTAGTCGCCTTCGATGTATTAACGAGCCCGAAGTGACAAATGCTCGGTTGGACCTTTTCAGTTATAGAGTTTGAAAAGGGCAAAAAGAAACTGCTCTGGAGATCTAGGCAGAGGGTGTGCCAAACCTTTCGCGAAACCACAGAATACGTTTTACGGTACGGGTGGTCGATCTTCGTGAATGCTGTGTTCACTGCATCGCGATCAGTAGGGCGGCTGACACGGTTTCCTAAGGATAAAGGATAAAAGCCTATAGGGGTCTCCCAATATACGCGACGGTACGCGGGAGCACAAGTCCGTATTAGTGTTATCGTCCCTCAGGAGGAATCACCCACCTTCGTAGAGATCGACAGTCACTATGTTTAACGACGCCGGAACACGTCTCTACCTAGACCTCTAGATGTTTGTGTTATGTTACAAAGCGTTGTTATGTAAATTGGGTTTATTTTAATGTTGATCTTGCTTAACAGTTTGTCTTTCAGGATCACCACGAGATGTATAGGTACAAATTCCTAAATGCAGCTAAAATGATAAACAAGCTTTTACAATCTTTTTAGCTTTGAAAATCCTAACTACTGAGGGGAGAGAAAAACACTATCTTTCCACATAGAGCACAAAGCACAAACTAATGCACTTTCTCCTAGATCAGACACAAACTTATCAAAAATGCAAATGCAAGATGCATGTATTTTCTTTTCTTTCCTTTAATGTTGATGTAGACAAAAGGAAATTGTTGTGTAATTTTCGAATTCAATTTGAAGCGTAAACAAACAAGTTTCGTCTAAAATGAAAAGACACCTTACAGGTACTTGTTTTAACACTAAAAATATATGAATTCAAACCATAAAATGAAAAACAAACAAACTCAAACAGCCATGAACAGTAATAAAACTAGCTCTTAAGATCACAAAGACACTTTTACAGTTCAGGATCTAAGAGGTCACAGCTATACTGGTTCGCTTTTCACAATGGGAAACTGTAACTGAAACAAGAAATACTGAAAGAACATTCACAGTTTCATCACACAACTGAGGCGGAATAAAGTCAAGGAGAAGTGGTTTACAGCAAGTACAATGACCATCAAGCAATCAGCAAAAATCAGTGAAAACAGGGCTAAGACACAGCAGGAAACCTCTGCAAGACACTGGCTAACTAGACCAGCGCAGGCTCTGGTCTGTCAGTTTGATTCTCAGCGCAGTTCCCGAAGGGAGTACCTGCGCTGGAATGCAGACTGCCTGTGGACAGCCTGCACTGAGACACGAGAGTTGCGTCTACAAAGTTTTCCGGGTCATAAAAAGCTCAAAAATGCACTGTTTTTGATGAAATAAAAAGCTATAGGTCAAGTACAGGCTAAGGGATGATCAAGAGGATGAAGATCTATCACAAAGAGTAAAGAGTCTTTTGTAAATAAGCTCTTCAAATCTTGAATTTTCTCAGCAAAGGAGCAAGAGTAGCAGTCCCTCTACTTCGCTTTTGATATAGTCAAAAGCTTTTCGATTTGGTACTCTTTTCCTCAAGAAATGAATAGCAAAATACTACAAACACCAACAAGATACTAGGCTCCCCAGCGGAGTCGCCAGTTTGTTGTGGGGAAAAGTATCCGACGCGGATGACCCTATCCCTACTCTAAAGGTGACAGTCTTTAGCAACAACTGAAAGTAAAGCTTTGATGTTTTCCTTTATGAAAGTACAGAGAGAAGGAAGAAAGATTAACCAACCTGGTGTCTTTCGCTTAGTCGATCCTTGTCCTCTCTCTTTGTCTCTTGTTCCCAGCTCCTTGCTCTCTTTGCCGGTCCAGCTACACACAGATCCTACACAAACAAGAGAGGAAACTACAAGATACAAGTACTCATAACTGATGCATGGATTAGGGTGAATCAAATATACATGTAAATACAATACATCAATGCAATACAAGTATATAGGAGAACATGAAAAACTTTATTGATAGAAGTAAGAGGGTTCTGAGAAGGTTACAACCAATGATGGCTCCAATCCAGCAGCACCTCCCCAGCAGCAAGAACTCTCCTCTTCACCTCTAGTAAAACAATCACCCAATAGCTCTAACTGTAAACCAACAGCACCTCCTTGCTTTACACAAAATTCCAGCCTCCCTAGACCTCATAGAAGAGCTCTATATATAGGAGAGAAGAAGAGAGGATGAGTCAGCTTGAGGCTGTCATAGAGCTGACTAGTGTCCTCTCCCTCTTCAGTTAAACTTCAGTCCTTGAGTCCACTTGGAGATCCTTGCTTACACATGGTGATCAAGTACCTCTTACTCATCACAGGGCGAATCTCATGAACCAAGTGTCAGTTTGGAAGCTTCCTGGGCAGTTGACACCTTGAAGAATGACTGTGCCACTTGGCCAATCTCGCCCAGCGCAGGTAGCCTTCATTAGATTTGACTTCCAGTGCAGGTACAAGGAGGAACAGTTGCATTCCAGCGCAGAAGCTCAGTGGAGCAGCTGACATGATCCAAAATAAGCCTGTTTTGAAGTGTTTTCAGGTGGAGAACTGATTGGAAGTGCTGTTGTTTGATGACCTTGTTCTTTTAGGGGTAAGAACAACATGTTTAGGGACTGAGGATCCCTGTAATTATTGACATTCCATGCTCCATGACGCGAGGCACAAAAATGTCTATAACATATAGGTGCATGAAGGTGATGAAAGTTCATGATGTAGAAATTCCTTGTAGATTCAAACTGCTTCTATAATATGCTAAAACAAAAGAATTGAATTTACTCTACTCATTAGTGGAAAAAATTAATCGATCGAGAAATCACAAAACATGAGACAAGATTAAAACACATATGCTCAAAGATTTATCTAAGGGGAAATCATGTTGCTCAAAACACCTTCCTATATGTATATTGTGTTAGATTAAAAAATGTAGAAGATTTACAATTCTTGCTCAAGCTTGAGCAACCTCTACAATACTACAATCTATCTAACTGCCTCACAAGTTGACTCTAGCCACTACTTAGCCAATTTTGTTGCCTACCAAGCTCCTATTTCCTTTCATTTTTTTTCAGGAATTAGCCCCTTATTAATTAGGCAAATCCCCATCTTCAATTACGCAATCCCTATAGGCCCTTCTCTGACTACATGCACCACCTATTGTTGGCTTGAGGGGGTTTGGACCCAGGTTCAGAGTTAGTTGCGCTAACCAACAAAACCCTACACTACTGACCCTTTCGGCAACAACCCATGTAGCGCAGGTTGCAGTCTCACTCGAGGCAGTATTGGGGGATTCTGGAACTAGGCTTCTACATCCAGAAGGCTATGTGATATGGTTTAAGGTGTTTCCTACAGTTTTAGTTATGATCTGACCTTCGTGAACCCTTATTCATGAACTTAAGTGATTTTCAGTTAAAGAAGATTATAAACTACGCATAAACGTATAATCATGCATAAAATAATATATAACAATGGATCTAGATCTTCGCGGAGTTATTAAGATAAATTACAGATAAATTTCATTTGGTTGTGCAAAAATACAAAAAATACACAAGTGCATAAAATAATATAAACATATAATCATGCATAAAATAATATATAACAATGGATCTAGATCTTCGCGGATTTCTTAAGATAAATTACATATAAATTTCATTCGATTGTGCAAAAATACAAAAAATACACAAGTGCATAAACTTAGATACATAGTTTCTTAAAATATGTTTTATTAATTCAGATCTTCCTTATACAACTTTCCTAACCCTACGCACACAGTTCCATGTGCCCACACACTCAGCTGCAGACTTACCAAGGTCCCCGCACACTCAGCTGCAGGAGCCTTCCCTTTGCCTGAATACAAAAAGATCTTACAAAATAAGAATCAAAAGTATTTAATCCGTCAACTAATTGATTCCCTTAGACTCGCTAAGACACCTTTTTATACTCTTTTCTATTACAATACCATGATCCGCAAACCATGGGCAGTTCTCAAAACAATACCAAAATATAAGGGGTTTAAAACACCTTGACTCCTATTTGACCTACACTACTCATGCTCCACTCCTCAAAATGCGGAGAATTGCAATATTTTAACAAAATTGACCCATGGGACCCCATCCCAACATGCCCCCAACACAATTATGTGATTCTTCCTCGAGTCACTCCACTGGTATGCTACAGATATTTTCTTTTAGGCTGATGAATGCAAACTTCATTGGGTGAAGTGCCTTCGTGCATTGAATGACTTCCTGTTGAACTTATTCGACCAGATTTTGCGTAGTTAGCCCTTTTTCTGCTAAGCTGATGGTTTGATGTGTTTGTTGTGTACTCTTGAGCGTGCCTTCCATAGCCTGTGAGAGTTGCCATGATTTTCTTCCCACGGTTGCATTTGTGCTGTGATGATATGCATCTTCTTCCACAGCTAGTTAATATATCCTTACATGGATGTCCCCTCTTTCAATTGGGTGAACCGTTGATAGGGGCTAAGGTGCGCTTCATTTCCTTTATCTCATCATACTGCAACTTCTTATCCCAAATGGTGACTTCGATATTTTTCACATGTGGATCCTCCTACAGTGAGGCCCACAGTTCAAGAGTCTCTTCAAACAATTGTCTACACTCCTTGACTGCAGCATCGAGATTTTTCCTATCTGTTCTAATGGCAGCCTCGCTCTGCTCTTGGATCTCTAGTGGTGTGGTGGGTTTCAGCTTCAATTGGAGCTCAAAAATTTGTAGCTGCAGATTGAAGTGAACTTTATCGACCTGTGCCTTTGATTCTCTAAACGCATCTGCCAGCTGCTGCACTTTGTCTTCAGAAGTGCGTTTGACTGAATCTGGAGCTCGGGGAGCTCACTGCATACTCTAGAAATGGCCCGTTCTAGATATGCCCTTCTTGTAGTTGCCTCATCATGATCCTGGATATCTTTGTTCTTTTCATCACACATCTGTTGACTGGTGATCTACGCATCCTTGAACACCACGAGATCCCATTGCTCTTGCACCTTAAGCTCATCTGTTATAGCCTGGTGTAGCTCATGCAATGTGGATAGGGGAAGTGCCGCGAGGTTAATACTTACATATTTAGATAGTTCAACACTCTCCCATTTTGCGGCATCATTCCAATGTAAATATCCATCAATCAGTGGTACAATGTGAAGATCTAAAGTGAGGACCGACTACACGCTACCCGATTCCATTGGCTTCTTGCTCGCTTGAAACTGGCTCGCTTGAACCTGGCTCACCTGAACTTGCAACTCTGTGAGGCCTACCTAGACCTTCGTCAACATAGATTGATATTGTTCCTTAATATAGCCCCAAATTTCTTTTGTCGCAGACTTAATAGTATCTCCAATTTCATCAAGGTCCCCCTGAGTGAGGACCATGGCGTCCGCACTGGCAGACTTATCATACTTGTGCTTCTTTCATGCACCTCCCACAGTTGAATTTTGCCACCGTTTAAGAATAAAGGGGTAATCAACGTTCTCCAAGTCTACAAAGGGATCTTCGGTACCCTGTTCTAGTTCTTCAGTATGCTTCTCTTTGTCATGCTCGCCCTTTGTTCCCTACATGGTATTTTTCTCTACGTCGATGGTCGCCGTCTTCTTTTCCTTATGTGCCTCTTTACTAGTGCTTGTTGCGGCCTCTACACTAGTCCCTGTTATAACTTCGACAATATTTGTTGGAAGGAGCCAGTCAGTCAGCCACGAAAGGACTAATTGCATGATATCGTCTTCGGTGAACAAAAATGAAAACACCGTCCATTTCTTAGTCAAATTGTGCCTCACATGGATGTATACATGATGGAAATTGACCTCAAAATCTGCAATTCATTAATATTCTTTGAACAAAGTGGGTAACAACCATGGTTTCTATTTAATCACCATACGCAATTCCATTTCAAGCATCACGCAAAACATCTTATTTTCAATGACATGGGGAGGGTCCTTCACTACCCACAACGAGGCAAATTTGGTAGCCTCGCACAACTCCATATTCATCGTTGGGAACTAGGAATCCTATGGCATCCTCCAAGCTATAAACACGATCAATAATAGAAGTCACGTGTAGTGGAATTCTTTTCCTTCCTCCTATGATTCGTGACAATCATCCAAGAATTATTGGCAGAGGTACTGTATCCAATTGAATTAGTCTCCCTTGCTACATTGTGCAGCCAAGAATACCATTGGTGTTGGTACTTCATCGGCACAACACTTTCTCGTGATTTTTTTTGCCAAGATCTGTGCAGCAAATCGCACAACTTCATCCGAGATCGAACTAATTGCATATCCCCGCGACTTATTCACCAACCTGAAGTCACTTTTCATTTGTTCTGTGAGATTTTTCTCCTGTGACTTCCCCACAAAATCATATGCGGGGTTCGTGCCCTAATATCGTAGCACTGTGATTTTGCAGATCAACATATCATCAATTGAGATGGGTTGTCCCAGCCAGAGGCACCCATCATGAACCAGCACTAATAACTGGTGCACGCAAATGGTATTAATAATGCTACGGCTAAAATGCGAGACATACAACATATTGAGCAACCCTGTGCGCTCAATATCGGCCACCCACTTCATCGTTCAAATCATGTAACGCCCGCCTCCTCATAGTAGATTGTCTTCAATTATTTACTAGGTTCCAATTGTGGAAATTTCTCATGATCACCCAAATCACAATTCTCCATCTTCAGAAATGGTACCTGAGCCAATAAGTTACCCTAAATGGGCACTTCCTTCGGTATCAGTGGCGTGAATACCTTGAATTTCACAGAGTTAGGATCCCTAGTTACTTTTGCAGTTAGTTTTCATCAGGGTATATATGACGGCAACTAAGAAATTGGCTTTGCGTCTTCTGCACTGATATCCTCAATCCACACATTCATCTCTTCTTAGTCCAGGTCCTAGTGTCCCATAGGCTACTCGTTTTAATCCATACGACCCTTCTTCCTCTCCTCAGTTGGGATCTTCCACGACGATTGTTGAACTGGGGGCTGTTGTGGCCTTTTCTGCTTTTCCTCTCATGTTGCGGAGGCAATAGGCTTTGGCCTCAGTGACCTGGGTGTTGTAGCAAGGACTGGCAATGTTGCAATCATGATGTTTCCACCCCTCTCTTCAATAACTCTTGCTCAACTTCTGCCCAACTCAGGTAACTGGACATACAACAATACACTCGGCTCTTTAAGTGCAACAACACATAACAAATTCTCAATAAGAAAAGTGGTCAAGTGTGGAGTGGGGTGCGATATTTATAATTCGATTTGAATTCAAACTATTTGTTCCCTTGTAAATATTTCTCATAATTGCGATTTTGGTGGTAGATTCTCCCATATTTGCGCCTTAAGTGCACTTTCCCCAATCCTTTTAACGGAAAAATAGTTGCCAAATCAACTGTAGCTGCTCCAAAGGTCACTTTTTGGGCAGGATGCATGGAAATCTTCCTTGTGGCGCAACTAGGTCATCACATCTTCCATCTGTATGCTCTTTTAACAGATCACGCAATCTTCCTTCGTCGATAAACGTTTTTCCTTGGCAGAGTAGTTTATAGTCCTGCGCTTCCTTTCAACTGCCAGAAGCACTAAGAGTTTCCTATGCCCATGTAGTCATTGCACAGGGGCGGGATCATCCTTAGAAACCTTCAACCTACTCCCATTAATCTTTCCCAAAAATACTTCCCCATTCAGCTTCGTGAGTTGAACTGCGCCACCATACAAAATGTCCTTAATTACATATGGTCCCAGCCAGTGCATCTGAAACTTCCCCGGAAATTTGGTAAACTTGTTGTCATACATTAGTACCAAATCGTCATTTTTGAAGGTGCACTGCTTGATGTGAGAATTGTGCCATGCCTTTTCTCCAGAGTTTTGCACCTGCTGATGAAAGCTAGTCAAAAAGCAGTCTTCCTCTAATGCCAGAAACTACGTGAGGCATTCCTCCATGATGTCACAATCTTCCATCTCGGTTACTGTTTTGATTCTTAGGCTCAACACTATGTATTCCATCGGCATTACTTGTTCTTGTTTGTAAACTAGTCAAAAGGGTGTTTTCCCAGTTAATTTCTTACAGGTAGTCCTATATGCCGATAGAACCGCTGGTGTGCACTCATCCCAATCTTTCCTATTAAAATTATAGAACTTTGTAAGGACATTCTCCAATATCTTGTTAAAAGCTTTGACAATGCCATTTGCCTAGGGGTGATATGGGATACTCTTTTGATGGTACATTAGGAACTCTTATGTTAACGCTGTGATTGTCTCATTCAGGAAGTGTGACACTCTGTCACTCATCAGAATCTTTGGGCATATAAACCCTGACAAAATAAACTAAAATATGAACTTCACAGTAGTGTCCTCACTGTAATCCTTCATAGGTTGTGCCTCGGCCCACCTAGTTAAGTATTCTATCGCGGTGATAATATAACGCGCTCCCATATTTTTTCCTGGTGGTTGAATAGGTACAACAAAGTCAATTTCCTGTTTATCAATAGCTTGTAACGTGACTTGTGGATTTAATGGAAGTTCATCCCTTCCTGATGGTCTCCCAGTCCTTTGACACGCATTGCACACATTGCAGTATTCCTTGGAATCCTTCTGTACTGTTGGGAACCATAATCTTGTGCATAGGATCTTCTGCGCAGAAGCCTTGCCTGCATAGTGTCCTCCAATGACACCACCTTGTGCTTAAGCTATAATACTGTGTCTTTCATATTCAGGCACATATCGGTGTAGCACTTCATCCGATCCCATCTTATATAGTTGCCTTGAAATCACAGAAAAATCGGTAGCCCTGACAACTAGTTCCTTCTTTTGTTGCGTCGTATAACCTTTAGGAGCTATGCCAGTAGATAAAAATGCAATGATGTGTGCAAAATGCTCGTCCGCAACCCTGACAACAAAGAGTTGCACTTCAAGTAATCCTTCCTTAATATTTTTAGCCTCTTTGCCATTTTCGATCTAAGAAAGGTGGTCTGGTCCAACATTCAATCTCCTGGGCTTCACTATTGCTTCAAAATAATATTCTTGGAAAGGAGAAACCATATACATATTTCCCCCCCAACACAGGTTTATTGACCAAGTACTTCAAAGCAGAATGGTCCGTGTACATCTTGAGGTACACACCTAGTAGATAATGCCTGAAGTTCTGTAGTGCATAAACCATGGCCAAAAATTTGTGCTCTATGGTTGAGTAGTTCCTTTCAGCCTTAGATAGTTTCCGACTGGTGATGGAAATCAGGTGATCAATATCTCTTGCCCTCGGTTGTGTTAAGATGGCTCCAAATTCTATGCAAGACGCATCCACATGTACATGAAATTGTTTTTTCCAATTCGAGAATACTGGGATTGGCACCATAACCATCCTCTTCTTGAGAGTATCCAAGATCTTCTGACAACCATCATTCCAGAAAAATGTAACATCCTTCTTTAACAACTTCTCCATGCGCGGAGTGATCTGTGCATATGCCTTAATAAACTTCCTATTGTACCAGGTATGACCCAATGTTGCGCATAACTGCTTCCTGTTCCTATGGGGCTCCATATTGATAATAACGACAATCTTAGTAGGGTCTACCAGAAATCCCTGCTTACAGACAACGTGGCCTAACATATTCCATAAGGTACACATAAAATGCATTTCTTTAAGTTCAGAGAGATCTGATACTTCCTACATGTATCCAACGTTAGGCGCAGACTAGAGACATACTGCTTGACCAGCCAAAACAATGTCCAATCATCAAAGTAGACTTCCAAATTTTTTTGAATAAACTCGTTGAACGTTGTGACAACCACCCTAGAGAAAATTGTAGGAGAATTTTTGAGTTCGAAAGGCATAACTGTATACTGGAATGACCCCCATTCTGTAGTGAAAGTGGTCTTGCTTCTATCCTCCAATGCGATCTTAATTTGGTGGTATCCCGAGAATCCATCCGTAAATGAATAATCTTCCTATCCACCAACATTCTCGAGAACTTCATCTGTAAACAACATAGGGAATGGATCATGGACACATGCATCATTTAACTTCCACAGATCTACACAAATCCTAATATCGCCTTTTGTTTTCTTCTCTTAGATCACCATAGGACTGACCCACTCAGATTCTTCTATAGGCTCGATTATTCCAGCCGCGAGCACTTTATCGAGTTCCTCTCGTACCCTTTCCTTGTATTTTGGGTTCAACCGATATGGGCGCTTCTTAACTGGCTTCGCATCAAGTTTTAAATTGATCTTCATCACCCCCAAATATCCTACTACCCCTTTCAAATCAGGGAAATAGGTTGGAAATAAATCTTGATATTCATGTAATAATTCAGCTACCATATCCACTGTATTTTCATCCCAATAGTCGCTAATGTTCGCAAATTTTGGTTCTTCTTTTGAACCAATGTGTTGGGTCTTGAAAATGTCATTCATTTCCATTACACTTTCACTATTATGTCCATTATATCACCTCCATTTCACCTCCATTTCACTACTATGTCACTACATTCATCCCACTTTCATTATCATTGGGCCACATTTATGTTTTTCCATACTTTATTAATTCTAAGCCTTTTTAAGTGAATTTGTGGTTAAAAATTAGAAAATAATGTGCACATGCTTATACCTAACAAGTGGGTTGAGATTGTTGACATGTGTAGGTTAAAAGGAGGCTTCCAGAAGACCTTTATGTGGCACCCTAAGGCCAAATTCGAATTTTATTGGAGAGAATCATGGGATCATGAGGATATGTGTCACATCTCCTAATTGTATTAAAACTCTAAGAAGACATGTGTCTTATTAGTTTCTATTTTGATTAAGACTCTAGAGGTAGAGGGAGAGATTCATGGACTCTCATTAATGAGATGGATTCTCATCCTTTTGTATAAATAGGAGATCTCTCTCCTTCATTTGGGAGCTTAGCCTTTTAGTTCTTAAGCTTGTAGCCTTTTGGTAGCTCTTTAGCTTGGATCTTGTAGTTCTTCTTTGATGGCTTTGGAAAGTTTTGGAGAGCTTTGTTGTACTTTGTAATTTTGAAGAATTTGAATAAAGCTTTGATGCTTTCAACATGGAAGAAGATGTGAAGTAGATGTCATGGAGCACATTAGACTGTAAGGTAGAGTAGATTTTGTTTTGAAGTTTTTCTTTGATTTCATTCAAGTATGTCATTTTATTGCTTTCAAGTTTGATAGTTTAGATTTTCCATTCATGCAAGTGTGTTCAACCGATTGATTGTAGATTTATCTAACTATGTAATTTATGCTTGACAAAATATTCCAAGAAAGTAGAAATTAGTCTTCCTATTTTTCGATTGGTGAATTGTAGCATAGAGAACACAGTAGATTAGTTTTTCTTTACATGTTCCTACTTTTTGCTTTGATTGTAGATTTATCTAACTGTGTAATTTATGCTTGACAAAATATTCCAAGAAAGTAGTCTTCCTATTTTCTGATTGGTGAATTAGAGTATAGAGAACACAGTAGATTAGTTTTTCTTTACATGTTCTTGCTTTTTGCTTAGTAGGATACTCATTACATAAGTTCATGTCTCATTGAGTCTTTTTAGTTCCTTAAGAACGAAATTGGCGATATGTGAAGTTATGAATGGGACTTGATTTGTTTTTCTTTCTTTCTTTTCTTAGATATTTTGCCGGCTTAGATTAATCTAACTATTCAAAGTTTTGATTTGTTTCATTTTCTCTTTTCTTTAGAAACTAGATTCTAACATAAGAAACAAAACCCCCAAAAACAATATAAACTATAAAACAACGAAGTAAGAAAAAATGTTAACTAAGCACATATGGTGCACCACACTTCATCAGTTTACGATACCTGGATTGATAATTTATGTAGAGCAATTTAGGACACTAAATTGACTAAATATTTTGGCGTCGTTGCCAGGGAAGTGTAATTAGGAGACCTTATTTCTTACATCTAAAAAAATTAATAATTTCTTGAGTATGCTCTCCTCCTACACTTCGTGTGATTTAGACAATCAGAAAAAAAGAATTTTTATGTTAAAAAAGGGGGGGGGGACAAAATAAACTTCATCATTTCATTTGATTCAATAAAAAAAATATATAAAAAAAAACAATAAAAATAATAATAATAAAAAAAAAAATCCAACTGCTTTGTTAGGTTCAGCTGTCTAAGATTGACTAGTTATGGTTTGTAGTGACCCTCAAAACATTGTGTCCCGTTTTAATAAGATTCTGCAAATTAGCTGCGGAATGCAGCTTTATTCCGCAGTTAACTGTGAATTTTGTAGCTATTTCCAAGGTTTAGCAAGTTGTAGGCATCCAATGAAGAAACCGACCACATGGGCATCTTTGGAATCATCCTGACATGGATCCTATCTTAGTCACCCAGGCTAGATCGATAAAAAATCAGCTTAAAACCTCAGTCAAAATCTTGTTTTTAGCATATTTACCCTGAAGTCTTTGCTGTCTGAAATTGAAAACCATTAATCATTTTTATAAATTTTACAATTTCAAAAAAAAAAACAATCAATGGCTATCCCCAATTCCAGTTTCCACTGTGGCCTCAATAGAAAATTTGCATTCTTGTTTGAAGCTTTGGCCTTGAAACAAACCTGCAAGAACATTTAAAAAAAAAAATCAAATAAATCAAATTGCATGGACTGTTGTGTTAAAATAAAAACTCTGCGTTTTTGGAATCTGGTTGGACTTCTGCTGATCTGGTTTTCAAAGAAAGGGTATGAAGGATTAGCTGGATATCTTGTAGAAAAGGCATTGACAACCCATTGTGTTGAAATATCAATAGAACTACCAATTCATTTGCAATAATATCAAGGTATCCAACTCTGAAGTTGAAGGTCACAGACATGCGCCACATAGAGCACACGTGAATTATTGAAGTTTCTCGAATTCTGTGATGATAGATATTTCAGAGGTTCACACGCAACAATTCCTTCCTATCTTGCAATCTGAGAAATGGTGGAGTGATCTATCAATTGGCAAGTCTGAGAGAACAAAATATTTTTTTTGTTCTTAATTTCTGTTCTCGGGACTTCGGATCTTCACAAGAGGATAAAGAAACTTCTGTTTTCTTCAATCCAATACGTTAGTTAACAGAGCGGAGGTTCATTACAACGGAGTTATACAAAGAGTAGGGAGAAAAATACCTGTTCATAACAAATGAAACAACGCCAATGTCCTTGAAAATTCTAGCACTATTCATCTGCTATTCCCTGTGTTCAAATTGCAAATTAAATCAGAAAGCTGAATGCAGCAAAATGCAAAATAGTAAAAATGTTAATCCAGGAAAAACGCAGAACACTGAAAAACATCAAACTTCAACTGCACGATCTGGACAAACAGAGACGAATTTTGGAAAAATAAAACATGGGTTTTTTCGGAAATAGGGTCAATTAGATAACCCAGAAATCGTTTTAAGTAATTTGAAGCGGTTTGGGAGATCTCCTTAGTTCTTTGAAGCCCCATTTCGCTGACTGTGTGAGGAAAAACAGTTGTGTTTCTGAACAGTTGCGGCCATATTCCGATTTCTTTGAGAAATCTACCCAGATCCAATTTCACTGGCTTCCAGGACATCCACCGTCTCATTGAATGTGTGAGAAAAAAAGGATTTGTATTAAATGAACAAGGAATAGTTTGAACACTGCACGTTGTAGTTGTTTGAAGAAACACGACTCTCTGTCATTAAAACCCATGAAGTCACTGCCACCCGTCTGTAACTCATTAACACCTGTTAATAACAATCCCAATTGAATACAGCTTTGTTTAGTGATTAAATCCATTACGTGAACCGTTTGGATACAGCTCTTCATAGACGATTGATAGACGTGTCATGGAGCTTCTTGGATTTCAATCTTGACTTTAATGACTAACGGTTTCTCTCTTGACTCATACTTCAGTTATGACTGATTATATGTATCCGAAAAAATCACACAACTTTTCTCTTTATTTCCACGTTGCAGAGTTTTAGATTTTGTGTGATCTTATGGGAGTTGGCTATTTTACGTATGCCATGGAGTGGAATGAATCCCATGCAGGTAGTTGGTGTTGTTAGTTTTCAGAATCGTCACCTTAATATTCCTAGGAGTTGTCTTAAACATGAGCTATGGCTCAGTATATGCATGCCTGAACCAAAAACAGCTAAACTCTATTAAAGGAAATGTAGAAGACCATGGCTATCTCATTCAGCAACTATGAAAATTTGGGAAATGGTTTCTTGAGAATTGTCAAATCCAAAACAAGTTCGAGTGTTGTAGTAGTTGGTCTGCAGAATAATCCTCTGTACATACAAAAAAAAAAATTGATGGTTGGTTGTCTTTTAGCTACGGAATGCAGCTCTATTCCGCAGCTAACCGGCAATTCTGCAGCCATTTTCATACTTTTGTATGTTACAAGTGTCGAAAGACGAAACGAGCCACATGGGTAGCTGGGAAAATGTCAGTACATGGATGGTGTCCTATCCATTTGATCCAAGTCGATGAAAAGACCCTGGTCAAAGGGAAGTCAAGGTGTGTGTTATCACTAAGTCGCCACACTAAGTCGCCGCATGTCAAAAAAAAAAACAATTTTGAATCAATGAAATGTATAAGTTATTTGCTCACTTTTCTAAAGGTATTGATTAATTTTGGACTGATGATGAAAGATGAATGGCTAACTTTTTATTCAAGATTTTTAGCTACAGAAACTGTGCACATTCTGCAGCTAAAGTCCAATTCCGCAGTTGTTCTCCAATTCCGCATCTAATCTAATTCTGCAGCCAAACATCAATTTGCAGCTGAAAAATCTCATTGTTCCAATTAGCCTAACTTTCTCATACAAAATCAGATTTTGATGATTCAAGTGTCATTGGAAAGATCTCAAAAAGATCTATACAATGAGAAATCCATCATCAGAGTTTGAAACAGTAAATAATGAAATAAGTTGCTAAAAAAAGAAACATTCAACTTGAGGCACCAATTCCAAAGCAATTTTTTTTGCAGGTTCCAGGAGGAAGGACAAATGACTACAAGTGAATGGTGTCTCTCTAAGAAACCAATTTGTTTCATAAGAGGATGATCAACAACAAAGAGGAAATATGCTAATGCAAAATCAGATCCAAATACTTGAAAAACTTTCAGATACCATTGTCTTTGTCACATCCATATCTCATAATAAACCATTCATCTCATTTTCCTCCATATTTTCCATTTACATTCACTTACACTTTCCATTACTTTTCTCCATTCATAACCCACAAATAAAAGCAAGAGGCTCATTCACATGCTTATTTCTTATTGCCATTTCTTCTTTCCACTGCCATCTTCCATTTTCATCTTTCATTTCCTGTCATTTTCATTTCGCAAATAAGTCCTGCTTCAATGCAAATTATTGAGTCCATAGTCCTTTGAGTCTAAGTTCCTTGTAAAGACACCTTGAGACTTACATGCCTTAATGGCAAGTCCTCATGATGACAAACAATGGGAATACATTAATGTCCCTTGTTCATCAGATCTTCTAGGTGACTCGACATCGACAAATTCATTCGTACCTAGAAAGATGTGTTTGGGCATCTTGACTCTCATTATCATCAATGGTGAGAGTTCTCGTGTTGATTAGTGGCATCCTTTAATGGCCACTAAGTCAACAATTTCCTGCTATGTTCGACATCAGAACATCTTTTCACATAGTAGGAATTGTGCCAATGAGTTTTCAAGACATGAAGACTATTATTTTCAGCATTTTGGAGCATATTCAATAAGTTTTAGTAGAAGCAATAAAAAATTCATCTTGACTCTTTATCCATGACTCTTCTTGTTCAGCCACTTGAAGAAGAATATGATCACAATTTTGCAGCCACCACACATACAACTCAAATGGTAAGTTAAGGTACGTCATTTTCTAACTTTTGACCATAGAATTCCATAAAAAGTTAAAATGATAATTGTTGGAAAAACATTTCTCTTCCTCATTTCATAAAATTGCCAATACCATCAGTTTGTGGGGGGGGGAGGGGGGGGGGAGGGGGGGGGGGAACATTCATATTCATATCTTGCCATGTCCATATCATATTCAGGAGCCCACATACTTCCAACATATATTAACTATTACATTGAGCATACAATGGCTTTTCAAAAAGTGCTTAAAAAATTGGATACAAACACAATCATGATTGTCACACAAGAACCAACCATCATGCAATCCAATAAAGATATACTTAGGAACAATAATCAAAATATCATTATGCAAAGTTCAAAGATCAAAATAGAATGCAACAACAAAATATCATTGTTACACAAGAACCAACCATGTTGCAATTCAAGAAAAACACTTTGCGAAAGTATTAAGTTAGCAAATGATATCATGCAAAGTTAAGCCAAAGCTCAAGGGTCAAAAGAATTAATGTAATATATATTGCATGAGAACATGCAATAGTTTCAGTTGGAGGTATGTTGGGTCTTGAAAATGTCATTCATTTCCATTACACTTTCACTATTATGTCCATTATATCACCTCCATTTCACTACTATGTCACTACATTCATCCCACTTTCATTATCAATGAGCCACATTTATGTTTTTCCAAGCTTTATTAATTCTAAGCCTTTTTAAGTGAATTTGTGGTTAAAAATTAGAAAATAATGTGCACATGCTTATACCTAACAAGTGGGCTGAGATTGTTGACATGTGTAGGTTAAAAGGAGGCTTCTAGAAGACCTTTATGTGGCACCCTAAGGCCAAATTCGAATTTGAGTGGAGAGAATCATGGGATCATGAGGATATTTGTCACATCTTCTAATTACATTGAAACTCTAAGAAGACGTGTCTTATCAGTTCCTATTTTGGTTAGGACTCTAGAGGTAGAGGGAGAGATTCATGGACTCTCATTAATGAGATGGCTTCTCATCTTTTTGTATAAATAGGAGATCTCTCTCCTTCATTTGGGAGCTTAGCTTTTTAATTCTTAAGCTTGTAGCTTTTTGGTAGCTCTTTAGCTTGGAGCTTGTAGTTCTTCTTTGATGGCTTTGGAAACCTTTGGAGAGCTTTGTTGTACTTTTTAATTTTGAAGAATTTGAATAAAGCTTTGATGTTTTCAACATGGAAGGAGATGTGAAGTAGATGTCATGGAGCACGTTAGAATGTAAGGTAGAGTAGATTTTGTTTTGAAGTTTTGCTTTAATTTCATTCAAGTATGTCATTTTATTTCTTTCAAGTTTAATAGTTTAGATTTTCCATTCATGCAATTCTAATTCATGCAAGTGTGTTCAACCGGTTGATTGTAGATTTATCTAACTGTGTAATTTATGCTTGAAAAAATATTCCAAGAAAGTATAAAGTAGTCGTCCTATTTTCTGATTGGTGAATTGGAGCATAGAGAACACAGTAGATTAGTTTTTCTTTACATGCTCTTGCTTTTTTCTTTGATTGTAGATTTATCTGACTATGTAATTTGTGCTTGAAAAAATATTCCAAGAAAGTAGTCTTCCTATTTTCCTATTGGTGAATTGGAGCATAGAGAACACAGTAGATTAGTTTTTCTTTACATGTTCTTTCTTTTTGCTTAGTTGGATACTCATTACATAAGTTCATGTCTCATTGAGTCTTTTTAGTCCCTTAAGAACAAAATTGGCAATATGTGAAGTTATGAATGGGACTTGATTTTTTTTTCTTTCTTTCTTTTCTTAGATATTTTGGCGGCTTAGATTAATCTACCTGTTCAAAGTTTTGATTTGCTTCATTTTCTCTTTTCTTTAGAAACTAGATTCTAACATAAGAAACAAAACCCCCAAAAACAATATAAACTATAAAACAACGACGTAAGAAAAAGGGTTAACTAAGCACATATGGTGCACCACACTTCATCAGTTTACGATGCCCGGATTGATAATTTATGTAGAGAAATTTAGGACACTAAATTGACTAAACACAATGTTCACCTACTTTGTGTGCACCGATTGCAAAATATCATAGATCTCCGCACTAGGTCCAACAACTTCACGTTCTCCCCCTAATTTAAGGATATTAATATTCCATAGATCCTCATCAGCTTCTTCCACTGTAACATTGTAACATTCTAAAGCGTGTTGCAGCTGCATACTCCATTCAGTCCGTACCCATGTGATAGGTTCGACAGGTTTTTAGAAGATTGTTGCTTTAATTTCCTGAAGTGCTTCATCAATGCATGTGAACCCATCTTAAAAACTGAACATCAGCAAGAAACTTTCTTTCATCTCATCCCAGTTAGCGATCTTGTGTCGTAGCTCTATTTCTAAATACTAGTTCTTCAGGATAACATCTAGGATATGAATAAAGATATGCACCCACTCAGGTTGAGGTATCTCACCCCACACGTTAGTCCACTGCACCAGATGTTTGCACTGATCATCCTTCCCTGTGTATTTTTCAGTGATTCGAGTGTTCGCATAGCCAAACCTTAATCACATCATTCAACGATATTCCTTCCAGTCAACAAAATTATCCATGTGCATACCCTACAATCTTGCAGTTGTAGCTCTTAATGCTATATCTAAGGCCTAGAACCGATGTTCCTTTGGTACATCCCTTTAAAAATTTTCAAGAAATATATTGACATCACCTAAGCCATCATAATAAGGTAACTTACATACCTTATTAGAATCTACACAACATAGCAATTTTGTAAGCCACTTACATCTCAGCATAGAGACCTCATGCAACTGATTATGCCAGTTTTCTAACTCTTCATCTCAATCCAATTGGCAGGAGTTGTCCTCCTCCCAGCTGATCCTTCCATCCGTAGTAGGATTGATCCAATCTTCATTTTGCGTAGTTAACTTATAGATGTGCTCAATATTGTCATCTTCATAATAGTCACGATTCGGTTCTGTGTATCGTGCACCTTCAGCTATATCCAACGAGACAATTACTCGAAGTTCATTCTTTTCAAATACAATGCTTCACTTCTTTAAGTTAATGATTGCATTCATGTCAAAGTCCCAATCAATCCCAAGCAATGATCGATATGGATTACTATCATTGGCGATCTCAATAACTTCGAAATTAGCCACTGCTCTTACACCTTCGATATCCACAGTTATTCCATGCAAGTCCCCATTGGAGTTATCTTTTGTTGATTCATTGTGCGCATTTGAATTGGTGACCACTGTAACTTAGGCTTTCCCATAAGTTCCCAAGTCTGCGTCAGCAGTACATTAGCATGGGATCCCAAGTATAGGATTATCTTATCCATTTTGAAATCATTGATCTGCGCAGTTAGACGCATCTTCGTACCGGTTCTTTTCTTGCTTTGGTTTACGTTATTGATTGCACGTTGTCCTGGTAATGGCTTATCCTTGCTAGCACAGTTATCTATCAGTTCTTGTAGTCCCTCTATTGCCTTCTCATCCCGTAGGAACTTCATGCAGGTTTGCATAAATGATTTCAATACTGTGGGATCTTAATCTTGGGTTGCAGTAGCATCTTCAGATTTCTCCTTTCACGATACTATCGGTATCAGGTTCTAAGATGTAGAAGCATTTGGACACATAAAATTCTTTCTTGCCTCCATGAATGTCTCTTTTTCTTTATGTAAATCAAACTCATCATTCTTCTCACTGGATTTTTGGAACCATGACTTTGATTCTAGTTTTTGCCTTCAACCTTGTCTTCACTAGCGACTACACTATTTCGTGTGACTATGTTGACACTCAAATCATCTTTGCGTGGCTCAGATCTCATCATTTGAATATTATGTGTCGGTTTCTAGTTCTTCTTCTCCTGCATCTTCACTATTAATATCGGGAAGTGTTCTATAACATGATCAAATTGACGACAGTATTGATACAAAGGGTGTGTTGGAATCCGACAGTCACGCGCAAAGTGTCTATCGGTTTTAACCCCATACATAAATTACCTGCATACGAATTCTAAAAAATAGAAAATAAAAAATGGTGAGAGGATAAAACATAAAACAAATATACACATATATTTTCCACTAGATCCCAAAACTGGGACTACCATATTGATTTTTCATTATATTATTTTCAATGTTACAATACATATATATACATGCTGAAGCATCCATAAACCCAAATCCATTAACCTTGAATTAGAACATAACGGTAGTTCCCTCAGCCGGATCTACAAAATATCATGGACAGAAAACCATCATGCCCAAAACCATGTGTGAAATCCATGCACAAAACCATAGGTAGGTCTGCACGTGGGGTAGTCATGGAAAGAATATAACACACAACCAACATTCTCCCACTTGTTATTTTCTTTCCACAGGGAGGCACAGGAGAGCTTAGTCATTAATCCAACCCTGCAATGCCCTTTGTTTATCTACACCAAGAGAACTTCAATGTGCTCACAGACTTTGTCAATGCATCTGCAGTATTCTTCAAAGTGTCCAACTTTACCAGCAACACTTTTTTATCCTCAACCATATCCCTCACAAAGTGATACTGAATATCAATGTGCTTTGTCTTTGAATGATAAGAAGGGTTCTTTGCCAAGAAAATTGCACTTTGGCTGTCACAGTCTATCATTATGCCTTGTTGTACTAAACCCATACTTGAACACAATCTATGCAACCAAACTACTTCCTTGCTTGCATGAGTGGCTGCCATGTATTTTTCCTATGTAGTAGAAAGTGCCACTACAGATGTCTCTTACACATCCAACTGACTACACCTCCAAATAGGTTAAACACATACCCACTTGTAGATCTTCTCTGATCCAGATCTTAAGAATAGTCTGCATCAACAAAGCCATGGATGTCCAAAACTCTATCCAATCCTGGTCATTCTTGGTAACATAAACCATATTCACATGTGCCACGCAAATACCTGAAAAACCACTTCAGTGCAGTCCAATGCTCCTTCCCTGGTTTTGACATAAACCTGCTTAATACTCCCATTGCATGTGCAATGTCTGGTCTAGTACACACCATTTCATGCATCAGGCTACCTACTTCACTTGCGTATGGAACATGGGACATGTCCTCTTCCTCTTTTTATGTTTCGGGACATTGTTCAACAGATAACTTTACACCTACATGAATAGTAACCTTCACCGGTTTACTATCCTGCATATTAAACCTCTATAATATTATCTCGACATAATTCCTCTGGTTTAACCAGAGATTCCTCTTTGCCTGATCTCATTCAATTTTCATGCCCAAAATATAGTTTGCAGCACCAAGATATTTCATGTCGAATTTGGAGGACAATTGGGTCTTCAAATCTTGGATAATTTCTTTCTCATTTCCAACTAGAAACATATCATCCACATATAACACCAGATAAATAACAGGGTCACCAATTAGTTTAAAATACACAAAGTGATCTGCTTTGGTTCTAGTGAAGCCAAGTCCCTGTATAAATATATCAAATTTTTGATACCACGTCCTTGGTGACTATTTTAACCCATACAGAGACTTTTTTAACTTTCATACCAGTTCTTTCTTACCCTTCACCGCAAACCCTTCATGTTGCTTCATGTAGATCTCTTATTCCAGATCCCCATGAAGAAATGTCATCTTCACATCCACCTGTTCTACCTCAAAATCAAAAGCAGTAGCAACAAATAAAAGTAATCTAATAGAAGCTACCTTGGCAGCAGAAGAAAAAATATCACCAAAATCAATTCTTGACACCTAGGAATAACCTTTTTCTACCAACCGAGCTTTGTATTTCTCTACCTTGCCTTCTGCATTCATCTTCTTCTTAAACACCCATTTTCTACCAATGGGTTTTCTTCCAGCCGGAAACTCCACCAAATCCCAAGCCTCATTTTTGTGCAAAGATGCCATTTCATCAACCATGGCCTCTTTCCAGAGTTCCCCATCCTCTCAATATACTACCTCCCTCATAGTTTTGGGATCATCATCAGTAATAGATAAAGAAAAATTTGAAAAAAAATCATATGGACTATACCTTTCTAGTTGCCTTCTTTCTCAAACTGATCTTCTCACGGCTGGATTTTGTGGCTCTTCATCTTTTGATTCCTTTTTTGTTGTAGAGTTTGATTCTTCCTCCTTTAGCTCAAACTCTATCTTCTCAGGTTCCTCTGGTAGGACTTCATGTTTAATAACATATTTCACCTCTCCAAACACCATATCTCGGATGTACACAACCTTCCTTCTTTTTGGGTTCCAAAGCTTATAACCTTTTAAACCATCCTTATACCCAATAAGATGCACCTTTCAGATTTACTATCCAACATTTTTATTTTCTCCTTTAGAACATGTACATATGCATCACATAAAAATACCCTCAAATGTGAAAGAGAAGTTTCATTACCAGCCCATACCTCTTGTGGAGTCTTATCTTCCAATGCTAATGAAGGTGATCTGTTGACTAGATAACATGCAGTCTCCACCGCCTGTGCCCCGAATTCTTGTCCTAGCCCAACACCATTGAGCGTGATTCTTTCCTTTTCCATCAATGTCCTGTTCATTCTTTCTGCAACTCCATTTTTCTAAGGTGTGTATGGAGTAGTATTTTTTCTTGCTATACCACACTTCTTACAAAACTCTTCAAATTCCTTATTCCAAAACCCTACACCATTATCTATCCTCAACACCTTTATCTTCTTCTCTGTTTGGTTTTCCACCAGAGCCTTAAATTCTTTAAACCTATCAAAGACTTTAGATTTCTTTTTGAGGAAATATATCCATGTATTCCTTGAGAAGTCATCTATAAATGATACATAGTACACAAAATTACCCAGTGATGGAACCGACATAGGTCCAAACACATCACTGTGCACAAGATCTAATATTTGTTTCACCCTCTTAGAACCATCGGGGAAATGCACCTTTTATGCTTCCCATATACACAATTTTCATAGAAATCAAAATCCAGAGAGAAATTAGAAATACTTTCCACCATACCATTACCATGAAGTATTTGATGGCCCTTCTCTCCAATATGTCCAAGCCTTTGATGCCATAGCATGGCCTTTTCTCCAAAGACCACTAGATTTTCTTTTCCACTTTCAGGAACCACATAATTGTTGCATCCATCAATAATAGTGCTACCTTGAAGCTTGTATAGAGTTCCAATTTGAACTCCCCACATCAATATCAATGCTCCCTGAACCATCTTGTAGGTATCTTTCTCGAACTTTGTTTTTACACCTGCATCATCCAACTTGCTTACAGATATCAGATTTTTGGCCAATGCAAGAATATGCAGAACACCTGGAAGTGTTCTAATCCTTCCACTTTTCAAATTCAACTTGAATTTTTTACGATCGATGATTCTAGCCTTCCTTTCATCCCCTTAGAAGACATCACCACCATAATATTTCTCATACTAGCATAACCACTCCCTATGGGGAGTGAAGTGAAAGGATGCACCTTAGTCAATCAACCATGCCTAGTACACATCCCCACCAAGTACACATCCCCACCTTCATCTAAGGTGGCTTTCACCTCTGCAGAAGGAGCATCATTAGATCCCTTTCCTTTCTCATGAAATTTAAATTTATAGTCACTTTTGAAGTTCCCTTCCTTTTTGCATTTCCAGCACACCTTTACAAGTTTTCTTGAAGATTTAGATCTCCCTCTAGATTTAGATCTCCCACTCGAGGAATTATTTTTGTTTTTGTTTTGGGTCTGTCCTCGTGTAGATAAGGCATCACCATTTTGACTCTACATATTTTTTTGTCTCATCTCCTTCGACAGCAAGGATGAGACTATTTCATCAAACTACAAGGTAGTTGAATTGCTACCTTTTGCAACAACCAAACTATCCCACAAATCTGGTAGAGAGCACAACAAACTGATGAACTTATCTTCATCTGAAATTTTAATATCAATAGTTAATAACTGGCTTACCATAGTATTAAAGGCGTTCAGATGCTCTATCACCAAGTCTCCATCTTTCATCCTCAGGTTATACAGCTTTTTCCGTAGGAACAATTTATTCACCAGAGACTTAGATTGGTACAAAGTCCCTAATTTATCCCACAAAGCCTTCACCGAAGCTTCCCCTAATACATTCATAAATATTGAATCTGAGACACACACAATTGTATTGTTCTCTTTGCCTTCCAATCCAACTTCGCCCAGTATTCAACTGACATTGTTGTTGGTTTAATACCCAGATATACCGCGATCCACTGTTATTTATCCACCAACATATCCTCCATCTTGTGTTTCCACAACTCAAAAATCTGACCATTAAATTTCTCAATCTCTATCTTTCCGCTCCTTGTCATCTTCTTTCACCAAAATAATCGATCTCGCAGATCTCCCACTGAACAGGGTCTACCATAGGTCTGAGAAAAACCCCTCAGTAGCAAAGGCGTCCCCATGAAGCCAAAAAAATATGATAACAAATGTCAGTTTTAACCCCATACAGAAATTAGTTGCATATGAATTCTAAAAAATATAAAATAAACAATGGCGAGAGTAATAAAACATAAAACATATATACACATATATTTTCCCTTAGATCCCAAAACTAGGACTACCAGATTGATTTTTTAGTATATTCCTTTCAATGTTACAATACATATATATATACATGTTGAAGCATCCATAAGCCCCAACCCATTAACCCTAGATTAGAACATAACTGTAATTCCCTTGACTGGATCTACAAAATACCACGGACAGAAAACCATCATGCCAAAACCATGTGCGAAATCCATGCACAAAACCATAGGTAGGTCCACGCATGGGGTAGTCATGGAAAGAATATAACACACACCCAACAATGTCCTAGTTCTCCACAATTGTAACAAATAATTTGTCCCCGACCTCTTCCAACTCCTCCTCCTCCTTCTCTTCCCCATCCTTGAAATCCTCCATAAGTTGTAAGTGAGCCTTGGTCATTCTGCACACGGTTTTCAACCTACATTCTATATGATGGAGTTTTTTCCATCATTAGTTCATAGATTCAACAATTCCTCTTATCATGACCAACTGATTTACAAAAGTTACAAAAAAATTGTTTTGGAGACTATATAAACTTCTGTAATAGGGAACAATTATCGGTCGAATGTTGTCCTGAAACTTGGAAAATACTACACCAGGTACTTGCACCAGTGCTTGATCCAGTGGAAGACTCTGGTTTTAGCAGGTTAGGACCTCCTGCAACTATATAATCCCAGAATACAGGGCATTGATCCTTATGATGACCTTCAACCTTGCATTTTATGCACCAAACTTCAGAATGTGTCTTTGACTTAACCTCCTTTCCCTTCTTTAGATCCTACAACTCCATATGCAGGCTTGCTAACTGTGCCTGGATCTATTGAACTCCTACATTTGTATCTTGGATCAGCGAAGCTTCTAGCTTCATCGTGATTTCCATTGCTTCAGCCTGAGACCCAATCTTATGCTGAGATAACAACAATCTTAAGTGAGGTAATAACGAAGATATATACCAGTCCCTATGTTGTTCATCTGAGATCTGAAGGTTAGCTTGACTTAGTAAGAACTTCAGTCATTGATCTATATCCCACATAGATTCATTAACCCTCTGCTTAATCTCCTTGATCTCAGTCACACATTGATCTTTCGACTTCGGCTTCGTAAATTTCGCATTCAGCGCATCCTTTGTATTAGCCAATGAAGCAGCCGAGTGAGTCATGTTGTATCTGATATACCAGGTAAGCGCCATGTCCTGTAGCACTGTAACCAGTTATGTTTTCTTCATATCATCATCATTGATCTGTTGTGATTTCCACACAGCTTCTGCGACAAACCAAAACTGTTCTAGATCCTTTGATCCCTGACCCTTGAATACAGGCATTTTCATTATATTTTCCATATTGAATAATGGAGGTAGAGGTGGAGGTGGAGAGGTAGGTGTATGAGGTGGAGGTGAGGATGGAGGTGAGGATGGAGGTGGAGTGGTTAAACGTTGAATTCTTGAAGTACCCTAATCTACAGTCTACATTGCACCTCTAGGTGTATTAGGGCTACTTCGTTCTTCTTCACTTTTAGACTCTCCCAATAAGGGACTATATTCACTTCCAACAAATTTGTCTTGATCTACTCTAAATCTCTTTCCACTTCGCGTAGATCTAGTCGAACCCCTCTTAAACATTAAGGTAAAGGCATAACCCTCTTTTCACACAAAAGCATTTTAATCCAAGTTTTTAGCAATTTCAGGTACTTACCTCTCGAACCTTTGAATAATCATCATTTAGCTTCATTATAGGACACTTATGTATCTATTGAAAATTCAGTGATGAAGACGCCCAAGATACAATCAATCCAGTAATCAATGGGCCTCGTAGCCTTATAATCAGATCTTTCAAGATGTTTGACTAATTCTGGATTCCACACAATAGTATCGTCGTGCTTCAAGGTAAGTTCACTATCTACTAATTTGGACAACCACTCGTATAATTTCCAATGGAAAGATGAAAAGAAGACTTCATGTACTTCTGTGTAAAGATACCTCTGTAACCACTTTTTCTTTTGATAAGTGTGGATTCCTATTCTCCTAGCCTGCAAATTCATGCAGCTTTCGATCTATCCACTTCTCGATTTCCTTCTTAGTTGGTATCCACTTATGCCACATCACACATCCCTCAGATAGATCCCGGTCCCAGTAATAGAACCATTTGTTGGATTGAGAAGGTTTGGACCCAGGTTCAGAGTTAGTTGCGCTAACCAACAAAACCCTACACTACCTACCTTTCGGAAACAACCCATGTAGCAGAGGCTGCGGTCTCACCCGAGGCAGTATTGGGGGATGCTAGAACCAAGCTTCTGCATCTCGAAGGCTATGTGATGTGGTTTAAGGTGCTTCCTGTAGTTTTAGTTCTGATTTGACCTTCATGAACCCTTACTCATGAACTTAAGTGATTTTCAGTTAAAGAAGGTTATAAATTGCGGGTAAACATATAATCATGCATAAAATAACATATAACAACATATCTCAATCTTCGCGGAGTTCTTAAGATAAAATACAGATAAATTTCATTCGGTTGCGTAAAAATACAGAAAATACATAAATTCATAAAATTAGACACAGAGTTGCTTCAAATATCTTTTATTACTTTAGATCTTCCTTAGACAACCTTCCTAACCCTGCACACACAGCTGTAGGGGCCCACGCACTCAGCAGCGGACTTACTAAGGTCTCCGCGCACTTAGCTATAGGAGCCTTCCCCTTCGCTCGAATATAGAAAGATCTTACAAAGTAAGACTCAAAATTATTTTATCCATCAACTAACAAATTCCCTTAGACCCGCTAAGATACCTTTTTATACTCTTTTCTATTATAATACCATGGTCCACAAACCATGGGCAGATCTCAAAACAATATCAAAATATAAGGGGTTTAAAACCCCTTGACTCCTATTTGACATGCGCTACTCATGCTCGGCTCCTCAAAATGCGGAGACTTACAATATTTTAACAAAATTGACCCGGGGGACCCCATCCAAACACCTATACAACTCGAAAAAGTATACAACTGATAGTACACTTCCCTTGAACTCCAATCTCAACTAGGTAACTCGAATTTCATGCATGCATGAGTTAATTATGGCGAATTTATTAGTTAAATGGATGAACACATGAAGTTGCACCCCGCTGCTAGACCTCCTACTAGTTCCTCCAACAATTGGAACTATTTTAACAGATATTAACTCAGTTTTATTGAATTAAACTATTACAACTCAAATTAAGCTTAACCCAGGCTCCTAAAATTTAGGAGACACTCTACATGACTGAAGTTAGGCACTCAATTTGAATCAACTAAGCCAACTAAGTAAAATTAACTTAGTTAACTCATTCTCATTATCTTGTGATGTGAAATTACAATTTTCTCTTAATTTAATTCAAGGGAAAATTAAATCAGGATTTTCTTGTTACCATTTTCAACATTCCCTCTCAACAAGAAAGGGATTATCTACTACCCCAATCCTGCCTCTATGGAACTCGAATTTTCATCTTGACAATGCCTTGCCGCAATATATGCATCTTATTCCTCTGTAAGAATGTACTTCAACAACATGATTCTCCTCTGCACATAATCTCGTAGATGGTGATACTGAATGTCGATATGCTTTGATCAATCATGAAAAATTTGATTTTCAAAGAGTTTGATACAACTTTAATTGTCACAATAAATCATAGTGGGATCCATCATCTGACCAAATAACCCAACAAGAATCTTCCTCATCCAGATAGATTAACATGATGCTTGACTAGCAGTCAAGTACTCTTATTCTGTTGAGCTGAGTGCAACTAATATCTGCTTCTTGTTGTACCAAGAAACTGTTGCTGACCAAATAATGAAGACGCCTCTTAATTTTCTCTTCTTGTCTGATGGGCTATCTGCCTAGTCTGCATCTGTGAAGCCGTGTAGCTTCACTCCCTATGTCCACTTGTACCAAATACCAAACTGAGTGGTGCCTCTGAGGTATCTCAACACATGTTTCGATTCCTTCCAATACCATTTTGTTGGCTTAACCATTTCTTGACTAAGTTGGTTAACTTCATCACACACATCTGGTCACGTGTTCACCAAATACATAAGTCAACCCACAAGCTGCCCTTAAATAGTAGCCTCCACTACTTCACCTGAAGTAGCATCTTCCCACGGGGGCTTCACTTAGTGAACCTATGACATATCACGTGCGTTCTTGGCATATTAAAAAATACCCTTAGTTTGACTACATATTAGAAAACCCCTCTAAAAATCATTTTATGTAAATCCCTACCAATATGAACCCAATACACCTTCCCAATTTAAAATACCCCTACTTTTACTAGATATTGTAGATATCCATTTTTTTGGTTAACATTTTTTTATGCCCCTTTATATTTTTTCATTAAATTTGAATTCCATGTTTTATATTTCCCAATATAAAAACCCTTTACCCCTATATATTCCCCAATATATTATGTCATTTTTTGCTCAATATATATCCCCCAATATGAACCCATGTGGTATGGTATTGCTCCCCCAGTTAAGCCCCAGTGCATCTTCCTTCCTCCAATTCCCTACTAGAGGAGTCTCCATGGGATAGAGATGAACGAGGTGTTGTGAGATACCTAACACAAAGAGAAAGAGAAATAAGAGTATGTGTGAAGTAGATTTGAGGAAGAGAAGGAAGAGACAAAGAGATGGAGATATGCATAATTAGAGACCAGGTAAACCAACACATTTTTTCTTTCATGTATCAGGGGATTGTAGTCTCCTTTTAGGTAGTAGCTTGAAAAATAGTAGGTTGGAGCTTGTTGAAGACAGAATAGGAGCTTCCTAGCAAGTAGTAGATTCCAAAAATAACTTGAGGTAGAAGCTTGTTCTAGGTTGAATCCTACATAAAACTATTGTAAAAGACGAGTTGGAGCTTCCCACCAAGAAAGCTTGCAAAATAATAGAGAGGTTGGAGCCTCCAAAAGCTAATGTAATAGAGGAAGTAGGAGCTTGCCTTTGCATCACAACAATAACAAATTCATGGTTTTTCTCTTTATGGATTTCCACTTATATCTTATGTCCACATGCATTATTTCTATGTGTGTCTTTGATGTTGTGATTTAAATGTTGTTTACAAATTAAATCTTCTATTCATATAATGTTTTGTTGGTCATTTAATAGTTCAAATAAATATTAAAAGCAAAAGTAAAAACATAATTTGATTTCCATGAATGCACTATACTAATTCAAGCCGCCCAGTGTCGTCAAGTTTCCAACAATTGCTAACCTAGCGATAGGGTAAAATGGAGCTGTATATGCTTTAAGCCAATAGAAAAATTGTGAACCTAAGCCTATATATATAAAGAGAGGTAATCATAACAAAAATTTATTAAACCATGCAAAAGCTTGATCTCTTCATCACCATTCACAAATTCATATTATACGGGATTTTCACAGTGATATTTATAATTTTTTTCCTTGAATTGATACTAATTTGGATTCAAAATTGATAGATAAACTCATTTTTTATTAATATGGTGGATTTTCAAGTAAGATGACTTTAGGTATCATAAAGATACAAACCCAATCCTAGGGTACCTTAGCTTTTTATAGAACTTGAATAAATTCTTAAGGGATTTGGCCTTTCCATAAAATGCATTAGTCAAAACTAAGGCTTATCCTAGGTAGCATAATTAAAATGCATTGGTCAAGAGTAAGGCCTAGACTAGTTAGAATAATTATTGGCATACTATAAGGCCACAAATAAGGATAATGCAAAGGTAGCCTTTTAAGGCTCTCATGATATATTTTGAATTTTATTATGTTGCTAATCACATTTTTATTAAATGTAATCAAAATATATATTTGAATTATTTATACGTATAATAATAAATTTGAAATAATTTGTATTAAGAGTGAGTTGCTTTTATTGGGTTAAATTGTTATGGTATCATTCTTGTCAATGACTATAGAAGACCACTTGCATCTAGTACAAATCTAATCACTTTCATTATTGATGTTGGATTTACATTAAACCTCTTCTCTTTATTATTACCTATCTCCGCTAAGAACTATAGCTTTTGCCTCGTGGTCAAAGACCCTTGAACAAGTTTTTAATAATTTTAACCAAAGTTTTCAAAAAATGTTAAGTATTTCCAATTTTTTCATAAATCAAAAAATGTAATCTAACTATATATTTGAATGATTTTATATGTATAATAATAAATTTCAAATAATTTGTGTTGATTTTATTGGGGTAATTTTTTTATGGTATCGTACATCTCAATGACTATAGAAGACCAAACTATATATCCAAGAGATACACGTCTTCAATGGGGCTTTTATTTCCAAAGGAATAAACATCGAAATGATCTTAAGGCAAATTGAGAAACAAGGGATCGAGAAATGAGAAGGTTGTGTGAAGCATGAGCTTAATTCCAAAAATTATGGCTGCAACAATTTTTTCTCTATTCACATTTCTTTCAATTTGGAATCTGGAGTTCCCCAACAGCGTAATGCTGGTCAACCACCATTTTGGGAACCACCTTTTGAAACCCGATATCCAACAGGAGAGAGCCATGTAAGCACATTGGTGGGGAGCATGCTATGCATTAGGTAGTTTGGCAGAGTAAATGGATGCGCTACTTGCCCGAGACACTCCCTCCGCCATTGATTTCGTCGTGCTGCCACTACCAATTCATTTCTTTTTCTTTGAAATCACTAACTATGTCCATAACACATAGTTAGTGGTTTAAGTAAAACCACCTTATAGTCAAAATCACATCACTATTTCAAGCATGTATATGATTTTTTGAAGGAGTATTTGACCTATTATTGATTTATGTATATATTAAAAAAATTATACTATAATAAATTCAATAAGTCCAAGGATCTATGGAACCCAAGCTAAGATTGCAGTGAGGGTATTTCTACCTAGCCAAGCGGGTATAACATGAAAAAAAAGTCTTTGTTTGTGGCTGGAAAATAAATAATTCGTTCAAGTTTGCAAGAAATTTTGTAATGGAGTATAGCAAGGAAAGGTTATGTTTGCAACTTTTGATTTATTGACATGACATATTTTTGTAGTTCATAGCCTTTTGTTTTTCTAATTTTTAAAAAATGAGTCAAAAAATTACTATGGGCATCTCTACATCATGAGCTTGCCTTGAGTATCAATCTTGTTACCTGGATTTCCAATAATCATCTGCAAATTTTTATAGATTGTTGGAGCCATTTGAATTATACCTTTTTAAGCTTTTACAATGTGCCATTGCATGATACACTTGTTATAGGTTTTTGGAATGATTCTTAACATAAATTGAGGGTTGATCAAAGCTATACAAGATTGTGAGTCTTTTATTGGTAAAAAAAATTGAGAATACAACACTAGAAATGAGAGAGAATATTGCAATAAAAACACATGAATGTCATAATTGGTAACATGAAAAGTCACACAGATGGAGTTAGTGCAAAACATGTTTGGCTGTAATCATTATACTTAGAGGGCCACTTTGGAGTTATAAGAGATTTGTCTAGCATGAGGAGCCCCATCTATTGGTTCTTGCACTCCTAATACTAAGCCATATTAGATTATGCCAAAAAAATGTAAAGTATCTTATCATCATCTAAAAGACATAAAAACTAGTCTTTCACCCCAAGGCCAATTTATTAGTTTTCATATCTTTGAGACTTACTTGGTAACCCAATGATAGGGTTGATGGCATATTGACCCTTGATGCCATATCTATGATGGCATCGGTGACTTAGATTGTGATTAATATGATGGGAATATACTCATTGTTTATATGTCTTCACCCTTATGTTTAAATGAAGTTGCATATGCTTTAAGCTAAGACAAAAATTGTGAACCTAAGCCTATATACAAAAACAAGTAATCATAATTGAAAATTTATTAAACCATGCAAAAGTTTGATCTCTTTATCACCATTCACACATTCATATTATTATGGGATTTGTAAAAATGATATTTAGATTTTTGTTCCTTTGAGTGGATACTAAATTCGATTGAAATTTGATAGCTAAACTCGTTTGCTATTAACATGGTGGCTTTTCAAGTAAGATGACTTTAGGTATCATAACTTGATACATACCCACTCCTAGGGTAGCTTAGCTTTCTATAGAACTTGAATAAATTCTGAAGGGATTTGACCTTTCGATAAAATGCACTAGTCTGAACTAAGGTTTTTTCTAGGTAGTATAATAAAAATGCATTAGTCAAAAGTAAGGCATAGACTAGTTAGTATAAGTATTGGCATACTATAAGGTTGTAAATAAGAATAATTTAAAGGTAGCCTTTTAAGGCTCTCATGACATATAACCATTTTTTTAGTAGGTTAAGACGTCCTAGGGAATGTATGGGATGAGCATGGTGCTTATCTTGGTAATGGATGGCTTGGAGATTCCTTATACAATAAATCTTATTGGTTTTGCACCTTAGTTTATTTTTAATATTTAAAGCTTATACATTATGCAACTACCATCCTTTTTTGTGCTTGTTTAATATTTCATTATTATCAAAATGCACTTTGTCTCATTGGCATTATGTATTCTTGCAGGGAATCCAAGCTGAAAATGGACCCTTGTTAGACTATATGCCAGGTTATAGTTATCCTCAGCCTACTTATAGTCCTTATAATGCATACTTTCTTAGTGGTATGCTAGGGGTTGATGGTCTTCTTGATCATAAATCATATTATCCTAGTCCTATCTATCAACAACCCCTCACTTATCGACCATATTTTCAGCCTCCTGTAGCACATGGATCGGAAATTGCACCAGCGTTTTCGTGGGACTTAAGACTTGTAGTTGCAGATCGAGAAAATGTAAATACCTTCAATGGAAGTGCAGTAGGTGGGCCAAGAATAGGCCATTCCACAACATTTGTTGTCTCTCAAGTGTCATATTCGAAGGCTATACCACCAACATAGAAACAAAATGTTGCATTGGATTCTAAAGGATCAACTCAATCATCTTTGGGACTACAATAATCACATTCAGTTCCTACAGGTCAACCTAATATTCACTCTATGGGCACTCAAAGGTAGAGTGTGAGGCCTGTGACTAAGGTGTGTATTGTTTTTTCATTTGGAGCTTATCCTAAATTGCATCCAAATATTTGTTTTTCACTATCTCATAGATGTGTTTTATTTTTAGATCCCATCACATGGTTATATTGGTCAAATTGCAGCTTTACCAAAGGCTATGTTATGCTAGGAAAGTTGTAGGTTGTTCAAACCAAGTCAGGGCCAATGAGTTGTATCCTAATAATGCTACATATTTCAAACCCAGCAGGCATGAATATCTTGCTGGTGATAGATTAAAGACACGAGAAAAGGTAATCCGAGATGGAAATTTGGATGTCCTCAACCGAACATTGTAAAGTTAATATTAACACAATGTCAAAATAATCAGTATAAAAATTTATTACATATTCAAACACCCTCATCATCGAAAATGCTAATTGATTGAACATTCTCCTTTTGCACTTCAAGAAGCAACTTTACCTATTCAATTTTCAATTCAGGAACTTCAAACTCTTCATTTGTTGGAAATCATAAAGACTCCCAATCATCGCTAATCCTTATTTTCTCACAGGGAAAAATAATACACAACTTGAAGAAAATCTAGTTATCTCCTACCTTTGTGAAAATTTTCTTTGCTCGATCTGCCCAATGCTATATTACTAACACTAATATTCATAATCAATGTTGTCTGACAATCCCCTCCTAATGAATCCTTCAATTTACAAAGGTCTATTATAAGTTAGTGAGGATAAGCATCCATGCCTTCTCAACATAAAGTAGGATGACAAAAAAACTCAACACTGGACTAATCAATGTTCTCATATTCCCTTGATCACTCAAGAATTGTTCATTTTATATACTTCTGAATCTCTCTAAATGAGTAGTTAAGCAACAACCTTTTCCAAAAAACACAATAATATTTAGATAAGTAGTTAAACAATAATACCATTCACACCTTTAGAAGTTGGGTAAGTTTAGAATTTATATATGGAATGTTCCTTTTCCCTTCAACTAGAGAATTTATGCAGCTACTGAGGGCAAGGAGGGAACAGTTTATGTTGGGCCCTTCTAGAGATATGACTTCTCTTTGGTCTGTGGCAAGAGCTGTCCCAGAACCAACCAAATCTACAAGAGACAGTTTTCCCACACCAGTGACAATGCTCAATCCCTCATTTAATTTGCATCATAGCACAACCTACAATGACAATAGGTCATTTAACAATGCTTATATGCGTGGAGATCTACTGAAAGATATTTGTGTAGAAGGATGTCTAAGGAATATGGCATGTTAAAATGGCGGTCAAAATACAAGTCCAAAGTATCATTACCTACAAGATGGCATGAGATTGAGATGAAGTTTCATTAACTCAAGTTGGATCTATTGTTCTACTTTGATAACCTTGATGAAGCAAGTCCATCACCTTCAACCATCAATCGCAAGAAATTGACATGATTCAACATCTTTAGAATATATGTGTATAAAGTTTAAACAAGCCAGATTCTCAAGAGAAACCATAACTTTTCAACAGAATATGTCCGATAATGTGTAAGACTTGTAGCTACAGTACCCTAAAAAGAACTGAAGAAAGTTTATATCATCCAGGTCAAGAACAAATTTCAACTATTCCAAAAGAGATCCAGCTAGTCACAAAAGGCTTCATAGAATATATACTTGTTTATTGTCTCTCAAAACAAGAGGCCATCCTGGTGACAACAAGTCCTTGACAGATTCATTGTAGATCTCCAGACATATGGCACCTTTCAACTTCTCTAGTTGCAAATATCATTGAAAACATGGGAAGAAAACTTAATAGATCAAGAAAGGTTAATCTTTGCTGCAAAGTAACATGAAGATGGAATAACTCTTGCAGATTACAATATTCAAAAGGAATCGATCCTCCACCTTGTTTTTTGACTGCATGGTGGTATGCAGATTTTGTAAAGACGTTGACTGCAAGACTATCGCTCTTGAAGTTGAGAGTTCAGGATAAAGAGGGGATTCCTCCATATTAACAGAGTTTTATATTTGCAATGAAGAAACTTGAATATAGAAGGACACTTCCAAATTACAATATTTAGAAGGAATCTACCTTGCATTTGATCCTTCATCTTCGGGGAGGGTTTTGGAGGTTGTACGGAAGACCTTAAATTTTAGTTAGGTTACAGTTTCTTAAGAATTATGTTTTTTTCACTACTTCAGTTTATTTTGGAATATACAATGGTATTCACTTTTAAGGTTGTTGACTATTATGTTGGGAATTTATGAAGTTATTTTTGTAATCGGTTCAGTATGCATCTTTATAAAAAAAAAACTTTGTGTTTTCCCATTTGGAAAACTCAAATTGGATGTTGTGTTGGGTCTGCAATATATATGTTTATGGACTTCTGTAAATGGTTTATTCGATTTATCCAATAGTCAAATTTTATTCATTAATAGAGTGAAATGTTACTACAAATTCTTTATATGAATGTCAATATGAGTTTAAGCTATTTATATAGAAAAGTATGTTTCCAATAATTTATCTGTTGGATTTGAGAGAGTTATATTTAGTGCAAAGTCTTGTAACTTTAGAGTTGTGTCATATATTTTCCATTGTCTTTCATAGATATAGCTTGTATTTTGCATGCACTGTCTAAGCCTTTCTGCATGCTTTCTAAATTCTTAAGGGGTATGAAATGTTACTACCAATAGTTTATAGGAATTCCATATTTAGAGTTGTCATAAATTCTAATGGTTATTAGATTGCACTTGTCTTTCATAGGTATTTGTTGTATTCTGCATACCCATTCCAGGCATTTTTGCATGCATTGAAAGTCCTCAAGGAGTATGAAGTTAGAGTCTTTAACTAGTATTAATTGGTCATCCATTTGCACTTGCATTTCATAGGCATAGCATGTAGCTTGCATGTTCTGTCTATATCTTTTTTCATGGGTTCAAAGTCCTTATGGATTATGAATTTTGGGACCTTAACTATATTGTTCACCATCATTCAGTGAGTGCAGTTTCAACTTGGCGAGCACTCGCTGTAGAACATCCACATCCAACACATGATACTTATTTTTTGGGTTGTGAATTTGATTTTCCAAACAAACTCTTTCTCCTTGTGTTTTTCTAAATGATGCATATGCCAGACATGGGGTAGAACAAATATAGACCCCAAACTCTAACTTCTCAAATTGATTACAAGAATTTTGAACTCTTATATTATGTTAGTGTTTAAACTTGGCAATGAGGAAACACATTATGCAACCTGTGTTGCATACAAATTTAATAGTGGGCAGGTTAGTCACCATTTTACAGAGCACTCACTGTAGCAGACCCACACCCAACACAAACTACTTATTTTTTTTGGGTTGTGAATGTTATTCTCGAAATAGGCTCTTTCTCCTTGTGTTTTTCTAAATGATGAATATGCTAGACATGGGGTAGAACGGATATAGACCTTAGTCTCTAACTTCTCCAATTGATTAGAATAATTTTGAACTCTTCTATTTTGTTAGTGTCTCTCTATTTTTATTTGATCCAGGTGGATATTGGTGGCCACCCACCTATTCCACTTGGACCCCCAACACTGTCTCTTTCAATTTTTCAGTTTCCTTAATTGTATCACAGTTTACTATTTTTTGTAGTTTTTTTGGGTCCTAAACTTTCGAAGCCATTTTGAGGCCCTAAACGACGTTTTTTGGAAAAACTGGGAAAATTTGAAAGTTGTAGTTCTTAGATAAATATTTCTAATAGAGATCATATGCCAAACTTACGACCTTGGGAAGTTGATGTACCAATTTATCCAAACGAGGCCCATAGTTTTGTCGCTTCATCTCTTAGGGTTAGGTTTTTGGATGTTCAGGGTTTTCCATTATTTCTCAATAATAAATAGGCCTTCGAGCCTCATTGTAACAAAGTCCAGAGGCATCTAGCTACCACATCTCTTCTCAGAGATAAGCTACCATCGCCTGAGCTAGTTTATTTCCATTCTGTTTGTAAGCATATTTCATTATTTGATATTAATGAAATGAAGTGTTATTACTATTGCATCTCTGCATTTATGGTCATATCTATGATTTTTTGCATTCCTATTTAAGTTTGAATCAAAGGTATCAGATTGATATGCTCTTTCTCTATTTTTCTTTGCATGTCCCCAACGAGGTTGGGATATAAGGAGTTAGGGCTCAAATTGGTCGAACCTTTGCAAGACCAGCCTCGCAAATCCCGATGGCCTCCCATGGGGGAAGAGAAGAAAGATGAGGGGGAAGGATATCCTTTCAAAATATTGCTCGAAGAATCCCTCGAGCGACAAAGGAATGTGATGATGGACAACTTTTCCTAGATCCTTTAGCAACTACCCAAAGATGACACATCTTCTTCCAGTAGCCACTCTAGAAGTGTCATGCCCTTTAAGGTAGAAGTTAAATTTGACATCCCCATATTTGAAGGTCAAATAGATGCAGACATCGTAGATAACTGGTTAAATATTCTAGAAGGATGTGTTTTTGTTCATGATTTTTCCATTCAAGAAAAGATTACTTTTGCACTTCTCAGAGCCGCCCCCCACGTCAAGGATTGGTGGGAAACCTACTGTGAGAAGAAGGTCGAATGTAGACCCTCACTATTTTTAACCACACCCACTTGGAATTCGTTCTAGGATGACATCAAGGAGAAGTACTACCCTGTCAGGAGCTATGAGGATAAATACATAAAGTTGACCACATTGTGATAGAGAAGATACCAAGACATGTCAGAGTTTACCAATGTTTTTCATACCCTTCGCACAAAGTTGGGTATCAAGGATTCTGAGTGACTTTTGATACTCAAGTACTGCGACTATCTACACAAATATATCCAGGATGAGATGGAGTTCCTGGACATCTCCTCACTCGGCACAACGTATCGATAGACTCTCAAGATTGAGCACAATTTTAAACAAAAGAAGCGAGACTTTGGATTTGTGAATCTGAAGCAAGGGAAAGGCATCCGGGGCGACTCAGGACAACCTATCGTAGCCGCAAGAAAATAACAACATCCTGAAGGCAAAGAAGGAAACTGGAAAATGGTGTGAGTTCCATAAGAGATCCACTCACATCACAAGTGAGTTTCGGGCCAAGCAGTCACTGGTGGTGGAGATGAAGGCTTCTGAATCATACACATGTTTCGACTCTAAGTCAAAACCCGATAAGGGGAATGATAAAGGGAATCATATCATTGATGTGGAGCCTAGTGCCACCGTGACCACCACCAAGATCTAGAAGAATGAGCCTGAAGATCCAGAGGAGGGGGAACACCTCTTCCACTCACAAATGTGGGTGAAGGGTTCTCTGCTATAGTTCATTATCAATATCGGGATCCAAAAGGACCTCATTTCAGTAGAGGCCATGAGACGGATGGGCTACCAACTATAGTGCATCCACAACCATACACCATTGGGTGGTTTCACCGAGGACAATATCTTCGCGTCAACCAATAGTGTCGCCTTCCCTACAACATCAAGCCCTTCATGGATGAGGTATTGTGTGATGTTGCTCCTCTTGAAGTTTGTGATGTATTATTAGGAAAACCATACTTATGGAAGCGACATGCGGTATGTGAGTCTAGACCTCGCTCTATGATTATTACTTTTGGAAATAAGTTGTACAATATACTGAGGTAGCCCTGCCTACTACCATCTCTTTAATCTCTGCAAAGAAATGCAGTAAGATCATTTCACAGACTAAGAATTTTTATTCTTCTTATGATTCAACCTCAGGGAAAGAAGGAGATTGTGGCCATGGCTTCCAAACAGGGCTCCTCCACATAGCAATAGCAGATGGATATGGTTGTGGAGGAGTACAATGACATTTTCACCTCACCTACGGGGTAACCTTTGTGCTATTAGGTCAAGCACCCCATCGATCTAACCACGGCCATGTCACTACCTAATCGACCAATCTATCGATGCTCTATTATGGAGAATGATGAGAACAAGAGGTAGATTCAAGAGTTTTTGTAGAAAGGGAAAATTAGGTCAAGATATTCAACCTGTGGGAGCTTGATTGTATTGGTACAAAAGAAGGAAGGGAGTTGGAGACTTTGTATTGACTATCGGGTGGTGAAAAAGATCGCTATTTGGAATATGTACCCAATCCCACAGATTGATGACCTTTTGGACCAGCTTTAGGGGGAAAAATATTTCAACAAGATTGACTTGAAGTCTGGTTATCACTAGGTGCCAATTGAACCGTCCGATGTGTGGAAGAATGCCTTTAAATCCAAGGATGGCCTTTTCGAATGCTTGGTCATGCCTTTCGGGTTGACGAATGCTCTTGCAACCTTCATGTGATTTATGGAGGACATCTTGCAACCCTTCACCAACGCATTCGTGGTGGCTTATGTAGATGAGATCTTGATATTCAGAAAGACTTGGGAAGAGCATCTCCACCATATTCAACAACTCCTCCAAACCCTACGACAACACAAGTTGTATGCCAGTATGGTGAAATGCACTTTTGGCATGACCCAGGTTCAATATCTAGGGTACATCATTGATGAGCAGGGTGTGAATGTGGATCCAACCAAGATACAAGTCATTGGGACTGGCTAGCCCCAACCACTATAGCATAGCTCTGCAACTTTTTGGGCCTTGCCAATTTGTACCGCAGGTTCATGTTGGGCTTCTCTCATATCACTTAGCCTTTAAGTCAATTCACCAAGGGTGGAGTGAAAGAAAATTTCTTTTGGTCCAAAACCCAACAGAAGGTGGTTGCTAAGTTGAAGTAGCGCCTCCTCTCTACACTAGTGCTCACACTATTAGACCTAGAGCAACCATTTAAGATTGAGATAGATGCCTATGAGTATGCTGTAGGTGTAGTTCTTACTTAGCAGGGGCATCCAATGGCTTACCATAGTGAGACAATTTTAGACACAGTCTGAAAGTATCCCACCTATGACAAAGAAATCTATTCCATTGTGCAGGCCTGTCATCAATGGAAGCATTTCATTATGGGGAAGGAAACAATCATCCACACAGATCACTGACCCCTGCAGTTCATACATACATAAGGGAAGTTGTAGAATGATTACCATCAGAAATAGTCCACAGAACTACAAAAATTCCATTTGAACATTAAGTACAAGAAAGGAAACACCAATAATGTTGTAGACTGCCTCAACCAACCACTAGTCATGGCGCTGATCATTGTACTCGATTCCTGTGGGCACTAGACTTCAGGGTGGTCGCATCTTTAAGAGATCAATCCAGAATTCGGTGGCACATACCAGACACTCCTAGAAGGCAAGAAAGTTCCAAATTTTCACCTCCAGGATGCATTTTTATGCTACGTGGGACACATCTGTGTTCCTACAAGAGAGTGTGCCAAGATGATTTGGGAGGCTCACTATAGTTAGGTCACTGGACATTTTGGAGTAGAGAAAACAGTGGCAGTATTGTAGAAGTATTTTTATTGGCCAAACCTTCTTCAAAATGTTGGGAGGTGCATTAAATCCTGCATGACCTACACCATTGCTAAACCAACCATCAAGAAGCAAGGCCTACATACTCCTATGCCTATCCTAGTCAACCTTGGGAATCCATCTCCATGGATTACATGTTGGTCCTTCCTTCTATTAAGCACAACAACGACTATGTTTTCTTGGTCATCGACAAGTTCTCTAAGATGCCATTATGGCGGCCTGCAAGAAGAGTATCACAACAAAGGCCACTGCTAAGCTCTTCTTTGAGCGAGTGTGCGTACAGTTTAGGATCCCATACTCCATTGTTTGAAATCAGGATAGTAGATTCCTAAGTGAATTTTGGTCACGTCTTTGGTTTATGCTCGATACCAAAATCACTAAGTCCACAACTTTACATCCCCAAACTGATGGCCAAACAGAGGTCGTCAACATGATGATCATACACATTCTATGCATGTACAACTTGAAGCATCCACACACATGGGATGAAAGCCTCCCCTATGTCCAACACAGATACAACAAAGCTCTCCATAACTCAACAGGCCACAACCCCTTTCAGGTAGGGCTAAGATTTCAACCATTATGTCCCATTGATGTGGCCATACCATTTGCAGCTACTCAAGAAGATTCGACTCATGTCCAGTTCGAAATATTGAAAGAGAAGAAAAGATTCAACCCCACCAAAAGAAAGAAAAATAAAAAACGGAATAATACTAAAAGTGTTGCAAGTCTAAATGCCACTACTCATAGATAACATTGCTTCATCATTGAAAAATAAAAAATATTTTGTGTAGCTTGTTCAAAATGCCCCAATCACTAGTTTTTAGTTTAATCATATAGCGTAATCATGATTAAACTCCTTTCAATTTCTGTAAATTAGGTTAGTGAATAAAGATTTGTCCAACATTTTAATCTGGGTAAATCAGTAGTTAGGTGGAAAATGACATTGATTCAACTGTTTAATCTGAATCAATAGGAGAAATAAGGGATAGGTTAGATAGTTTTTCATTTTGTATAAAATAAAATAAAGTGGGTTTGCTAGTCTAAGTGCACCCTTTTGAAAAATAAAAATGCTAGTCTAGCTAAGGGTAGGTAGATTAGATGATTTGTAATTTTTTCCATATGGAATTTTTATCCTAAGTTTTAAGGATATGGTGAAAGGGCCAAAAATATGCGCCATGGATAAAGTGTTTCCACATATGTTTTATAATTCCCTTATCCTAAGTCAGAAAGGCAAATATTAAAGTGCATGTGGACAAACTTGGCTTGTTGTATATGGTTAAACTACATCTCAGTCAGTGGCATTGAGATTTGTTCCCAAACATAATCAACGAACCTCATCTGACTTCAGCGCCCCCTCTCCATCCTACCTTTACCATCATGGGGGGGTCTGAAAAGTTGTTTGTCCCACTGGGCCCCATCCCCTACGTGTCACCCTCTTGCGATTTCACACCCCCACCGAAACCACATACTGCCTACTACCCCCTCCGAAAACCACAATTCCCTCGCCCGCTCTACTACGCCCCACCGTGACTCCTCCACCACTCTCATTCTGCCACGTTGCATAATCATTAGCCTATTGAATGCCCTCCCAGTAAATAATCGTTCGACATTAATTTTATTCTCCTGGGTAACCGTTGGAAACTAACAGTCTCGTGCCATTTTCAACGGAACCTTCCTGACGTTTAAAACCTTTTGAACCCATCACTTTCCTTTCTTTACTACTCATCCTATCGCTCTCTTTCTTTTTATTGTTTGTTTTCTATTACTGACAGTTTTTCACAACGATCACTCTCACAGCTAGTCTTGCAATGAGACCATGACAGAAAACTGACAGTTCCCTTTCCTTTCACCTGACAAGTTGTTATCCAAACTCTTTCCTGGTAAGCTCCTCTGATTAATTTCTTCTTATTTTTCACTAATACAGTCATGCCTCCGAAGACTAAGACTCAAGATAAGCATGTTAATCCTTTGATTCCCCCTCCTGTAGATTTAGATCATATACCTTTAGTCGATAGGGATTACAGGATTAATGATGCCCAATGTGACTGTGATTTTCTAGAATTATATTGCTAGTTAGAGGATAAACATGCAGATAAAACTGGCGAAATTGGGCTTTGGGAGTCCAATATTCCCCATTACATTTTCCCCATCACATTCCAAGCCCCAGAGTTTTCAAGAAGGTGTCAGGAATGCTATGTCCCTGCCCAAAGAGCTATCATCACCCCTACAGGTGGCATTCTCTTCACAATTACTGCCTAATCCATTGACCAAATGATGTTGGCTCCCATTGTGGAAAATTCTTCTCCTTTCTCCCTAGAATCCCTCACCCAGCTTTATCAGAAGCTATATTTCACCACTAGAATCAGAATCTTTGAGATCTTCTTGCCTGAGAATGCCTAGCTACCCAAAAAGAATCCTTCATATCCTTCCTCCATCTTCCTTGATCAGGCAAAACAAATTATATCAATGATTTCCTACATTTTAGGTTATTTTTCTGATCAATGGGTAGATAAGCCCATTTTATGATTCCTCTCAATAGTTTCCACAGACAACAAGCCTTCCATTGTGTTCAATTTCAGTCAATTATTGGGTGACAATATTCATGAACAATTCATAAAGTTTCCCACAGAGCAAGTGTTCAATTACACCATTTTTATTTATATGTTTCTTTACTGTCAGTCAGACAAATTCAGTTTTGCAATGCAGAAGCTTGATGGTGCAGGAATTCGGCATCCAATGATCTTTTGGACCTCATTGGTCATGAGAGAATAGCAGGAATTCACTTATAAGTAGTTCATTGAAGATTTTGTTCATCCAACCATGAACATCCTTAACAATGCAATTCAACCCATGATCACTGAGGAAATCAAGAGAATCCGACACCTAACTAATCAAGCAAAGACTAGTGATTGGTATTTATACCAAAATAATACAGAAATCAGGGTGTATGGTTGTGAATTGGCACACTATAAACTCCCCAAATACCTCCCAATGAGGATTTTTTCCCTAGAGTATATTAGATAGATGTTGAATTCAGATGACATCCTTTTTGTACTGGCCAAGAAGAAATCACAGTTCATAATAAAGACATAGGTGGGCCCTTTTATGTGTAACACAATGACAACAAGTGAAGAAGAAGATAGAATGCTTAAAGAAATGAAGTTCAGACTGATCTTTACATGGTCTTATGACCATTGTGGCATTATTTCAAAGCTCATAGCGGAGAATAAAAGAACTCCTTAGATTCATAATTCAAGGCCTGAAATAGAGCAGTATGCCAATCAACTGGAATGGGAAGAAAACACTTTGTAGGAAGCTGAAGAAAAATTCTTCTTCAATTCTAGTTTATAGACTCCTACTCCTCAGGAAAAATCAAGCAAAAGACAAAGGGAGGAAGGGTCATCCTTGACTAGAGGAAGTGAAGCCAATCAATTTAGAATCAGTTACACAAAGAGGACAAAGTTAACTCCTAGAGTAGAATTAGACAAAGAGATTGAGGAGTAGGCTGCCATCATAATCACAGATTCACCACTTGCGACCAGAAAATTCACAACATCTCCTACTGAACCTTCATCTTCACAAAGTCAGAGGAAAAATGAGCTAGAGTCACAGAATATCCAAACAGAATAATAGAAGATAGTTTTTGATAGTTACAGGGAGATTAAGCTCAGAAATTAGATTCTAAAAAATAGTACTTATAATCAATTTTGGAAGCAGACTTCTAGTTCACAAAGTAGTTTGTTGCGAGTCTTTGACACAGAGCATGGAAAAATGTAGATGGCCTTTCTTGAGGCCCAAATTTCACAACCAAAATCAACAGCAGACTACAAGAGCACTACTTTTGTGTTCAGCACTAAAGACATACATCCCATTGATCAAATGGAGATGCACAAGTAAACTAGTGAAATGATATCCTTTGCTTTGACTAACACTGCTATGTCACTATCTAAATTGTAGGTTTCATTTGCTAATGTTAAGTCACAGTTGAAGATGGAGAAGATGTACTCCTTAGCCAAGGATAATATGATCAAGTATTTGGAAGAATTACTACCAAAAATAGGGTATGACCCTAAATATGTCAATGTTGTTGAGAAGATTATTAAAAAGAATAACCTGGACATTGCAGCCTTGAGAAAGCAGCTCACGCCGCCAGCCACAGAGGATCCATTGACCAAGGAAATTGAAGAAAGTGAAGCACAGAATGAAGACATGATGAAACTAATCATAGATAAGAATATAAAGATTAGGCAGATGGAGGTAGAGATGGAGAAAATGATAAAGGAGAAAGAAGAGAGTTATACGATGGCCATTGTCCCCCTGGATGCTATACCCATTTCTCAGCTTCCAACAACAGGAACAGCTACTGCAACTACTTCTTCTACTCAGTATGCAAGTGTTGAATAGGTAACAAAGACACTGTAGAACATGTCACTCCAATCAAAGGAGATTGAGACTTTTCAGGGCCAACTCAAAGCTTTAGAAGTGCAAAAGGCCAAAGCTGAAGCTACTCGAGTTACTGAAATGAAAAAATCCCAGAGACTATTGGGAAAGTTGTAGAAGGTGGAAAGGGACACTTCAATTGGTCAGACCTTGGCCCAAGCCAAGGAAAAAATTTGGATGAATATAATATAATCTATGAATGAGATTTGGCCTTCTATCCAAATCATCTTTGAGCAGAAGGAGCTGATAGAAAAGGCTATAGAAACTATTGTGCAAGGAAGAGAGAACCTGGGAGAAATTCCCATAGAAGCCTCTAACATAATCATGTTCCTGAATTCTAAGTCCAAGTATGAGCTTGAAGAAGTAGGGATCAGTGATAGAACTGCCACCATTTTGGAAGTCAAGAAAGTCTTGACAAAGAGGAACCTTATTGATCAGTTGGAAGAAAGATGTGAAACCTTGGAGCTGCAAGTAAATAGGTTCACTAACATAATTGAAGCATTGATCCAGAAGGGACTGCCCAACATTTATGTAATAAATGACAAATTAATCACTCAGGAAGACTATATCCTGAAGATGAAAGAAATGGCTAGAAGTAGCATCAAGTTTAGTGGGATTAAGGGTAGTATGACAGAAAAGGCATTTTTGGAAACCATGTCAAATGATTTCTATGTATAGAATGAGGTAAAACACATTTTTACTATGAAGCCAAATTTTGCCAAATACATAGAGGTAGATGAAATTTACCACAGGGTAAAAAAATTGACAATACCAGATGAAAAGAGATGGGAAGAATTGGTCGATTTACTCGATTGAAAGGAAATTCGGAAGCAATAAAACAATTTCCAGTGCAACAACCAACATGACAATCAATTCAGCAACACAACATAGTTTTGGGTTGACTCAGCAACCGAAACCATCAAAACAGGGCCACCTTTCTTTTTCAGCTCTCTACGTGGCCTATTCTTCCACCAAGATTAGATCATGTTGTTTGTAATTAGGCTAATAATACACTGTCGGTTTGACAACGATTTTGTCACGGATTTTTGTAAGTTTTAGTATAAATACTTCATTGTTTGAAGTATTAAGGGTTGATTTCTGAATGTAATTTCTTCTTCATATTGTATTTTTCAAAGTACAGTAGCATCAATAATACAAGGACCTTTTACAGGATTCATGTGGTGTACCAAATGGTGATGTGTCTCTTCTGTTTATGTGTTTAAACATTGGTTTTCTTTCTCTGTTATTCTAAACATTTGAATTGTTCAATAGAAATCTTGATAAATAGGATTTGTTACTTAGAGAACCCTATTTTGGTTGTTGGTAATTTTAATGTTTTCCACTGAAGTCAAATCAAGGAATTCTTAATTGCTTCTTAATTTCTACTGAACCTTACACATTCTCTATTTCACCATCCATTTAATTTCTAAAAAGATCCAAATAGTGTAACCTAGCTTGCCGTACGAGAACTCCTCAAAAAATTGATGCAAAATCTAGTTTAATTTATAGACTCCATAGCCCAATGGAATTATAACACTCAAATCAACCAAACCAATCAAATCAAAACAATTAGTACATTCATAACTGGCCTAAAATCTACATAAAGACAAAGCTAAATTAAAAAGAGAGATCCCTCTCTGAAGCTGGCAGGGCTAGATCTGAGCTTACAAAGTGGTTTTGATGATGTCCTATGTGTTTACTCCCTCAACCTCAAAAATATAGAACGACAACAATGCCTATAGAGATAGGCGATGTTCATGCAACTTGTTGAATACAAATAAAGGAAGCTCTAAAAGAATTATTATAGTGTTATGACTATTACAATAGGGTAACTCAATGGAGGCAAAGTAAATGAGTTTGAGTACATGTAAAATGAGAAATGCGGGTAATCCTTTTTCCTAAATGCCAAAGTGATTTAGAGTATATAGGCCTCTAGAAACTAGAGGAAACACCCTACATTAAAATAGTAATATTCAAGAGGAAAAAAAAATCAATAGGTTAACCCTGGGCATACATAAGAGTCTTTGTCTTATTCCTAGAACGAAATAAACACTATAAAATAGGTTACATGTAGATGAAAAAGTAGGATTGAACATGGTCAGATTATTCAATGTAACAGTTTCTTGCGAGGCATGAAATGCCTGAAGATACAAGTAATGAGTAACAATGAAAGGAAAACAAATGATACTATAGAGTAACCAATTTGTGCAAATATACACCATTGATTCCACCAAGAACTCAATAAAATAGCCTGCATAAGGCAAATACGAATGGATTACCTAGTGATGGAGAAATCATATGTGCCTCTTCATTCTGGATCTAGCGCCGAATGTTTGTAAGAAATTGACATTAGGGTTACAGACAGGATATTGGCAGCAAGCAACAACATAGTAAAACTAGAGAAACTGCCATGGTATGCGTAAGAATTGGATTTTAGTTTAGGGCTTTAATTTTGAACCGTCGATCTCTTTCCTTGCATCATGATCATCCATGGTATATGGGTGGGAAGTCACTTGCCATCATGTGAGTAGAGTCTACGTGGCATGAGCACAGTGAACACAGTCACATGCCATCACATGGGTCTAGGAAGCATGGCAGTCATCGAGGTTAAGTACGATAAAGAAGGGGCATGCGAAGTGAGATAAAGTTAATAGTCGATGGACTCCACAAAGTCACGATGTGGCATTAATAAATACAATCACCATGTGACAATAGAGATCTTATAATTATAATGACGTATGAAACAAACTATAGATAGGCATACCCAAATAAAAAGTATGAATACACCACTAATAATGACAAAATAAATTAACGACCAAGGAAAAAACTATTAAGAAGCCTCCAAAACCAAATGATGTTAAGAAAATAAACATTGTTACCATCGTATTTAATCAAAATGAGGGAACATGGTGCATAAGCATTGGAATGGGAAGTGACTTAATACCCTTTAGCTAACTTTAAAATATATTAATATCAATTACAGTACCTATATATTGTAAAGTATAGTTGCATATCATAATTGGATGTTAATGAATAAACGTCAGTCAAAAAATATATATATGTGTTATAGAGACATGAGAGATGGTATCAGAGCCCAAGTTTACCACTAGGGCCTTAAGGAATCGCCACAACAAACACAGACATTAAAAATTATTTTGTGACTTGATAAGTTACTTTAAGAAAGAAGTAACAACTAATTTTATTTGAATTACAAGGTAAGTAACAAAAGGGTACAATTACAACAGAATGGGAGAGGAGGCCCCAACCATCACTGAAGGTGAATATTTGTATGTCCAATTGGGAAACTAGGCTACCCAAATAACTTTGAGTTCATGGACGTGATTAGGAATCTGCAAAAGGAAATAACATATTTGAGGAGAAGTAATTAGGGGTTGTTAAAGGCCAGTGAGGAACAAGAAAGAATGATCAGAGGGATGACTGAAATGTCTAGATATAAAATGGTGGAACCTGATATGTTGAAATGAGAAAAAAGTGGCATATAATTAGAGCAATATAAAAGTGGGGCGGGGCGGAGCTCTCATAGAACACATCCTAAAACAGAGAAGAAAAAGAAACAAATAGAACTGTAATGGGGAATTTAGGAAAAGAAAGACCCCTAATTTTGAAGAGGAAAAGGAGGAAGACACATAAGCATGGTTACTTAGTATGACCAAATATTTCCAATTTTACATATATGAGAGAAACTTAAAAGCAATATTCATCGTTTATCAATTACAGGGCAAATTTGTTCTCTAGTGGGAAGAAGCTAAGAGTGTGCATCTGTTGGCAGAATAGACACTATTGTGGGAGGAATTTCAAAAGCAATTTAAAAATTTTTACTTAATTGAATTTTATTATGATGACCATGTGAAAGAGTATCATGAGTTAAGGTTGGGATAGCTAACTATGGACGATTTTGTGGAAAAATTTACCAATTACAAGAAGTGATTTGAGTTCGATAATCCTAAGACAATTGATGAAGCTGTCAAAAAGGCAAGGTTGTGTTATCAGCAGTTTAGGGGTAAGGGAGAAATTCCCAAGTTTTGGTAGAATAAAGATAGAGCCAAACCTACTATTGGATCAACATGAAAAAAATATATATATCTCAAAAAAATTGGAAAAGACTTTCAATGGAAAAATTTTAGCAAGGGGAACAAGAATTAACAAGCCCAATCTCAAGCTAGATCAAAACTGATGGACCTGCACAACAAAATTATTGGAGGAGTTAAAAAAAAAGAGCCACTGAAGTGTCGGGGTTGTGGTGAACCTCATTTATTGAGGGATTGTCCTCGTAATCCTAGATCCATTTAGAATATTCAAGTTGCTCATGAAGCCACCACAGTGAATGATATTGCCAGAAATATTCCCATAATAAGTGCAACCTTGGAGGATAGACAAGTGAAACATCAATCAACAATGATTGAGGTCGAAGGTATTATTTCCAACCAACTTGTTTATGTTTTAATTGATCCTCTGGCTAGTTTTAGTTACATTGGACCACATGTGGTAGAAAAATTTAAACTTAAAACTAAAAAAATAACTACTTGGTACAGTTAGTAATTGGCACTAAGAAAAGAATGACCAACCAAGTAAGGAAATGTAATCTTAATTTAAATGGCCATTTCATAGAGGTGAACCTAAATGTGCTTCCCCTAGGATCCTATGATGTACTAATCATAATGGAATGGTTGGAAAACAAAGGGGCCATTATAAACTGTTTAGAAAAAACAGTGAGATGTGTGAATCAACAAGGACAAACTCAAGTAATTTAGGGCATACCAAAACCCATATTAGTTACACAAATTTCAGCCTTACAGATGAAAAAGAGTGCATGGAAGGGGTGTCAATTGTTTATGGTTCATGTAGAAGCAGGTAACTAGCAAGATGACGAGGCAAACATAGATACCTTGTCGGTTATTAAGGAACTATGAGATGTCTTTCAAGAGGAAATTCCAAGTTTTCCACCACACAAAGATATATATTTTTTTATTGACTTGGTAACCCGGTGCAACCCCAATGTCTAGATCACCTTATTGAATGAGTCCACCTGATTTATTGTATTTGAAGATTCAACTGCAACAACTATTAGACAAAGGCTATATCAGGCCTAGTGTGTCACCGTGGGGGGCTCCTATGTTATTTGTCAAGAAAAAAGATGGTACATTTAGAATGTGTGTCGACTATCGACAATTAAACAAGTTAACTATGAAATAAAAATATCCATTGCTCCACATTGATGATATTTTTGACAAAGTCAGAGTGGCAACCATTTTTTCCAAAATTGACTTAATAACTAGATATCATCAATTAAGGATAAAAAATGAAGATATTTATAAGATAGCCTATAGGACCAGATATGGCCACTATGAGTTTGTAGTGTTTCAATTCAGCCTTACGAATTACCCAACAACCTTTATGTGCTTGATGAACAGTATACTCAACAAATATTTAGACAAATTTGTGTTGGTGTTTATTGATGACATTCAGGTATATTCCAGAGATGAAGAAGAACATAAGGAACACTTAAAATTGGTGTTGTAAACTTTAAAAGAAAATCAATTGTATGCCAAATTTAGCAAATGTGAGTTCTACAAAATTAGAATACAATACTTGGGCCACATCATTTCTAGGGAAGGACTAGCAGTTGACCCTGAAAAAGTTAAAGCCATGGTTAATTGGCCCATACCAAAGGATGTATCTATTGTTTGATCATTTATGGGACTCACGCAATATTACCATAGATTTATAGAGGGATTTTCAAGATTAGCATATATTATCACATATTTACAAAAAAAAGGAGTAAACTTTGAGTGGACTACTAAATGCTAGAAGAGTTTTGATAAGCTGAAACATCTACTCACAATGGATCCCATATTAAAAATTGTAGATCAAAATAAAGAATTTACAGTTTTCACTAATGCTTGTATGGAAGGGCTAGGGGGGGTTTTGATGCAATCCAATTCAGTGATAGCTTATGAGTCTAGAAAGTTGAAAACCCATGAAAGAAACTATGATGTATATGATTTAGAGCTAGCTATTTTTATACATGCTTTAAATATGTGGAGGAATTATTTTTTAGGAAATAAATTCACTTTGGTAACTGATCATATCAGCCTAAAATATCTTTTCATCAACCAAATCTCAATGCTAGGAAGGCTAGGTGGATGGCGTTTCTTAGTGAATTTGAATTCGACATTAAACACATAAAAGGGAAGGAAAACAATATAGTAGACACTTTGAGCAGACATGCTTAAAATGTAATGGAAGTGTTTGTTATTAGTACTAATAGAAATTTAATGGAGAAAATTAGGAATTCCATACCCAGTGACCAAAAATACTTGGAAATTCAACAAAAATTACAACATATTAACATTCTTGGTTATGCATAAAATTATGAAAAGTTGTTGATTTACAGGAAAAGATTGTATGTTCCTAGTGTACATGCCTTGAAACAAATGATACTTGATGAATATCATAAGAAACCATACGCAGGAGATCCTAGGTACCAAAAGATGACCACAACATTAAGGAAGAATTTCTTTTGGCCATGTTTGAAGAAAAAGGTGGTTGAATATTTATCAAAATGCTTAGAGTGTCCACAGGTAAAGGTTTAGCATCAACACCCTACAGGGTTGCTAAATCAACAGGTAAAGGTTGAGCATCAACACCCTATAGGGTTGCTGGATCCACTACCTATCCTTCAATGGAAGTGGAAAATAATTTATTTAGATTTCATCACACGACTACTGAGGATAAAGAGGCAACATTACTACATCATGGTGGTCGTGGATACTTTAAGTAAGGAATCCCATTTCATACTAGTGCAATCTACTTATGGCACGACACAAATTGCTAATATATTCATGAGAGAGATTTTTCAACCACATGGATATCAAAGGTGATAGTGTCAGACGAGATGTAAAATTCACCTCAACATTTTGGAATGGATTGTTTGGGGGCATGGGAACTCAACTAAATTTCAGTATAGCACATCATCCTCAAACGGATGGAAAAACAGAGAGAAGCAATATGATTTTGGAGGACATGATGAGAATGTATGTCATGGAAAAAGCTACAAAATTGGAGGAGTTCCTGCATTTAGCCAAGTTCGAAGCTATGTATGGAAGAAAATGTGATGCACCTCTCAGTTGGGATTACTTGGAGGATATACTAACACTAGGGTCAGATTCCTTACAAGAAATGAAGAAAATAGTACGAAGGATAAAACAAAACATCAAAACAACATAGGATAGATAGAGAAGCTATGCAGACAAAAAAAAACACAGAAGGAATTCAATATTTGTGATCATTTCTATTTGCATGTGAATCTAAAGAAAAGTATTCTAAGAACAGGCACCTATCAAAAATTAGAACCATGAAATTGTGTGCCGTGAGAAATTATGGATAGAATTGGACCTGTAGCTTATCAATTAGAATTACCCAGTCATATTAAAGCTCATAATTTTTTCCATGTATCTTTACTTAAGAAATATGTGGATGATAACTCTTTCATAATTGATTAGAAAATGCTACACGTGGAACCCGAAGGAGACTTACAGGCAGAGCCTCTTTGTAGTCTAGACTAGAAACAGATCTAGCTCTGGAATCGAGCCATTGTTTGGGTCAAAGTAAAATGGAAAAATTTTACTCCCAAAGAGGCCACATGGGAGCATGAATATGATATTTTGAAGAACTATCTATCACTATAACATATAGAGGTAACTGGAAAATAAAACAAAAGGGTAACGTGTGTAATAAAAGAGGGGGAGAATGTAATACCCCTTCGTTGATGTAATATTATTTTTTTGTTCAGACAGAGTCATGTTAGGGTGAATGGAGGAAAATCCACAAACTACATTGAAATTATTATGTAAATAATTTTATTAATAAATAAATGGTTAGATGGAAAATACTTGGGATTGGGACACTTGAGTATGAAATTCTTGCCAAGGAAAGAAAAAAAAAATCCCATAGTGAATGAGAATGGGATAACTCTTCCATGATAAATATTATTGATAATATTTAATGTATATGAGATACAATTCATTAAATCACATAGGTGGAGAAATATGCTAATATTTAACAAGAATAAAGCATCGCTGGAGAGAAAAGCAGGCTTTAATGGAAAATCCTAGGTTAGTGATGAGGAAAATAATATAAGAGGGACACCATTAAAGGAAATAATCTATTATGGAAGAGAAATTATAACACAACCATTGAAGAATCAACAGAGGTTGTTGATTCTGGTGACTGGTCTAGTAAGCAAATCTAGCTCGGGGGGATAGTTCAGGGTTGGGAGGAAAGGTGGACATTCCCAAGTGTTTTCCTAGTAACACCTTGCTTAGGACTTTCTACACACTTCTTTAATGTTGAAAATGTTTCATTTAATGAATTCGTTGTTACACTTTTCTCGTACTGTAAAGGGACCCTCATATTTATCACTGTAATAGTCATAACACTATAATAATCCTATAAGGCCTGATGTTTGGAGGAACACCTCCTAGAATCAAATGAATAACATGATCATGATCACGAATAGGTGGGAGGCCTTTGGGAGTCTCAAATATCTTGGAATGATTATCCAAAACTTTTTGGAGGTCTCAAGAAATATATGATTTCGATGTGGGAACCTCTAGTGAACATAATTGTGCAATTATGCCTCGTTGTTTTTTCTTTAGAAGACTTTTCATGCTATTATAGCTTATTATCTTCCCGATTTCCCTGTGATACCCCTTAATTCAACTTCCTTTCCTTCCCAAAAAGATTTCAAGAAAAGTTCTTGAAAATTAAAAGCGATCATACCCAAAGATTGTAGCCATTGGACTCCTAGTACAACATGAGCACCACCCATTGGAATGGAAAGCATTGAAATATTTTTTAGGTCTCTATACTACTAGCGTAACCCCTTTTTGTTGTTAGTGTAACCCCTTATTGTTATTAGTACAACCCTGCTGTTATATTGTTGTGCCCATGTAGTCCCCATATTGTTATTATTGTGCCCCATAGAAGCCCACTATTGTTATTACTATGCCCTTACATTATTATTGTTATGTCGGCTCTGATTATATTATGACCCCTTATACTCCTATATATAGAAAGGAGGTCTTGTCATTTGTATCATCCAAGAATTGTTCATTTGTGTAATGTAAGAGAGGTTTCCCCCTACAAGAGTCTGAATTCTAAGGTGTTTATCTTTCTTTTCTATCTTTTTGTGAGCTGGTTTCATAACATTTGGTATCATACCTTTGGATTCTAGGGTTTCGCTACTCCAAACAGGCCATCGTGGAATTTTCGCTATAACGTTTTCGCTACAAAGTTTCAGAAGCTAAAAAAACCCATTTGAGAAGAAATCGGTCTGAACCTTCAGGTCCGAATTTGAGATCTTGTATCACTACATTTTCGTAGATATGATTTGAGGAATTTAGGGCTTTTTCAAGCTCCATAATTCCATTTCAAACAGGTCATCGTGGCAGTTTCACTATAATTTGTTTTATATGAAGGTTCAGACTCTAACATTAAAACCCATTTGAGCCTAAACCATGGTGAAGCTCAGGTCCAAATTTATGAGCTTGTCTCACTACATTTTCGGAGATATAATCTAAGGAACTTAGGGTTTTTGCAGACTCCCGAATTACATTCTAAACAGGCGATGTTGGGAAAATTGTCATAACTTTCTCTCTGAGCATCAAATTGAAATTTAGTAAGAAGTTACAGAAAAATAATAGACTGTATGTTTTTATATATTATTTTCAGATCCGAAGGTTGAAACAGTGACACGTGGCACATCATACAAGTTTTCTCTACTGAAACATTATATAATCATGTCATTGTGGGAGATTTGACATAACTCTTCCTTGGAGAATCCAATATTGATCATACTAGTGGGGTTAGAAAGAGGAATCAGAGTGCTACCAAAGGACACAATTTCAGACCTTGGAGATCTAAAATTACAGAGATACAGAAGATTCAAGATCAAGCTCCTAAAAACAAGAAAAAGCGATATGAGGAAGTTTGATGGTAAGGACCCGGTAAATTGGATACTACAAATGGAGCAATATTTTGATCTACATGGTGTACCACTATTACAAAAGGTACATATTACATCTTTATATTTAGAACCGAATCAATTTTTATGGTATAAAAGGCTTTGTTCTTGTAAAGCACTTGTCACTTGGTCAATTTTCATGGAAGAAATGATAACACATTATGAGGAGACAAAGAGTAACACCTTCTTTAGCCAATTGATAAATCTCAAACAAAAGGGTTCAATGGCAGAGCACATTGAGGACTTCCAAAAATTGAATATAAGGGTAAATGATATTCTAGAGAAGCAAAGGGTTGATGTCTTCATAGGGACTTTAAAGGATAGCATTCAACATGAGGTTCGTCTTTGGGAACCTGATTCATTGGAGAAGGCATTCAGGTTGGCAAGAAGAATTGAAAGTGGAAATATGGAAACAAGGAATCCTGCCACTAACAACTATAAATATGGAAGTGTTTTTTCTCCTAGCCTTCCACAACCTAAAAGTTTTACACGAAAACAATTGGAAGAAAAAGCAGAAAAAGAGCTTTGTTACAGTTGTGATAGAAAATACACTAAAGGTCATAAGTGTGCTAAGAAGAAATTATTTTACATAGATTATGAAGAGGAGGAAGAAAAGGATCAAGAAATGTCAAAAGAAGAGGATATACACCAGGAACCAAACCCGGAGAAAGAATAAATGAATCCGACCATATCTTGTAAAACATTGGCAAGAATTACAACTCCTAAAAATCTCAAGGTAGAAGGATATATCAAGAAGAAAAAGGTACAAGAAATGAAAGATCACATCGAACATCAAGAAATGAATCCGAAAATATCTTGTAATGCATTGGCCAAAATTACCACTCCTTAAACTATCAAGGTAGAAGGATATATCAAGAAGAAAAAGGTAATAGTGTTGATTGATTCGAGCAGTACCCATAATTTTATTGATTGTAAGATAGCCAAGGAATTGAATTGCTTCCTATATCCAGCACCAAAGTGTTAAGTGATGGTTGCAAGTGGAGGAACCATAAATTGCTCTTGAAAGTGCCATAATATAAAGCTATCCATGGGAGAATATGTATTGAATATCCCAATGCTTTCCATTCCAATGGATGGTGTTGATGTTGTACTAGGAGTCCAATGGCTACAATCCTTGGGTACAATAGCTTTTAATTTTCAAGAACTTTTGATGAAATTTTCTTCGGAAGGAAAGGAAGTTGAATTAAGGGGTATCACAAGGAAACAAGGAAAGATAATCATATCTAATGGAATGAAAAAGCTTCTAAAGAAAGAAAAAAGAGGTGTAATTGCACAATTATGTTCGCTATAGGTTCCCACATCGGAATCATATATTTCTCTAGATCTCCAAAAAGTCTTGGACAATCATTCCAAGGTATTTAAGAATCCCAAAGGCCTCCCACATATTTTTGATCATGATCATTATATTCATTTGATTCCAGGAAGTGTTCCTCCAAACAACAGGCCTTACATATATCCCTATGCCCAAAAGAGTGAAATTGAACATATGGTTGCAGAAATGCTAGAGGATGGTATAATTCAACCTAGTCAAAGTTCTTTCTCTACTCCAATAGTATTGATGCACAATAAGGATGGGTCATGGCTCATGTGTCCGGATTATAGAGAACTCAACAAACTTACTATTAAAGATAAATTTCAATGAATTATTGGATGAATTGCATGGATTAATTTACTTCACCAAGTTGGATCTTTGTTCAGGATATCATCAAATAAGAATGAAGACTGAAGACATTATGAAAACAACATAGACTCCAGAAGCAATGAAGGCCTTTGAACATATGAAAGAGGCAATGTGCCAAGCACCGATCTTAGCTACGCTAAACTTCACAAAAGCCTTTGTTATGGAATATGATGCATTAGGAAATGGAATTGGTGATGTTTTAACGCAAGAAGAAAGACCCATTGCTTTCGAAAATCATCCAATCAAAGGAAAGTATTTACACAAAGCTATTTATGAGAAGGAAATGTTGGCAAGACTACATGCACTTAAGAAATGACGACCTTACATATTGAGAAGATCCCACTTCGAACAATATTGCCAGAACTTGACGACGAAGGAAAAATCATATTGGAACTTGGAGTAGTCATAGAAATAAGAACTCGACAGCTATGAAATCGATCAATTTCAGAGTATCTCATTAAGTGGAAGAACTTACCCATTGAAGATTCCACATGTGAGGACAAGAATTCTATACAGAAGCATCAAGAACTACTCAAGCGTTGAGGACAACAATTTTTGAAGGAGAGGGGCATGTTAGGTCACCATACTACTAGTGTAACCCCTTATTGTGTTGAAATATGGCAACAAGAATATTCCAATTTAATTTTTCCTTGAATTAAAATGTGAATTAAAATCGAATTTAGTCTTAACAACTACTTGGAAATAATTAATTAATTTATTTTAACTTAATTAGTTGGAGAAATTCAAGTTAGAAGTCTTTATGAAATCATGCAAGAGTTATCCCTTAAATTAAGGAGATAAAATTGAGTTATATTTGAGTTGTAATTAGTTAACTCAGTTTATTGAGTTAAGTCCAGTTAAATTAGTTCCAAACTGTTTGAGGAACTAATGGTGAGTTAACAGTCAGTTGATGCATGCATGCACTCAACTAGTGTACTCCAGTTAACTAAAGAGTCTCTCATTAGATACTCATGCATGTCTACTATGAGAAAGACCCAGTTGAGATTAAAGACAAGGACAGTGTACTATCAGTTTCATGTGTTTTCTTATAAAGAAAATGCATGCATGTAGTCAAGGATCATTCCTTGAGTATTGCGCAGTTCTGATAGTGTGTGAGATCAGAGTGTTCCACTTGGTTGAAGGAGAATCATCCCAGAGGAACAACGCAAGGAAATAAATTCTTGGAGGGTAGAGAGGAAGGATTGAGAGAAGCCAGGATTGCCTGTGAGCATCTGTGAAGATTGTAGTGAGAGCTGACTAGCTATGAGAGCTAAGGCTTTGTATAATTCCTATGTATTTCCACCTTGTATGATAATACAGATAGTGGGGTTTTTAACTGAGGCTTTCCCCAAAGTATTTTCATGTGTATTGTGTGATTGATTCTTCTTCTTCTGGTTATATTGTTCATCTCGATCTTTAAGCTTCCACAAATTGATAGTAGAAGTAGGTTATAGTATTCTACTTTGATTTATATTGTATTATCGGGTTAACTTGCCATTGGATTTTTCTACATTGTATCAGAGCTGGATTTGTAGAAATTTTCTCCAGGATATTGAAGCTATGAACAGTATATTGAGAAAATAATTCGAAGTTTTAAGTTCGGGGTTGTAGGTGAAAATCGAATTCATATCATACTTCAAGGTTGGCCAATGGCGTTCTATGGCTTGAGACTCGAGTATGCCTTGGAAGGTAGCTTGAATTACATAGCATGGAAAGATAGAATGGAGGCTGTATTAGAAGACAATGGATTGAAGGAATTCATTGATCAAGAAATCCCAAAGCTAGCTTCAACTAATGCACAATAGTTGGCTGAGTGGAAGAAGTGTGTGGCGAAGTGACGCAGGCAGGGCCTGCAATACCCAGGATCTTTAAACATTTCGTGCATATAAGAATGCATCTCATTTTTTTTCCCAAATCAAAACTTCAATAGTTGGCAAATTCACACAATACCATTACTCAGTAACAACTTATCTTGCCAGCACTATTCAAACTAATTCCATTCGATTTAAACATACCTGTGTTATCAAGCGTTTTCCATCCCCCAGCTCAAACTCTGCTTTTAACACTGTCATTAACCTCAACGCTGATCCATACAATCACTTCATTCAGGATTCGATCCATAACTTTACTGCGCCCTTCAATCTTTAACAATTGGTTAGCCAGCCAATTCACACAAATCACTGGATTAACTCCAGGAGCGCTTTACACAAATCCATGATGTGCCCTTTACCAAGCTCAAATCTAAACAATAGAATCCAAATTTCATACCTGTTTATCCACCAATAACACAGGTTCTTTGTAATACCAATTCACCCTCTGTAGTTGCTGTGGAACTATAATCTCAAATGCCAGCATTTGATCTCAAACCTTCTAGCGCTAAGGCAGTACATTCAGACATAAGAAATCGATGTTTAAAATCGATTTCACTCAAGAGTTAATCATAACTCTCTCTGCTCCGAATTAACTTCCTAGACTCCAATTTCTTTGTTGTATTCCAAGACCAACAACCCTTTCCTGCAATTACAATCAACTAATACACAGAGTTTAGTTCTGCGTTTCATAAGCTCTGCGTTTTAAACTACTCTTCAGTCGACTTTCTGCAAGATATACACATACAACTCTGCGTTGGATTTAAACAAATTCATCCGACCGCTTTTCACCAATCAGGAACGTAGATTTGCAGATCCTGAACCTGCAATTTGAATTCAAACACGATTTTACACACAACAGCTCAATCAAAATTCCATTAAACAATTCCGCCTTCCTGAAGTCGAATTTCCAAGTCCAATTGAGCTCCGTTTGAACATCTACGTCTTGTACACAACCCGATCACTCAATAACTTTGAACACAAATCGATACATTCAGCGCTAAGATCTTCAATCATGGGGATCGATTCACAATGAATCTGGCATTTAATAAGAGAATTTATCCAACAGACTTAACCGATTTCTGCATTTAACAATTATAATATCGATCCATTTAACAGAACAACGCTTTCAACTCAATGTAACAAAATACAATCCTGAAAGCTGTATTCATTCTGAAAACTACGTTCTTATACTGGACTGAGTTAAAAGTCTGCGCCCTTCATACAATCACACCATAATCCATTCAGATCTAAAATCCAGCTAATCGATTGTAACATTCTAGCAAACAGATGTTTGACCTTTATTAATCAAATCTTCGATCTATCACCCAATTCACAATATTCTATGGGTTTATAACTGTGATACCAGATATCCAATATCTGAAAATCGATTTCAGTGTTGCCTTTGAAGGTTCATCAACTAATATTGGTAATCCTTGCCTACAATGTTCCCATATTACAATTTATTCATGCACCCACCATTATCATTCCACAGGGATTAATGCACTAATTAACCAGCAAATACCAGCAAATTCACTCTTAACACAGTAATTGACCCATACATGAATTGTCCAAATTAAGGCGCATAACTCAAAATCACTCTTTCATAAAAATGAACATACTTACAAACTTATTTTCTTGGCCAAATATTCAATGTTCTCGGCCCTTACAAATTGCCAGAGGCTTACAGCCTTGGCTGTTCAAGCCTACTCTCAATCACTCTTACCCTCACTCACTATTCTATTCTACCTGATCTATATTTTTCCTTTGAAGCTCATTAATCTATATAAATTGAATTGAACCAATTTGGGTTCAAATCCCTTTAATCACTCAACAAAGTCCTCAAATATCTCAACAAAATCCTAAAATCACTCTTGAATCCCTAAGGATCCTCTCTCACCCAAAATTAATGAAACTAATTTCTAAATTAAAATCTCTCATCCCTTTACATCCTCAACTAACCAAATTCTCTCATATTTGAGAATTATTTACAAAATCCTCACTTTTAGAATTTATCTCCTATTTTATTTAAAAATACCAAATTAATTAATAAAACAATTAAAATGTCACACCCCCCTTTATTACATAAATAAAAAATGAAAGTTGGCCTTGATGCTCCTGCATCACGAAGGTGAGATGGATCATCCTTGAGGGAGTTCAAGACCATATTGTCTCGAGTCTCCATGGGAAGGATACTCCATTTTCAATGTGGAAGACATTGAAGGACCTCTACCAGAATAGTAGCGACCAGAGGAAATTGGCACTCAAGGATAAGCTTCGAAGAATCAAGATGGAGAAGGGTGATACTATTTCCACATATCTGAACAAGCTCACCACCTGTAGATATGAGCTTGGCAGTGTGGGAATAACTACTGCCGATGATGATATGGCGATCCTCTCTCTCCTTAGCCTTCCTAAGAGTTGGAATAGCTACCAGGACTCTATGAATGGAAGGGAGAAACTACCGGATTGGGAACGACTGTGGTAAGATATTATGCAAGAGGAGATCAGGAGGAGCACACGAGATGGTTCTTGATCCAATAATGATGATGAAGAAAATCTTGCCTTAGCAAGTAAGGCAAGGAAAGGGAAGGGGAAGGATTCCCATTTCAAATTGAATTATTCTCATGGAGGGAAGAAGGGTGACATGTCTAAAGTGAGATTCTTTAATTGTCACGAGATGGGACATTATGCAACTAATTGCCCATCAAAGAAGTCCAATAAGGGATCCTCGGAAGGATCGGAAGGTGAGGCATTAGCCTCTTAGTTCGAAATGGGCTTTACCCTCATCGCATGCATGGTGTCATCAATGATGGGTTGTGTTTGGTATCTTGACAGTGAAGCCTCATTCCACATGACTGGTGATAAAAATTTATTTAGTGCCTTGGAGGAGAAATACCTCAAGATGCACATAGAGATGGGTGATGATGAAAGCTATAATGTTTTAGGAGTGGGCACAGTTGCTTTTTCAGAGGGAGCATGGAGCTCCTCTCACCTTGACAGATGTGATGTATGTGCTTGGATTGAAAAAGAACTTGGTATTGATCGCAATGTTGGAGGAAGAAGGCTACGATGTTGTCTTCAGTAAAGGAAAGATGCTCCTAAGACACATAGCCATGGGTCAGACCAAGAGGATATGGATTTGGGTGAAGAATCTCTATAAACTAGAGGTAGATGATTGTGCAACATTGAGTACGAAAGCAAAATTAGTGCAAAGCCAAGACATTGGCAAGTTGTGGCACAGGCGGTTGGGCCATTTCCATTATGGGGCTTTGAATATAATACAACAGATATCTGCAGGACTTCCCAAAGGTAAACTTGAGCAAGTTGACACATGCAAAGGCTGTACCTTGGGAAAGTACACCAAGTCTTCCTTTCATTGATATTATGTGATTTTCATTGATGACTATTCTCATAAATGCTGGATTTATTTCATGCAGAAGAAGGACCAAACTTTCACAAAGTTTTGTGAGTTCAAAGCTTTGGTCGAGAAAGAGTCAGGGAAGAATATCAAGGCCTTGAGAAGCGACAGTGGTGGAGAATATGTCTCTCAAGAGTTTAAGGACTTCTGTGTGGTGGAAGAAATTAAACGAGAGTTGACGACACCTCATAACCCACAGCAAAATAGGGTGGCCGAGAGGAAGAACAGAACTATTGTAGGGGCAGCACGGGCAATGCTGCATGACCAAGGCCTACCACTTCACTTGTGGGATGAGGCATGCAACACAATGGTATATTTGTAGAATAGAAGCCCACATTGCATACTTGGGATGAATACACCAGAGGAAGCTTTCTCCGGTAAGAGACCAGATGTGGGTCACTTCAAGATGTTTGGCTCATCGCTATATTTCCATGTGACAAAGGATGCACAGAAGAAGCTTGAGTTGATAGCAGAGTTGGGGATATTTGTGGGGTACACTAATACACCTCACAACTATCGGGTGTACTTGCCTACCAGTCAGAGGATAGTGGTTTGCAGAGATCTCAAGTTTGATGAGCAGAAGGCCATGTGAGTTTCCCTTGAGAGGGAGCTCCAACTACAGGCTCTGGAGGAATTGTTGGTTCCCAAGGAGGAGGAGCCTCAAACTGATGCAGAGTAGCTGCATGCAAAGGTTCCAGGAGTGGATACATCCACTCAAGTAGAGTCTTCCAGAGATGGACGGAAGCGCACAAGAGAAGCTAATAGATTGTTGGAGGATGTGAGAGAGAATGTGGGAGCACCATCTTCTCAGTGCAGACAGAGGAGGTCACCGGAGAGGTACACTGGATACATGGCCCTTGCTGGGGAATGTGTTGAGATGGAGCCAACTTCCTTTGAGGAAGCAGTGCAGCAACCGATTTGGGTTGATGTTATGGTGGAGGAGTATGACTCCATAGTTTGTAACAGTGTTTGGGATGTGGTTCTGAGACCGAAGAACAAGTCAGTTGTGAGTTCCTATTGGCTTTACAAGGTAAAGTAAGCTACTGATGATGGGAGGATCATGTTGCTGCAGTATATTTAGACAGAGGAGCAAGATGCTGACATTTTGACAAAGGCATTGTCAAAGTGTAAATTCAAGTTCCATAAAAACAAGATCGGGGTGGGAGATAATCCCTTTCTTGTTGAGAGGGAGTGTTGAAATATGGCAACAAGAATATTCCAATTTAATTTGTCCTTGAATTAAATTGTGAATTAAAATCGAATTTAGTCTTAATAGCTACTTGGAAATAATTAATTAAGTTATTTTGACTTAATTAGTTGGAGAAATTCAAGTTAGAAGTCTTTCTGAAGTCATGGAAGAGTTATCCCTTAAATTAAAGAGATAAGATTGAGTTATATTTGATTTGTAATTAGTTAACTTAGTTTATTGAGTTAAGTCCAGTTAAATTAGTTCCAAAATGTTTGAGGAACTAATGGTGTGTTAACAGTCAGTTGATGCATGCATGCACTCAACTAGTGTACTCCAGTTAATTGAATATTCTCTCATCAGAAACTCATGAATGTCTACTCTGAGATAGACCCAGTTGAGATTAAAGATAAGGACAATGTACTATCAGTTGCATGTGTTTTCTTTATTGTAGTCAAGGATCATTCCTTGAGGATTACGCAGTTCTGACAGTGTGTGAGATCGGAGTGTTCCACTTGGTTGAAGGAGAATCATCCCAGAGGAACAACGCAAGGAAATAGGAGCTTGGAGGGCAGAGAGGAAGGCTTGAGAGAAGCGAGGATTTCTTGTGAGCACCTATGAGGATTGTACTAAGAGCTGGATAGTTATGAGAGCTAAGGCTTTGTATAATTCCTATGTATTTCCACATTGTGTGATAATACAGATAGTGGCATTTTTAGCTGAGGCTTTCCCCATAGTATTTTCATGTGTATTGTGCAATTGATTCTTCTTCTTCTGGGTATATTGTTCAGCTCGATATTTAAGCTTCCACAAATTGATAGTATAAGTAGGTTATAGTATTATGCTTTGATTTATATTGCATTATCGGGTTAACCTACCATTAGATTTTTCTACATATTGTTATTAGTGCAACCCCTTATTGTTAATAGTGCAACCCCCTTATTATATTGTTGTGCCCATGTAGTCCCCATATTGTTATTATTGTGCCCCATAGAAGCCCACTATTGTTATTATTGTGCCCTTACATTATTATTGTTATGTCGGCTCTGATTATATTATGACCCCTTAGACTCCTATATATAGAAAGGAGGTCTTTTCATTTGTATCATCCAAGAATTGTTCATTTGTGTAATGTAAAGGAGGTTTCCCCCTCGAAGAGGCTGAATTCTAAGGTGTTTATCTTTCTTTTCTATCTTTTTGTGAGCTGGTTTCATAACAATATTCAATACATATTCTCCAATGGATATATTTATATTATGGCACTTTCGAGAGAAATTTGTGGTTCCTCCATTTGTAACCATTGCTTGACACTCTGGTGCTAGATATAGGAAGAAATTCAATTCCTTGGCTATCTTACAATGAATAAAATTATGGGTACTACCCAAATCAGTCAACACTATTACACTTTTGTTCTTGATATATCCTTCTATCTTGAGGTTTTGAGGAGTGGTAATTCCTGCCAATGCATTACAAGATACGATTAGATTCATTTCTTCTTTCCCTAGGTTTGATTCCTGGTGTATATCCTCTTCTTTTGACGTTTCTTGTTCCTTTTCTTCCTCCTTTTCACCATCTATGTAAAATAATTTCTTCTGAGCACACGTATAACCCTTAGTGTATTTGCTATCACAACTGTAAAAAATCCCTTTTTCTCTTTTTTCTTCCTATTGTTGTGGTGTCAACCTTGTAGGTTATGGAAGGCTGGGGGAAGCAACACTTACATATTTATAGTTGTGAGTGGTAGGCTTCCTTATTTCCATAATTTTTCTTTCAATTTCTCTTGCCAACCCAAATGCCTTCTCTAATGAATGAGGTTCCCAAAGGCAAACCTCATGTTGGATGTTATTCTTTAAAGTCCCTATGAACACATAAATCATATGCTCCTCTGGAATATCTTTTACCCTTATATTCAATTTTTGGAATTCCTCAATGTGCTCCACCATTGAACCCTTTTGTTTGATATTTATCAATTGGATAAAGAAGGTGTTACTTTTTGTATCCTCATAATGAGTTATCATATCCTCCATAAAAATTGACAAAGTGACAATTTGTTTATGAGAGCAAAGTCATCGATACCATACAAACTGATTGGGTTCCAAATATAAAGTTCAATATGTACCTTTTGTGTGTTTTTCAAATTATGGAGATCAAAATATTGCTCCATCTGTAGTATCAATGTTACATGATCCTTGCCATCAAACTTCCTCATATCGATATTCGGAACATGGTGAACCTTTAATCCAATGTTAGATTCTATGAAATCATGATTAACATTACTTTTGTTCTCATCATGAGTTTCCTCTACTACCTTTTCACCATTAGGAATAATTTCATGTAGCAACTTTGTCAAACCTCCTTTCATACCTTCCATGTCTTTCTTCAAATCTTCAATGTTTTCTTTCATTTTTTGTTCTAAACCATCCATCTTAGCTTCCATATTATCTTCCATGCCATCCATCTTAGCTTCCATATTATCTTCCATGCCATCCATCTTAGCTTCCATTCCTTTCTTTAAACCATCCATCTTAGCTTCTGATACTTTTTGTGAGAGTGAAATTTGTTGCACGTGGTCTCGTAATTTTGATATATCATGTTGCACTTCTTCTTCTTCTTCATGATTCATGGTAGATATTTCAGGTTTCTTACTAGGTTTTTCCATTTTCTTTCTTCGGGGCATCAATTAATGATAATTATGCTTCACTATGCCCTTTTAATGACTTCAAACTAATTTTTCAAACCAAACTTATGAAAATTAAAATAAAAAAAAACTACACACCTTTTTTCACGTTTTAGGAGCTCAATATTGAATCTGTTGTATCTTTGTAATTTCAGATCTCCAAGTTGTGGTAGGTCTCTGAGCCCTCTTTCTAACCCCACTAGTCTAATCAATATTCAATTATTCAAGAAATATTTAGGCCAAATCTCCCACGATGACCTGATTATAGACTCGTTTAGTAGAGTGGACTTGTACGACCTGCCACGTGTCATTGTTTCACCCTTCAGGTTTAAATACGATGCACAGAAAACTAGAGTCCATCCTCTTTCTGTAAATCCTTATGAATTTTCAATATGATACCTAGAGAGAAAGTTATGACGAATTTCCCAAGGTCACATGTTTGGGATGTAATTCGGGAGCCTGCAAAAACCCTAACTTCCTTGGACAATATTTATGAAAATATAGAGAGACAAGATCTGAAATTCAACCTTGAGGTCTACAATATTTTGGCTCAAATGTGTTTTAATTTCATCTTCTGAAACGTTGTAGAAACAAAGTTATAGCAAAAATTCCATGATGACCTGTTTGGAGCAGCGAAACACTAGAATACAAAGCTCTCATACCAAATTTTATGAAATGAGCTCACAAAATAGAAGAAAAGATAGATCAATGACTTCAAAATTAGACTCTTCAAGGGGGAAAACTCCTTTACATTACACAAATGGACAATTCTTGGCTGATACAAATGACAAGACCTCCTTTCTATATACAGGAGTCTAAGGGGTCACAATATAATCACAACGGACATAACAATAATATTCTAAGGGGATGAAAATAAAAATAGTGGGCTTCTATGGGGACTAACAATAGCAATATGGGGACTACATGGGCACAACAATACAATAATGGGGTTTCAATAATAACAATAAGGGGCCACACTAGTAGTATAGGGACCTCACATTGCATGCCTTGTTGGTATGGCCAAGGTCCTTGAGATATATTTTGATTTATAAATCATATTTTCTCATCCCCACCTTCTGCCCCTTGGTATACAATTTTTAAACCATGAAAAGAAGATCATTTATCTATGACACGGTTTTCCTCACACACTCAGCATACCTCTATGACATTTAATGAGCATTCATTACTTGGGTGCCTTCTAGTGCATTGTGGTGTAGGTAAATTCTAATTGCGGACACAAAGAATTCCTCTAGCCTGAGAGAGTGGGTCTAGCCACAAACAAACAATCTATGGAAAATATCCTTAATCTAGAATCAAATAAGAGGGCCTACCTCTTAGTACGCTATTCCTCTTGGTGATGATCTTACTTCCTTACTCCAGCTATCTTTCGTTTCCTTCCTTCGAATACTTGAAACAAGCAAACAACAACAAACAACAAACATGATAACATACAAATTGAATTCAGCCTACTTAATAGGTCAAGGAACATTAAGCCATAAAGATGTAAGATAACACTTCATGTAGGAAATAAATCAATAATTGTATTCATATAGGTGCAAAAAGAGGTTACAACCAATGCCTTGATGTTGTTGGTCTCCTCCGATGTATCCAGGTTCCCACACTTCTGCTAGCATCTCATGGATAGCCCCAACAATGGAAGTTTTAAGGCTTCTTCCCTCTAGCCTCAAACCATACCAAACACACAGTTCTCCCTCAAACATAAAATAGAGAGCTACAAGCTATAGATGCCTTGCTGATTATTCAAACTCACTCCAAAACCAAAAACTCCAACTATTTTTTTCTTGGGAAGAAGAGAGTTTTATATAGATTGGATGGAGGGGAGATGGTTCCCCTTATCATGGGAGAAGGCCTTATCTCTTGGGTTTGTTCCATCCTAATAGGGGAAAGGAGCCCAAACTGACTTCCTCGGCTCCATCCGGCTCAACCATTTACCAGACTTCCGTTACGAAGCTTCTAGACTTGGAAGCTTTGACTCCATATTTAAAAAACTTGCCAAAAGAGGATTGACACAACTGAAAAGGGGCTCAGTCGCTCTGTACGGCGCTAGTGATGGTTTTAATCTTTGCAAATCAGCACGAGGAGGAAACTCGTCACTAGTGTCGGTCTTGTAAACTGGGGTAAAAGGAAGTTTGTTGGGAAATGATGCAGAAGGGAATTGTTCTGCTCGTGAAGAGGGACATGATGGGAGTTTCTTCATGATGGGAAAGCATGCAGTATTCACTATAGAGGTCCTCCATGATCATGGAATGGGGATTACAGGGACATTGACAAAATGTTGTGTAACAGATGCCCCCTAAAGCGTGAAGGCCGAACTAGAGTGAGGGGTGAAATTCTTTACAAATAAGTGCGAGTAACTGGAGTTCGTTGTCGAAAAACCAGCAAGCAAGTACAGATACATATACATCGCTAAAAAATCTGTCAAATGATACATGGATCATGGTATGGATGCAACCATCCATAGAATGATCATGTGAATGGATCCAGGCATGGGCGTAACCATCCAATAAAGAGGATCATATCAAAACCAAGGTATGGTCGCAACCATCCAATAATGAGAAGGATCACATATAGCAAATCATGGTATGGTCACAACCATCCATCTGAAAGAGACATGTATATCAGTACAATCATGTCACATCCTCTTGCAACATGGACTTTTGTAATCTGAGTCCAGGGTCTTGCGCTCCAACACGACCTGATCAAAGTATAAATTCCAACATGTGAACAGATGTGTTGACGTCGAACATGCTAGAAAGTCACTTGATTACCAGTCAATGATGTGAACCGTTAACAAGCGCAAGAGAAACCACCAATAATGACAATGGCTCTCAAGGTACCAACAGTACAATCCACAGAATGTGAATAAAGGAACTGATGTTGAACAGCCATGAAATCACCCTTTCGAAAGCCAATGACGTCAACTTGTCGTCAAGTGTGAAGAACTCGCCATTGAGGCATGCAATCTCTAAGGTACCAGAAGGGAGTCTCTCGGCCAGCTTCCTGGATAATGAGCTAAAGTCGACAGGAAGTGACCGTGTCAAAGGAGGGCCATTATGTATCCCACATCATTGACATGAGACAAAGGGATGCAAATGATTTCGGATGATATAGAGAATCAGGAATGAGTGTAACTGTAGAAGGACAAATCTTGAACATATCGACAATACAACCCCGGAGTTTGGCAGCTTTTGGATCCATAGGATCGAAGGTCATGATGATGTGGAAAATAAAAAATGGAAGGAAAAAATGAATGGCCCAACCCAGGAAGGTTAATGATAAATTGAGGATATCCCAACCCGACCCGAAGTAGAAAGTGTCATGTTCAAGAGTGAGCTGCCAACACGACTGATAGAATTTCCCATTTTCCCCCACCATTTCTGGTAGGTACCCCAATTATTTTTTAATCGCAAGCTTGAAGGGGATAACATGTGCTTGCACTATAAGTCCATCCTTCGAATGAATCCGACCTAGTATGTTTAATGAGCCCTAGGAAGGAGAAGCTCATGTTCTTCATGGTGACAAATCTGATGTCGTTTAATATTTTAGTGAGTCTGACAAAGGTGTAACTCAGTATCTTTTTCATGTTTAGGGAGTTTGAGAAAGACACAGAAAAGAAAACTCCACATGGTCCCTTTTCATACATTTTTGTCTCTTGAGCCCGAAAAGGTAGAAAATGATACTTGAGAGAACCACTTGACCATTTCAGTCAAGGAGTACCTTTTCCGTAAATAGTTTATCCTAACCCGAAAGAGGGGTAAACATATACTGGGTAAACGATGTTTCGCAACCTTTAACGAGTTCAAAACGACAAGAGCTTGGAAATATTTTCGTGTTTATAGAGTTAGAAAAGAGCTTGAAAGCAAACTCCCATTTTTACTCTATTTTACGAGTTAAAAAGGCGACTCGAGTACCATCATCAGGAATACATCACCTGTCACTGCACAAAAGGTAAATGCATTGTCCAAGTTCTGAGGCCAAAAATAAATTAAAAATACTTGGAAAACCCTAATATTTCATGAAAAATGAATAAAAGAGGGAAAAAGTAAATATTTTTTACCATTTCACTTTTTACCTTCTGTGGAGAGAATTTTTACTCGTTTGTGCCCTAGATCTTCAGGAGCAGATTGTGGTAGATCTGGGAGGCCATTCGACGATCCGTCAGGTGTAGGGAAGATCCAAGACCTTTAGCTCCATTTTGATGCTCATTTTTCTTGTTTTTAACTATTTTTTGGATTTCATGAGGAGGATTTAGCAAAAAAAAATTGCACTCAGTCGACGCGATTTCCGAGCATGGAATCACACTGATCGGGGGTTATGAACACTATCAAATGCACCGGCATCGTGAACATAAAAATTTCAAGTTTCACTCAAATTTCTCTGATTTAATCCAAATTTTCTTAGCCAAGGATGATCATTGACTTGATTTTATGGTTTTTGCAGGGAAAATATCGTGAAACATGGTTTATTGGAAGGAACACGAGCATGAGGACATTGACGCACAAGAAATGACAGACCCAAATTGCTTGAATGATTTGAGGAACTGTGGGCTCCTCAAGTTCTTCCTCACACCAGGTCCGTGGGCTCAACCCGAATTGCTACAGTACCTAATCAGTCTCTGGGATGTCAATCAGGAAGTTTTTATGATCTGGAACCAAGAACTGTAGTTGGAAACTTCTGACATTTATTTCATCATAGGACTGTCCTGAAGAGGGGAGGCAATCAATCTATATGGGTCCAGGCCTATTAGGGCAAGTGTGACCATGTTACTTGTGGAACACTACTTGGAAGCACTAAAATCAAAGAGCGGCAAGATAGAGATCACGACCGTTCAGGATCTTGTGCTGAGAGTGTTGTTGTTGACCATAAACATAGTGGCTAGGTATCAGGAACAACACGAAACCAACAAATCCAATCTATAGATTGGACAGTGCCGACTATCTTCAACTGGGCAGAAGCCATGAAGGTAAACATGAAGCACCAGCTATCAAAATCCAAGGCAGGAAAACTGAAGCAGTTCTACTACGGTTCCATTCTAGTGACCTTATTTTTGGAGCGGGTCCTACTATTTCACTACCAGCTTGCTAAGGTGGAACCACCATTGCCACGAGACCCACGGATGGTCCGTTGGAGTGCATTGATGCCTAGGATTACTGGGGGCCAAATTATGTCATATAAGCTCGCCTTCTTCTCATGGCTATGACGATAGTTGATCATAGTAGAGGATTGGCCTTATAGTGGTACCGAATTCCGCGATGATCTAGATATGCCGCTCCCTAAGGGAGAGGATTATGATGATGGAGGTAAAAACAAACAATTTTTTTTTTTTATTGTTTTTTAAATATATGCATTCATGACATTTTGATTTTATAAATGCAGATGTTGGACCATAGTATCCTGTTGGGATGTCCCCAATTGCCAGGCACGTTGCTCAGCAGTTTGATGTCGCTCCTTATTAGGAAGGAAGCAATAATGAGGAGGAGATCGCGTGGAACCTCGAGGGATTGACCCATGGTATCCCAGAGTATGCTCGGGTGGGTGACATCCCACGCCTGTATTAGAGGCACATAGTGGGGGTATCAGATCGGATCCATCGACTGCTGGCTCGTGTAGTACGAGCAGTCACATGCTACCATGAGCATCATGTTGAGTAGTTCATAGGTCTAGCATTCCACATTTTGGAGACTTGTGAGCCACAGATGTATGAGACCTGTGAGCCACAAATGTTATTTGAACACATATATTACTATTTTTTTGGTGTTTTGATGTATGACACTCATCAAACATTATTGCCATATATATATGCTATATTTCCTTGCTTACTATGGTATAAATGTTTTCTTTTTATTTTTTCACATGTTTCGTTAATGTCTATCCAACACATAATTAGCTAATGCATCTGTCAATGTATTCATATGCCTAGGAATATGATGATATGTAATGTAATCAAAATTTCTCTCTAGTAGACCAATACAAAAATACATTCTCAATATCTGAGGGTTTCGGATGGAATATTGCCCGTTGCGTTGAAGAACAAAAAGTTGTGAGTCAAGGTTGACAACCAATTCCCGAATGTCAAGAGCAATTGCTTCTGACAACAATTTGATAACTGCACTATACTCATCAATGTTATTAGTTGTTCGACCTAAAAAAATACCTTGAAGATCAATAAACTCACCATGGGGGTCATTAATGGACCATGCCGCGGATGATAGATTCCGGGTACTACGACAAGCACCATCAGTGAAACCAATGTGAGGAGTCACAGACATCTGCAAAGCAAGTAAAAACATAATAAGTAGGAAAGTTGCACACCAAACCACACTGCACAAAAATGAATGACACACTATTGTACAAAAGTAGCCATGAAAGATGACCTAAGCATAGTACTTTTCGAGATAAGGGCCATTACGGGACTTGACCCGCTTCTTCTGTGCTTCAGTCACCAAAGAAGCAAGATGGTGAGTCTCATCCAGTCATTCTAAATACATGGGGCATTCTTCTTGAGGTGAGGTCTCGGGGAGAAGTTCTACAACTAGATTGAGTGACGGGATTTTGCACTCAATCGATAAAGTTGCTTCCAGACTGTAGACTTGTTGGAACGGTGTGAATACAGTTACATCCTTGGTCAAGGTTCGGTAAGCCCATAGAGCTAAAAAGAGCATGAGATGCCAATTTGACTTGTGAATCCCAATGGTGCGCTGAAGCATCATAACCAAGACTTTGTTCACAACTTCAGCTTGGCCATTGGCCTGAGGGTAATACGAGGTTGAGCCATCGTGGCACAAGCCCAATGTAGAGGTCAGCTCAGCCATCATATAATCTCAATGGGAGCCACAATAGGTGACAATGGCTTGAGGCACGCCAAACCTAGAAATAACATGATTGAATAGGAATTGAGCCGCCATTTTACCATCTACACAATATGTAGGCATCTGTTCGGCCCATTTGGTGAAATAATCCACAACAATGATAATATAACCATGCCCCCTAGCCAAACGAGGGTTATAGGTCATATAGTCGATGCCCCATTTGGAAAAAGTACCAACAATAATAACGAGGTGTAGGTGAGCGGGTGGGGCGTGCATTTTTCGCTGGTAAATTTGGCATTCATGGCATTTACGAACAAAAAGGAAGCAATCCTTAAAGATGGAGGGCCAGAAATAACCAATGTGAAGCATTTTTTGAGTAGTAGCATATCCAGACATATGACCTCCACATGCCCCAGAATGGCAGTCATTCAAGACTCTCACAACCCCCTCAAGAGTTAGACATCGGAGAAGAACTGAATCGACACCGACGTGATATAAAGTATCTCCAATAATATGGTAAGGTTGGGATTGAATCCAAATGCGTCGGTGATCATCCTTATTCAACGAAAACCGAAAGGTGGATGGCTGGAGATATATAATGATATCATCATACCACGGGTTGAGAGGGCTAATCAGGAAAAGAGTCTCGTCTAAGAGCTGCTCGTTGGCACCAACAGGAAGAGAAGTAGAAGAAGTGAGAAAATTAACTCATTAAAGACTAGTGATTTCTTAGATTTGGCAGTGGTGAACACCAAATCAAATTGTTGAAGGATGACAATCCATTTAGAATATTTCCCCCCATCAACTGACGAGTCAAAATGTAGGTCATGGGGTTGCATTCAAAAATCACAGTGGTAGTGCAGAGGAGAATGTAGTGTCGCAATCATTGAAAATCCTGTACGGCAGCCAAAGCCAACTTCTCGACGTGAGCATAAAATGTCTCAGTCTCAAGGAGATTGTGACTGAGGTAGTAAATAACATGTTCATTTCCTTCGTCGTCATCTTGTACCAACACCATAGCGATGGTACTAGAGGCTGCAACTAGATAAAGAAGTAATCACGATGATAATTCGGGGGGTGCAGTAAAGGAGCATTTATGAGAACAACTTTGAGGTCATCAAAAGACTTTTGGGTAGCCTCATCCCAAATAAAGGGTGTTCCTTGCTTGAGCAATCAGGTGAACCCTGAACCTAGCTCAGCATAATTCAATACAAAACAACAGAGGAAATTTTCTTTTCCCCGCAAACTCTGCAGTTGATGCAAAAAAGATGGAGCGGGTAAATTAACAACAGACTTGACTTTAAGAGGATGAAGGCGAATGCCTTCCTTGGAAACAATAAAGCCGAGGAGACATCCGGATTCGACACACAAGACACATTTGTGCAAATTCAACCAAATGTTGTAGTGTCTACAGTAGAGAAAAATTTGCCGGAGATGATCAGGATGATCACGACGCTTATGAGAATGATCGCGAAGGTCGTCCAAGTAAGGTTGAATGATGTTTCAAATGTCATGGAACGCATAAGACATTTCTCTCTTAAATGTAGACCCAACATTCTTAAGGCCAAAAGGGATATTTTTATACCTGAAGGTCCCCCATGGACAGATAAAGGCTGTCTTATCTTGGTCAGTCGACACAATGTTAATCTGGTTGTAACTAGAAAAGTCATCCATAAAGGAAAAGATTTTGCTCCAAGCACATTCATCGATGATCTGATCAATGAAGGGAGTGGGGTAATTATCCTTTGGACAAGCATGATTGAGATCATGGTAATCAATGCAAATGCGAATACTGCCTTGTTTCTTTGTCACTGGTACAATATTTGACACCCAATCTGTAAGGGGAATCAGATAAATAAATCCAACTTTAAGAAGTTTTTCAACTTCACCCTTTATGGTAGCCACTTTTCTAGGGTGCACTGGGTGAAGCCATTGGAGAACGAGCTTCGCTTGAGGGTTAGTCGGTATTTCGTGCATGACTATAATTGGGTCAATGCTAAGCATTTCTTCATATGACCATGCAAACACATCCTTGAACTCTTGGAACAGATGAGTATAGAGCTTTATCTTATCTGGAGAACAAGTTACCCCGATATGGACATTTCCAATGACACCAGGCTTGATAGAAATATCAATTGGCATCGTTTGGGTAATTTTGCCCATGTTCCCTTCTGACCAAAATTCATGAGTCATTATTGACGTCTAAAGTGGTGTGGTTAGGAACTGAGAAGAGAAATTATCGAGACAAGTAGACATGACCGTCGGGCCAGCACAAAGCCGCAGGGCTTGAGAATATGTGTCCAGAGAAGTACTCAAAATAGGATGATCAGAGGATACCGAAGTTGAGGCCGAAACAATCTCCACATAATTAATTTCAGCGAGAATTAGCGGCATAACCTTGCCCCAGGTATCAACAAGATCTAGTGAGGGAATGACCCAAGGATCAAACTTGACCGAGATCATGTTGACAGAGGCAAAATGAGGAGGTGGGAGCTGAAAAATACCCATCAAGGCAAGATCTTTAAAAAGCCCTGCCCTCACACTCTCATAAGGAGCACCGGTGTGCTTTACGTAAGGAACATTTCCATCCGAGGAGGAAGAGGAAAAGAAGGACAGTTGTTCAACTGTGACTATCTTCCCTTGATGGGGAAAGTGAATCACGTGGAAAAGGGAGGAGGCTACAACATGCATGGCATGGGTCCAACTCCGTCCGAGTAGAATATTATAATTGAGATTATTGTCAATGATCTCTACTTCGACGTGTATTGTCTTGCCCTCCAAAGTAATGGAAAGGTTAGGTAGGACACCGAAAGGCCGTGAATCGCATCCGTCAAAAGCTTCCAAAGCGTTAGGGGACTAGTTCAGAGTAGGAGAACCAATTGCCTTCTAACAACTGACAGACATGATGCAGGTAGAAGCACCTTCATTGATGACATTCCTATGAATGGTTTTCTCATTTATGATAACCTGAATGAGAAAGGAAATCTGATGAGGCAGATGTGGAATGTGGTTTTCCAAATCAAAATAGATAAGATTAGAATCAGTTGGATCAATACCCCCAATAGCCAATAGTAATGATTTTTGTTGAGAAGGAAAACTTTCAAGGACCTCGAGAGCAGACATAGCTGATGGCGCTTGAGCCAAATCCTCAACAATGTTATAATTTTGAGCTGCTCAAGTGTTTGGATTGTATAAGGAATTCCGTAGCATACCTCGAGAAGGTGGTCAAATGGCAGAAACAGGATTAGGCTGCTCTATATTGAGAGGACCAGAACTTTATGGGGTAGAAGAAGAAGGGGTACCTTCTTTCTCTTTCCCTGCTTTTGGGGAAGGCAAACTGTTGCACCAAGACAAGTGGCTCACCATGGACCAAGTTCAGCAGAAGTTTCCCCATATCATGGAGCCACTCAATGCAATGGGGACTATTTCTTCCTAAGGGGGAGGACTGATCTAGGAGGATATTGGTGTCCAATCGCCTATTCCACTTGGACCCCCAACATTGTATCTTTCAGTTTTTTAGTTTCCTTAATTGTAGCACAGTTTACTATTTTTGGCAGTTTTTCGGGTTTTTGGGGTCATGAACTTTTGGAGCAGTTTTCACTCCCTAAACAAAGTTTTTTGGGAAAAATCAGAAAACATGAATCATTGACTCATGCTTGCATTTAAAATTTTTATTCCTCGCATATATATTTCTAACATGGTATTGTGTGCGTCAAATGTAGATCGTATGCCAAAGTTACGTCCCCGAGAAGTTGATGTACTACTTTACCCAAACGGGGGCCACATATTTGGCGCTTCATCTCCTAAGGTTAGGTTTTTGGATGTTTATGGTTTTCCATTTTTTCTCAATAATAAATAGGCCTTCGGGCCTCATTGACCAGAGTTCATAGGGATGTAGCTACCACATCTCTTTGCAAGCATATTTCAGTATTTTATATTAATGAAATGAAGTGTCATTTTTGTTGCATCTCTGTATTTATGGTCATATCTATGATTTTTTGCATTCTTGTTTATGTTCGGAACATTATCTCACTCTATTACGATCAACATTAAACATTGATGATGAAGCATAATATTTAGAAAAAATTAAAGGGTAAGCAAACTTCATAAAGTACTACCAAAGATGGAAATGTGGCCAATGTAACCTTTCATCAAGGGCATACTTTATTTTTCTTCTAGTATAATAATTCAAGCAAATAATACATAAAATGATTGAATTTCTTCCACTATCACTTTTATAGAAATTTTCATTGAGGGCATACTATAAATGGAGTCATTATGATTCAAGCAATTTAAAGATATCTAATATGATGTTTGGTATCTCTTTATGGTTGAATATATTTTTGGTTTTACTTACACCAACTTAGATTTATTTTAACTTCACATCTATCAAGTGCTAAAAGGGATCAAATCTCTCAATGTGCAAACCTTTTTTTTGAGTGCGAAACTTGAGGAAAGGTTTGCACTTCGCGAAATTTAACCCCTCTTAACACTTGATAGATCCGTAATTAAGATGGATATAGGTAGGTTTAATATATATATATATTAGTTGGGTCACCTCCAGTTTCAAAGTCTCTGAGAACACCAACATTAAGGACTACAACTGGGAGCAAAGGAGCCATCTCACAACATAAATCTATAGCTCCTGTCTCCAACAAAAATTCATCTCTAGTGGGAAGTGTTATAGACATATTTGGGCACTGCAACTCCAATCACATATGTCGATAAACCAAGGGCTCTAAAATGCCTAAAAGTTTTGTTTCAAACCCTAAAGGATCAAGGTCAACTGATTACATCATTTCTTGGAAGTTCTCCCTGAAAAACTACTTAGAACTGGTCAAAATTGGACCATGTAGACTACTCCATGCTGAGGGTGCGATGCATCTCACCCATTACACACAAGGGGTGTGATGCATACTAAAAATCCCTTCTGTAGGGTGCGATGAACAAGAGCAGACAAATGGCAGAGGCAGTTTGCTAGGTGGAAACTCAGAGAATCTTATGGAAACTGCTCATATGACACTTGCCTCTCTGAATTCACCCAGGGATGAGTAAGAGATCATGAAAACTCCAAGTGGAACCAAGAACTATCAGTGAAATGACACTAATCAAAATCCTAGAAGCTGACTCACCCCCTGCAGATATCTATGTATGGATCCCTCATCCCAGAGATCCAAAGGCTGGAATTTTGTATTTTGTAAGGAAGTGTTATTGGTCTCTCTAAAAAACATTGTATTGTTGGATGATCTAGCTTTTCATGAGGTGAAGAGCGCTTTCATGCTGGGAGGATGGCACTGGATCAGACAGCTGGGTTGTAATCCTCTCTTCTACTTCTATCAATAAAGTTATTTGAGTTTTCCTCCATATACTTGTGTGTTTATGAATCTTGTATTTGTGTATACAATTGTATGGTTAATGCACTTTTGATTCTAAATTGTTTATGGTATTATAGATTTCTATGCTTTGATGGTATTTTGCTTCTTTGCCTCTACAAGTGTTCTTTGAAGTAGGACAAGTGAGAAAGAAGTGACGAGTTCTATCAAAGGAGAGAGGAAACAAGCAAGGAGCCAAGTGAAAGATTAAGGTTGGTGCTCTCTGCTTCTCTCTTATCTATCTTCCGTAAAGGAAAACACAAGTTACTTTGAATTGTTTGTTTCTAAGGTAGCTACCCATCTTAGTGGGACTAGTAGATCTGAATAGACACTAGTTTTCCTGGAAAAAAAATGTCGACTCCACTGGGGAGCGAATATTTTGTTTGTTTGTTATTGTTGTTTGCTTTATAAACTACAGACGGAGCCTGAAGTTAAGCCAGCTAGCCTTCGAGCTGCTTTTGCTATGAAAATGAAAAGTAGATCAACACTGCTTCAGTCAATCTCTAGGTTGGTTTATGAACTAAACATCTAACTTGCAAACATCCTAAGTGCCCTGGTGGTAGCTCAATAACCTCATTAGATCATACCTCTATACTTTGTGTTTACTGTCTATCATAAGCTTGGCCTAAATCCCTGAACTTAACTGCAAACTATGGGTGAAAACCAAGTTCAGTCTCGTCCCTGGACCATTGCACTATCTCTCATTAGCAGTCTGGATGCATCGCACCTCCCGTGTACTACAGGTGATACGCATCCCTATTTCCCTTAAGGACAGGTGCGATGATTGAATGAGATTATTTCTCTCTCCGGATTTTGGTTTTTTCTTCATTGTTTTCAGCTCTATTCAGTAGTTTTGTTGCTTATGATCAGTATATCATTGTCGAAGCCTTCTTCCTTCACATTATTCAACCTCCATTGATAAGGAATTGTAAATTTTTTTTATGTATTTTTCGTCATTTACAATCCTCCTTTGCAAAAAGTAGCTTAATCAAATTGTTGTCTTTTGATTCGAAAGTGTCGCAACTGTCGTTTTCAGTCAAGAAAAAGAGTGTCGTAAAGTCTTCCTCTTTTAGATAGTCGATTGTAATTTTGCCATTGTATTTGGTTTGAATTGTCAATTCTTTAAAGTGTCGAAAGAAGCTTTCCATTTGAAAGTGAAAGTGTCATCTTAGTATTCCTTTCGTTTTTTGAAAAGAAATTGCTAAAGTGTCGCTTTGAAGAAAAGTAGTTCAGATCTGTACTTAGTTTTCTTTTTGGCATTCTCACATTAAGGAAACTGAAAAACAAATACATGCATGTGCATTTGCATTTAGACTGCATGCGGAAATTGATTTAGGAAAAGTGCATTTAGTGTGTGCTCTTTGCTCTATGTTGAAAGAATCTTACTCTTCTTTCCTTAGTAGCTAGGATTTTCATTGCTAAAAGAAAATAAATCATTGTTTATCATTTTAGATTGCATATTTAGGAATTGTACATCTACATCACGTGGTGAACCTTGAAAGGAAAACTTCTTAAGAAAGATCAACTATAAAATAAACCTCAATGAACATAAAAACGCTTTGGAACCTAACGCACAACATCTAGAAGTCTAGGCTAGAGACGTATTCTGGCATCGTAAAGCCTAGTAACTATCATTTTCATCGTAGGTTGGGTGATTCCTCCTCTTTGATACGACAAGTGCCAGTACGGACTTGTGCTCCCATGTACCGTCGAGTATATATTGGGAGACCACAATAGGCTGATATCCTTTATCCTTAGGAAGCCATGTCTGCCACCCTATCGATCTCAATGCACTGAACACAGCGTTCAGGAAGATGGACTGCCATACGTAAAGTCCTCAGTAATTTATCTATAATTTACCACTGAGGTGTATATTGCAGTTTTGCGATTGGTTTGGTAATCCCTCTGTCTAGATTTCCAGATTAGTCACTTTCGTTCCTTTTCGACTCCTTAAAAGAAAAGGTCCTGAGCACTTGTCACTTCAGGCTCATTAAAAATCGAAGGTGACTAGAGTCATCTTTAGCTTTTTCTCAACTCTTAAAAATTGAAAAAGAAAGTTGTGTCAAAGCGTCATAAAATTTATTTAATTCGGAATAACATTACTGTTCCCTTGTTGGTTTTAGGTTGAGATAATGGAGTCCACCAATCAAGGATTTCACCTTGGGGGGAATCCTAGTCCTTTCTCTTCTTGGGGAGATATTGGTGCTCCATACATGGCTACATTGTCCCTTCCAGGACTCACAATTGGCCTGCCAGTTTGGCTATTCTCGACCTGTGTCTTTCAAAACACTGTAATTCCTCAGCAATCAAATCAGCAACCAGATGATACTGGAGTTGCTTCCCACCATCTACTTCATTTGTTTCTCCCTCTCCTTCTTCCTCTTCACTTGGTGAAACTAGTGATACTAAAAACCAAGTAGCTGAGAAGAAGAATAAGAAGCCAGCCATGCAAGGGGGCAACCATGCATCATCTGGTGAAAATCCACACACTGCACCTTCCAAACCCAAATCTCCATGTGTCATTTGCAAAGGAAACCACTATCATCGAGATTTTCCTTGCATCCCATAAATCTTGAGAGACTAGTCTCCCCGTTTGCACAATCCGATGTCTTCAACCTCTGTCGATCATGTTGAGAGTACACCATCAACTAGTGAAAATGAAGTTAATGGACAAAAAGGAAGATCTAAATTTCCTTGTAGGTTGTGTGAAGGCGATCATGCCCTCCACCATTGTCCTTTTCTGGACGAAGCTAAAAGAGTCTTGGATAACCGTCCTGCTTCACTGCAGCAACTTCCACCTGGATACAAGAAACTCTTGCCAAGTCCATCGCTAGTTGAAAATCCAACTGACATTCCTCTATTGTCGGTCGAAATGCCTATCATTGAATATAAATTCTTTGAGTCCACACTAGACCAAAGTCAACAGGTTGAGACGGCAATTGACCCAGTCTTGTCTTTAGAAGGTCCACCTTCAGATGATACAATCTCCAAAGAGAATGAGAACGACACCATTCAAATTCTTTTTGTTAACATAGAATCTGATGAACATGGGGGAAATCTACCCGTTCCTTTACCACAGGAGGGAAGTTCCCCATTTCAATAGATTCATCTGGCCGTTTATTCGGTCCCTCCTCCAAGCAATCTAGTCGTTTCCTTTCATTGGAATCTCCTAGCGGGATCTCGCCTTCCATCTAACGTACCATTCTGAATCATAGTACAAGCTTACAGAATGATCATGGCTGGCACTATCATAGATGAAGGGGCTTCCATGAGTATCCTTTCCTCAACTGCTTGGAAAGCACTTGATTCCCCATCACTTCTGCTTGAGATTCGAAATTTGTCAAGCTTCAATAAAGGAACTAGTCGACTGTTACGGATCCTTCCAAATTTGCCTATAACTTTGAGAAGGAAAACTGTTCATTTGAATGTGATGGTAGTCCAAGGGCCACTAGATTACAATATACTCCTTGGGCATGACTACATTTGTAGCATGGGAGCTATTGTTTCCTCACTCTTTCGGGTGATTTGTTTCCTATATGAAGGCAGAATGGTACAACATGTTGACCAGCTTTCATTCCCCGGTTCAAACACAGCTACTAGTCAAATGCCATCCCTAAATGGTCTCTTTGCATAAGGAATGTCTCATCAACCTCCAGTCCATCCACCTAATGACCTCGGGAGATTCAGTGAATGTGACAAAACCCAAGGGGCATGCACCCTAGTCTGCTTCGGCAGTAGAACCCAGACAAAAAGATAGATTTCCTCGTAGGATATATGACCAGTCTGACACACCTATCCATTTAGGATATGGGATCAGTCTGGAAAAATATTTCCTCGTCGTAGGTTATATGATTGGTCTGACACACCCATCCGTATAGGATATGGGATCAGTCCGAAACAGGATCTCCTCGAAGGTTATGTGATTGGAAGCTCACACCATTCACCTTTGTCTATTCTAATGGACAAAGCCAAGGAAGTGTTTTGTCTGCTACGCGGACGAAACAATCTTGCTTTAATGCAAGGACTTCCATATGGTAACCTGGAAACTCTACTTTTCTTTATACCTAGGGGTATACAAACCTTTTTTATGCAAGTGAAAAGCGACCAACATAACTTTAACCCCGTAGTATTTTACTAACTTCAACTGCTTAGGTTAGGTGATTGGTCTGATCCACCATTCACCTTTTTCGGCAGCCTGACAAAGCAAAGGAAATGTTTTGTACGAAACTATCCTACCTAACCTCAGTAGTTCATTAACTCTTAGTTCTATAGTTGGTCTTTCCTAGCCTGCATACAAAAGGCACCTGAGCAAGGTTTCTCATGGGGAAAGATCATTAAAAAATGAACCTACTAATGAGAGGCATCCTTAAAGACGACTGGAACGAGCAATGTTTCCGCAAAGTTCAAGCTCGTTAAAAAATAAACCTAGCACTGAGCACATGTTGGCACAAGGTTCAAGCTCATTAAAAAATAAACCCGCCTTTCAGTAAATAACCTTTGTGATCGCATTACTATCAGCCTTTTGAGCCTTGGTCATGTTCTTACCGTCACCTCCACTCTTTTAGCTGATCATATGCCTCCACTTGATTGTTTACCCTTTTGAGGAACAACTACGACGAGTGATTCTGTTAGCCACCCTCTTTACACTACCATGCTTGAGAAGTTCCAAACTTACCTGGAACCAGTTGCTACCCAGATACATCACTCGTTCCTCAAAAATGAGTCTCTTTTAAGCTCTTTTTAGACTCATAAAATATGAAAAGATTGCCGAGCTACTGGCCTTTCCAGCTCGTTAAAGTAAAGGGAAGCGCCATCCCTCCTCTATATTTTAATATTTTTGGACCTGAGGGATCATTACACAAAAAGATCGAGTGCTTGTCTTGTTTGGCTCGCTAAAACTATCAAAAAGTCATCCCTTTCATATTATTTTATACTTTTTCAGACTTAAGGGATTATACCACGAAAAAGGACTACTGGAGTTTCCTTTCCATCTCCTTTCAGAATCTCTAAATATGAAAAGGACCGAGTTATCTTTGTCGTTAAACTCGTTAAAACAATAGCGACAAACTTGTCCATCCGGGCAAGAGCGAGTTTCACTGTCGCTAGGCTCGCTAAAACATAGCGACAGGTTTTCCCGAAGGGCAAATTATAGAACAAGCATATGTTATCCTCCTCAAGCTTGACAAAAATAAAGAGGTACTGGTGAACAATGACTGGGGAAAAAAGGGAAAAAAACTTGAAGAACTTCATTGGTTCCAAGTCGCTCTTGAACATGACACTTTCACTCCATCGCCATGATTGAGTTGGGTTGGGTTATTCCGTTCACCGCTCATATCACCATTGGTCCTCCATACCATCCATTTTTGGGGTTAACACTACCGATCCATGATAGTGTCGCTGATATGTTCAAGAGAAGTCGCTCAGAGAATTCACTAACCCAGCTAACGCCTCATCCACTGCAATACCTTCACGCTCCATTTTTCATGACCGCCACCCTGAACCTTGTATCATTAGATCGTTTTCACCTCCACAAAATCATTTGCTCCATTCCATGTCGTAGATGTGGGATTCATTAAGGCCCTCCTACAATGGGTCACTTCTTGTCGACATCAGCTCATTATCCAAGAAGTTGACTTAGGAATAACCCTTTCAATAATTTGAAGCTTGCATGCCTCAATGGCAAGTTTCTCACTTCCGGGAAAGGTTTACATCAATGGCCTTTGACCGAAAGATTTTGCGTGGTGTTCGACATCGACTCATATATTCACACCACGTGAATTGTACTGCAGTACCTTGAGGGTCATCATCATTATCATTGATTCCTCTCGCGCCTTTTAACAACTTACATCATTGGCTGGTAATCAGGCGATGTCTTTCCATGTTCGACTTCAGAACATCTTTTCACATGGATCGACTTGTACATCGGGCAAATATTGAACGAGTTTGAAGGCCCCAAATCTAGTTTCATCCATCCGGGCTACGATACATTCAGTAAAATAAAGATATCAAATGTACTCCATAGCTGCATCCAAGCCAAGGGATGATGGCTATACCAGAATCATCAGTCTGCCACACAGACAGTTGTCTGTCCTATGTACATGAAAATGAATTTATAAAACTGAGCATGGGAATGCCTACCTTAGCTAGATCATGAAAATATTATGAAGATAATGTATTGTATTGTATCTTATTACATGTCACCTTCCAGTTCAAAAAACCTCAAATCCCCATGATAAAGCATTTCACCCGACATCAAAAGATTTATGACCTCATGCTTTAGGGGGCAACTGTTATAGAAATATTTGGGCACTGCAACCCCAATCACATATGTCAATAAACCAAGGGCTCTCAAACCCCTAAAAGTGTTGTTTCAAACCCTAAAGGACCAAGGTCAACTGATTACATCATTTCCCAGAAGTTCTCCTTGAAAAACTACTTAGAACTGGTCAAAACTAGACCATACAGACTGCTCCATGCTAAGGGTGTGATGCATCTCACCTGTTACACACAAGGGGTGCGATGCATACTGAAAATCCCTTCTGTAGGGTGCGATGAGCGAGAGCAGACAAATGGCAGAGGCAATTTGCTAGGTGGAAACTCAGAGAATCTTCTAGAAACTGCTCATATGACACTTGCCTCTCTGAATTTGCACAAGGATGAGTAAGAGATCATGAAATCTCTAAGTGGAACCAAGAACTATCAGTGAAATGACACTAATCAAAATCCCAAAAGCTAACTCACCCCCTTGCAAATATCTATATATGGATCCCTCATCCCAGAGATCCAGAGGCTGGAATTTTGTATTTTGTAAGGAAGTGCTATTGGTTTCTCTGTGAAACATTGTATTATTGGGTGATCTAGCTTTTCATGAGGTGAAGAGGGCTTTCATGCTAGGAGGATGGCACTGGATTAGACAGTTGGGTTGTAATCCTCTCTTCTACTTCTATCAATAAAGTTATTTGAGTTTTCCTCCATATACTTGTGTGTTTATGAATCTTGTATTTGTGTATACAATTGTATGGTTAATGTACTTCTGATTCTACATTGTTTATGGTATTATAGATCTCTATGCTTTGATGGTATTTTGCTGCTTTGCCTCTACAAGTGTTCTTTGAAGTGGGACAAGTGAGAAAGAAGTGGCGAGTTCTATCAAAGGAGAGAGGAAACAAGCAAGGAGCCAAGCGAAAGATTAAGTTTGGTGCTATCTGCTTCTCTCTTATCTATCTTCCATAAAGGAAAACACAAGTTACTTTGAATTGTTTGTTTCTAAGATAGCTACCCGTCTTAGTGGGACTAGCAGATCTGAATAGACACTAGTTTTCCCAGAAACAGGAAGCAGGAGCACACCATATGTTTTGGGGCCTTTTCATATTTATCAAAGCTAATCAAGAAAACCTACACAACAACAATACCAGCAATAGCCACAACAATCAATCTCCCTAATGGCGCATGTACAACTAGTTAGATTAAAGAGCCATCTGTATCATAACAAGGCTCATTTCAATCACAACAATTGATTTACCCATAGTCCATATCTGCCGCAGCAAGAAATACAACAATCCTAGTTTTCACCTCAATACGCTCATCAAGTATCCAGACACCTCAGAAACAAAAAAATTTAGGGGTCAAAATCCCCACAAACATCTTTTAGTAATCCTCATCTATGTTAATAGCAAGAGCACTAGTAACAAATGCAGCAAAGTTCATCAACATCATCTAATTCTAGGACATTGTCGCTTGCCTTTCCAACATTAGTCACATGAGTCAATTTACATGCACAGTATAGTGGCCAACATTAGGCAGGTAGACCACATTCACAATATAATGGCCCCACAAATATTAATCATGGTAGCTCTCTTGGAGTTTTACATGCACAATATAGTGGCCAGCATTATTCAGGTAGCGCACATGCAGTTCTACCTTCTCAATAGAAGTAAACATTTACAAATGTATCTAAAAATCCCATAGAGAAAAAAACATTATTGTAGGTTAAAACTCTTATTTAATGATTTAACAATTTTTTGACACATGCTTTCCAAGTGTGTGTCATATACAGGTCTTTTCCTGATCAACTACTAATTGTTTGACTACTTTTGAGCAGATGTCTTGAATCAAGATCAAATAAATGGAGTTCAAATGTTACAAAATTATGCTAATTATGTACATCCTCTGTTCAGAACAGAAATCTTTTTAATTATTCTTCTCCTCATGAATCTTCTATACATTATTTATTCAGGAATCTTGAAAAACTCAAGAGGCAATATGGTAGAAGGGATGAGAAATCGAGGTGGACTAAGCCTGTGTATGGCACTATCCTCTGGTATTAGAACTCACAAAAATGGATTGGTATCTAGTGTAAATGCAATGCAACATGAAAAAAAAAACTTCTCTGAGTTCAATCGAAGTGCATTCTAGTCAAATGGCTCTAATTTATTTCCAACGTCCTTCAGTTCCATTAGCCATGGGACCTATTATCCCTGCAACTAGCAGTTCACCTGGATTGCATGGGCAAGCTGCAATAAGTGTGGTGCAACCTTAATCCAATAGAAAACTCAGCTTTGAATCCTTGAGAACCTTTGCCATCCAGCTAACTCATTGCTAGTAGTGTCCAAAGTTGTCGTGGAGGTACATGCATTTATGAAAAAGATGAACACCATCAAATCCAAGTTCATCTTGACCAGTCAGCAGTAAATTTTATTGCACAAGAGGGTTGGCTTATTTGCATGTTACCTTATGATCTTAAAGGGCGCTTCATTAGATATTTGAAATCCAATCTCCAGTATGCCGAGAACATTTTCTTTTTTCATTTTGTATTATACTTCCTTGTTAACATGTATTGAGACATGAATGCTCATGAAATGTAGATTCAAGTCCACAAATATATTTTTACCATTTCTTATGTATGAGTTATTTCCACTTCTTACCACATGTATATATGTTGGGAAGTTAACAATTGGATATTAGGTTATTTTGGTCATTGATTCCCAAGAGGCTAGGGTTTTCCTTCAAAACCTGGAGTTCCATGAGTTTCATCTAACTTTTTTATATTACATTGACACAAAATCTCTCATGCTGTCTATTGAGGACCAAAATTGTTCCTTTTTTACACCTTTCCTAAACTCCATTCACTCCAATGCCTTCCTTTTTTACCATAATAATATCAATAAGGTGTCAGCTTGCAAGGTTATTTAAAAACGAAGGTACCTAATCATCTTTTATTCATAGTTTCATTATTTCCTTATTATTTGATTTAATATTTGCATAAGCTACCAAATTGCATCAATTCTATAGCTAATGATTGATTCTACAGCTTACTTGAAGAATCTGTAGGTTCCGAAACACCAGTTGAAGAACAAAATGTATGGACAGGTAGATGATAACCAACATAACAATATCCACCTATCTTCATGATCCAACAAGATGATAAGGGTTTTGTATGAGCAGGTCAACGTGGAATTCAACCCAACGAAAAAGTAACCAAAGACGAATCAGGGAAGTAAGAGGATTGATGATAGGGATGAAGCTAATATTTTTCCTCATGATTTTCTCCTCCGATAGAAAATAATTAAGAATCGTTATTTCATAATATTTATGTTATTTTTATAAAAAAATTCTAGGGTAGGCTTAAAAATCTTTAAAAAAATTATTGGAGGTTATAAAACCTACCTCTCAACACAACGATGATAGTGTGCTTATTATTTTGAAACACTCTTTGCATTTATAAAAGAGAGCTTGTTATTCCTCTGTATGTTGTGTATTAATGTGTGTCCAATATCTGATTGATATTTGCATACCTTCAACTCACAGGAGCACCCCCTGGGCACTGTAAGGTCTCATTTTATTTTTAGTTAATATTTCATTTTTTAATTTAATTTTGTAGCATTAGATTATCTTAGCTAATCTTTCAGTTTCGTATTTTGAATGAATGCTTATGACAGTGAGAACAAAGTTTGCTAAAGATTTATTTTATAGATTTAATCATTTTTTGTGTGAAGGATGAAAAAAAAAGCATCTATTATGCACATGCAAATTTTGATTAATTTGAAGTATAATTTCTTTCAAGGCTTTGTCAGTGTGAATTAGATTTACTAGTGTGATCTTTTAATTCTGCAATTTTGGATTTAGTTTCATTTCTGTCAGTGAGAAGTATATCTAGATTTGCTGGTGTGATATTTATTTCTACAATTTTAGATTAGTTTTCTTTTTCGCAAGTGTAAAGAGAATTTGGATTTGATTTTGTTATTTACTTCTACACTTTAATTTAGCTTTGTTTCTATCATTGTGATATTTTCTTTTCTTACAAGAGTGAAAAATTTCTTAGATAAAACATATGCATGAAAACATCCTAATTCAATTCGAAAATTTACTCACATAATAAAGAATCCTAGCACAACTAGTGCACATACATTTCATCATTTTACAAGCCCTAGTCGATAATTTATGCAGTAATTTAAAGTCAATTAAATCACCAAACATTTTCAAGGCACCATTGTCAGGGAAGTGTATATAGGATTTTGTTTTTTTAGGAGCCTTTTTATTAAGAAAAAATGATAAAAACATATTTATGCATAGGGAAAGAGATTCTAGGGGTAGGTTTATAACTAGAGGTAGGAGTTCCATTCCAACATCACCACTCACCCCACCACAACCTCATAGTTCCACTCCATCCACCGAAAATCATATTCCATCATTTGCAAGTAGACTTAGGCTTCCTGAAGTACAAAGATCTAAAATCCAACCAAAATATTCACCAACTTCTTCTACTGAAGTTATAGTAGATGAGCCTGCATCCCCAATAGAAGGAGTAATATTTCTATCTTAAACTGGGGAACCAATTCTAGGAAAAGAACTAGAAATTCCTAGTGAAGAATAGTAAACTTATCTTATTCCATTGATAGAAGTGTTGGGTATACGACCAAAGTCCCACATTGACTAGAAGTGGGGAGGATCATGGGTATATAAGGATGGACAAATATCTCCATTGGTATGAGGCCTTTTGGGGTAAGTCCAAAAGCAAATCCATGAGGGCTTAGGCCCAAAGTGGACAATATCATACCATTGTGGAGATATGTGGTGTCCAGAGTCCTTACAATTGGTATCAGAGCCATGCCCCAAAGTTAGCCAAGTGGATGAATCCTCGGAATACCGAACGAAGGTGATGGGCCCTGGTAATATCACGATGGCATCCGTGGATGAGCTCGGTTAGATAGGCGGTGTGCTCCGGATTCTTCATGGACGTGTCCTGGTCCCAACATGGTGAAGAGGAGTTGACCTGGGAAGAGCAAGCTCTCGAGGCAGGTGGTGCTTCCATGTAAGGCGTGTGCTTCCAACGCATTGGAGCGGAGAATCCTGGTTGGTAGAGAGTGGACGGATGGATAATCGTTTGAGGGGAGGCTCGATGGTCCTTTGTTCGAGGGGAGGATTGTTGGGTATACGACCAAAGTCCCACATTGACTAGAAGTGGGGAGGATCATGGGTATATAAGGATGGACAAATATCTCCATTGGTATGAGGCCTTTTGGGGTAAGTCCAAAAGCAAATCCATGAGGGCTTAGGCCCAAAGTGGACAATATCATACCATTGTGGAGATATGTGGTGTCCAGAGTCCTTACAAGAAGAACCAGAAAAGGAGCTAGAAAATCCAATTGAAGAACCCTACATTAGCTCTAAAGAATCTACAATGGCAGGGGAAGAAGAAGTACATAATTTGAATGGTGAATTTAGGATTGGAGGTGGAAGAGGTAATAGAGGAGGAGGTAGAGGGGGAGGTAGAGGAGCAGGTGGAGGAAGAGGTGGTAGGGGAGAATCATAACCTTTTTGGTTTCCTATTCTAGATGAAGATACCATAGTTACAATGAAGAATATCTCAACCTCCATCCTCCCTAATTTCCATGGAGTAAGATGTTAGGTCCCTATACTACTAGTGTAACCCCTTATTGTTATTAGTACAACCCCCTTATTATATTGTTGTTCCTATGTAGTCCCCATATTGTTATTATTGTGCCCTTACATTATTATTTTTATGTCGGCTCTAATTATATTATGACCCCTTAGACTCCTATATATAGAAAGGAGGCCTTGTCATTTGTATCATCTAAGAATTTTTCATTTGTGTAATGTAAATGTGGTTGCCCCCTCGAAGAGGCTTGTTTCTAAGGCGTTGATCTATCTTTTTTTATCCTTTTGTGAGTTGGTTTCATAACATTTGGTATCAGAGCTTTGGATTCTAGGGTTTCGCTGCTCCAAACAGGTCATCATGGAATTTTCACTATAATGTTTTTTCTGTGATGTTTTAGAATCTAAAAAAAAAAACCCATTTGAGAAGAAATCTCTCTGAACCTTGAGTCTGAATTTCATATCTCGTCTTGCTATATTTTCGGAGATATGATCTGAGTAAGTTAGGTCTTTTGCAAGCTCCAAAATTTCATCTAAAACAGGTCATCGTAGAATGTGCATTATAACTCTTTCGCTACAAAGTTTCAGAAGCTAAAACAAAAACCCAATTGAGAAGAAATCATTCTGAACCACGGCTCCGAATTTTAGATCTTGTCTCACTATATTTTCAGAGATATAATCTGAGGAAGTTAGGGTTTTTGGAGAGCCCCGAATTACATTCCAAACAGCTCACCTTGGGAAAATCATCATAACTTTCTCTTTGAGCATCAGATTGAAATCTCGTAAGAAGTTTTAGAAAGAGGACTTCCTGCAGTTTTCGGTATATCAGTTTTAGATACTAAGGCCGAAACAGTGAGACGTGGTACATCATACAAGTTCTCTCTACTGAACTAGTCTATAATCAAGCCACCATGGGAGATTTGGCATAACTCTTTCTTGGATAATAAAATTCTGATCAGACTTGTGGGTTTAGAAATAGAACTCAGAGAGATACTGCAGGAATAAATTTCAGAATTTGGAGATATGAAATTACAGAGTTACAGTCATTTCAAGATCGAGCTCCTAAAATCAAGAAAAATCGAGATGAGGAAATTTGATGGCAAGGATCCGGTAAATTGGATACTATAGATGGAGAAAGATTTTGATCTACATGGTGTACCACTGTTACAAAAGGTATGTATTGCATCTTCATATTGAGAACAAGATTAATTTTAATGGTATAAAGAGCTTTGTTCTCATAAACCACTTGTTATGTGGTCAATTTTCACGAAGGAAATTATAGCACATTATGAGGATACAAAGAGAAACACCTTCTTTAGAGCAACACCATAACAATTGGAAGAAAAAAGAGAAAAAGGGCTTTGTTACAAAGTGGAAAGAAAAATTATGGCAACAAGGAAGTCTACCCCTCACAACTATAAAGATGGAAGTGTTTTTCTCCTAGCCTTCCACAACCTACAAGGGTTACACCAAAGCAATTGGAAGTAAAAAGAGAAAAAGGGCTTTGTTACAATTGTGATAAAAAATACATTAAAGGTCATAAGTGTGTTGAGAAGAAATTATTTTACATTGATTGTGGAGATGAGTAAGAAAAGGATCAAGAAACGTCAAAAGAAGAGTATATACATCAGGAACCAACCCTGGAGAAAGAAGAAATGAATCCGACCACATCTTGTAAAGCATTGGAAATAATTACTACTCCTCAACCTCTTAAGATAGAAGGACATATCAAGAAGAAAAAGGTTCAAGAAGTGAAAGACCACATCAAGAAAGAATAAATGAATCCGACCATATCTTGTAATGGAATGGCCGGAATTACCACTCCTCAAACTATCAAGATAGAAGGACATATCAAGAAGAAAAATGTTCAAGAAGTGAAAGATCACATAGAGCATCAAGAAATGAATCTGACCATATCTTGTAATGCACTGGAATAAATTACCACTTCTCAAACTATAAATATAGAAGGACATATCAAGAAGAAAAAGATTCAAGCAGTGAAAGATCATGTCGAGCATCAACAACAAGTTCTCCAACTTTTAAAGGATAACGCCACTTTGGTGCAAAATCGAATGAAACAACAAGCGGATCAACATTGCAATGAAATAAGTTTTGATGTAGGCAATTGGGTATTTTTATGGTTACATACATACAAACAAATGTCCCTCAAGAAAGCTATTTATGAGAAGGAAATGTTGGCAATACTACACGCACTTAAGAAATGGCGACCTTACCTAATGGGAAGACAATTCAAGGTAAAAACGGATCATGATAGTATTAAATACTTTTTGGAACAAAAATTGTCCTCTGAAGAACAACAAAAATGGGTCACAAATATGTTGGGTTATGACTTTGAAATCATCTAAAAAAAGGGAAGAAAAATGTTGTTGCAGATGCACTCTCAAGAAAGGATGAGGATGTGGAAGCATTATTTTCTGCTATTTCTATTATCCAACCAAATTGGATAAACAAAGCAAGGGATGAATGGAAGAAGGATGAAGAAGTGTGGCCACTCATTCAAAAGTTGCAGAAGATCCCAGTTCAAACAATATTGCCAGAACTTGACAAGGAAGGAAAAATCATATTGGAACCTGGAATAGTCACAGAAACAAGAACCCAACAGTTACGAAATCGATCATTTTCATAGTATTGCATCAAGTGGAAGAACTTACCCGCTGAAGATTGCACATGGGAGGACAAGAATTTTATACAGAAGCATCAAGAACTACTCAAGCATTGAGGACAACACTTTTTCAAGGAGAGGGGCATGTTAGGTCCCAATACTACTAATGTAACCCCTTATTGTTATTAGTACAACCCCCTTATTATATTGTTGTTCCTATGTAGTCCCCATATTGTTATTATTGTGCCCCATAGAAGCCCACTATTGTTATTATTGTGCCCTTACATTATTATTGTTATGATGGCTCTAATTATATTATGACCCCTTAGACTCCTATATATATAAAGGAGGTATTGTCACTTGTATCATCTAAGAATTGTTCATTTGTGTAATGTAAAGGAGGTTGCCCCCTCGAAGAGGCTTATTTCTAAGGCGTTGATCTATATTTTCTATCTTTTTGTGAACTGGTTTCATAACAAATACATGAGGATCTTGAAACATTTCTTTTTGAGTTTCAAGTTTTGTATAGATCTTATGACTACTTGATTGATTCTCAAAAATTAAAATTGTTTCTAGCCACTCTTAAAGACTAGGCACTTAAATGGTTTATGGGATTAGGAACACATACCATAAGAACATGGGAAGAAATGAAAAATGTGTTCCTATAAAAATACAAAGACTATTGTATGTCTCATAAGCTTAAAGATGAAGTCTTTAAAATGATGCAAAAAGATGATGAAAATCTTGAAGATTTCGTTGAAATATTTGCTTATAATGTTAAAATGGCTAAAATGAATAATCTAGATGAAGAAACTCTAAAAGCTCTTTTGCTAAAAGCCATTAGAGATGAGTGGGTAAATATTCTCAATTTATTGGGAAAAGGAGATGTTTTTTAGTTATCATTTAGAGAAATTTGTGAATTGTGTGTACACATTTCAAGAGGAAAGGCTAGAACTGGGAAAAATCCAAGAGACCCTGTTATGTCTAGGATTAATAAATCTACAACTGGGACAGTAAGTAGAGCAGAAATAGGAAATTTTCTTGAAAACTTCAAAACATATATCTTAGGGACTATTAGTGAACAAATAGACACTCTTAAGTTTCAAAACAAGCGAGAAGCTTAAAATGTTGCATTATCAATTTTTTGTCCTAAATGTAGACAGAAACATGATCTAAGAGAGTGTCCTCTTGATAGTGTATAAATATGTGCTATCTATGAAGAAAGTCATATCACAAAGGAATTCCCTTCAATTCTTGGACTTAAAGTAGTCTTGCAAAATGAAGTTGAAGCAAGCCAAGTTGAGTCACTCTGTTTTATTGGTAAAAGACCATGGCCACCACAACAACCAAATATGGTACAAGGTCTTAATCCTCAATACCAATCATTTGTACAACCTCAGAACAATTGGAATACTCCAATGCCTTGGCAAAATTGGCCACCTCAAAATCCATTATGGACACAAGGTTGGTAGTATCCTCCTAGGAATCCTCAATATAATCAATTTCAATAGCCATTTATTCCATATCAACCTCCATACTATCCTCCTCAATCAAACACTTTTCCACAATTTCAAAATCAAACTCATCCTTCTAATCAACCACTTCAATTACCATCCACATCATACCCTAAAAAACCAATCAACTACCTGCTCAACCACTTCCAAATCCGAATAATAAAAATTCACATTTTGTTTACAATATAGAAGGTCAGAATTTCCAATATTGTATGATAACTCCATTAGATCTAAATAATGTCCATCTTAGATATGGCAGAGTTTTGGAAAAGAAGTTACCATCTGTTGTTATTCAGGAATTCGGAGAGGATGAACCGCTTGAAAAATAAACATCTCTTAATCAAGAAGAAATTCCTCAAAAATAGAGAACCCCTATACATGATACCTTAATAAACTCAATTCCCATTACAAAACAACCTTCTATTTCTGTTCAAAATCCACCATTTCTTGAAATGCTAAAAATTGACAAAGGAATCCAAAAATAAATTATGTTTCCTGAATATGATATGTTAAATGAATTTAATAATGTTTTCATCAAAATTCCTTTGTTACAAGGTATAAGGGACTTACCAATATTTGCAAAGACAATCATGGAGTTAAGCATTAAAAAACCATGAAGAAAAGGAAAAGAAGTTCAAAAAATTCCGTTAGTTGAAAGAATTTGCAGATATTATGATGGGAAAACCAACAGTTCAAAAACATCTAGATATAGGTAGTCCCATTGTAAAAACACACATTAATGGTGTCAATATTCCAAACACATTGATCAATTTAGGATCAAATATCAATATCATGAGTAATAAAACTATGGATCAATTAAAACTTTATAATCTTCAGTACACACCAACATTACTACAATTAGTAGATAGATGTGTTATCAAACTAGATGGTGTACTAGAAGATGTATCTGTCTCCTTATATTCTTGGAAATATCCTATTGATTTTATGATGTAACTCCCAATAATAGTTTAGGAGGACATCCATTGATTCTAGGCATGCGATGGTTAACTACAACTGATGCTTTTATAAGTTGTAGATCTGGTGATATGTTTATCTTTGATGGAAGCTCTACTAAGAAATTCACACTATACCCTCCTGTAAAAATAACAATAGAAGTAGAAAGTGAAGTTTGGATATATCATGATAATGAAGATTTTGATATAAAACCAATATTTGCTACTTCACAAATAGATGAAGAAGATCAAATTTTAAATCTAATGAATAATAATGATTCTTCCTCATATTGTGAACAAGACCAAAATTTTCAAGAACAATACAAGGTTGAATATCTATCATCACATCAAATGGCTTTACATTCTATGAAAACAGTTGGCAATTGTTTAATAGAAATCTTCCCAAGGAAAATTTTGAACATTAATGATAATTTGGAAGAATCCCAAAAGAAAGAATTGATAAAGATGTTACAAGAAAATTCCTCTGCTTATGCATGAGAATACATTGATATGAAAGGAATTGATCCTAACACTTGTATGCATCATATCTATATTGAAGAAAATGTCAGACCAGTTCGACAACCCCAAAGGAGGATGAATCCAAATTTAAGGGAAATTGTTAAAGAGGAGTTACAAAAACTGTTGAATGTGAATTTCATTTACCCAATATCAAATAGTTAGTGGGTCTCACCATTAGTGATTGTTCCAAAGAAAAATGGAAAATGGAGAGTATGCATTGATTATAGGGAATTGAATAAATCCACCTTGAAAGATCATTTTCCGCTTCCCTTTATAGATCAAGTCCTTGATACATTGGCAGGAAAAAAGTATTTTTCATTCTTGGATGGTTTTAATGGATATAACCAAATCCAAGTAGCTCTAGAAGATCAAGACAAAACAACTTTTACCTATCCATGGAGAACCTATGCTTACTGAGTACTCCCTTTTCGATTATGTAATACACCCGCAACATTCTGAAGGGAAGTTCTAGGCATTTTTTTTTATCTAATTCATGATTGTGTGGAAGTTTACATGGATGATTTTACTGTCTATGGTAATTATTTTGAGGAAGCTCTTGAAAATTTAGAAAAAGTTCTCATTAGATGTAAAGAAACAAATCTCTCATTAAGCCATGAAAAATGTTTTATGATGTTCACTGAGGGAATTGTTTTAGGCCACCACATTTCAGGAGATGGAATTAAAGTGGATTCATCTAAAGTAGAAGTTAATTCTAAATTATGAGTTCCTATTTTTCAAAGAGATGTTAGAATTTTTATCGGTTTTACTGGTTATTACAAAAGATTCATAAAAAACTTTACAAAGATAGCCTCTCCACTTTTCAAATTACTTACAAAAGACTGTGAACTAATTCAGAATTTTGATTGCGAAAAATATTTCGAAATGTTGAAAGAAAATATTTATGAAGCACCTATCTTAAGAGGACCAAATTTGAGTATTCATTTTTATATTTCAACTGATGCTTTAGATACAAATTTAGGAGATGTGCTAAGACAGAAAGATTTGACTCCTTATGCCTTTTGTTACACAAGTAAAAGATTGACTCTAGTATAGTTAAATTATATTGTAATAGAGAAGGAATTTTTAGTTGTTGTACATGCCATTAAAAAATTTCAACACTATATCACTCGTTATGAAACTTTTGTTCACATAAATCACTCTGCAATTAGATATTTAATGAATAAATAAATTACTAATGGCAGAGTTACAAGATGGTTATTGTTATTACAAGAATTAAATATTACTATTTTGTATGGGCTTGGAAAGGAGAATAAGATTTTTGATTTTCTATCTAGAACCCAAAATGATAATAAGGATGTTCCTGTAAAAGATAATTTTCTTGATGAATATATTTTTGAAATATCTATTAAATCTCCTTAGTTTGCAGATATTTCTAATTATTCAGGAAAGTTACCTTCATATTTGTCTCCTTGGGAGAAAAGGAAATTTATTCAAACCAGTGCATCTTATTCATGGATAAATGGATAATTGTACAAAACATGACTTGATTTAATCATTCAAATATGTGTTAGAGAAGATGAAGTACCAGAAATATTAAAGGCTTGCCACGATGAACCATGTGGAGGACACTTTGTTGATAAAAGGACTGCCTATAAAATCCTTCTCTTAGGATATTATTGGCCTTATATTTTTAAAGATGCCAAAGAATATGTTAAGAGATGTGATAGTTTCCAGAGAATGGGAAAGCATGTTCCTTCAGATGAGATGCCTCTACAACCTCAAGTACTTATTGAACCCTTTGAAAAGTGGGCTCTAGATTTTGTTGGTCCAATCAATCCACCATCAAGGAAAAAAGGTACATTCTTGTTTGTACAAATTATGTCACAAAATGGGTAGAAGCTAAAGCACTTCCTTTTGCTACTGAAAATGTTGTAGTTTCATTTATTTTTGAGGATATTTTCACTTGTTTTGGTGTTCCAAGGGAAATTGTGATATATCAAGGTACTCAATTTACATCCAAGTTGGTACAAAATATAATGGATGAATACAATATCAAACATCGAAATTCCACACCATATCATCCACAAGCAAATAGACAAGTTGAATCTACTAATAAAGTACTTGAAGAAATTATTACCAAGATTGCACATTTGAATAGAAGAGATTGGGCAAAAAAGCTTCCAGAAGCTTTATGGACATATCATACCACATGGAGAAACACAACGAGGCATACTCCTAATGAACTTGTTTATGGGAAGAAAGTCCTGTTTCCTATTGAGTTCCAAATAAAGACCTTCAAAACAACATCTAGATTGGGTTTTGATCGATCAGAAGCCCAAAAACAAAGAATGGAACAATTGAATGAACTTGATGAGATACGAGAAGATGCTATTCATATAACCAATATATTTCAACAACAAAGATCTATATGACATGATAAGTTTATCAAAGATAGGAAGTTAAAGTCAGGTGATTGGGCATTGCTTTTTTATTCTAAGTTTAAAGATTTTCAACGAAAATTTCAAACTCATTGGCTTGGTACTTATGAGATTTAAATTGTCTTTGATAATGGAGTAGTTAGAATTAAAACCTTTGATGAAGAAAAAGTAACTTTCCTTGTAAATGGTCATAGATTACGAATATATCATAAACCATTAATGAAGGAAGAATTCATAAGAAATTTGCAAGATAATCTTGATTTGAAGTTGGTCAAGGAAGATTCTTCTTCCTCTCCAACTTAGCTTTTTACTTCCTTTTTCAAGAAAATTAAAGAAAAATAAATAATTAAATCATATATATATATATATATATATATATATATATATATATATATATATATATATATATATATATATATATATATATATATATATATATATATATATATAAACATGAAAATCGACATTGTTGGCATGTTTATACAAAAAATCTAGGTTGAAAACCAAGAATTCTTGGCAGCCTAGATTTTCTTTTAATTTCCCTATTCTTGTCTGATTTATTTTATTCCTTTTTGTAGAAATAAGACAATTACATAATTGTCAATATTCTACAGCTCTCGTGAAATTCCCATGGGGCCTTCACTAGGGAGCAATATTATACCACGTGCATTCATATTCGGGGATATATTGAAGAAAAAATGACAATATATTGAGCATATAATAGGGGGTAAAGGGTTTTTATATTGGCAAGTATAAAAGACGAAGCTCAAAGTTAATAAAAATATATAAAGGGGTATAAAAAATGTTAATGAAAGAATTGATACCTACAATATCTAATGAAAGTGGTTTTTTAAATTGGGAAGGTGTATTGGGTTCATATTGGTAGAGGGCTAAATAATGGGACTTTTAGAGGTATTTTCCAATATGTCATCAAATTAAGGGTATATTTTAGTATGCCACGAATGCACATGCTATGTTAGAGGTTTATTGAGTGAAACCCCCATGCCTTTAGGGCTTATCGATGTGCCTTCTCTTCCGTTCTTCAGTACCTGTGCAAAGGTACATGACTGATTTTTGTGCAACCCTAACCAAAGGTCCAGGCACTTACGCGCCTATGTGACTATGTTACTGCATAAGTTCCCAAGTTATCTTAAGTGTTTGCCTATTCTACCATGCATTTACAATTATATTCATGTAAACCTATATTCTTTCTTGCGTTCAATTAATAGATACAATCAAATGTATTCACACATCAAATAAGCATTATAATGTAAACCCAGATCGTAACATATTATAATCATATGCATTAAACAGAGACAACATACACAGTGATTGCAAAATATTTCTCTTTATTGATATCTCAAGTTAAGTACAGACCCTTTTCACCCTGCGTACACAGTTGCAGGGGTCTGCCACTCAGTTGCGGACTTCTACCCTAGGCCTCTGCGCTCTCAGCTGTAGAGCCTCTAGCTACGTTAAGACTCGAGAACACTTAGAACTTCTTACCCAAGAATCTTCCAAACTATGACTCTTCTCCTCTAGATCTTACTTAGTTAGCTCCTTTTTATACAATCCCATGGTCCGCGGACCATGGGTAGATCTTTATAGCCGACATGACACTTTGCAAGACAAGGGCGTACAACTCTTTACGACTCTTTACATCTTCACGATCCGTGACCACAAAATGTGGAGACTTTACCTCTTTATTACAAAATTTAGGCTTTCTGCCCCAAAACTGACTCTTGGGGGAACTCATTCCCAATACATGTCTATGGTCAGGTGGTACGTGGAAGTCCCGGACCTTGTTGGATTTGCCTATGATTAATAAAAGTTAAGTTCTCTTACTTTACATTGATTTATATGGATTTAATGGTTATCTTATCTCTGTTATTTACATGGTTTAATGATGGTTATAAGTATGGTTATGTGACTGTTTTATGTCATGGTTATTTCATGTATTTACTTGTAACTGTTAAATGGATGGATGCAAGACCTAATTAATGATATAGTAGTTCAATAGAGAAGGAGGTCATCCTTCTGATGATGTTTAATAAGTTGTTTCCGTCATTTATCCTCTGTCTTGTATCCTAGACCTGTAGGTTGCATTGATGCCAAGTGTTTGACAGAATGTCAGTCTCGGTTGGGGATGCTCAGGCTTAGTCTTGAGGGTGATTTTGATTGATCAATATTGATATCATTTTTTAATTATTTTTGGAAGTTACAACAAGTTCTGGGCAGAGGCCAGGCTTCTTAGCTAGAAAAGTGGCTTAAATCTTGGGGTCGATGGCATAGAATTGACAATTTTGGACCACAGTCGCTGGCAGATAGGCCCGCGAGAGCGACTTTAGGTTGTTGGTCGCTCTTGTTCCCATAGCATGAGAGCGACTTAGGCCTAAGAGCTACAGAATAGCAGTGGGACCCAGGGACAAGGTGTTTGAGTGGCTGACTTGTCTCTTAAGGTGTTTGTTGATGATGTTGGGTGACTGTATGTGATTTTATATTGATTCCACTTCCTTAAGGTGACATAGGAGGTTGAATATGATCATAGTATCCTCTCTTCTCATGTTTACCCTAGCTGGAATGGTTACTTTGGGTAGACCTGGGAGGGGGTGTTACAAATTTGTATCAAAGCGTGGTTGCACTCTCTTTGGGTCATATCTAGTTCTACAGATATGGGTGAATGTGTTGGTCATGCATGCATGTCAGTTGCTTGTGTGGCTCTTACACTGACATTTCATGTGCTTGTTTCACTGCATCATATTGATCATGGTAGAAGTAAGGTTATCATGAGTAACTTGATGTCGATTTTAAGGAATGCATTGTCATGAGTATATGACTAGTTATACAATTCTATGCAGCTTGATTACATCCTTGTACGTTGACTTGGTTATTTGATTACATGCATCAGTTTTGTAGGTTCATTACAAGAACTGATCCCTTATGCTCGAATACACGCAGTTATGCGTATGTGTAGTTGGTTAGGCATTGCTTATGTAAGTTGATAGTTGTATGATGCAATGTGTATACTGGAGTAATTGTTGTTTTCATGCATGAGGTCATAGCATGCATTGTTGATATGGCCTTGCATTGATGACTAGACCCTAGCCAGTATGGTGGTTATGCATTGATGCACTTATCAATATATGTCTATATGTTATTTTGGTTATGTTGTGCATGCATCATGTTAATTTGATGATCTCGCAAACAAGGTGACCTCCCCGAATTATGCTAAGGTACACTGATTTATGGTGATTTTGTTTAGCTCACATAGTATGCCTTGCAGGAAGGAGATTAGATGGCCAGCAAGGTGGTAGACTACATAGAATATCTCTATGAATCAAATGGGAAGCATGGTGTGGGGCACTCTTCTGACTTGGAAGACACATTGAGAAGCCTCAAGGAAGAAATAAAGAGTTGCAAAGCAGACAATGACAAAATCATGCAGGCACAAGAGAAACAAGCAGAGGCGAATGTGATATTACTTCATAGTTTGTTAGATTTGTAGTGAAAAGCACCTCTTTGAATCAGCCATGGAAACGAGGAAAGAACTAATGGGGCATATGGAAACAGGTTTCATAGTAGGCATAGGTCAGATAGATCTGACACTATAAGAGATGGAAGGTTTTTGGACACTCCAGATAGGAGAGGTACTAGACATAGGTATTACTCTACTTTTGGTTCTGAAAGACATCATGATCGTCATCATTATCATTTTTACAGGAGGAATGATAGGGGATACTTGCCAGATGAGTTCAAGAAGGCAAAGACACCTACCATTGAAGGAGATATGAAGAAATCACAAGATGTGGAGGCTTGGTTTCTTGGCATGCTGAAATTATTTAGATTGCATAATTACTTAGAAAAAATGAAAGAAAGCATATCCCTTTTCAGTCTCAAAGCTAAAGCAGATATTTGGTGGGAGGACGTGAAGAATGTCAAGGACATACATGAGTATGATTTGACTTGGAATTCGTTTGAAAGGCTTTTCAAGAAGAAGTACTTTTTTGAGAGGTATTATGATGATAGAGCTAAGGAGTTTTATGAGTTGTGGATGGGTTCTATGACAGATGAGTAGTATACTAGCATATTTTTGGAGTCGTTGAGATATGTGCCTTACCTCAGAGAGGAGAAGGCCAAGGTTCGTAGTTTCATCAGTGGACTTCCAATTGCATACAAAGACCAGATTGAGTTCAATGAGCCTAGATCATTGGAGGAGGCCATCCGAAAGTTGAAGCATTATTATGAGTGTTAGAGTCGGTCTTTTCATCCCTCCGTCAGCGATCAAAATCTCTTTTGTTGCATTTCATTTTTAGGTGTCTCATTCAGTCCAGTCATTTGCATTCCATTAGGAGCATCGATTTTCTGACGGAACGGTCTTGTCACTCATCTCCCTCATGTCATGTATCTGCTGGTCCGTGTCTATACATCAAAATCAATTTTAAAGTCATTCACAGTCCTATTTGGTCTCTTGGTCAACAAAAGGGTCATTTTAGTCATTAGGTCTAGGGTTTTGTCTTCAAAAAGTCTAATAATGTCCACAGGCACATGAGGGAGGTTCAAAATCAGTTTTCATTGCAAAATTTCATTGTCAATATGTTTGATCATGATTCTTCTTCAAAACTCTGTTTTGAAGAAGAAATCATCAAATTTATGGTTTGTAATAAATATGTAATTTTTAAAGTTTTTCAGTCATGAGGTACTTCAGGCGTAGCCCTGGTCATCCTTTGTCGAAATTACATGCCAATCATCCCTGCAAAAATAGACAGAGTTTCATCATTCAACCAAAAATCAAAGTGGAAGCAAAAACAGAGTTATGTGAAAGTGCCAAAGTCTGCAACATTACAAAAGTGGGTTTGCCAAATGAAGAATCAAAGTCCATGCCATAGGAGATATTCTTGTGCTTCAATAGTTCATTTACACGCAAGAGAGCAAAGAGAACCAAAGCTAAATGATTTGGGTGAATGAGTGTGAAGCTCGAGTAAAAAATTGCTGTAAGTTACCGGCGCGGCGCACTAGGTAGGAGGCGCGGCGCATTGGGCCTCAGTTTACAGTGTAAAAAAGCACGAGTGCGGTGCATACACTAGGCGTGGTGCATTGGGCTAGATGCGTGACGCACACAGCCAGATAGCCCGAAAACTTCCAGAACTCTCTCCAATCGCCCAAAAATGCATAGATTCGCACTATTCCAAGTAGGTTGACCCTTTGTCATTGCTCTTTGTCCAAGTTTGATGATTGTTTGATGGTGTGTGTTTCATGGTGAGTGTTTAAAGAGATCAAACCCTACCATTTGAAATTCCTCAAACAAAGTTGCTGCCTAGGGTTTTTGATTCACTGTTTTTCCACCAAGTTTATTCCCTTACCCCATTTTTCCATTGATTCCCTTATTCCCTAAGTTCCCCTACCCCCTAAATCCACTAATTCCCTTTCCCAAAATCCCAAATGCACCAAACCCTAGTCTCATACTTAAAATTCCCAAACCCTAATGGCTGTCCCAAGAGCTTCATGTCACCATTCGGCAGAGTGTACCATCATTCAGAGGGTTTTCATCATCATGCCAAGTTCCACTGGGTCATTTTATGCATTGTTCATGCTTCAATTGTGCCTAGGTAAGGTCATTTCCCTCTCCTAGGGTTTTGAAGGCGATTTCTCTTGGATGGTCAAATCATCAGTAAAACTTGTATCATGATGTTCATACACCTTTCCCTATCCTTAATGTACCTTATTAAACACTTCCCATCACTGAGATCCCTCAAATTCCTCATTTTCACACAAACCCTAGTTTCTTGCTATAAACCCGATTTTCTAGGCTAGGCCTGTGTTTTTCCTTTTTGGACCACTTCCCCTCACTCAATCTCTGAAATTCCACTTTCCCATGCTTTCTAACATCCCTCCCTACTTCCAAAAATTTTCTCAAGAATTTAGAAGCTCCTTATCCCCTTCATTTCACTTCATTTTGACAAATCCCCTGTTCCACACATCGGGATAGGGTTTACTCCAATGATGTTTCTGAGCAATAAAAGATGAATTTGGGAAAAACGAGAGAGGCGTTTGTCCAAAATATACCAAGCAAAAAAAACCTCCTTCACATTTTACACAGGTGTCATGGTTTTAGAGAAATGTCAAAAATACAGTTGCCTCGGGAGAATTGATGCACCTCTGAAGTGACCTTGGGAAAATCAAGTTTTATCCTAGCTTGGTTGGCCAAATGACTTTCTTGATGAGTCAAAGGATAACTAGACACAAATAGATTTCCAATGAGCTATCATAAGATCAATTTGGAGTTGAAGACGACCTTCAAACGTTGACTGCAACATCACTCTGCCCTGAGGCATCCTCATTTGGCACATTTTGACCAGTCTTGGGATATTTGATTTTTGATAGGGCAAATGAGCTCCAAATTGAAAATATCAAGTTGGGTTGGAAATTAGACTCAATAATATTTCCAACGAGCTATCCTGCACCCAATTTGAACACCGGGAAGGTTCTCAAAACTGGTCTGCAAAAAGACACTACGCATAGAAATTGTTAACACAGGGGTTTCCTCCCTATGCGTCGCGCCACATGGCGCTCGCTTTTGCTAGGGGGCTCCAAATCACAAAAACTCTACGTTTTTGGATTTTTCATGAAAATTTATGCTTGCCTACCTATTGTCAAGAAATTTGTGCAGGTTTTGAGCCCTCAAAAGGGTCAAAAACACTCAAAAAATGACCTCACTGCCAATATTTTGACACACAGGAAGCAGTCTTGGGAGATTGGACATTTGGAGGGGAAAATGGACATCAAATCCAGAAATTCCACTTGGGTTGAAAATTAGATAGGCAGGGCTTTCCAACGAGCTATCATGAGCTCAATTTGGACTTCGGGAAGGGCCTCAAAATCAGCTCCAAAGTTGCGCTACGCATAGAGAATTTGGGCGTGGCGCATAGAGAAATTTGGCCTCATTTTCACTCTTCAGCTCAGAAATTCGCCCAGTTTTGACTAGTTTCACTTTTTCATGTACTCTTGATCTACCATGATGTAATTTCATAACCATGATGTAATTTTGGTACATATTTACTTGTTCTAGAGGATTCATTCACTAAAAAGTGAAAATTAAATGAATGAATCAGTTTCCTTCCATATAGAGGCAAGTTGTTTGAGTGCCTAGATTTCAGTGCCTTGTTTAGAATTGGTTGAAACAGCTCCTAGAATGATGAGCTCGACCCCTAGAGGCATGGGAATGGGTTAGGATGGTCTATATCATGTAATTTCTCAGTCATTTTCAAGGTTGGACACTTGGGATTGCTTGGCACTCCATTGTACATTTGATTTCTGCATTTTTGGCAAAGGAAAGACCAGGGTTTTGCAGCACTTGTTGGGATCCTTGTGGCTTTGTGTTTTGATGGTGTTTTTATTCATGTAATTTTAAGTTCATTGATGTTTTATGTATGCCATTTCCCTTCTCTTTGCTTTTGATGTTTTATGTATGCCATTTCCAGTTTTGTTTAATTTTCAATGTTTTCTTCAGTTTGAGGAGGATTCTTGATACCCTCACGCCCTCTTCAGCTTCTCATCAGTCTGAACCCTCCATATTTACAAATCCAAGCATCAAAAGGATTGCCTTTCTAGCCCCAATCAGAACTCTTCAAAACTGGCCTTCATCCCCGGACCCAAATTTGCCTTTCCCTTGATTCCAACAAAACCCCCAAAAAACTCAAATTAAATCCTTGCGCTTCATACCTAGCCTAAGATTAGTTGTTAAATCAGTCATCTCAAGCCCATCTGATTATCTTTTGCTGAGATTGACCCGGAGAGAGCCCTCTCTTGTCCTCGTAGGGCTAGCTACGAGGCTGAGCGTGGTTTGATGTGGACCTAGAATCTTACCTTTTCAGCCTGAGGTAAATATAGGCTCTAACAATGAGCAATTGAAGTGAAAAGTTGAGCTGAAACATGACTTGAAGGGACACGACAAAGCTAAATGAAAATGGCCACCAAATTGAGGAAGACCTCAAGATGCAAGTGAGAAAGATAATACAATTCCTTACAAGAGATTCAATACAACTGAGAAAGGATATGGAGAGAATCATGCTAGAGGCGGTGGTAGAGAACCATTGCAGTGTTGGATATGTGGTAAGGATCATCATAAGAGGGATTGTACATAGTATTAGAGTGGTTGTAGATCCCAAATCTACAGTGCTCAGGAGGTGCATACAGTTGGTGATGTTGTTCATACCATTCCTCATATTTATGCAACTGTGGACAATAGGCAGGTAGATCATAAGGCATCAATCATTGAGATGGATGGTAATATTTGTGATCAAGTTGTTTCTATTTTGATTGATCCTGGATCTAGCTATAGTTATATCAGTCCTGACTTGGTGGATAAGTGTGGTTTGAGAAAAGAAGTGCATGTGTAATCTTGGTTGGTAAAGTTGGCTATAGGTACAAAGAAGTGAGTTCACCATTGGGTAAGAGCTTGTGCATTTGAGTTAAATGGTATGCCTATAGCAACGCATTTGAATGTATTTCCATTGGGATCGTATAGTATGCTTTTGGGTATGGATTGGTTATACCTTCATAGAACCAAAGTTCGACAAGGTCATTGAGTGTGTGGATGGTAGTGGGGAACAGAGGACCTTGCAGGGAAAGAAGAAGCCTACATCAATGAGGATGGTTACCGCTATGTGGGCTAAGCGTACTTGTAGAAAAGTTTGTGTGATGTTTGCAATACACATTTCCAGTGACAAGGGGAAGGAGGTTGAGGATACAAATGTGTTAAAAAGGTACCTAGTTTTGCAGCGGTTTTAGGATGTATTCCTGGAGGACATTATAGAGTTTCCACCTCACAGGGAGGTAGACTTTTCTATTGAGCTAGTTCTAAGGGTAGCTCCAACATGGAAAGCACCTTACAGGATGAGCACACCTGAGTTGGTGGAGTTGAAATTGTAGTTAAAGGAGATGCTAGAAAAAGGATACATCGGACCCAATGTATTGCCTTGGGGTGCACCAATGTTGTTCGTAAAGAAGAAAGATAGTACTCTTAGATTTTCCATTGATTACAGGAAGCTGAATAAGGTAACAATCAAGAATAGGTACCCTGTGCCCAGGATTGATGATTTTTTTTATCAACTAAAGGGAGCAGCAATGTTCTCTAATATCGACTTGAGATCGGGATACTATCAGGTACACATCAAGGAAGAGGATATCTTCAAGACTGTGTTCAAGACTAGATATGGGAATTATGTGTTTATTGTTGTTCCATTCTGTTTGACTAATGCTCCAGCTACATTCATGTGTTTGATGAATGGCGTTCTGTGTCCTTACTTGGACAAGTTTGTTATTGTATTCAATGATGACATACTGGTTAAGAATGAGGAGGAACATGCCGAACATTTAGTAGTAGTTTTGAGATTGCTAAGTTGTATGATAAATGTACCAAGTGAAGATTCTTTCAGACTGAGGCACACTACTTGGGACATGTTGTCTCCAAGGAAGCCATAACAGTAGATCCAAAAAAGATAAGGGCCATCATGGAGTGGGAAACTCCTAAGAATGTGGACAAGGTGAGATCATTCATGGGATTGGCAGGTTACTACAAGAGGTTCATTAGGAACTTATCACGCATTGCATATCCTATCACATCATTGTAGCATAAAGGTAAGAAGCTTGAATGGATGAGGGAATGTGAAGATAGTTTTGAGAAGCTTAAGCAATTGTTGACACATGCACCTGTGCTAAAGACTGTGGATCTGGACCAGGAGTTTGTTGTGTGAAAAGACACTTGCAAGAGAGGGCTTGGTGGAGTTCTCATGCAAGAAGGACAAGTAGTGTGCTATGAGTCACAGGAACTGAATGAGCATGAGAAGAACTATCCGATGCATGATCTTGAGCTAGAAGCAGTTATACATGCATTGAAGATGTGGAGACATTATCTTCTTGGAAGGAGGTTCACATTGATGAGTGATCATAGTGGGTTGAGGTATTTGTTTGACCAGCCGAATCTAAATTCCAGGCAAGCTAGATGGTTGGCCACCCTTAGTGAGTTTGACTTCAAGATCAGATACATCAAAGGGAAGGAGAACTGGGTTGTAGATGCTCATAGCAGGAAGGTACAGGTAAATCATATAGCGTCTGTGATCTCTCATGTGACAAAGTTACAGGATAGGATCTTGCAAGCAAGATAGCAAGATGATAAGTATATGGAGATCATGCACATGTTACGCTAGAGAATAGGTGTAGGTAGAGGTATAGGTGTAGGTATAGGTGTAGACGTAGGTATAGGTAAAGGTAAAGGTACAGGTGTAAGTACAAGTACAGGTGTAGGTACAAGTACAAGGGATCAGGGTGCAGACTATTGTCTCACAAAAGATGGCTTGGTGAGGTTTTAAGACAAGATCTATGTGTCAAATTGCAATGAATTCAAGAAGCTTATCTTGAGGGAGTTTCATGTGAAACTGTATTTAGGTCATCTAGGATATCATAAGACATTGATGGCGGTAAATAATTTATATTATTGGCCGAATATGAAGAAGGAAGTGGCTGAGTTCATGGCTAGATGCTTAGATTTTTAGCAAGTTAAGGCGGAGTGCAATCATCCAAGTGGTTTGCTACAACCTATTGCGATTCCAGAATGGAAATGGGAGGTCATTTCCATGGATTTCAAGTCTTTTGAGGACAGTGAAGCATCATGATTATATTATGGTTGTGGTTGACAGGTTGAGCAAGGTATCTCATTTCATTCTGGTGAAGACTACATATTTAGCTAGTGAGGTAGCATAGGTGTTCATCAGAGAGATAGTGAGACTAGATGGTGTTCCAAACAAGATTGTGTCAGATAGGGATGCAAAGTTCACTTCCAAGTTTTGGAAGGAGCTATTTGCAGGTTTGGGTATAGAGCTGGCCTTCATCACATCTTATCATCCACAAATTGATGGTTAGATAGAGAGGCTAAACAAGATCTTGGAAGATATGTTGAGGATGTACGTGATGCACCAACAAAGGAAATGGGAAGAGTATCTACCATTGGTTGAGTTCGCATACAACAATGGTTATCAGGAGTCCTTGAGGATGACTCCTTTAGAGGCATTGTATGGACAGAGTTGTATCACTCCCATCAGCTAGAGTGATCCAGTGAATAGGGTACTTATTGGACCAAACATGTTGACAGACATGGAGCAGGAAATGCAGGTTATAAATAAGAATCTAAACGTAGCACAGATAGAAAGAAGAGTTATACAGATCAACACAGGGTGTTCAAAGAGTTTCAGGTTGGGGATTATGTGTATTTGCACATCAAGCCCAAGAAAATCTTTTTGAGGATTGGTTCATGTGCCAAGTTGGCACCATGGTATTGTAGGTATTTTGAGATCCTTGAGAGGATTGGGTTAGTGGTATATCGAATTTCACTTCCTCCAACAGTGAAATTATATGATGTTCTCCATGAATGGATTCGAACCAATGGAATTGGAGAAGATAGATCAGTCCGTTCGGGAACGAACCTGGGTGGGGATAGAGGGACTTGAACCCTCACGGTCTATAAAGCCAACGGATTTTCCTCCTACTACAATTTGCATTGTTGTTTACATTGACATGTAGAATTGGACTCTATCTTTATCCTCGTCCAACCATTTATTCCAAAAAATAATTCAATTCTCCATCTAGAGTAGATAAGTTCATTGCTAAAGAAGTATATAAAGGATGTTGATCATGTTATTGATTGGTCTATATTGTAGGTGGAGTAAGAAGGAGAGTTCTAGATGAAACCATAGTGCATACTACAGTAGAAACATCTCATGCTCAGGAACATAGCCATAGAGCAAATTAAAGTGCAATGGAAGCACTTTGGGCTTGAAGAATGTTAGGTCCCTATGATACTAGTGATTCCCCCATTACTATTTTAGTTGTATCCCTTATTAATATTTTTGTGCCCCTATTGTCCCCATATTGTTATTACTGTGCCCCATAGAATCCCTCTATTGTTATTTTTGTGCCTTTATATTATTATTGTTAGGTTGGCTTGGTTATATTGTAACCCCTTAGACTCCTATATATAGAAAGGAGGTTTTTTCATTTGTATCATCCAAGAATTGTTCATTTGTGTAATGTAAAGGAGGTTGCCCCCTCGAAGAGGCTGAATTTTAAGGCGTTGATCTATCTTTTCTATCATTTTGTGAGCTGGTTTCATAACATTTGGTATCAAAGCTTTGAATTCTAGGGTTTCACTGCTCCAAACAGGTCATCGTGGCATTTGCGCTATAACTTTTTTTCTGCGACATTTCAGACACTAAAAAAAAAACCCATTTGGGCCGCAATCGTTTTGAACCTTGTGTCTGAATTTTGGAGCTTTTCACACTATATTTGTGGAGATATGATCTGAGGAAGTTGGCTTTTTTGCGGACTCCAAAATTACATTCCAAACAGGTGACCTGGAGAAAATCATCATAACTTTTGTTTTGAGCATCAGATTAAAATTTCGTAAGAAGTTGCAGAAAGAGAAAAGATTGTAGTTTCATGTATATATTGTTTAGATCCGAAGGTCAAAATAGTGACACGTGGCACTTCATACAAGTTCACTCTTCTTAAAAGGTATATAATAAGGTCATCTTGGGAGATTGTGCATAACTCTTTCTTAGAGAATCTAAATTTGATCAAACTGGTGGCATTGGAAATAGGACGCAGAGGGCTACTGCAGGCTGCAATTTCAAAACTGGATGATCTGAAATTACAGAGATACATCCAATTCAATATCGACCTCCTACAAAGTGAAAAAAGGTGTGTAGTTTTTTTTTTAATTTTTGCATAAACTTGGTTTGAAAAATTAGTTTGAAGAAATTCAAAGGGCATAGTAAAGAATTATTATCGATAATTGATGCCCCAAGGAAAGAAAATGCAAACACCTAGTAAGTAACTTAAAATCTCTAGCATGACTCATGAAGAAGAGGAAGAAATGCAACATGATATATCAAAATTACGCGACCAAGTGCAACAAATGTCACTCGCACAAGAAGTAACAGAATCTAAGATGGATGGTTTAAAGAAAGATGTAGAATCTAAGATGTATGCCGTGGAAGCTAATATGAATGATGTGGAAGCTAAGATGGACGATTTGAAGATAGATTTGAAGACATGCATGGAAGATTTGAAGACAGATTTGACAAGTTTTCTACAAGAAATGCTTACTAATGGTGAATGGGTAGTAAAGGAAACTCGTGATGAGAACAAAATAAATGTTAATCATGATTTCATAGACTCTAACATTGGCTTGAAGAACCACCATATTCCAAAAATCGATATGAGGAAGTTTGATGGCAAGGATCCCGCAACATGGATGCTACAGATGGAGCAATTTTTCGATCTCCATAATGTGCAAAACACACAAAGGTACGTATTGCAACTATATATTTGGAACCAAATCAATTTGTATGGTATCGATGGCTTTTATCTTGTAAACAAATTGTCACTTGGGCAATTTTTACGGAAGAAATGACAGCACATTATGAGGATACAAAAAGAAACACCCTTTTTAGCCAATTGATAAGTCTCAAACAAAAGGGTTCAATGATGGAGCACATTGAGGACTTCCAAAAATTGAACATAAGGGTAAAAGATATTCCAGAGGAGCATAGGATTGATGTGTTCATAGGACTTTAAAGGATAATATCCAACATGAGGTTCGCCTTTGGGAACCTGATTCATTGGAGAAGGCATTCAGGTTAGCAAGAAAAATGGAAAGCAAAATTATGGCAACCAGGAATCCGACCACTCACAACTATAAAGATGGAAGTGTTGTTACCCCTAGCCTTCCACAACCTATAAGGTTGACACCGCAACAATTGGAAGAAATAAGAGCAAAAGGGCTTTGTTACAGTTGTGATAAAAAATACACTAAAGGTCATAAGTGTGCTGAGAAGAAATTATTCTACATAGATTGTGAAGAGGAGGAAGAAAAGGAATAAGAAATGTCAAAAGAAGAGGATATACTCCAGGAAAAAACCATAGATAAAGAAGTAATGAATCCGACCATATCTTATAATGCATTGGCTAGAATTACTACTCCTCAAACTATCAATATAGAAGGACATATCAAGAAGAAAAAGGTAATAGTGTTGATTGATTCAGGAAGTACCCACAATTTTATTCATTTTAAAATAGCAAAATATTTGAATTTCTTCCTATATCTAGCACCAAAGTGTCATGTGATGGTTGCAAGTGGAGGAACCATAAATTTCTCTAGAAAGTACCATAATATCAAGCTATCCATGGGAGAATATATATTGAATAGCCCAAGGCTTTCCATTCCAATGGGAGGTGTTGATGTTGTAATAGGAGTCCAATGGCTACAATACTTGGGTACAATAGCTTTTAATTTTCAAGAACTTTTCATGAAATTTTCTGCGGAAGGAAAGGAAGTTGAATTAAGGGGTATTGCAGGGAAACCGGGAAAGATAATTAGCTCTAACGGTATGACAAAGCTTCTAAAAAAGGAACAATGAGGTGTAATTTCACAATTATGTTTGCTAGATGTTTCCACATTGAAATCATTTATTTCTCCAGATCTCCTAAAAGACTTGGAAAATCATTCCAAGGTATTTGAGACTCCCAAAGGTGACCCACCTATTCGTGATCATGATCATGATATTCATTTGATTCCAGGAAGTGTTCCTCCAAACATCAGGCCGTACAGATATCCATATGCCCAAAAGAGTGAAATTGAATGTATGGTTGCAGAAATGCTAGAGGCTGGTATAATTCAACCTAGTCAAAGTTCTTTCTCTGCTCCAGTAGTATTGGTGCACAAGAAAGATGGATCATGGTGCATGTGTTCGGATTATAGGAGCTCAACAAGCTCACTATTAAAGTTAAGTTTCCCATTCCTGTCATTGATGAATTATTGGATGAATTGCATGGATCAATTTACTTCACCAAGTTGGATCTTCGTTTAGGATATCATCAAATCAGAATCAAGACTGAAGACATTCCGAAAACAACATTTAGAACTCATGAGGGTCATTATGAATTTTTGGTCATGCCTTTTGGCCTTACCAATGCACCTTCTACATTTCAACGTTTGATGAATTCCATTTTCAAACCCTTCCTTAGAAAATTTGTGTTAGTATTTTTTGATGATATACTAATCTACAGCAAGTCTTCGAAGGATCCTATTGAACATGTTGACAGGGTGCTACAACTATTGGAGGAGAAGCAATTATATGCAAAAAGATCCAAATGTTTCTTTGGAGTACAAGAGGTGGAATATCTGGGTCATATTGTATCTCATGAAGGAGTTAAGGTAGACCCTAGCAAAATTAAAGCCATTAAGGAATGGAAAATCCCCACATCCATAAAGCATCTGCAAGGATTTCTCAGGTTGACAGGGTATTATCGCAAGTTTGTTAAGGATTATGGGAGAATAGCAGCACCTCTAACAACATTATTGAAGAAAGATGCATTTTCATGGACTCCAGAAGCAGCAAAGGCCTTCGAACATCTTAAAGAGGCAATGTGCCAAGCACTAGTCTTAGCTACACCGGACTTCACAAAAACCTTTATTGTGGAATGTGATGCTTCAGGAAATGGAATTGGTGCTGTTTTAATGCAAGATGAAAGACCCATTGCTTTCGAAAGTCGTCCAATCAAGGCAAAGTATTGACACAAAGCTATTTATGAGAATGAAATGTTGGCAATACTACATGCACTTAAGAAATGGTGACCCTACCTAATAGGAAGACACTTCAAGGTAAAAAAGGATCATGATAGCCTTAAATACTTGTTAGAACAAAATATTATCAATGGTGACCCTATCTAATGGGAAGACACTTCAAGGTAAAAACGGATCATGATAGCCTTAAATACTTTTTAGAACAAAGATTATCCTCTGAAGAGCAACAAAAATGGGTCACAAAGACGTTGGGTTATGACTTTGAAATCATCTACAAAAAAGGGAAGCAAAATGTTGTGGCAGATGCACTCTCAAGAAAGGATGAGGATGTGGAAGCATTCTTGTGCACCATTTCTATTATCCAACCAGATTGGATAAACAAAGCAAGGGAGGAATGGAAGAATGATGAAGAAGTGTGGGCACTTATTCGAAAGTTACAACAAGATTCTAGTACATCTGATACATTTAGCTGGAAAAATGATTCGTTATGGTACAAAGACCTCTTATACCTCTGTAAGAATTCCCAACTCAAACAAAATATTCTTATGGAATTTCACACTTCTCCATTAGGAGGGCACATAGGATTTTTAAAAACTTACCACAGGGTTAAGAAGGAATTTTTTTGGGATGGCCTTAAATCGAATATTCAAAAGTTTGTGGCGGAATGTTTAGTTTGCCAACAAAATAAAGTTGAAACAATTAAGACCCCAGGTCTACTACAACCTTTATCCATTCCAAGCCAATGTTGGGAGGAGGTTTCAATGGATTTTATCACAGGTTTACCCAAGTCTGAGGGAAAAAGTGTCATAATGGTGGTAGTTGACAGACTTACCAAGTATGCACACTTTTGTGCATTATCACATCCATTTAAAGCCAGTACAGTTTCAACTGCATTTATGGAAACAATTCAAAAGCTACATGGAAACTCAAAGATTATTGTAAGTGACAGAGATCCCATTTTCACTTGAAATTTTTGGACAGAATTATTTTCTTGTCTTGGTACTCAGTTAGCCCATAGCTCATCTTACCATCCTCAATCTGATGGGAAAACTAAGATAGTAAACAAATGTTTGGAAGTATATCTTCGTTGCTTTGTATCTGATAAACAGATATAATGGGTCAAATGGTTGCCTCTGGCTGAATGGTGGTATAACACTTCCTTCCATACTGCAACAAAAATGACTCCATTTATGGCACTTTATGGATATCAGCCACCATCCATCACATCATATTTAAGAGAAAATTCTAAGGTTCAAGCAGTGGAACATCCTGCAGAGCATACAAATTAGAGCTTCCTGCAGCTTCTCAAGTGCACCCAGTTTTCCATGTTTCATGTTTAAACAAGGTTATAGGTGACAAGCTCCCAGTTCAAACAATATTGCCAGAACTTGACGAGGAAGGAAAAATTATATTAGAGCCAGAAGCAGTCACAAAAACAAGAACTCTACACCTACAAAATCGATCAATTTCAGAGTATCTCATCAAGTGGAAGAACTTATCCACTGCAGATTCCACATGGGAGGATGAGAATTTTATACAGAAGCACCCATAACTACTCAAGCGTTGAGGACAACACTTTTTTGAAGGAGACGGGCATGTTAGGTCCCTATAATACTAGTGATTCCCCCATTACTATTTTAGTTGTATCCCTTATTAATATTGTTGTGCCCCTATTGTCCCCATATTGTTACTACTGTGCCCCACAGAATCCCTCTATTGTTATTTTTGTGCCATTGTTAGGTTGGCTTGGTTATATTGTGACCCCTTAGACTCCTATACATAGAAAGGAGGTTTTTTCATTTGTATCGTCCAAGAATTGTTCATTTGTGTAATGTAAAGGAGGTTGCCGCCTCGAAGAGGCTGAATTTTAAGGCATTGATCTATCTTTTTTATCATTTTGTGAGCTAGTTTCATAACAAAGAAGCTACATGGGAGATGTCGAATCAGATGTGGGCCCTATATCCTTCAGTGTTTTCCAGTTGAGGCAAAGAAATTTTGGTTTGATGTTGGTTATGTTTATCATATGTTTTCCTGATGTTTTGGTATATGTATATATACGTATATGGATGTAAGCATCATAATGAGTTGTGTTGTAAAGCTCGAATATGAAGTATGGTTATTATATTTTCATGTTGCCATGATGTTTTTCTTTTGAGCAGGTCTTTCATTGTAAATACTTAAACGAGCCAAGTTATAAATATCCATAGGCAGTATGTTTTCTTTTCAACTGTTTTGTTGAGGTCATGGTGTGGTTTGATACTGAGGATGGTCTTCCCCAAGGGGGAGGGTTCTACAACAACGCTGGTGAAAATAAGACCACGGTTAAGGGACACTTATTCCAAGCTAAATGTCAGGCAAATATATCCTAGTGTGCATCATTGGATGTGTGTTTTGGCTAAGGAAAATTGGCTAAGGTTAATGCAAAGGCATTAAAAGGCAAAATGGCATTTTGGCACATTTATTTATAAAAATAAAGGAAATTAGGAGAAAAGTAAGGTGAAAGGTCATAGGTTTCATGTGAGGAGGAAATTGAAGGAAAATAATGGAAAATGAAGAAAATAGAGGCCTCATTCACAAAAAGGATTTTGAGGACTAGTTCATGGCTTTTTTCAGTTTAGCCTTTTGTCAGTTCAAGATTGGAGCTCTCTCATTATTCACTCTCTCTCGCACTCTTGGTCACTTAGATTTTTCTTGGAGTACTCAATTTTGGAGTGAGGGAAAGGAAAGAAAGCAAGGATCAAGGAAAGGAAAAGCAAGATCAAGTAGCTTCAGAAGGAATACTTGTAGGTAACCTTTTACATATGTGATTTTCTAGTTGGTTTGGACATGCATGGCTTTTCATGTTGTTGTATGGTTATCTTGTTGTCGGTGGCATGGTTTTTCTAGGTTATGACAGTGGTTTTTAGCCTGGCCTAGCCTTTTTCTGGATGCCATGGTATGTCGGGATGTTTATCTCGGTTTTTGGAGCTTTGGTCTATTGGATGGATTTAAGAATCCAGGGCGGAGGTGGTCTCAAGTTTCATTCCAAAGACTGAGGGGGCAGTATCGGTTTAGGGCCTAATGATCTGGGTTTAGATTGCAGTAAATCTTGAGAGACAAGGAGACGGAAAATTCCTCAAGGTTAGTGATGGATTTCGGATGGCATTCCAAGTTCTGTTTGGTTATGCTCAGAGCACCGGTTTTGGTGTAATCATGGTTTGATGAAGGTGGAGGTGGTTTAACCTCTAGAATCCCTTAGTTTTTCTTGGATTGGTTGTTCTATGAGATTCCACATTCATGCTTGGAATATGGCACGGGGGTGACTAGCTGAAAGAGATATTTGGTTCAGCCATGTGTATGGTCAGGTGGTATGTGGAAGTCCCGTACCTAGTCAGATTTTCCTATGATTAATCAAATTTAAGTTCTCTTACTTTGAAATGATTTATATGTGTATTTAATGGCTCTCTTATCTCTTCTATTTACATGGTTTAATGTTGGTTATAAGCATCATTATGTGACTAGTTTATGTCATGGTTATTTCATGTATTTACTTGTAACTATTAAATGGATCGATGCGAGACCTAATTGATGATCTAGTAGTTCAATGAGGAAGGAGGTGATCCTTCTTATGATGTTTCATAAGTTGTTTCAGTCATTTATGCTATGTCTTGTATCCCAGACCTATAGGTTTCATTCATGCTAAGTGTTTGACAGAATGTTAGTCCCAATTGGGGATGCTCAGGCCTAGTCCTAAGGGTGATTTTGATTGGTCAGCATTGTTATCATGTTTTTAATGATTTCTTGAAGTTACAAGAAGTTCTGGGAAGAGGCCAGGCTTATGGGCTAGAAAAGTGGCTTAAATCTCGAGGTCATTGGCACAAAACTTGATATTCTTGACAACATCCGTTGGGAGGCAGGCCTGTGAGAGCGACTTTAGGTTTTTGGTTGCTCCCTTGCCCATAGCATGAGAGAAACGGATGCCAAAGATATGCAAAATAGCAGTGGGACCCAGGGACAGGCTGTCTGAGTAGCTGACTCATCTCTTGAGGGGTATGTTGATGATGTTTTTTGGGTAGGGGTCCCCTAGGTCCAAGTTTTGTTAAGTCATGTAAAGTTTTTGCATTTTGAGGAGTAGAGCGTGATTCACACAGAGTTCAAGGAGTCATAGAGGCTTTAGGGTGGGTCAAAGACCCTTATTTTGTAAATGGGTTGGATTAATTTGAATGTTTTAAGTTCCGCCCATGGTTTCTGGACCATGGTATTGTAAAGGAAAAAAATGATATATAAAGGGTTGTCTTAGTAAAGTCAAATGAATTCAATTCATGTGATGTTATGGTTTTGAGTCTGAAATTGATATACCTTTCTATATTCGGGTGAAGGGGAAGGCTCCTTCCATTGTGTGCATGGAGACCTTTGTAAGTATGCAGTTGTGTGTGCAGGCCCCTGCAGCTGCATGCACAGGGTAAAAAAGATTGTATCTATGAAGATTTGAGATAATAAAGAAGAAATTGGAACATATATCTGTATTTTTATATGTTTGAGTAGTTTCTATAATTCTGTATAATTAGTTTTCACTTTTGTATATTTCCTTTTTAATTACATTGCGAAGGTTCAAATACTGTTTTCTATGATGAGTAATGCATGTTAGAGTATTTAGGCACAACTCACAAGTCTGCTAAGTAGGAAAATTCTCTACGACCATAAAAATAAGGTTAACGGTTCACGAAGGTCAGATTAAGACCTAAAATGAAAGAAACCCTACAACCACACTGCGTAGCCCTCTGGATGTAGAATCCTAGTTCTAGCATCCCCCAATATTTCCTAGAGTGAGACTCTAGTCTGCGCTACGTGGATCATTGCTGAAAGGGTTAGTAATATAGGATTTTTTTGGTTAGCGTAGATGAATTTTGAACTTGGGTCTAAGCCCCTGAAGCCAACAAATGGTTCTATTTCTGAGGTCGGGATCAATCTAAGGGAAAGTGATGTGGCATCTGACCAGAAAAGAAATTCAAAATTGGGTTAGTTGAAAGGACCATGAATTTGCAGGACAAGAAAGGTGGTTGTAAAAGTGTGTCTTTACAGAAAAACATGAGGTATTTTTCCCCATCATTTTCTAACGAGTTGCATGAGTGGCTTTTGAATATATATGACAGTTAGCCCCATTGGAATCACGATGCGCATACTATGTGGGCCCTAGAACTAATTAAGAGACTCAAGGAAACTAACACTAAGATTACAAGAGTTGTTGATTACTGGATCAATAGTATTCTTGGAGGATTTATCACTGAATTCACGATTGACACATCAGTATCCTAGAGCGAAGATGAGCACCGATTCTTGAAGGGTCTATGAGGTAATTTTTTGAATTCTTTAAATCTTTGGATTAATATGTCGTTATATGAAAAGGGTGTATGCGAGCATATTGATATTTAAGAGAAGCAATTTCGGATCTACGCAGAGTGAGAAGAGATTAATAACAAAACACGACAATTACATTGAGGTTATTTACAGTCCGTTATTAGGTCAGTCGAAAAACAAAGAAGAAAGAAGCATCCCTAGCACACCTAGAGGTGCGTCACAATTAGGCAATCAAGGTACTTCTGGGATTCCCCATCTACCCAATCCACTTCCACCTCTACCTCCACCTCATACACCTACACCTCCACCTCCACCCCCCTTCAAAATGGCTAATGTAGTAAAGATGCTTGGTTTTAAGGGTCAGGGATCAGAGGATCTTGAGCAATTTTGGTTTATTACTGAAGCTGTATGGAAAGTGCAATAGATCAATGATGACAATATGAAGAAAGCTAAGTTTGTCGTAGTGCTGCAGGATAGAGCGCTTTCATGGTATATAAAGTACAGTACAAAAAACCCCGTTGCTTTTCTAGCTGAGACAAATACAACACTAAACGTAGAATTCAAGAAACCAAAGTCGCAGTTACAGTGCATTACGGAGATGAAAGAGATTAAGAAAGCACCCAATGAGATTATTTGGGAATTAGACCAGAGGTTAAAATGTTTGATGGGTATAGGAAATTTCATATCATTGATGAACAACACAAGGAGTGGTATATAACTGTGCTATTACCGCATCTTATACTACCACTATAACAGCAAAATATCACTATGCAAGCTGAGGCACTAGAAATTGTGATGAAGCTAGAAGCATCGTCGATACAAGATACTCACTTAGGAGTTTAGAAGATAGAGACCGAGTTAGAAAGCTTGCATATGGAGATCCAAGATTTCAAGAAAGGAAAAGAAGTTTGGCTTGATATGCAATCAGATGTTTGGTGAAAAAAGTGTAAAGCGGAAGGTCACTATAAAGACCAGTGTCCCATCTACCGCGATTATTTGACTGTTGGAGGTCCTAATCCTCTGAAGTCAGAGCCGAGCGATGGACCAAGTACCAGGTAGAGTGTCTGGTGTAGTATTTGCCAAGTCGCGGGCCAGCACCTGACTGATCACTATTATTTATTACAGAAGTATGTGCAGATGCCTAAGAATTTATTTTGTAACTTCTACTAGTCAGTAGGACATGACGAAATAAATTGCTACAACTATGATTTGATGATAGAGAAAACTACAACATACATAATGCACGCTGAAGGTCATGCGTAGGAAGATCATGGGTCATTGTCAGCCTGCGGAGGACTTCAAGGCCGAGAACGTGGCCGAGGAGGGGGCACAGGACGAGGTCGTGGTCAGATCATATGTTGTAAGTGGGGTGAAGCCAAACATCTTGTGTGGGATTGTCAGAACCCTACTACCCCTTCCTGTAAATATTGTAGACAATTCGATCATATAATAGAGGAGTGTCCTGTTTTGATGTCTAAAATGCAGGAAAAGAACAATCACCAACTTACGCAAAACTTGCAAATGATGAGGGTTGAACCACATGAAGATGATCCAAGTGCTAACATTGTAACATGGAGTGGTGTAGCTATAGGGGGGATAAAACCAAGGGAAAACAACCTACGATGGATACATGGGTTAGGAAGGTTGCAGAAAAGAATATCATGTTCAATATGTAGAGGGAGAAGGAAACCTTCATGGAAGAAAAGAAGATTTCCATGGACTAAGGAGCTTTGATGTCAAAACCTGAGATGCAACTAGTGCCACAGAAGGATAATCCTAAGATAGTTAATGCGACAAAGAGCCTTGATCCGACCATTCTAAAGTCCTTTTTGCAGACCTATATGAAGTTGCTAAGGGATCAAAAATTAGTGGAAGGATTGCAAGAACTAATTGAAAACTACGGTTGTAAAGAGAAGTCAAAACCTGAACAATGTGTAGTCAACAAGGTATGCGTAAACAAGAAGAGTACTGGCCGAGAAATGTGATTAACTGCACAAATCGGTGAATTTGAGATGGATCAAGTAATTATTGACTTGGGATCAGATGCGGATGTATTTCCGAAGCAAACCTGGGAGCGAATGGGCCAACCAAAGCTACAATGGTCATCGACTCAACTACGCATGGCCAATTAGTAGAAAATCATCCTAATGGACCGATTGCATGGTGTTGTTTTGGATATTGAAGGAGCAAGTGTGATCGCAGACTTTGAAGTTATTGAGATTATGGATGATAGCAATCCGTATCTAGCTTTAATTGGAATCATTTGTGATTTTAATATGGACGCTATAATCAATCTGAAGAGTAGTATGGTATTCGAGAAGAATGGTACCAGGGTCGTTGTTCCTTTAGACCCCTATGAAGGAGTGACGTACACAAAACCTGTTCGCGACAAATATGGCAATGAATATATTTATAAAATCTATAAGTTATCTATGCGGGACGAGGATTGGATCAACCCCACTACAAATGGGAGAATAAGCTGGTAAAAGGATAGTTCATGTGTCTTGGACTTTGATGAGGGATTGTAGAACTGGAAGAACTTGTTGCACGAAATCTCTACTCTGCACTCTAATAGACTTACAAAATCTCTTCGATGCATCTCAATAGAGGTACACAATTTGCGTTATTATGACGGGAAAGGGGATATCAACTTATTGCTTGATGAGTTTGAAAGGGATGTATCAGAAGAACAACGATTCCATGCCATGGATATATATTTGAGGTATACACTTGCATGATGGTGGAGCATGCATAAAGACAATGCAAGAGATTGGAAGGAATATCGCTCACTGATGAGGATCGTGTTTAGTTATGCAAATACAAAGCTTGCAGAGAATAATAATGGTAAGGATGATCCCTGAGAACATTTTTCATGCTAGACTAAGGCATGGGGTAAAGAACCTCAACTAGAATGGGTACATGTATTTTTTCACACTTTGGATGTGATACCAATGAGCTAGTATCTCGAAACCGAGTTGGGCCATGGCACCACTGACTGGTACAATCTGAAGGAAAGCTTTCTATTAACCTTTAGCTTTGAATATGGGTTTGAGTGTATCAATGATACCCTTCAAGAAATCAAAACAACGATTGCTCGGATACCAAATGAACCAACGACTTGGGTGCAACTTGATTGGAACACGTAGTTGCAGCACGTAGTAGAATGATATAATATGACTTCAGAAGAAGGCGAGGAAGATCCAAAAAAAGTTAACATCCCTGAGTCTGAAGGATAGCACGAGGTTGCGGGACCAAAAGTTGAGATACTTGACATAACACAACTTGTCAACAAAGCAGGTCAATATATGCTCAGAGGCGGAGCCCAAATTTGCGCGCATCAGAGACTACTAGGATGAGGATATAGTAGGAAATGTTTCTGAATTACTGCATGAGTACCAGGAACTATTTCCAATGAAGTTTACTGAGTTTAAAGCCATTGTAGGTGATTTGGGCTTCATGAGGATCACTTTGAAGCCATATGTGAAACCTGTGAAACGACGACCATATAGGTTAAACCCAAAATACAAGGAGAAGGTGAAGGAGGAACTTGAGAATATGGTTGTGGCTGGAATAATTGAACCTGTGGAAGAATCTGAATGGGTAAGCCTGATGGTAGTACAGGAGAAAAAAACTAAGGGAGAAATAACGATTTGTGTTGACTTAAGAAAGTTGAACGACGCATGTGTGTGTGACCCATTCCCAACACCATTCACTGATGAAGTTTTGGATAATGTGGGAGGTTAGGAGGCTTATTCTTTACATATAGGTTCTCCAGGTACCATCAAATTAAGATTGCGCTAGAAGATAGGATTAAGACTTGTGCTATTGAATGGGGATCATTTCAGTATATAGTGATGACATTTGGATTGAAGAATGCACCTGCGATATTCTCCAGAGTTGTCCTTGCAGCGTTTAAGGAATTCATCCACAAATTTTTGGAGGTTTACTTTGATGACTGGACAATATTTGTGGTGTTAATGAAACATGTTTCAAGTCTGCACTTGATGTTGGATACCCGCAGGAAGTATCAAATCTCGTTGAATCTAAAAATTGTATTTTTTGGGTACCATATGGAATATTACTGGGACATATTGTTTGCAAGCAGGGGCTGATGGTGGACCCTACAAATATTTGTTGGCATTATGATACAAGTGTTTTCCTTGATGGCAACTCACTCAGACGTATGATACAGGTGTTGTCCTTGATGGCAACTCACTCAGATGACAGATCATAGTGCAACAGGTAAAGAGAGAGGTATACACAGGTTAACCTTGATGAAAGTGTGTATACACATGGGTTATCAGAACAAAAGGTGCGTATACGTACACATGTAGTTTCACAGAAGGAAAGGCATGTACATATTGGAAATCATGGTTTTGGTTCGTGGTATTTGGTCCATGGTATTTTTTTATTAGTCTGTGGTATTTGGTCCGAAGTGTCGACCCCAGGTATTGGGTCCAAGGTATTGGTTCTACGTGGTTTTGGACCATGGTATTAAGAGAAGCTTAAACCTATATAAGGAGAAGATCATAAGGCCAAGAAGAGAAAGTGTGCAAGTGATGAATATCTGATGAAGTGTGAGATCTAGATGTTGGTTATGGGTTGGTGATGCCTTGCTTGATTTGAACCAAGGATGCACTCATGTGGAGGATGATGAACGATGGATTGGGATCTTAAGGCTTGGAATGATTATCATTATATGGTTTGATTATGGATAGACTAGATCTATTGACGCATGTTTATTGTATGAATGTTATGATCTGGGTATGGCTGATGTTTGGAACAGCTGCAATGTTATGAGTAAATATTGGCAGATCTGTACGCGGGTTGGCTTTGGTAAAAGCGGGTATGTACACCGGTTTGGCTCATCATAGTAGCGTATACATTATGAGATATGATCTGGTTATTGTTGCAGAGTTTTGTTGTCTGCTCTGTGTTCTGGTGACTATGTTGTTGATAGGGTTTCAGTGTTTCAGTATTGGGTGATTCAGAGATTGATGATGCATGTATAAGTTGATGATTGTATTACAGTGGTAATTGTTTTGTATTTATGGATCCAGTCTGAAAATTTATGAAACATGGTCCCTGGAAGATCGTAGAGTTCAGTAGGCCGGCGCCTACGTACTGGTAAACATACTGGCCAGTACAAGAGCCAGGGGTTTGTAGCTCCCTTCCAGGAGCAGCTGGAAAATGGGTGAAGGTTGGAGCCTTCAGTAGGCCAGTGCCTATGTACTAGTAAATGGATCTGATAGTACAAGAGCTAAGAAGGTTGTAGCCTTCTGCAGGTAGAAGCCTGCGTACTGGTATAAGACTGCACCAGTACTATTGTAAAAGGAAGTTTCTTATTAAAGGAAGATAGAAACAAATTGGAGCAGGTGGTTTTCACCCACATTGGGTATCCACCTTATATCATGGTGTTCATGTGTGCTTCTTATGTGTGATGATCTGTTCTATTTTACTGCACCTATTTACTATTAACATGGTTAATAATGTTCTGATGCACTCATTAAAGATCAACTAACTGAATCATAAGATTGCTGGATATACGCTAGTTTCTTTAGAAAGAGTTGCGTGTACACGCGGGTTACCTTAACTGAAGTAGCATATATGAATCTAAGTATGGAAATGAAAAAGTGTTTGATTTGGTAAAACTGATTCACCCCCCCGCCCCCCTAGTATTGTTTCCAACAATTGGTATCAGAGCAAGTCCTTTGGTAGAAGCTTGATCGCTTGAAGGAGATTCGTAGAATAATGGGAAAGAAAGCATGACAAAAGAAGAAGACAGCTCAAAGGAACAATGACAGCCTGTTGTTGAGTGAAAGCAAGTATTCAGATCCTGAATCACCTCAGATTGAAGATGGAAAAGAAAATGAAGCATCAGATAAAATCATAGATCAACAAGATCTACCTAGCAAAAGGGAGAGTGCCCTCAAAGAAGAAATTATCAGCTTAAAAGCTCAACTAGAATGTGCCTTTAGAGTTCGTCAAATGTTGTAGGAGCTGAATGAAGAACAAGAAAAGGAGATTCTCAAAATAAGGCAACAAATGGAAGAAGGAAGAAAGTCTAAAGAAACCTTGAAGAAGCAATGTCTGGAAAAGGAAGAACAACATCAGGTTGAGGTAAATATCTTGAAAGGTAAAGTAGAGGAAAAAGATAAACTATTACAATTTCAAGATAGTACTAAGATCTTGGATGATATTCTTAGTAGTCAAAGGTCTCCTGCTATCAAAACTGGTCTTGGTTTTCATGAATCTATTGAAGGTGAATCTAGTTCACAAAGTAAGACAAGGAACTCTAATGCAAAATCTGAAATGCTAAACAAGGAGATGAGAAGACAATCCTGTCAACAACCAAGGAAAGAAATTCCTCAAAGAATATCTTTTGCTCCTAATTATGGAAGTGATAGATGATTATTTCCTCCAATGAATAATGTTGAATGTTATGTATGTCATAATCGTGGACATGTTGCAGCCAGATGCAGAAGTAGAATGGTTCAAGACCATCACACAGAAAGATCATCACATTCCAGGTACTTCAAGGGATATTGCTTTTCTTGCAATATGTTTGGTCACAAAGCTGTTGATTGCTACAGAAGGAATATGAAACATGGAAGATGTTATGCATGTAACAAGCTTGGACACATAGCAAAGGAATACAGGAGAATATTTTGGGCTTCATACCAAAATAAGAAAACATCATCACAGTTGATGATATGGAAGAAAAAGGAAGTACAGCCAGAAATATGTGGCATAGCAGAGTACACAAACATGACAGACTCAGAGGAAGCTGAAAATGTGGAACCTATATGTTCTAAATCTCATACGCATTTTTAATGAAGACAAGTCGCGTATATACGCAAGTTAGACGCTGCATACTCGTGTATATGATGCTCTGAAGAAAAGCAGTAGTACAGATGTCTGATATGGTTCAGTCACTGTTTGATGATGGCATGGCACAGGTTCAGGGGGAGCATATACTTAAATAATGCATTGTTGGCATTTTGATGAGAAGTCTTTGGTGATGATGCTTATGTAGCTAAATGATACATCTTGCTACTTATTGTTGGTCGGTCAAAAGAATGGTATTGCAGGTTACAGGTCTGGTGCAGATCATACATGGTGTATGATAGTTGTTGATCTTGGTCTTTGTGAGTCATATGACATATTTTGTTACCCCACTATGCATGAGATGGATGATGTAATGGTTCTCGTTGTTGAGTCTTGTATAAACAATTGATATATCCCCACTTGGTTGGGTAGATAAGTCTAAAATGGTGTATTCCCACTTGGTTGGGAGATTGATGTATGAATAAGAGTCATGTTATGCTTTTAAAAGACCTTGCATGTTCTCAGGGGGAGCATGGATAGATTGGTACATCTTGGCATATACAAAGGGGAGCTCAATCAGAGATTTCAGCAGGTATTCAGGGGGAGTATGGACAGCAGAAGGTATACCAAGGAAGAGAACAACTTGGTCTGCCCTTTGCCCTTGATGTCAAAGGGGGAGAGTGACTTGGTGTGGTTGTTGCCATCAAGTCCAAAGGGGGAGATTGTTGGCATTATGATACAGGTGTTGTCCTTGATGACAACTCTCTCAGAGGTATGGTACAAGTGTTGTCCTTGATGGCAACTCACTCAGATGATAGATCATAGTGCAGCAGGTAAAGAGAGAGGTATACGCAGGTTAACCTTGATGAAAGTGCGTATACACGTGGGTTATCAGAACAAAAGGTGTGTATATGTACACATGCAGTTTCATAGAAGGAAAGGAACGTACATGTTGGAAACCATGGTTTTGGTCCGTGGTATTTGGTCCATGGTATTTTGGTATTAGTCCGTGGTATTTGGTCCGAAGTGTCGACCCCAGGTATTGGGTCCAAGGTATTGGTTCTACATGGTTTTGGACCATGGTATTAAGAGAAGCCTAAACCTATATAAGGAGAAGATCATTAGGCCAAGAAGAGCAAGTGTGCAAGTGATGAATATCTGATGAAGTGTGAGATCCAGATGCTGGTTATGGGTTGGTGATGCCTTGCTTGATTTGAACCAAGGATGCACTCATGTGGAGGATGATGAATGATGGATCGGGATCTTAAGGATTGGAATGATTATCATTATAAGGTTTGATTATGGATAGACTAGATCTATTGATGCATGTTTATTGTATGAATGTTATGATCTGGGTATGACTGATGTCTGGAACAGCTGCAATGTTATGAGTAAATATTTGCAGATCTGTACGTGGGTTGGCTTTGGTAAAAGCGCGTATGTACGCCGGTTTGGCTCATCATAGTAGCGTATACATTATGAGATATGATCTGGTTATTGTTGCAGAGTTCTGTTGTCTGCTCTGTGTTCTGGTGACTGTGTTGTTGACAAGGTTTCAATGTTTCAGTATTGGGTGATTCAGAGATTGATGATGCAGGTATAAGTTGATGATTGTATTATAGTGGTAATTGTTTTGTATTTATGGATCCAGTCTGAAAATTTATGAAACATGGTCCCTAGAAGATCGTAGAGTTCAGTAGGCCGACGCCTACGTACTGGTAAACATACTGGCTAGTACAAGAGCTAGGGGGTTGTAGCTCCCTTCCAAGAGCAGCTGGAAAACGAGTGAAGGTTGGAGCCTTCAGTAGACCGGTGCCTACGTACTAGTAAATGGATCTGATAGTACAAGAGCTAAGAAGGTTGTAGCCTTTTGCAGGTAGAAGCCTGCGTACTGGTATAAGACTGCACCAGTACTATTGTAAAAGGAAGTTTCTTATTAAAGGAAGATAGAAACGAATTGCAGCAGGTGGTTTTCACCCACATTGGGTTTCCACCTTATATCATGGTGTTCATGTGTGATGATATGTTAAGTTTTACTGCACCTATTTACTGTTAACATGGTTAATAATGTTTTGATGCACTCATTGAAGATCAATTAATTGAATCATAAGATTACTGGATATACACTAGTTGCTTTAGAAAGAGTTGCATGTACATGCGGGTTACCTTAACTGAAGTAGCGTATAAGAATCTAAGTATGGAAATGAAAAAGTGTTTGATTTGGTAATACTGATTCACCCCCCCCCCCCCTCTTAGTATTATTTCCAACAATATTGTTGTTATTATCAATCTGGATCCACCGAAGAATGTGAAATAGCTACATGCAACTCTAAGGCATACTGGCTATTATCAGAAGTTCATAAAGGACTATGCGCAGATCACTACGCTAATGGAAAATTTACTGAAGAAAGATTTCACCTTTTGTTAGGATGATGAATGTCAAAAGAGCCTCGATGTCTTAAAGGAAAATATGGTCACTATGCCGATCTTAGTGTTTCCCAATTGGAAAGAGTTCCACGTTCATGTGGATGCATCGTGCATAACTTTGGGGGTTGTCTTAGTGTAGCCAGGAGAAGGGGATCTCGACCACCCCATCACATTTCAAAGCTGGAAGTTATCTAAGGCTTAAAGGAATTACTCCACAACAGGATGGGAAGGCCTGGCTATGGTGTACGTGTTGCAAAAATTTAGGCATTACTTGTTAGGTGTGCACTTCAAGATGTTCACAGACCATTCTGCACTGACGTACTTGGTGAACAAGCCTGTGTTGGGGGGGGAAGATTTGTAGGTGGCTACTGCTATTCTAGGAGTATGATTTTGAATTGATCGTCAAGCCAAGATGATTGAACATTGGGCCAGATCATCTATCCTAGATTGAGAATGGCGAAGAGCCAATGGACATAGAAGAAGGACTTCCAGATGCGCAAATATTTGTAGTAAGGGTTTCTAATGATAATTTCACCAATGCCATTTACTTTTTGTCTTCCATAGAAGCCCCTGTGGAATATACGACTCAACAGAAGAAATAACTCGTAGCCAGAGCTATGGATTTTTCTCTGATTACCAGACAATTGTATAAAATGGGCCTTGATGAGATATTGTGCAGGTATTCCCTGAGCATGAGAGGAATAATAATTTAGTAGAGGTAGATGGTGCTGTCGCACGAGAACACTACACACAAAAATCCACCACGCAGAAGATTTTTAGAGCAGGACTATGGTGGCCCACAATGCACAAGGATTCAAAAGAGTATTGTAGTACTTGCGATGTCTTCCAAAGGACCGGAATATCATTGAGAAGGGACGAATTGTCACTAAATCCCCAGCTTACCTTGTAGGGTTTTGATAAGATGGTGATTGACTTTGTTGGGCCGATCGATCTGCCGGGAAAGAATACTGGTGCACGATACATTATCATTGTGATGGATTACTTGACTAGGTAGGTTGAAGCAAAACCAATAAAGGATTGTAGTGCAGACACTACTGCGCAATTCATTTTTGAATATATTTTGTCAAGGTTTGGATGCCCAAATATCTTGATGAGCAACTGAGGAGCACACTTCCTAAACAACACTATTGAAGCATTAATGGATGAATTTCAATTACACCATCAAAAAAACATGTCGTATCATCCTCAGGCAAACGACAAGGTTGAAGCTTTCAACAAAATTTTAGAAAACACTCTGACTAAAGTATGCAATGTCAATCAGAATGATTGGGATGTGCGCATACCAGGAGTTTTATGGGCATACAGGACTACTTGCAAGAATTTGACAGGGCAAACCCTATTTAGATTGGTTTATGGATAGGAAGTCATACTGTCCATGGAATACATACTACCTAGCATTAGAATTTTCGCAGTCACAAACAGGACAGACAATGCAGTGGCATAGTTCAGCCTGTGACGCTGAATGGAGAACTCTTCCTTGGATGAGTAAATGGTAGTAAACTAAAAATCTACAGGGACGATTCCGTCCCTGGGACTATGAAATCACTATATGAGAGGAGGAAAGTCTTAATGCTATTGGTAGTTGGAAGGAATCATGAGACTTTAAATTACTCTGCCAAAGAAGGAATTTGTCACAAAGAAACTGTTGTGCGGTATTCAGGGGGATGGTGCAGATAAAGGAAGATACAACGAAGGAGAAGTGACTGCACTGTAGGGGAGGGTCTAATGTAGCTCACACATAATATGACCATTGGGATTTCTACAGTTGATTTAGCAGAGAAATTGTCATTAAAAAGATTGGGGGAATGCATTTAAGGAGCATATATGGGAAAATTTGCTGCCAAATTCACATTTATGAGGAGGATCTGAAGGAGATCAAGAAGTTTGAATTTGAAAAAGGCTATAAATATGGCACCCCACTCCACATTCAGACACTTTGCTTGTTGAGAATTTGAAGTGTGATTTTTTGCCTAAGTCTAAGCTGAGCATTCTGCTGCATGTCTGGTTGGAATTGGGAGGAGATTGAGCAAGAGTTTCTTAGACGAGGGCTAGGATCCATTATGACTCCTACACATCTAGTGCATGCCACTACACCATGATCACGGAGGACAAAGGCTATTGTCGTAGTAGCAACAACCAAGAAGCAAAAGAAGCCACAAAAGCCTCCAGTTAGGCAATCACTGAGGAAAATCCCCATTGAACAATGAACTAAGGAGAGAATGGATAAGCTGAAGCAACCAATGGAACCCCAAGATTTTAATGACGAAGAAGTGGTTGGAGAAATAGAGGATATCAACATAGATAAGGTGGAACTGATCTCCTGGTTTCCACCCTATATGTCATCGCAGAAGCCAACCTCAAAGGTGACTAGCGACCTAGATACTATAAAATTTAAGGTATTTACATCCTTGTTACCAGAGGAGGTGCCAATTGAGGGAGAGTTGTTGGAAAGGGTGCCACAGCTGCACATGGATGACTGGAATATGAAATATCACAATAGGTATCTCCTCTTCGAGCCTAGCAAGTACTTAAACTCAATTTACTACGAAGAAGTTGGAGTGACAAGGGTTCAGCCGATGAAATGGGTGGCAGGTATTTAGTGCAATGGGTTGTTGAATATGCTCTATGTTCCACACTTTGGGCGTAGTAACATAAATAAAATTTGTGTGCATCACTTGTTGGCATTAGTGCATGATGGGTGTCTGTGGCTTGGAACGTAGATCCCCATTGATGATATGTTAATTAGAAGAATAATTGCACTGCCTTACCATGTAGCAAACCCCACCAACACATTTTTTGGGAAGTATCAGGAGAAAACGTTGCCTGATCAGATGAAGAATGACTTCGGTTTGGTTAAGAAATCCCGGGGATATACCGTTAGCTCTATTAGTGATCTGGATATATGTTTTTCTGTGCACATTTTGGCTGGTAAGATAATGAGAAAGTGTCGGGTGGATGAAGTGTCAGCCCCAGTTGTATCTTTGGTTGCGCAGTGCAACAAGGGTTTTAATTTACCTGGGCAGGGTTTTTAATTTACTTGAGCAGGGTATTTATGTCAAGAATTCTTGGATGACTGTCGAGAAGTGCAAGAAGAAGGGAAGTAATTCCACTACGTGAGGTTATTTCTCTTAATCACACTAGTAGGATGGAGAATGCTGGAAGAGTCACAGTTCCCCATTGTGGACCTAATGAGTGTAAGGTTATGATGTATGCCTCGTTGTGAGAATCTAAGGAACTGACCTAGATTACAGAGAATAAATTTTTCTGGGTCTTATTTGAGATGGATCTGCACATAGTGATCAGTAAGAAGCCGCAGCTATCACCAATTTTGTTTCAAGAATATCATCGCATTGCTAACATTAAAGCATATTTTCACCATGTATATATCCATGCGAAGAAAGATTTGGAGGAGGTATGGTATGAGCTTCCATTCTTACTTACTGAGGAGGAAATCCTGCTAATAATAAGTAAGTGGTCTATTAATTTGCTCACTCCAACTGAAGAAGAGGTAGAGAAGGTAGGAACAAGTAAGACAAAGCAAGCCATAGAAGGTGCGCAGGCCAAAAATATAGCGGCTAAGAAGGATAAAAAGAAGTTTCCTCAGAAGGTCACAATCGACCTTGAGAAGAACAATGTGCATGAAACAAAGAATGAAGTTGAACAGGAGAAACAAATAATCATAGAGGGTGATCAGGGTGCTGAAGACCATTTTGTGGACACGGAGGACTTTGATTCCCTGTTTATATTGAAAAGGAAGAGGAAGAAAAGTGTTGGAGGAGCATGGAAGAAGTAGAAGTCAGAGAAATCCATTAGTGTAGAGCCACTGGTTCTCACTAAGGGGGACTTTGATGAAACTGGAGACACTGTCAGAGCTGTGATGGAGGATATTTGGGGAAACATTGAAGATCAGTACAAGGAAGTAATGAAAAAGGTCCAATAGGGCCTCAAAGAGTTGCAGGTTCAAGTGAGCGCAGTACCTTCAACTTCAATCAGACCACAGACGGTACTCACAACTGAGCTCCGAGTTGTGCACTTACCAAATGGATCCCTACATTTCAACAATGCAGAAGAGCGGGAGAACATACAAAACTTAAAGAATCTGAGTCTCAATATTTCAGAGCTCCCCCTTCAGACATTGTGTGAATTACATTAGGGCGTTATATATGAACTCAAGGTGCGGGAGCAACGCACTCTGTTGGTCATAAAAGAAGTGAAAAAGAACAACCAACATATGTTCGATGAGAAGAATAAATCAATATAGGATCGTGGTAAGGAAACTGCATCCAGAAAAAAGCTGGAAGAGGCTATTACTAAATCTTGTAGTGAGCTTCCAGAGCTCTAGATCTAGACAGAAGCCACCTCAGAGGAGAAGCTTCAGATGCTTGCAGCAGTGGTCAAGGAATCAAAGGCAAAGGTGGAAAAAGTCTCATTTGAGCTATAGATGTAGATTACGAAAATCCAGATGAAGTTGCAACCTACCACACCACCTAAAGTTCAAGAGAAACGTGAATCTGAAATAAAATCCGACATGAAGAAAATAGGCACTATAGTCAAGGATTGTGGTCATAGTTTTGAGGATACAATGGAGATATGGGCCTCTTTGTAGGAGGACCCATATATGTAGAAGATTGAGGTAGAAATCTGAGAGAAATAATTGTAGTTCGATGAGCTCAAAGCAACGACGTAGACCTTAGCACTTGTGCAATGGTTTGCCCATCTTTAGGAGGGAACATTTCTGTAAGGAAAAATTGATGAGCTACAACGGAAGGCACATATAATTTCCACGCAGAAATAGGCTTGGGCAGATGAGTCCCATCATATCTCATAGACAATGGAGAAAAAGTTGAAGAGCGTGCAATAGACACATAGAACAATAATTCTAGTCACAGAAGGGTCGACAATAGAGAAGCTCATTGAGGAAGTTCGACAGGCTGCAGTGCGGGGCACAAAGACACTTCATCCATTGAAGTTTGCATATAGTGGCCTCAATGCAAAGACTCAGGACGTACCAGCTGAGTGACTCGAGGAAGAGTCACAAGCTTTTTTCGGGGGCCTATTGGGTAGGGGTCCCCTAGGTCCAAGTTTTGTCTAAGTCATGTAAAGTCTCTACATTTTGAGGAGCAGAGTGTGATTCGCGTAGAGTTATTGGAATCATAGGGGCTTTAGGGTGGGTCAAAGCCCCTTATTCTATAAAGGGGTTGGATTAATTTGAATGTTTTAAGTTCCGCCCATAGTTTTTGGATGATGGTATTGTAAAGGAAAAAATGATATATAAAGGGTTGTCTTAGTAAAGTCAAATGAATTCAATTCATGTGATGTTATGGTTTTGAGTCTGAAATTGATATACCTTTTTGTATTCGAGCGAAGGGGAAGGCTCCTTCCGTTGTGTGCGTGGATACCTTGGTAAGTCTAGAGCTGTGTGTGCAGGACCCTGTAGCTACGTGCACGGGTCAAAAAGATTGTATCTCTGAAGATTTTATATAATAAATAAGAAATTGTAATGGATCTGCGTATTTTTATATGTTCATGTAGTTTCTTTAATTTTGCATAATTAGGGTTCGCTTATGTATATTTCTTCTGTAATTACATCATGAAGGTTCAATATTATTTTCTATGATGAATAATGCATGTTAGACTAGTTAGGTGTAACTCGCAAGTCTGTTAAGTAAGAAAATTCTCTACAATTATAACAATATGGTTAATGGTTCACGAAGGTAAGATTAAGCCCTAAACTGAAAGAAACCATACAACCACATTACATAGCCCTCTGGATGCAGAAACCTGGTTCTAGCATCCCCCAATAGTGCCTCGAGCGAGACTGTGGTCTGCGCTACGTGGATCGTTGCTGAAACCACCGGTAATAAAGGGTTTTGTTGGTTAATGTAGACTAACTCTCAACTTGGGTCTAATCCCCTCAAGCCAAAAATGTTGGATGATTGTATGTGATGTTATGTCGATTCCACTTCCTTAAGGTGACATAGGAGGTTTAATTTGATCATAGTAGCCTCTCTTCTAATGTTTACCCCAGTTGGCATGGTTACTTTGGGTAGACCTAGGAGGGAGTGTTATAACTAGATAGTTATCCTTGTCTTAGGCATGATTAAAATTTCCGAAATCTACGCACAGGTAGATCTCCCTAGACTTCTTTCTAATAGGGACCAAGTTTGAACCCATGTGGAATGACGAACCTTGTAGATGATCCGAGCATCCAACAACTTAGTCAATTCTTTCTATATGAGGGGATCAAGTGATGGATGCACTTTCCTTAGCTTCTACTCAAAAGACTTGGAACCTTCCTTGATTGAATGAAATGTTGGATTATTTTCATGTCATATTTTTTTAATTCATTGTACATCCACACGAACACATCACTATACTTCTTGAACAGGCAGACAAAATCTTGCTTCTCTTGTGGTGTACAACACGTACAAAGGTTCAAGAAATTCATATCTTTGTTTGTTCCTAGATTAATATGTTCATGCATCAATGTGGAACTGTGGGTTTTTGCATTCACGGGCCCCTGAAAGCGGGTTTGCAAGTCATACAGCTTCTTGAGTGATACCGCACCCTTGGGGATGAGGTTGCCTTTGTTTTCATCAGCTGGGCTCTGTAGAGATTATTTGTGCTCATCTTCATCTACTGCTGCATCCTTGAAGATGTCAGCGTTAGCCATGAAATGCAATATCTATTTATCATCATAAAAAACACAGAAGTTAGTGATATTGTCAGGGATAGATGGCTTATACAAAATTTACAAAGAAAATCTATCCCTCAATGGTGTCATCCTACCAGCTGCATTCGCTAAAGCATCTACAGTTGCATTACACATTCTTGGTACATAAATAATATTGAAAGCCTAGAAGTTAGGGATGAGTCGCCATACCTGATGCACCATGATCTCTGATTCAACTACCACTTTTAGCACAACAACATTGAGGCAGATAGATTTCTGTAAGCCCGAAATGAGTGCTTCATACTCGGCAGTGTTGTTTGTGCACTCCAACTCCTAGCGGCTAGAGACTAAGTGGTTTCTCTGTAGTGGGTCTGTTAAGACACAACTAGCTCCAGAGCTCTCTGCATCTTGGATCCATCAAAGTACAAGGTCCACGTATCATTTGTATAAGTAACACTTGTCGTCATAGTACTACTACCACTACTGCTACTACTATTACATTGTAATATACAAGTTTAATTTTTTCCATTTGGGCAAGGAAGGCGACCCAACTGTGTGTCTGGTGGGGTGGGAGCTGGTTGTGCAAGATAACACCCCAACTATGTTTCCAGAAAGAAATTTCCCAACATAAGTTCTTTGAAATCCAACAGTTCGTTTTCACCATTCAAGAGAGTAACATTGTGCTTCATGTATCTTTCTGACAACACCCAGATCTAGTTGTTTCTGCCCTTCTGCAAAGTCATAAGTGTGACCAGTACATAGCAAAGTATCCTTACAACTTGCTAGACCAGTCTCTGCTAAGTAGTAATCCATATGCTTTCGGGGTGTCCACAATCACAATGTTAATGCACTGATGAACTCTTCTGTCAGACGATAACCGGATGATCACATCGATGAGTTCACCAATGGTTGGCACACATGTTTTGTCAGGTTGGATGATCTGTGCAGTTTTGCTTCTCCATTGAGCATTGATCCTCTTTGCAATGGAGAGTGGCATGACATTAACTGATGTTCCGGAGTCAACCAAACATGTGTGAAAATTAAAGTTGAATATTTCGAATGACAACAAAAATGGTGGGTAGAGCGAGTTTGCTTCCTCCATGTGAAGCACGTTGAGTACGGATGTGAGTGGGTTGGGAGACTTGATGGTTCCCTTACTGGAAGAGGTAACAATGTCTGTGGATGTTTACCCCAATGCACACAGAAGAATGTCCCATTGACCCATGAACTTGGTTAACTCATACAAATATATGTGGGTCTTTTTCATGTCTTCAACAATGTCATATTCCAGAGTGGGAATAATCACCTAGGTGTCTGGTGGGCTGCTTTTGTCTTTGCTGCTCACATACGTACTTTTTGTTGTAGTTGTCTTTTCGGACTTGATTTGAGTTTTTTGTGTTGATTTATCTAGTGGATCAATTGAACTGAGTAGATGTTGTCTTACTTTTTCTTTCAGTATCTCAAACACAATGAGGACCCCTTGGCTTCTCAAGTTGTAAGAATTTTTTCTCTTTGGGGCTGGATGGTCATTTGGAGACTCCTTCTCGGTGGTCATCTTCTGGGCAGCGCGAGGAAATTGATACATGTTGATTACATGCCCAACACTTGGAACTTCATCAGATGCAGTAGCTTCTTCCTCATCTTCATCCTCAGGACAATCCTACTCACTAGATGTAAATTAGTTGGTCATCTGTGTAGTCAGGGTGATCATTCCTTGGTTCCAACCCTGGCAATTTTTCTATGAATGTCGTTCATTATGGAACTTGCAGTAATGATCTGTCCCGATTTGGTCCAGGTTGAGCACAAGGTTAGAGTTATTTGCATATTTGGTCAGGTGGCTATTGCTACTGCCTGAAGTCACATTCTTCCTCTACACGAACTTGGGAAGCCTATTGCTAACAATTGTCTCATTCCTCCGTTGTTTGAGTTCTACAACTTTGGTTGTTAAGGACTTGATGAGACGAGTAAGGCTCTCAATTTCAATTGCTTCCTTTTCCTTTTCCTTACTCATGGAAGTCTGAGACCTCTTGCCCATGTCTTTGGATTCCTTAGTTGATTCGTCATCTACAATGACTCCAATAGCGCACAGGTCTTTCTCCACAACAATTGCCTCTTGGTAATATTCCAATAGTGTTGGTTTCCTAGCTCGCTTGACGAACTGCAAAATTTTGGTTGACATTGCAGACGTGTATTATTCAATAGTGATGGAGTCGTGAGGTTTGGTGTGTACTATAAAATTGTTCAAGTTATAGCTAAACCTCTAGTTGAAATCTTTGAATTTTTATTTCTGCTCCATCTTGATACTACCCAACTCCTTTAGCAACATGGGGGGGATTTTTTTCTTCAACAAACTTATGAAATTAAATTATCTTGAACATCCCCCAATTTTGAATGGAGTTCACAGGAAGTTTGTGGTACCATACAACTGCTCTGCCATCCAAGGTACATGGAAATAATCTACATGCAATGTCATCATAATGTACTTCAAGTGTCGAATGATGTAGGTAGAACGTGTCTAAGTTATCTTCTGCCTTAATTGTATTTTCAGGGTCGTACTTGGTTAACATCTTCTCTGCGTGTCTTGGTATCTTGTGCAAGATACCCAAGAGTGCCAAATGGCCCTAGGTCATCCATTCCAGATTTTTATCACCCATGTTGTCCTCTTCTTCATCCTCCTCCTCTTCTAAATGTGACAGTTCTACCTATGAATTTATTGGTTTGTCTCCGCCTCCACCTCCTCCATTTCCTTCCCCTCTGACTCCTATCCAGAACCTGACCCCAACAGTAAGAGTTTGTCATCTTCTTCCGCTCGGAAGACTAGAGGTTCCTTTTAATTTTCAACAGCTTCTGCCAGCTCTTCAAAAGTGGCAAAGATTTCTTTTTCCACTAATGAGACTATCACTCCTGTGGGAGTAGTCTTTTGCCATCTCTGTGCATAGGGAAGAGCGTGCACTCACAGAATCAGTCCAAAAAATTTAGCAAATTGATGGGTGATGGCACGGACAACGTGGATGTGCTGATATGAAATTTCTTGTTCAGGTCTGGGAGGTGAGGAATGACCAACTTCATATTTGCATGTAGGAGAGAGGGAGTGTGTGCTACTGCCTTGACCAGATGATAGATGAGTGGGTGTTGGGAACGGGTCCCCTAGGGTTAGTTTTTGGGTTAAAATCCCAAGTTTTAGGGTTAAAGGCCCAAGTTTTGTGTAAAGAATGTAAAGTCTCCACATTTTGTGGTCGTGGAGCATGAATATGTAAAGAGTTATCAAGGGTTTCCGCCCTTAATTTATGTAACTTGTGTTGGCTTTATGAGATCCACCATTGGTCCGCGGACCCTGGGATTGTATAAAAAGGGGAGCCTTAGAAGAGTCTAAGGTTGTCTTTAGTTCATAGTTGATGTTGATGAATGTAATGGGTCTCTGAGAGCTAAGAGAAAATAGTCTTAGCGTAGGAAAGAGCCTCTGCAACTGTGTGCACAGAGGCCTAGGGTAAAAGTCAGTAGCTAAGTGCGTAGACCCCTGTAGCTGTGTGCATAGGGTAGTTAGAGTCTGTAAATGATATTTGAACATAAATAAAGAGAATTATTCTAGACATATCTTTGAATGAGCTATTTTACTTCTGTTATGAATGCATGCGATTATGTTATGTTGAATACTGTGTTTATGATTTAATATTGTATTGATGCACGAATCCATGTGTTTTACTTTTTAATATGAATGCAAGTAAGGATATCTGTTTACGCGAAGATAATCATAATGCATGTTGAATTTATCCACTACTTCAGCTAATCTAGGTAGATACAACAATAAGAGTAATAACAGAGGCGTGTAAGTGTCTGAATTACCTATTTAGGGTACACGAAGGACAATTGTTGACCTTTGTGAAGGTCTCGAAGCTGAATAAGAGAAGTATATCTATAAACCCTAAAAATATTATCGATCTGCGCGAAGAAAGGGCTAGGGTATAAGACGACATCACTACCATCTTAGGGTGCAGAAACTTGGTTCCTGGATCCCCCCATACTACTTCGGGTGAGAATTCAGTCCGTGCTCTGGAGATTGATGCTGAAAGGGCTAGTAGTGTAGGGATTTGCTTGGCTAATTAAAGTTGAACCTAGGTCAGGGCCCATCAAGCCAACAAATGGTTTCGTTGTCGGGACTAGGATCTGCATAAAGAGATGTGTGATGTCGCATCACTAGAATCCAACTAAGAAAGAGATCGAATACTGGTTGGATAGAAATATCCATGAATTCACAACGTAAGAGAATAGGAATCCGTGATTGACGAAAGAATAGTGGTTGGACAGATATTTGTACACAAAGATAGATGAGATCTTCTTCTGTTCCTTCTCGGTTGAATTGTACGAGTGGATCGTGAAATTGGCAGACGACCAAGGAAGGTGGAGGCTTAACGGTCCAATAGTCTAGACCTCAGAGTTAGTGTGAAGATTAGAAGCCTCTGAAGATAAGATCGCATGTGTTGTCGATCATTGGCTCGATCGTATCATAGGAGGGTTCATGACAGAGTTCGTGGTCAATACCTCGGTCAGTTACAACGAAGTAGAGCACCGCTTCTTCAAGGGGCCACAAGGTAAGTATTTAAAGTCTTTAAATACCTAGATTAAGATGCTCTTGTGTGAAAAGTGGGTTATCTAGCTACCTTGATGTTTAGGTCTATGTGAAGTGGAAGGAAATTCAAGAAAAAAGGGAAAACAGGCCCTGAATGTAGCCCTCTAATCAATCCTCCTCTGAGTGATGAGGAGGAGGCAACACAGGCTTCTCCATAGAGCTTTGTTAAGTTGATAAAGTAAGGGTTCTCGTGAATACCCCACCCACCCACACTGCCTCCATCTTCACCTCTACCGCATATACCTTCGCCTACACCACTGCCACCACCACCTCCGCCACCGTTCAGTATGGCAAACTCGGTAAAGTTTCCTGTATTCAAAGGCTTGGGAAATGAGGATACAGACCAGTTTTGGTTCATCGTGAAGGATATATGGGAAGCTCAGGGTTTCCTGGATGATCAAATGAAGAAAGAAACGTTGGTTAGTGCTTTGCAGGATCACGCACTAACGTGGTAGATTAAGTACTGCATTGATAACCCGACGTTGTGTTAGCAGATATCCAGACCGTGCTACATAAGGAATTTAGTAGACCTAAGCCTAAAGCGAAATCAATTGTGGGATTCAAAGAGAGCATGATGAAGCCTGATGAGACACCCTAGGATCTTGATCAGAGATTGAAGTGTACAATCCACAAAGCTAACATGAATCTGACAGATGGGAAGCATCGTGAATGGTTTGTGGCTTCGCTCTTGCCTCATCTAAGGGTTGCCTTATCACATCAAAGGATTGGGACCCAAGTGGAAGCCTTGGAAATTGCAATGAGATTGCATGAGACACCAATGCAAGATGCTAATTTGGGGGTTCAATAGATTCATGTGTAGCTGCAGAACCTTTTCCTAGAAATGTAGAGTTTGAAGAAAGATAGAACAGCTCAGCCAGAGGTGCACGAAGAAGTTTGGTGCCTGAAGTTCAAAGGTCAGGGGCATGACAAAGATCATTTTTCAGTCTTCACAAATTATGTTGCAGTACGGGGACCAACACCTCTGAGGCCAGAAGCTCCAGCAGATCCAAGTACAGGGCCCACGCTATGGTGTGTTATCTGTCAAGTAGTTGGAAAACATGCGATAGACAATTTCCATTTACTGCAGAAATTCATACAGACACCGCAACAACTCTTCTGCAATTTTTGTCAATTGGTGGGTCACGATGAGCACAATTGTCATAGCTACGAGTTAATGATGGATAGAACGCTTGGCTATAGGGTGTAGGTACAAACTTGGCCTTTGGACCAAGGTGTTGGAGGTGCGCAAGGCGAATATCAGGGGCGCGGACGAGGCTGAGGTGGAGGAGGACCCGGTAGAGGTCAGGGATAGGTAATTTGTTACAAATGTGGAGGACCGGGACACTACCCGCTAGACTACCCCAATCTGACGTGTCTGTCATGACGCTACTGTACTCAGTTTGACCATGCAACTAAAGATTGCATGGTATTGCTGGCTAAGATACGTGAAAAGGGGGCACAACCTCCATAGTCGACTCAGAACCTGTAGATGATGAGGGCTAAGCCTCGCGAAGAGGATCCCAAGGTAAATATTGTGCTGTGGAGTGGGATGACGACTGGCAAAGATAAGTGGAACCAACTTGAAGAAAGTAAATGGGTCCACAAAGATCCAGAAAAGGAGGTTGAGCTTGATCTGAAGCACGCACAGGAAACATTTATGGAATCAAAGAAAAGCTTCGTTGAGGCCTCTACCTCAGGAAGTCAGGACAAGCCAGCTGAGGAGATGGACCCTTCCATGCTTACTACTTTCTTGGAGACCTGTATGAAGCTACCGCATGACAGAAAGGTTGTGAAAGGACTACAGGAACTGATAAATGAGTGTGCCGAGAAATAAAACACTCCTTATGGACTACGCGTAGTCAGGAAGATTGGTAAACATAAGGCAAGAATGGGACGTGATATGAGGCTCACTGCGCAGATAGGAGAATATGAGATGGATCAAGTAATTTTGGATCTAGGGTAAGACGTGAATGTCTTGCCTAAACAAACCTGAGAGAGGATGGGGATACCTACACTGCAGTTGTCTCTGATTCAGTTAAAAATGAAAAATTAGCAGAAAATCATCCCCATGGGAAGATTATGGGGAGTGACAGTTGATATTGAGGGCGTGAGTGCATTTGTTAACTTCGAAGTGATAGAGATTATGGATGACAAAAATCCCTACCCTGTGCTCCTTGGGATCGATTGGGCCACTAACATGAATGGGGTAATCAATTTGAAGAAGTGGAAGATGATATTTGAGAAGAAATCGCTCCGTGTAGTAGTGCCCTTGGACCATGCAGAAGGACCGCGCTATATTGATCCATTCCGCGATTATGAAAGCGATGATTATTTGGACCATATTTATAAGATAACGATGTGAGATCAGGATTGGGTGAATCCAAGAGCTGTGGACATATTGCATGGGACCGTGAAAGCTCCTACACTTCAAATTCAGATTAGGAGTTGGAACATTGGAAGAACCAACTGCATGAAATATCTATACTATGCTATAATATGATGACCAAGTTGTTGCACTATGTATCATTGGAGGTAAGGAATATGCCCTATTATGATGGTTTAACTGATGTCGATAACCTTTTGGATGCATTTGAAAGGGAAGTGCTAGAGAAGCATCGTTTCCAGGCCTTAGATTGGGCATTGCGCGCTACGCCTATGAGATGGTGGGGTACGCAAAAGGACAAATTTGATGATTGGCATGTATATAGAAAGATGATGAGATTGCGGTTTGGTCACCCACAAGTGCGACTAACAGAGAAATATGATGTAAGGGATGATCTGCGCGATCACCTGACCAAATGGACTAAGGTCTAAGGAGTGGAGCCTCAACTTGACTGGGTGCATCTGTTTTGTCATACTTTGGATGTAATACCGATGAAATGGTACTTGGAGACAAAGCTCCGCTATGGAACTGAAGAATGGGATGTTTTACGATAGGGATTCCTGCTGATGTTTAGCTTTGAGGATGGGTTTTAGAGTATTAATGAGGCATTGCAGGAAGTTAAGGCATCAATCTTCAGAGTACCATAGGACCCCTTGGACTTAATACAACCAGATTGGACCACCCAGCTGAGCCACATGCTGGAGTGCGATAATGTGACTATCGAATAAGAGGATGAGAACCCAAGGAGCATCAACATACCAGAGACTGAAGGTCACCGCGAAGTTGAAGGACTGCAAATTGAAAATCTAGATATCACTGCGCCACTAAAAACAAGACAAGTAAACATTAGGACAGAGGCAAAGCCGAAGTTTGCAAATATTGGGGACTACTGGGACGACGCAATAGTAGATAAGTTCGCTGAATTGCTCCGCGAATACCAGGACCTATTCCCTATAAAGTTCTCATACCTAAATGGGATAATAGGAGACTTCAGGGTTATGAAAATTATGTTGAAACCGGACATGAAGATGTTCAATCAGAGGCCTTACCACCTCAATTTGAAATATAAAGAAAGGGTCCACTTAGAGTTGGATAAAATGCTGGCAATGGGCATCATTGAACCAGTAGAAAAGTCTGATTGGGTAAGTCTGATGGTAGTTCAGGACAAGAAACAAAAGGATGAAATAAGGATATGCGTAAATCTCAAGAAGTTGAATGACGCCTGTGTACATGATCCCTTTCCAACTCCATTCACTGACGAAGTGCTGGATAACGTAGGAGGACAGGAGGCATATTCGTTCACGGATGGATTCTCGGGGTACCATCAGATAAAGATTGTGTCGAAGGATAGAAGTAAGACAACCATTTCCACGGAGTGGAGGTGCTTCCAATATACAGTAATGCCTTTTGGGTTGAAGAACACGCCGATGATCTTTTCACACGTGGTTATTGCGACGTTCAAGGATTTCATTCACAAGTTTTTGGAGGTATACTTTGATGATTGGATGATGTTTGGGTTGGTAAAGTGTCACGTAGCTAGTCTACGTTTGATGTTGGATACATGCCAGAGGTACCAGATCACGCTCAATTTGAAGAAATGCTTGTCTTGTGTCCCTTTTGGGATATTGTTGGGTCATGTGGTATGCAGACAAGGCTTGATGGTAGACCCTGCTAAGATCGCGATCATAATTAACTTGGAGGCACCAAGAAGTGTGAAATAGTTCCGCGCAACGTTGGGGCATATGGGATACTATAGGAAGTTCATCAAAAGCTGTGGCCAGATTGCCGCACCGATGGAGAAGCTGCTAAAGAAGGATGCTACATTCTGTTGGAATGAAGAGTGTTAGCAAAGCTTAGACGTGTTGAAGGAAAAGATGATCACTGCGCCAGTCCTAGTCTTCCCAGATTGGAAGAAGGAATTTCACGTGCATGTGGACACGTCATGTATTGTGCTCGGGGCATTACTGACACAGGCCGGTGAGGGAGAATCGGTTCATCCTATAGCATTCTCAAGTAGGAAGTTGTCTAAAACTGAGAAGAATTATTCAACAACAGAGCGCGAAGGGTTCGCCATGATGTACGTGCTCCAGAAGGTCAGACACTACTTACTAGGTAGACACTTCAAGATGTATACAGACCGTTCTGAATTGAAGTACCTGGTTAACAATCTTGTGTTGGGGTGGAAGATATGCAAATGGCTACTGTTGTTTTAGAAATATGACTTCAAAGTTATTGTAAAGCTAGTACAATTGAATTCTGGACTAAATCATCTATTGCACATTGAAATAGGAAAGGAGCCTACTAATTTGGGGGAAGGACTGCCTGACGCACAACTCTTTGTAGTGCATGTCACGGACAATCACTTTGTAGATATCATACACTTCCTGATGATGGGGACGGGGACAGAGGGGTATACTAGTCAACAAATAAGAAGTTGGTGGTGTGCGTAGCAGACTTTTCTATCATTGCAAGGAATTTATATAAAATGGGCTCAGATGAAATTCTATGATGTTATGTACCTGACTTTGAACGAAACAAAATCCTTGCTAAAGCTCATGGAGGGGCCGCAAGAGGACATTATGCAGGAAAAGCAATAAAGCAGAAGATTTTATGCGCTGGGTTGTGGTGGCCGATGCTTCATAAGGATTCCAAGGCATATTATAAGGCATGTGATGCATGTCAAAGGTTGAGTAGGCCATCGTGGAGTGATGAGATGCCTCTGAATCCACATCTATCATTACAGCCATTCAAAAAGTGGGCAATTGACTTTGTAGGACCAATGTAGCCCTCCAGGAAAAAAGACGGGGTGCAGTACATCAACACCGCGACTGAGTATTTGACCATATAGGTGGAGGCGTAACCTGTAAAGGACTGTACAAGGGCAACAATAGCAAAGTTCATCTTTGAGTACGTATTGACTAGATTTGGTTGTCCGAAGATCTTGATGAGCGATCATGATACGCATTTCCTTAATGAGACGATCAGCGCGCTAACGGAGGAGTTCCAGCTTTATCATCAGAAGAGTACGCCTTATCACCTGCAGGAAAATGAGACAATGGAACCATTTAACAAAATATTGGAGAACGCGCTGACAAAGGTCTACAATGTACAAAGGAATGACTGGGATGTGCACATACCCGCGGTGCTATGGGCTTACAGGATGACTCGCAAAAAGCTGACTGGAAAAACGCCTTTCAAGTTGGTTTATGGCGTAGAAGTTGTGATGTCGATGGAGTACATTATACCTACTTTTCACATAGTGGCATTTACAGGAATGGTGGATCGTGAGGCCCTAGAAGAAAGGCTCGCGCAGCTGGTAGAGATGGAAGAAGATAGGTTTTTGGTTGGATTCCATCAGCAAGTTCAAAAGGAGCACGAAATGGCATGGCACGATCAGCACATCAAACTGTGCAATTTCAAGGTAAATGATTTATTATTATTATATGAATGCAAGTTTGATAATTTCCAAGAAAATTTCAGATTCATTGGCTAGGGCCCTATGTCATTAAGGAGTTTACCGATGGTGGAGCAGTTTAGTTGGTGAAGTTGAATGGAGAGCCATTTCCAGGGAAGGTGAATGGCAGCCGATTGAAGCCATACACTGGGGATCTGGCCAGATGACTATATGGAGGAGGCACAATCTTAGCGCTCCAGGCAGCTGAAATGAGGCGCAGGACTATAAACTACACTACCTAGGTTGTAGAGTTGCATGACTAGGGAACTGTGTGGAAGGGAGGAATGTCATAGTAGCGGTGAAAGCACGAAGGGAGCTACGCTATAGAAGGAAAGACCACGCAAGGAAGCTAGAAAGTGACTATTATGGTCACTCTTCATGAAGTGACAGTGGGAAAATGACTAAGAGGAGCGGGGGGACAACATTTAAGACAGAATTTAAGAGCGATATCTGCGAAAATATGCCGCCAATATAGCATTTATGAGTGGATTTTGGGGGGAGCAGTCAGATTCAAATTCGAATTTTCCTATAAATTATAGATGGCCGCCCAATGAAAAATACTTTACATTCTGAGAATTGAGGTGTTGAGCTATCAGGGGTGCATGAACCCTAACTATTTCGAGGCTTTGGTGGCTAGTTTTGTATTTGACAAGTTGCCTCAAGCAACCGAGGAGCTTCTTACTAAACTCATGTCGACGACCAGGGAAACCACAAGTGCTGGAGGATCAATAGCATCTAAGGGCACTGCCTCGGAGGTTGTGAGTGTGGAAATTCCTGCGGAAGTGCCAAAATCATAGAGGTCTCCTAGGTCGAGGCCTACACCACCCAAAGAGGGTCCCAAGATAAAGAAGGATAAGCAGAAAGTAACATAGTTGGTGCGTGAGTCACCAAGGAAACACCAGAAGAAGGAAAATCCCACCGCACAGGAGAAAGACAAGGTGGTAGACTTAGAATTTGAGGAGGCCACCAAAGATGTGGATATGGGCAAACATGACATTGACATAGGGTGTAGACCCTATCTCAAAGCTACCCGAGTACATCCCTCCACACCAGGGTAAGGCGAAGGTCTCGAAGGATCTGAATATAGGGAAATTTTTGTTAAATACCCCATTGCTGCCAGACCATATCACATTTTAAGGGTTGCGCTTAATGCAAATTCCCGATCTTAAACTGGAGGATTGGGACTTGGCAGACACAAAGCGATTCTCCCACATGGCGACTGATACCTTTATGACCCATGTATTTTACAAGGATTCTAGTGTCACTGCGTTGGAGCCATAATGGTGGATAAAGTGGGTGGACAGGGCAGGACTGTTAAACCTGTTAAGGGCTTTGCATTACCACCGTGTGCCCATAACCCTGTGGTGATCAAATAGTTGTTATGCTTAGTGCACAATGGGTGCCTGTGGTTAGGAGAACTGATACCCATCACAAATATCTTGATCCATAGGGTCACGTTGTTACCATATTTAGGGTTGAATCTGGCCATGGCATTTGGCAGAAAGACGGGCGAGCACAACCTTACCGTAAGAATGAAGGATAAATTCAAGCATGTCAAGAAACTGCGCAGGTACTCAATTTCCAGCATAACCAATCCCGTGGTTAAATTCGCCACCCATATTTTGGCTGGGAAAATCATGAGGAAGTGTTGTGCAGATGAAGAGCGGGCACCTATTATGTCATTAGCGGCCCAATGCACGAAGGGCATACAATTTAATTAGGCATGCTACCTCTATAGTGAGTTCCTCACAAACTGCAAAGAAGCACAAGACAACATTAATACCTTCCATTATGTCTGGCTCTTACTCTCAATTGTGTTGGCTGCATGGGAGTTACTGTAGGATAGCCAGTTTCCTCCGGTCACGTCAGATCTACCAGAAGCAACGAAGTTTGCTTCCCTTTGGGCCACCAAGGATGCCGTGAGGGTTAAGGACTCTAAAATATTTCGGGTGCTAATGGAGGCAAGCATCCACGCTGTGATCAACCGCAAGCCAAGGCTATCACCAACTGTCTTTGAGAAGTTGTCAGGATATGTGGAGTTCAAAGAGAACTTCCATTGTCTCCATCCAGGGACGGAAGGACCCTGAGCAAAAATGGTATGACCTTCCATACCTGGAAACAGAAGATGCAATCGTAGCGGTCCTGGAGAGTTGGCCATCAGAGTGGCGCATGGCTTCAAACTTGTCAGCTAGGTCTAGTAAGTCTATCGTGAAGCAGAAGAAGGAAGAGGCCCGGCTAAAGATGCAGCAGTTAGCCGACAGAAGGAAAAAGGAAGCCGAAAAAAATCCAAGGCAGAGCACGCTGCTAAGAAGCAGGCTAAAGAGGAGGAATAAGAGGAAGAGCATGTCTCTGACATAAGTCAAAAGTCTCCTTCCCTGCAGATGGAGGAAGAAGAGTAGCAGTCTGGACAGGGAGGTGCAGACCCGAAGACTACTCCATTCTGAGTTAAACGCACTAGGGAGCAGGAAAAAATAGGGCCGTGGAAGAAGTTCAAGGCCAGGAAATCATCACTTGACCCAATCACTTTAACTGAAGGTGATCTAAATGCAGAAAATACATGCAGCTAGCGCAGGACCAATGACGGAGCAGGTTAAGCACAAGGCGACATAGTGTACCACCGAGGTTATAGTTGTATAGGTGGAGCTAGGAGGTCTTCACGACAAGATATTCACGCCAGCAGAGTGACTCGGGGGCGACTCACCAGATTTGTGTTGGGGGCCTGTTGGGAACGAGTCCCCTAGGGTCAGTTTTTGGGTTAAAAGCCCAAGTTTTTGGGTTAAAGGCCCAAGTTTTGTTTAAAGAATGTAAAGTCTCAACATTTTGTGGTCACAAAGCGTGAAGATGTAAAGAGTTATTAAGGGTTTCCGCCCTTAAGTTATGTAACTTGTGTCGGCTTTATGAGATCCACCCTTGGTCTGTGGACCATGGGTTTGTATAAAAAGGGGAGTCTTAGAAGAGTTTAAGGCAGTCTTTAGTTCATAGTTGATGTTGATGAATGTAATGGGTCTGTAAGAGATAAGAGCGAAGAGTCTTAGCGTAGGAAAGAGGCTCTGTAGTTGTGCGCGTAGAGGCCTAGGGTAGAAGTTTGTAGCTGAGTGTGCGGACCCCTGCAGTTGTTTGCGTAGGGTAATTAGAGTCTGTAAAGGAGATCTGAACACCAATAAAGAGAATTATTTTGGAAATACCTGTGTATGATCTATTTTACTTTTGTTATGAATGCATGCAATTATGTTATGTTGAATACTGGGTCTCTAATTTAATATTGTATTGATGTGTGAATCTATGTGTTTTACTTTGTTATATGAATGCTAGTAAGAATATATGTTTACAAGAAGATAATCATAATGCATATTGAAGTTATCCACTACTTAAGCTAATATGCGTAGATACAACAGTAAGAGTAATAACAGAGGCATGTAAGTGTCTGAATTGCCTATTTAAGGTACGCGAAGGATGATCACAGACCTTCGCGAAGGTCTTAAAGCCGAATAAGAGAAGTATACAATAAGCCCTAAAAATCTTATCGACCTGTGTGAAGGAAGGGTTAGGGTATAAAATGACATCACTACCATCTCAGGGTGCACAAATTTGGTTCCTGCATCCCCCCACACTACCTCGGGTGAGACTTCTATCTGTGCTCCATAGATTGATGCCGAAAGGGCCAATTGTGCAGGGATTTTCTTGGCTAATTAAAGCTAAACCTGGGTCAGGGCCCATCAAGCAAGCAATCTAGTTGGTAGGAAATTCAACCATAAACTGCTGGCAGCCCTCCTTCTAGTGCCAGAAATGTTTATGGTGTTGGACCCACCAACATTCAGGGGATCTCCCCAGTATGAAGTCCCAACTAGACCTCACACTGTTTGGTGTAGGATTCCCATCCTGTACAATGGCCTAGTTGCCATTATCTTAGAGATTTTCCTTAGCTCTTGATTGTTCATCACATGAGAGTGTTATTCTTGTAACTTCGAAAAGCGAGGTGAGTATGCTTGGTGAGTGCGTAATGTAAATTTTGTCTGGGTTCTCTTACTGTAAGGGGAGAGAGTAAAAGTGGGCCTCTAGATGAGAGGTAGTAGTACCACCCAGGGAGAGACATGTGTGAACCAACAAGGGTTTGTCTAGCATCTAGTGGAGTAGTCCACATCAGATGAGACAATCTTTAAAACCAATGTGCAAGGGAAAAAAAATACACTTTCTAGCAGAGTAGTCCACACGGAGGTGACGATCTTTATAACCAGTAAACAAGAATGGTTTGTCTAATGTCCTGTGGAGTAGTCAACACGGACAAGACAACAATGATAAACAATACAACACATCTTCAACAATGTAAGTACTAAAATAACCAAAGTAGTTAAACTATCTTAGGATAAGTTAAGAAAACATGTATTACAAATGTTTAAAGAGTAGTCTTACAAACATCTAAAAAACATGCGTGAAAACGTGCTTGTCTTAACACAATTTTGAATTAAGAAAAATCCCCAAGACACATCTCTAAAACATACATCACTAGTCCTAGTAGTGGGACGTTGGAACCACTGCTTTCTCCTCAAAGAATGGACTATAGACTCTCAAGGCTATGTGTGAGGAGACAAGGTTAAAAATCTCTTGCTCATACAATGAGGGGATATATATAACCAAGGGTGATGCTTGGCCCTTGTGACTCTTGGACTTCCCTCATGACCATTCAACATCCTATGACTTTTCAACTGACATGACTCTTCAACTTCATGTGTACGTCCATTGGACTTTCAATTTACATTACATTTGATTACAACAATTATGGCCCGTAGTAGTGATGTGGCTGAGAAAACTCATGACACAACTCGACATGACACTACTAACATGTATTAGTTGTCTTTGGTGTCCATGTCAATTTGTTGCGGTTCTGAGTGATGGATGTATTCTTGGTGTGCTTTGTTTTGTCCTCCGCATGGCATAGTGTTGTGGGGTCTTCAATGGTCTTGGTCATTGCTTGATGGTTCTGTGCATGTGTTCCTCTTGCTTGTTGCTTGATGTGCTTGGTACATTATTCCAGCTACAAGAAAGCCTTCTATCATGTGTGCTCTTTCTTCATACCATTCATCGTCTTGCAATAATTTATCAGTGTACCTGTTCCTGTAATTCACTCATGATGGGGTTACATCAAATCCAAAAACCTCCTAGTCTAGCATGATGCATTTTTCTCATGTTCCGGGTGACAGGGAAGGAAGAAAACTCATAGAGACAACGAAGAGCATAGCTTAGGTTGGAATGAGGGACTCTGGGTGGACAACCTGCACTGTCGAGAAAAATTGCGCAGTGACCAGTAGAGGCAGAATTGCAGAATGAAGGACATTAGTGGCCGCTGCAAGGTGGGAAACTGCTAGTCAGTTCTACATAGTTTCTGAAGGGAAGGAAAGATAGGGCTACAGGGTACCTGCTGGGAAGTTCTACATAGTTTTCAAGAATAGGGCATGACAGGGCTGCAGGGGCACTGTTGATCATGACTATGTAGTTTTCAAGAACAGTGTAGGGCAAGAAGTAGGGGGCCATGATGGTCATGTCTACGTAGTTTTCCAGGATAGTGTATGACAGGTAGTAGGGAGCGTGTTGGGGCATATATACACCATTTTCTAGGATAGTGAAAGATAGGCAGCAGGGGGACTGCTAGACATGATTGTGCAATTTCTGGAGGCAGTGCAGAGAAAGGCAGTAGGAGACTAGCTGATCATGACTGCGTAGTTTCTGAAGGAAGTGCAAAGAAAGTAGAAGGGGTATTAGATAGGCATATCTACGCAGTGTTGGATAATGGTGTAGACCCGAGTCCCAGTGCAGTTCAGGGTTTCAGCAGACCAGAAGGAGGCTTGATGATTGTGCTTGAGAAATGCATAGTTTAGTTTGGACATGGAGGCAGTTTCTACTTAGTTCTAGGAGGAACACATGTTGCTCACTTCCAGGATTGTGTAATGCAACTGAAGGAAAACCTCAAGAACTACACAGTTCCAGGTAGTAGAGCAGGGTCACTAAGGATTGAGACTACGCAGTGTAGCTTAGTCGGGGTTTGGTGGAAGAAGGTTGTCTGGTCAGACAGATTTTCAGGAAAATGGCTAAGTGTTGAAAGCAAGTGAACATGTGCAGACATGACATCGTGATCACACACTTAGCATACTTCGATGACAAGACAACATAGACCACCAATACAAAAATACAAAGCATGCCCTTGGTGAGACTATCTTAGAGTTGAGAGAGACAAGCGTGACACTTGAGATAGACCTTCAAACGTTCGTGACGACACTTGCACGACGGTGCCTACAACGTTTTGTGTGAATATGATGGATATTCACATAGAGAAGACAACCCAAGCACACAAATACAAACCTTCAAACTCACCAGAACAAGATCGCAAGCATGAAAAAGAAATTAATATGCCAAAAGATGACCACTGGTCAAACAAGCAAAAGGGTGGAAAGACTTCCCAAGATCTCATGGGGTGAACTCAAGTGTTTGCAACCATCAAAGGAAAAACGGATGCAAGCCAAAATTTTGGAGGGTGTTGCAGCCGCTACAACATAAAGGAAAAATAATAACCAAGGTCATGGGACATGTATTCTAGGCCGAATGTTGGGCAAAACATCATAGTGTGGGTGTTCATTTGGACACTATGGCTAAAGGAAATTATCAAAGGCAATACAAAAGGATTTGGAAAGGAAAATGGGCATTAATTGGAATTTTATTTATGAAAATAAAGGAAATTAGGAGAAAAGGAAGGTGAAAGGTCATAGGTTGCATGTGAGGAGGAAAATGAAGGAAAATAATGGAAATTGAAGAAAATAGAAGCCAAATTAATAAAATGGCTTTTTAGGATCATTTCACAACTTTTTGTCAGTTTATTTTTGGAGGTCTCTCTCTATTATCTCTACCTCTCATACTATTGCACACTTAGAGCATTCTTGGAGCACTCTAGCATTGAAGGAAGGAAGGAAAAGGGAGCATGAGAAAGAAAAGGGAAGAAAATATCAAGCAAGGAAGAGTAGGATCAAGTGACTATAGTGGGATTACTTGTAGGTATCAAGTTGCATGTGTGATTTCCTTGCTAGTTTTGGCATGCATTGTACATGCATGTGTGTATTTGGTTCTCTTGTTACCATTGGCATGGGTTTCGCCAAGTGTGACAGTGGTTTTCACCCTTGTGTTTCCATTTCCAGATAACCATGGTGGGATGGGATTTCTCTTACTTGGTTGAGTTGGATTGTCAGATGCTTTCGAAACTGAGTGGGGTTGTCTTAGGAAAAATCAATGGGCCTAGGAATCTCTAGACCGGTAAAGATTGGAGTGTGATAATTCCTAGTTGTGTAAACCCTCATTGGACCTAGGAATCCTTGACGGAAAAATAATAGGATATATGGTAAAGCCTAGAGGGTGGATACAGAAAAATTCCTTATGGTTTAGGTAGAGAGATCTGGAGGCATCCATGCTTGTATAGGCCTAGTGATCCCTAGACCCGTATATGATGGGATTGCGGTAAAGTCTAGTAGTGTGTGTTTCTTGTTTGAGCCTAGGAATCCCTTGGAAAGATTATGGTAAAGCCTGGTTGTATAGACGAGGGTTTCAAGCCTAGGAATCCTTGACCGGTATTTGCGAGGTATACAGTAAAGACTGAGGAAGCCCTAGTCGGTTTTGTTGTGAGTCCCACATTCATGATTGGAATATGGCATGGGGGTGATTGGCTGAAAGAAAGATTTGGTTCAGGCCAATATATGGTCGGGTGGTACGTGGAAGTCCCCGACTGGGTTGTATTTTTCATATATTAATAAGAAGCTCTTTCCCTCTTATGTTCTATGTGTAAATGTACTTTTTATTATGTGGCTTTAATTATTGTTCTATCATTTTTATTATGTTGGTTATTTGTTGGTTATAAGCATGGTTATGAGAGACTTTGGGTATGGCTCTCATCATGTTTCTATTATTAAATGAAATTTTGATGAATGTATGACCTAATAGATGATCATGTAGCTATTGCGAGAACGCATCAGACCTTCTTAACGAATCTCAGATAAGTATGAGGTCCCTATGTTCTAATGTGTTTATATGACCTATACATTACATATTTATGATGTGTTTGAAAAAATTCATGTCATGGTTAGGATGAGTCTGGTTAGGTCCTTGTTCAAGTTTTGCATTAGAGGCCTTGTCTTCTTGTTATTTATCATTTTTGATAATTTCATCAAGTTTTGGGCAGAGGCCTAAGTCCTAGCCCTGAAAAATTGGCTCAAAATTCGGGGTCGTTGGCATAGAACTGCTTGAAAAAGACTGTAATCAAATGGTTTCCTTATTTTTGGAGTGACTAGAGGGTTACAGTCACATGGATGACTTTTCACATGAGTTCCTTATTGTGGGAGTGACTGGAGGGTTACAGTTGCATGGAGGACTTGTCATGGGAGCGACTGAGGGTCTAGTTCAATTAAAAGGCAAGCTAACTCAGGGGTTGGCCACTTGGAGTGCTTGGTTAGTCCCTGGGGGTCCTGTAGCTCCTGGGGAAGGCCAATTTGGCTTTTGGTGTGTCGATTCCACTTCCGTACATGGGGATTTGAATCATATCATAGTAACTCTTTGTCACATGTTTAGTCCGGTGGACCGATTAGCTTGAGTAAATGTGGGAGGAGGGTGTTACATATTGGTATCAAAGCATGGTTCAACCCTTGGACTGGATGGGTGGAATGTGTTTTTAATGCATGCATGAAATATGTATATGTGCTTCTTATGTATGAATGGTTGTAGTAATTGTTGCAATTGTGTTTTCATATAGAACTTGAAGGTGTTGTTGTGAATGCATGTTGGTTGAATATACATTATTGTGCATGTTTGTTGTCCATGTGGATGTATGCATGCATTGTCATGGTTATAGTTTTCATGCATGGGGTCAGGGTTTGCAGACCATGGTATTGTAAGGAAAAAGGATATATACAGGATTGTCTTAGTAAATTCAAAGGAATTCAATTAATGTGATGTTACGGTTTTGATTCTGAAATTGATATACCATTCTGTATTCAGGCTAATGGGAAGGCTCCTGCAGTTGTGTGCGTGGAGACATTAGTATGTCTGTGCAGGCCCCTGTAGTTGCATGCACAGGGTCAGAAAGATTGTATATGCGAACATTTGAGATAATAAAGAAGAAATTTGAACGAATCTATGTATTTTTATATGTTTGTGTATTTTCTGTAATTTTGCATAATTAGGTTTCACTTTTGTATATTTCTTATGTAATTACATCGCGAAGGTTCAAAAATTATTTTCTATGATTAAAAATGCATGTTAGACTAGTTAGGCGCAGCTCGCAAGTCTGTTAAATAGGAAAATGCTCTACGACTATAACAATAAGGTTAACGGTTCAGAAAGGTCAGATGCAGAATCCTGGTTCTAGCCCAGGATGCAAAAACCTAGTTCTAGCATCCCCCAATATTTCCTCGGGTGAGACTGCAGTCTAAGCTATGCAGATCGTTGCCAAAAGGGTTGGTAACATAGGGTTTTGTTGGTTAGTGCATACTAACTCTGAACTTGGGTCTAAGCCCCTGAAGCCAATAATTTTGGATGACTGTATGTGATGTTCCGTTGATTCCACTTCCTTAAGGTGACATAGGAGGTTGAATCTGATCATAGTAGCCTCTCTTCTCGTGTTTACCCATGTTGGCATGGTTACTTTGGGTGGACTTGAGAGGGGGTGATACAACTAGGTAGTTGATCTGGATTTAAACAGGAACGCAACAAATCACAGAGATAACCATAAACAGAGAGATGCAGTGGAAATAATACTTCATTTCATTAATGTAAAATATTGAAATATGCTTACAAATAGCAATGGAAATAAACCAACTAGGGCGATGGTAGCTTATCTCTGCGAAGAGATGTGGCAGCTACATGCCTCTGAAATGTGTTACAATGAGGCTCGAAGGCCTATTTATTGTTGAGAAACAATGGAAAAACCTTTGTTGATTTCCAAAACTGCCTCTTTCTTAAGCAACTTTCTCATCCTTCTTCCTTTGATTTTCCATGAAAAATGCATCCTTAATCATCATAAGCCATTACACATTGCCTCAAGGAGTATATTTCAGTGATTTACAAGTTATATTGTTATGTTTTTTATTTGAATAGGTTTTTGTTTTTCAGCTACGGAACGCAGCCACATTCCATAGCTAACCGGCTGTTCCGCAGCCATCTCCATGCTTTTGTAGGTTACAGGTGTCAAGAGAGGAAACAGACCACATGGGTACCTTGGAAAACGTCAGAACATGGATGGTATCCTATCCATTTGGCCAAGATTGATGAGGAGGACCCCGGTCAAAGGGAAGTCAATGGAAGAAACCTATGGCTAGTAGAACTATGTTTTTGCACGATTCTTAGTGTTGGATCCAAGGCAGTCTCCTAAAGCCAAGGACCTCATCTGCCACCTGCATAAACAAAATCCAATAGCCACTATTAGAAGATTTATGTTTCAAGCCAACCGAAGACAAAAATTCTGGATACATTACCTATCTATGTGTTTTACTGTAGATGACTTCTCTCTTCAAACAGTTGTATATTTTTCCTATAAATACCAGCGTTTAGAATGCAGAAGAAGTTCAAGTTATTGCTTATGTAATAGTGCATATTTCTGCTTTGTAGTGTGAAAAACTTAGTGCTCTGTTTTAATATAACAACTCTATTTTCAATGGATACCTGAAGCATGTGAAGTGTTGATTCCGTATTGATAATTCGAGACCTTTTAGAGGGCCCCTGCGTGGTCAAGGGTACATTGTATTTCTGTAGATTTTATTTATGTTTGTCTTCCTTAGTTTAATTTTACATTTACTATGTTTTTCATCATAATCATTTTCTAACACTATGTATATTGTAGCTTGTGTCATTTGTTTTCACTAACTCAGAGTAGTTGCATTTCAACGTAGAATAGTCCTTTAAGTTTTCATTGCTTTCTAGTCTCTTAACTGTAGTTTTTAAATTGATGTCAGTAGCATAATTTGATTTATTTCATCTGTTTTTCCTTAGTTTTTAGATTTTAAATTAAGTTGTTCAATGCCTTTTTCTTATTAGTGTAGTCACTCATGACATAAATGAATGTTTCCAAAAGCCTTTCGTTGATGGTTAATCCTCAAACTAAATGGTGAAATGTTGTATTTATGGATGAGTCTTTCATTACAATTGTTGTTCATTAGTTTTTGAGTTAAGCTGTTCAATTTCTTATTAGTGTAGTCACTCATGATATAAATGAATGTTTCCAAAAGCCTTTTGTTGATGGTTAATCCTCAAACTAAACGGTGAAATGTTGTATTTATGAATGAGTCTTTCATTACAATTGTTGTTCATTAGTTTTTGAGATAAGAAGTTCAATTCCATTTTCTTATCAATTTAGTAACTCATGATATAAATGGATATTTCCAAGAACCCTTTCAGTTGATGGTTAATCCTAATACTAAGTGGTGAGATGTTTTATTTATGAGTGAGACTTTCTTTGCATTTTCATGTTTACTTTTCTTAGAATGATGAAGAATGAAATCTCTCAAGATTGCTATCATAAGGAGGTCGTTCTCCCTGAATTACGTAGCTGAGTGACAGCAATACTTCATTCACCCTTGCTTTCATAATAGAATAATTGCAAACTCATTTTTAGTTCTTCACTTAGTTTAGCTGCAGTTCCATATTCAATTCTTTATTAAGCTTTAATTATGCAAATAGATTCGACAGTAGAAGTAATATTATTTCTAGTATTCCATTTTTGGTTTATCATAGATAGCTGCAATCTCATTTCATTAGATAGCTGCCATTTTATTTTCTCATTTAAAGCTTTAGTTTTGTAATTAAGTAGATAGTATTTTTAAAGTCCTTTCAGTTCATGTTTTGGAAACAATTATAATAGCAAGAAGAGAAGCTCTATTTTTCACTTTCTTGTTTAAAAAACTTTACTTCCAAAATTGGCCTAAAAGCACTTTTAACTTTCATTTCATTTCTCTAGGTTCTTAGCAGTAGTAGATTAAGATTTTGTTTACATTGAAGAACATTAGGAATCAAAAGACAAAAACCCAAAAACAAACATAAACTCAAAAATAGGGAGGTAAGAAAGGGTCATCTAGCACATATAGTGCACCACACTTCATCAGTTTACAATACCCAGATTGATCATTTATGTAGCAATTTAGGACACTAAATTGACTAAACATTTTGGCGCCATTGCCGGGGAAGTGTGACTTGGTAGCCTTATCTCTTACATTCATAAAAAAAAATAAAAAAAATAAAATAAAATAAAATAAAATCAAAAATCAAAAATAAAGAAAAATCAAAAACAACAAAACAAAACAATGACATGCATAGAGAAAGATATTCTAGGGGTAGATTTATAGCTAGGGGTAGAAGTTTGATTTTCACAACTCCACCTACTCCACCAAGAGTTAGGAAAGATACACCTCCATCCCAGACTCATACTCCCAGCCTTAGAATTCCTAGAATTCAAGGGGCAGCAACTCAGTTAGAAGATTCTCCCACTTCATCTACTAAAACAGACCTAGGAGAGAAGACCTTTTTCACTTCTACAGGGGAGCCTATTGTAGTTGAGGAAGTAGGAATACCTAGTGAAGAGGAAGAAGTAGAAACTCTCTCCCATAATCCATTAATAGAAGAACCAGAGGACTCTGAAGAAACTATAATGGCAGAAGAAGAACAAGATGGAGAATTCTCACTATTTGGAGGAGGGGGTAGAGGAAGAGGTAGAGGAAACAATGGAGGAGGTAGAGGTAACAATGGAGGAGGCAGAGGAAATAGGGAAATAGATAACTCATTTGGATTCCCTATAGTAGATGAGGAAACACATACCACAATGAAAACATTTCACCATCTGTCCTGCCAAACTTCTATGGGTTGAGAAGTGAGGACCCTGAAACATTTTTGTTTGAGTTTGAAGTCTTGTGCAGAACCTATGACTATCTAGAAGATTCTCAAAAGCTCAAATTGTTCCCTTCAACACTAAAAGAGGCTACTTTGAAATGGTTTATGCGGTTAGTCACTCAATCCATTAGAAATTGGAATGACATGAAACAGACATTTTTGGATAGATATTTGGATTATTGTATGCCTACCAATCATAAGGATGAAGTGTTCAAAATGATACAAAAGGAAGATGAAAATTTAGAGGATTTGCTTGAGAGATTCAACTACAATTTGAAAAGAGAAAAAATGAACAATTTAGATGAAGAAACTTTGAAAGCTCTTTTGTTAAAGGCCATTAGAGATGAATGGATAGATATCCTTAACATGATGGGAAAGGGAGACATCTCTCAACTTCCATTGAGTGACATAGAAGAACTATGTGTTCATCTCTCAAGAGGGAAATCTAAAACTGGGAAAGGACCAAGAGATCCTTCTCTTGTTAGAGCAAACAAATCTGCAACCGGATCTGTAAGTAGGGCAGAAATTGGCAATATGCTTGATGAGTTTAAAACTGACATTTTAGGGAGCCTTAGTGAATAGCTAGACACCCTCAAAATCCAAAACAAGCAGAAAACAGAGGCTGATGCCTTAGCCATCTTTTGTCCAAAATGCAGAAAGAAACATGCTCTAAGGGAATGCCCTTTAGATGAAAAAATTGTAGAAACTTGTATGATTTGTTCAGAAAGTCATGAGACCAAGGGTTGTCCTTCAATCCCAGGTCTTAAGGTTGTCTTTCAAGAAGAAACAGTCCCAAATTCTGTAGAACCTCTTTGTTTTGTTGCAAGAAGACCTTGGCAGGGGCAACAAAATCAAGGATTTAACAATCCAATGTATTTTCAGCCCCCACCAAACTGGAATTCTTGGCAACAACCTTGGCCTCAACCTCAAAATTAGTATCAATCTCAACCATGGGCAGAAGGGGTACAAAATCCTTATGGGAGATTTGCTCAATATTATCAATATTCTCCATCTTATCTGAGCTATCCTCCCCCACAAAATCAGCAGCAAAATTAGTAACCTCAACTTCCAAATCAAAGCCCTCACCTTTCACTGCCATTTCCACAAAAACCTCCACAACAAAGTCAAAATCCTCAACTCTTACTTCCATTTCAACAAAAACCAAATCAACTACCAGCCCAACCATTGCCAAACCCAAATAATAAAAACCCTCAGAATGCTTATATGGTAAAAGGACAGCAATTTCCTACTTACATGATTGCTCCTCTAGATCTTAATGATGTTCAACTTAGATCTGGTAGTATGTTAGAAAAGGAAAAACCTTCTATAGATATTCAAGAACAAGATGCTTCTTAGGAGGATTCTCTAAAAGTCAATAAAACTTTTGAGAGAAAACCCTCCAAAACCAAACTAGTGAAAAAGGAAAACAAAAAGAGTCAATAAACACAACTCATATTATTGAGCAACCAGCATCTACTTCTATACCTCCTTTTCCTAAGAGATTACAAATTGATAGAGGAGTAGAAAAATAGATCTTGTTGCCCAATTATGACTTCCTAGATGAATTGAAAAATGTTTGTATCAAGATTCCTTTGTTACAAGCCATTAGAGAAATTGCTATTCTAGCTAAGACAATAAAGGAGTTGAGAATCAAAAGACCAGGAAGGAAACCAAGAGAAACAAAAAGAATTCACCTAGTAGGAAAGATAGCAGATATCATGATGGGAAATATTGCCATGTAGAAATATGTAGATCCAGGAAGTCCAATTGTCAAGACACACATAAATGGGATTGAAATTCCAAACACATTGATTGACTTAGGGGCAGCAATAAACATTATGAGTAGACAGACTATGGAGCAGCTTAAACTTCCTAACCTTCTTTACACACCTACCTTACTACAACTTGCAGATAGATCAATAATCAAACCAGATGGTGTGCTAGAAGACATTTCAGTCTCCTTAGATTCTTGGGAATATCCTGTTGATTTCATGATTTTAACTCCCAAGAATAATTTAGGAGGACACCCACTCATCTTAGGAAGACCTTGGCTGGCCACAGTTGATGCTTTTATTAGTTGTAGATCTAGTGACATGTACATTTCTAATGGTAATTCAACAAAGAAATTTACTTTGTATCCTCCAGCAAAAGCAATCACAAAAATAGATGACAAGGAGTGGATCGAAGATGAAGATGTTATTTATCCTGTCTTTACTATATCAGAACTTAGTGAAGATAGTAACATTTTGAACACATTGGAAAATTTTGAAACATCTTCAGAATATGATCATGCACAATTCCAGGAAAAATCTAATGTTGAATACTTATCATCTAGGCAAATGTATCTCTATTCTATGGAAGAGTTTGGTATCTCTACAATTGAAATTTTTCCAAGTAGAACATTGAACATAAACAAAAACTTGGAGAAACTACAACAAGAAGAGCTAACCAAGATATTACAAAAACATTCTACTGCATTTGCATGGGAGTATACTGATATGAAAGGTATTGATCCTAAGACTTGTATCCATCATATCTATATTGAGGAAAACAGTAGACCAATCAGACAACCTCAAAGAAGAATGAATCCAAATCTTAGGGAGATTGTGAAAGAAGAGCTCCAAAAACTACTCAATGTAAACTTCATTTACCCAATCTCAGATAGCCAATGGGTTTCTCCTTTGGTCATTGTGCCTAAAAAGAATGGTAAATGGAGGGTGTGCATTGATTACAGATAATTGAATAAAGCAACCTTGAAAGATCATTTTCCTTTTCCCTTTATAGATAATGTATTAGATACATTAGCAGGTAAAAAGTATTTCTCATTTTGGATGGTTTTAGTGGTTATAATCAAATTCAGGTAGCACCTGAAGACCAGGATAAAACCACATTTACTTGTCCATGGGGAACTTTTTCTACCGAGTTCTTCCTTTTGAGTTATGTAATGCACCAGCAACATTCTAAAGAGCAGTACTAGGAATTTTTTCTGATCTAATACATGATTGTGTAGAGGTATATATGGATGATTTTACAGTCTATGGTAACACATTTGAAGAAGCCTTGGAAAATTTGGAAAAAGTCCTTAAAAGATGTAAAGAAACAAACCTTTCACTAAGCCATGAAAAATGCTTTATGATGTTTACAGAAGGTATTGTTTTAGGAAATCACATTTCAGGAGATGGGATTAAAGTAGACAAATCAAAAGTTGAAGTCATCTCTAAGTTGCCAATTCCAAATTGCCAAAAAGATGTTAGAAGTTTTCTAGGATTTACAGGATATTATAGAAGGTTTATAGAAAACTTTACCAAAGTAGCATCTCCACTCTTGAAATTGCTTACAAAATATTGTGAATTCAAGAGGAATCCTGATTGCCAACTAGCATTTGAAACCTTGAAAGCAAAAATATTTGAAGCACCTATCTTAAGAGGACCAAATTGGAAACTTCCTTTCCATATTTCTACAGATTCTTTAGATACAACCCTAGGAGTTGTATTAGGACAAAAAGATTTGATTCCTTATACCATTTACTACACAAGTAAAAATTTGACTCCCACTGAGTTGAATTATACTGTGACTGAAAAAGAGTTCTTAGCTGTTGTTCATGCAATTAACAAGTTTAGACACTATATAACAGGCTATGAAACTTTTGCTCATACAGATCACTCTACAATTAGATATTTGATGAATAAACCTATTACTAATGGCAGGGTTACAAGATGGTTTTTACTTTTGCAAGAATTCAATGTTACTGTGCTAGACAAACCTGGAAAACAAAACACATTTGTTGATTTCTTGTCCAGGATTTAGAATATCAAAGAAGACTCTCCGATTGAGGATAAGTTTCCTGATGAATATCTATTTGTAGTAACTACTCAAACTTCTTGGTTTGTAGATGTTGCTAACTACTTGGTTACAGGGAAGTTACCTTCACATTTATTTCCTAAAGAGAAAAGAAAGATTATTCAAAATAGTGCAAGATATTCATGGATCACTAACGAATTGTATAAAACAGGGCCAGATCTTATGATCAGAAGGTGTGTCAGGGAAGATGAAATGCCTAATATTCTCAAAGCATGTCATGACGAGCCATGTGGTGGACACTTTGCTGATAAGAGGACAACCTATAAAATCCTTTCTTTAGGATATTATTGGCCATCCATCTTCAGAGATGCTAAAGAATATGTCAGAAGGTGCGACAGCTGCCAAAGGGTAGGGAAACCTGCCCCCTCAAATGAAATGCCATTACAACCTCAGGTACTTATCGAACCCTTTGAAAAATGGGCTTTAGACTTTATTGGACCTATTAATCCTCCATCTAAGCAAAAAAATTATATATTGGTATGCACTGATTATGTCACCAAATGGGTAGAAGCTAGAGCATTACTTTTTGCTAACGAAAAATCTGTAGTTAGTTTTCTTTTTGAGGATATTTTTACTCGCTTTGGTGTTCCAAGAGAAATTGTGATAGATCAGGGAACTCAATTCACATCCAAAATGATGGAGAGGCTTATGGAAGAGTACAATATCAAGCATAGGAAATCCACTCCCTATCATCCACAAGAAAATGGTCAAGTGGAGTCTACAAATAAAGTGATTGAAGGAATCCTCACCAAGATTGTGCATCTACATAGAAGAGATTGGGCAGATAGGCTTCCTGAAGCCTTGTGGGCCTATAGAACTACATGGAGGAACACAACAGGACATACACCTTATGAACTTTTTTATGGAAAGCAAGTCCTGTTCCCCATAGAGTTGCAAGTTAAAACTTTCAAGATGGCAGTCAAGTTGGGGATGGATTTATCAGAAGCTCAAAAGCATAGAGTAGACCAGTTAAATGAACTCGATGAAATTAGACAAGAATCTGTTCAAAGGACTGGTTTAGTTCAGCAGCAAAGTGCTAAGTGGCATGAAAAGTACATCAAGGACAAAAGGTTTCAAGAGGGAGATTGGGCACTGTTATTTGATTCAAAGTTTAAGGATTTTCAAGGAAAGTTTCAAACTCATTGGCTTGGGCCATATGAGATTGAAAAGGTTTTCAGTAATGGAGCAGTAAGAATCAGAACAATAGATGAGCATCAAACTCCTCTCCTTCCAAATGGTCATAGGTTGAAAATTTATCAAAAACCAATCTCAAAGGAGGAGTTCATCAAGATCTTTCAAAATAATTCTGAAATGAAGTTGGTAAAGAAGAGTCTTTCTTCTCCACCAACTTAGTCTTTGTTCTTTTCATCATTGCTTAAATAATAATAATAATTGTATAAGATTGAAAACCAATCACTGATTGACATGCTTATATAGAAAATATAGGGTGAAAATCAGAAGATTCTAACACCCTATATTTTCCAAAAAATGGTGACTCATTGTGCATGTTATGAAACCAGCTCACAAAACAATAGAAAAGATAGATCAACGCCTTAGAATTCAGCCTCTTCGAGGGGAAACCTCCTTTACATTACACAAATGAACAATTCTTGGATGATACAAATGAAAAGACCTCCTTTCTATATATAGGAGTCTAAGGGGTCATAATATAATCAGAGTCGACATAACAATAATAATGTAAGGGCACAATAATAACAATAGTGGGCTTCTATGGGGCACAATAGTAACAATATGGGCACTACATGGGTACATCAATATAATAAGGGGGTTGTACTAATAACAATAAGGGGTTACACTAGTGGTATAGGGGCCTAACATGCCCCTCTCCTTCAAAAAGTGTTGTCCTCAATGCTTGAGTAGTTCTTGCTGCTTCTGTATAAAATTCTTGTCCTCCCATATGGAATCTTCAGTGGGTAAGTTCTTCCACTTGATGAGATACTTTGAAATTGATCGATTTCGTAGCTGCCAGGTTTTTGTTTCTGTGACTGCTCCAGGTTCCAATATGATTTTTCCTTCCTCTTCAATTTTTGGCAATATTGTTTGAATTGGGATCTTTGGTAACTTTTTAATAAGTGGCCATACTTCTTCGTCCTTCTTTCATTCATCCCTTTCTTCATTTATCCAATCTAGTTGGATAATAGAAATAGCACAAAACAATGCTTCCACATCCTCATCTTTTCTTGAGAGTGCATCTGCAACAAAATTTTGCTTCCATTTTCTATAGATTATGTCAAAGTCATAACCCAAAATATTTGTGACACATTTTTTTTGTTCTTCTAAAGATAATAGTTGTTCTAAAAAGTATTTAAGACTATCATGATCCATTTTTACCTTGAAGTGTCTTCCCATTCGATAAGGTCGCCATTTCTTAAGTGCATGTAGTATTGCCAACATTTCCTTCTCATAAATAGATTGCTTGAGATGTCACAGTAAAAATACCCAATCACCTACATCAAAACATTTTTCACTACGATGTTGATCTACCTGTTGTTTCATTTTATTTTGCACCAAAGTGGCATTATCCTTTAAAAGTTGGAGAACTTGTTGTTGATGCTCGATGTGATCTTTCACTGCTTGAACCTTTTTCTTCTTGATATGTCCTTCTATCTTTAGAGTTTGAGGAGTGGTAATTTCTTCCAATCCTTTACAAGATATGGTTGGATTCATTTCTTGATGCTCGATGTGATCTTTCACTTCTTGAACATTTTTCTTCTCGATATGTCCTTCTATCTTGATAGTTTGAGAAGTGGTAATTCCGACCAATGAATTACAAGATATGGTTGGATTCATTTCTTCTTTCTCGATGTGATCTTTCACTTCGTGCACCTTTTTCTTCTTGATATGTCCTTCTATCTTGAGAGTTTGAGGAGTGATAATTCTTGCCAATGCGTTACAAGATATGGTTTGATTCATTCCTTCTTTCTCTGAGGTTGGGTCCTGGTGTATATTCTCTTCTTTTGATGTTTCTTGATCCTTTTCTTCCTCCTCTTCATAATCTATGTAAAATAATTTCTTCTCAGCACACTTATGACCTTTAGTGCATTTGCTATCACAATTGTAACAAAGCCCTTTTTCTCTTTTTTCTTCCAATTGTTGTGGTGTAACCCTTGTAGGTTGTGGAAGGCTAGGAGAAACAACACTTCCATCTTTATAGTTGTGAGGGGTAGACTTCCTTGTTGCCATAATTTTACTTTCCACTATGTAACAAAGCCCTTTTACTCTTTCCAATTGTTGTGGTGTTGCTCTAAAGAAGGTGTTGCTCTTTGTATCCTTATAATGTGCTATCATTTCCTCCGTGAAAATTGACCACGTAACAAGTTGTTTACAAGAACAAAACCCTTTATACCATAAAAATTGATCCAGTTCTAAATATGAGGATGCAATACTTACCTTTTGTAATAGCGGTACACCATGTAGATCAAAATATTGCTCCATCTGAAGTATCCAATTTACCAGATCCTTGCCATCAAACTTCCTCATATCACATTTTCTTGATTTAGGAGCTCGATCTTGAAATGACTATAACTCTGTAATTTTGGTTCCTCTAGTTCTGAAATTGCGACCTGCAGTAGCCCTCTACGTCCTCTTTCCAATGCCACCAATCTGATCAAATTTAGATTCTCCAAGAAAGAGTTATGAACAATCTCCCAAGGTGACCTGATTATATACCTTTTCAGAAGATTGAGCTTATATGAAGTGCCACATGTCACTGTGTTAACCTTAGGATCTAAAAACTATACACAGGAAACTACAGTTTGTTCTCTTTCTGTAACTTCTTACGAAATTTCAATCTGATGCTCAAAACAAAAGTTATGACGATTTTCCACAGGTCACTTGTTTGGAATGAAATTCAGGAGTCTGCAAAAAGACCAACTTCCTCAGATCATATCTCCACAAATATTGCACGAAGAGCTCTGAAATTTGGACCCGAGGTTTAACACGATTTCACCTCAAATGGGTTTTTTTTCTCTTCTAAAATGTCGCAGAAAAAAATTATAGCGAAAATTCCACAATGACCTATTTGGAGCAACGAATCCCTAGAATCCAAATCTCTGATACCAGCTCACAAAAAGATAGAAAAGATAGATCAATGCCTTAGAATTTAGCCTCTTCGAGGGGGCAACCTCCTTTACATTACACAAATGAACAATTCTTGGATGATACAAATGAAAAGACCTCCCTTCTTTATATAGGAGTCTAATGGGTCATAATATAATCAGAACCAACATAACAATAATAATGTAAGGGCACAATAATAACAATAGTGGGCTTCTATGGGGCACAATAGTAACAATATGGGCACTACATGGGTACATCAATATAATAAGGGGGTTGTATTAATAACAATAAGGGGTTACACTAGTAGTATAGGGGCCTAACAGTGCATTCTAAAATTCATTGTTTTACTTCATTTTCATTTTTTATTTATTTATTTATTTATTTTTATTTTTATTTTTATTTTTATTTTTATTTTTTATTTTTTTCTGCAAGTTTCACTCCACTCCACCACCACATTCCACCAATAAATTTTTCTTCTTCAGCATTTCTTCCATATCCATTTCTCATTTTCATTCTGTCATATTTTCATCCACACAGTCATCTCCATTTCATTCATTCATAAAGTCACATTTTATTCTCTGTTTTACATTCCGCAGTTGTTCTCATGTTCTGCAGTTGTTCTAGTTCCGCAACTAATCCTGTTCTGCAGCCAATCTGACTCTGTAGTAACAGTTTGATCATTAGCTCAAAAAAATAAAAAGGCCAGTTCATAATAAATTTCATATGCAGGTATTGGAGGAGGAGAAAACAACTTTTGAAGACACATCAACATCTAAGCACCTAAAAAAGCAAACAACAAAAGGTTAGCAAGTGGAAAGGTATGGTTCTAGAGGTAAGAATAAAAACCTATTTCAAATAGCAATATAAAACATAAGTTGTATAATTTGTATAATCACACTACTCCTTGACTTGTCATCATGCGATTTGATTGCTGTGATTATTCCACCATGCCTTCCGACTTTAATGCCTAACAGTCTCATGATTTGATCTCCGATTTTAACTCATACTTCACTGTACTTCTCCATTACACCTGTTTAATGGCTAATTACATGACTTAACCCAGTTGGATATGGCTCTTCACAACCCTATTGTTCCTTTATTACACCGAGTTCCTCGATTTTACTTCCGCAGCCTTCTTATGTATACAAGCACTCGGATACAGTGAGCACACAATCATTCGTTCTATTTTCGATTCTCTCTCTGTGTATAGCAGAACTCCATTTTCCACACAGTATATGTGTGCAACCACTCCATTCCATACAGTTTCTACACTATTTCCCACATACAATTTCCCTGTTTCATATACCCTATATGTTTCATCCCCACATCTATCGTTTTCCTTCCACATACTCTATTATTTCATCCCCGTATCTATAACTGTTTTTGCTTCCATATACCACTGTCGTATACACAGTCTTCTACACGTAGACAGTGAAGGAAATTTGAAGAAAAGTAGAGAACAAGAGTGATGGGTCCCATTGTAAGAACAGAACCTATAGGAGTGAAATATATGGAAGGATATCCTCAGTTGAAAGGGATGTTGAAGAAAGTTGGTTGGCTGAGCTTCATTGAAAAATTCGATGGACATCATAAAGAAATCACCAAGTCATTTGCTAGATCGTTTGATGGGATGGATGTGGAAATTGGTGACATAAAGTTTACAGTGACCGAGTCTTTCATTGCAGTAGCAACTGAGCTACCAAAAGTTGGAGAGAGGTGGTTCAAAAATAAATAATTCCATGATGAAAATTGGAAATTCATTCTCTAAAACTGAGGTATGGACACTTCAAATTTTAAGAGAGGAATTCCCATCTCTGCACTAAAGGGTAAATGGAGTAGCATGCTATTGATTTTGCAAAAATTTATCACATGCGAGGGTAGATTTGGTTCCATGTATGTATATCACATAAGATTGTTGATGAATTTCCTTGAAAACGGAACCATCAATCTCCCATTCTTTCTGTTGAATAGCTTAAGGAGAATGTCCACTACTGTTCAAAAGAAAATAGAAGACATAGAACCTCATCTTTATCACCATGGTCTCATAAAAATTCTAGTTGAATATCACTTAAAGAGTGTAGGAGACACATGGGAGAACTTTCTGATCAAAAACTTTTTCCAAGATCCACCAGAATTACCTGAAGGAAGCTCAGTGAAAAAGAGTAGGAGAAGGAAAACTAGTCTTACAATTCAAAACACTCCTACAACTTCAGCAAAAGAAAACAGTGAAGAAGAGCCTCTCTCTGAAACTTTAACAGAGATCATAAAGCAGACAAAACGGAGGAGAAAGATGAAAGGAAAAGTTGAGGAAATCCATAAAAACACTCCTGAACCTTCATCAGAGGATGAGAAATTACTTTCTGAGAAATTAGTCAACATCAAGGAATAGTCCAAGAAAGAGAAGGAGAAGGGGAAAAGAAGACAGGTTATAGAGGAAGAAAACATAGGCTCACAAAGTTTGAGGAGAAGTTCCAGACTTAAGGGCAGAATGAAGAAAGAAAAATCAACAGAGGCTCAGTTCATAGACTTGGGAGAAGAAACTCCAACTCAGTCCCAAGATAACATCTCATTTGAGCAGAGCCCACAACACTCTCCTCAACAAGACTTTGAAAGCAGCCCAAAGAGAGTCTCTCCAGGGATTGACCCAATCCAACAGTAGATTTATGATTATATTGAGTCACTGGAGCAAAAGAATACATTAGTAGATCAAGGGACTTCATCCAACCCTGAGCAGCCAGCTACATCACAAGAGGCTTTGACTAGCTCACTTAAGTAGGAAATCTATGAGCTAGAGGTCTTAAATAGGCATATTCAGAAGGAAAATGAAGCTTTAAAAGAACAAAACAAGCTGGATAAGATCATTCATGATAACACCATGCTTCATTTGGGTCTGTGGCATAAGAAGAACAGAAAATTAAAGAGGAAAAATAGGAAGCTAAACCAGGCTCTCATTAACCTCAAATATAGATTCCTCATGAGGAAGCCTAGGATGGCAGTTGCAGCAAAGAGAAGCAAGAAAAGGTTGGATGTTTTGGCTGAAGTCTCAAAGCAGATGCAGTAGAAGGAGGGTTTTTACAGTTTTGATTGCATGGGCACGTGCAATAGTCTCGCAGTGGGGGTATGTTGAGTTCCAAAACTGCCTCTTTCTTAAGCAACTTTCTCATCCTTCTTCCTTTGCTTTTCCATGAAAAATGCATCCTTAATCATCATAAGCCATTACACATTGCCTTAAGGAGTATATTTCAGTGATTTACAAGTTATATTGTTATGTTTGTTATTTGAATAGGTTTTTGTTTTTCAACTACGGAACGCAGCCACATTCCGCAGCTAACCGGCTGTTCCACAGCCATCTCCACACTTTTGTAGGTTACAGGTGTCAAGAGAGGAAACAAACCACATGGGTACCTTGGAAAACATCAGAACATGGATGGTATCCTATCCATTTGGCCAAGATCGATGAGGAGGACCCCGGTCAAAGGGAAGTCAACGGAAGAAACCTATGGCTAGTAGAACTCTGTTTTTGCACGATTCTCAGTGTTGGATCCGAGGTAGTCTCTTGAAGCCAAGGACCTCATCCGCCACCTGCATAAATAGAATCCAACAACCACTATTAGAAGATTTATGTTTCAAGGCAACCGAAGACAAGAATTCCGGATACATTACCTGTCTACATGTTTTGCTGTAGATGACTTCTCTCTTCAAACAGTGGTATATTGTTCCTATAAATACCAGTGTTAGAACACAGAAGAAGTTCAAGTTTTTGCTTATGTAATAGTGCACATTTCCGCTCTATAGTGTGAGAAACTCAATGCACTGTTTTAATATAGCAACTTTGTTTTCAATGGATACCTGAAGCATGTGAAGTGTTGATTCCGTATTGATAATCCGAGACCTTGCAGAGGGCCCCTGCGTGGTCAAGGGTACATTGTATTTCTGTACATTTTATTTTTGTTTGTCTTCCTTAGTTTAATTGTACATTTATTGTGCTTTTCATCATAATCATTTTCTAACACTGTGTATATTGCAGCTTGTGTCATTTGTTTTCACTAACTCAGAGTAGTTTCATTTCAGGGTAGAATAGTCCTTTAAGTTTTCATTGCTTTCTAGTCTCTTAACTGTAGTTTTTAAATTGATGTCAGTAGCATAATTTGATTTATTTCATCTGTTGTTCCTTAGTTTCTAGATTTTAAATTAAGTTGTTCAATTCCTTTTTCTTATTAGTGTAATCACTCATGATATAAATGAATGTTTCCAAAATCCTTTTGTTGATGGTTAATCCTCAAACTAAATGGTGAAATGTTGTATTTATGGATGAGTCTTTCATTACAATTGTTGTTCATTAGTTTTTGAGTTAAGCTGTTCAATTTCTTATTAGTGTAGTCACTCATGATATAAATGAATGTTTCCAAAAGCCTTTCGTTGATGGTTAATCCTCAAACTAAATGGTGAAATGTTGTATTTATGAATGAGTCTTTCATTACAATTGTTGTTCATTAGTTTTTGAGTTAAGAAGTTCAATGCCATTTTCTATTCAGTTTAGTAACTCATGATATAAATGGATATTTCCAAGAACCCTTTCAGTTGATGATTAATCCTGAGACTAAGTGGTGAGATTTTTTATTTATGAGTGAGACTTTCTTTGCATTTTCATGTTTACTTTTCTTAGAATGATGAAGAATGAAACCTCTCAAGATTGCTATCATAAGGAAGTCATTCTCCCTGAATTATGTAGCTAAGTGACAACAATACTTCATTTAGCCTTGCTTTCATAATAGAATAATTGCAAATTCATTTTTAGTTCTTCACTTAGTTTAGCTGTAGTTCCATCTTCAGTTGTTTATTAAGCTTTAATTCTACAAATAGATTCGACAGTAGAAGTAATCTTATTTCCAGTATTCCATTTTTGGTTTATCATAGATAGATGCAATCTCATTTCATTAGATAGCTGCCATTTTATTTTCGCATTTAAAGCTTTATTTTTGTAATTAAGTATTTAGTATTTTTAAAGTCCTTTCAGTTCATGTTTTGTAAACAATTATAATAGCAAGAAAAGAAGCTCTGTTTTTCACTTTCTTATTTAAAAAACTTTACTTCCAAAATTGGCCTAAAAGCACTTTTAACTTTCATTTCATTTCTCTAGGTTCTTACCAGCAGTAGATTAGGATTTTGTTTACATTGCAGAAATTAGGAATCAAAAGAACAAAACCCCAAAACAAACATAAACTCAAAAATAGAGAGGTAAGAAAGGGTCATCTAGCGCATATAGTGCACCACACTTCATCAGTTTACGATACCGGGATTGATAATTTATGTAGCAATTTAGGACACTAAATTGACTGAACACCCTTAACATCCCAAAACCTAACCCTAGAAGATGAAACGCCAAATTGTGGGCCCCGTTTTGGGTAAGTTGATACATCAACTTCCCGGGGTCGTAACTTTGGCACCCAATCTTCGTTTGACGCATACAATAGCTCGTTAGAAATATATATCCCAGCACTACAACTTTGGGAAGAGCAACATCAATCCATGGACCCATGTTTCTCTCATATTTCCCAAAAAATGTCGTTTAGGGCCTCAAAACGGCTCTAGAAGTTCAGGACCCAAAAAACTGCTAAAAATAGTAAATTGTGGTACAATTATGGAAACTAAAAAACTGAAAGAGACAGTCGTGGGGGTCCAAGTGGGATAGGTGGGTGGCCACCAACATCCACCTATATTAGTAGTTACCTTGTCCGAGGCACAGTTAAGATTTCGAAAATCTACGCACAGGCGGATCTCCCCAGAATTCTTTCTAATAGGGACCAAGTTTGAAACCCATGTGGAATGTGTTGGCATTATGGTTCAAGTGTTGTCCTTGATGGCAACTCACTCAGTGGATGGTACAGGTGCTCAAAGGTTAGTACAGGTGATGGCAACTCAATCAGAAGACAGATCTCAGTACAGCATGGCAAGAAAGCTCATACACGCTCTTTCGTTAAGACCAAGTCGCGTGTACACGCAAGTTAGATTCAGAAAAAGCGCGTGTATGTGGAAAGGTTCCTTTGGTTCATGGTGGTTAGACCTTGGAAGTTGTGCCTATGATTTCGGACCATTATGTCTCGACGGGCGTGTCGATCCCTAGTTTTAAAGTTGATGGTATTGTGTTACTATGGTTTTGGCTCTTGGTATTGAGAAAGGCCTAAGGCTATATAAGGAGAAGAAGATCATTAGGCAAAGATCATCTTTTGACAAGGCATGAATATCTAAGAGAGAAAGAGATCTGATATGCAGGTTCTGAGTTGGTTGATCTGAGCTAAGGAGAGATCTCATCGGTTGATGGAGAACTAGATCTAAGGAGAGATCGGGATCAAATGGTTTGAAATGCACTATCATGATATGGTTGATTATGCGTATTTCTAGATCTGCATATTGTCGCAATGTTACGTTCTGAGTCTAACTAATATCTGGTATAGCTGCAAATTGAGAAAGTTTATTTTTAGATCTGTACGCAGGTTGGATTCGGTAAAAGTGCGTGTATACGCGGTTTCTGCTCATTAAAGTAGCGTATATCTTTTGAAGCTTGATTTGAGTTTACAGTGGGGTCTGACTGTTATTACAGAGTTCTGTAGTCTGCTCTGTGTTCTGGTAACTGGTGATTGACAGGGTTCAGTGGTTCAGTGATTCAAAGTTGGGTTGTTTTATGCTTCAATGATCTGTTGTGAAAATTGAATGAATTGTGGTCTTCAGATTGTAATGTTGTGCTTCAGGAATATCCAAGTCTGAAAATGTATGAAAAGTGATACCTGGAAGAAGGAAGATTGTAGGTCAGCACCTACGTACTAGTATCTTGGCTAGTACAAAAGAAAAAGGGGGTTGGAGCTCCCTTCCAAGGAAGTTTGGAGAACGAGAGAAGGTTGAAGCCTTCTGCAGGTTGTAGCCTGCGTACTGGTATAAGGCTGCACCAGTACAAAAGATTGTAAACTGAAGTTTCATATTAAGAAAGATAGAGACAACTTGCAGCAGGTGGTTTTCACCCACATTGGGTTTCCACCTTATATCTTGGTGTTCATGTGTGTGGCTTTTTATCTGTTCTGTTATACTGCACATGTTTACTGTTAATATGATGAATAATGTCCTGATGCACTTAATTGAAGAATAAGCCAACTAAATTGTGAGTTTTCTGCTTATACGTTGTTTTACTTCGTCACAGTAGCGTGTACACGCTGGTTCACTTAACTGAAGTAGCGTATATGTTTTTGGGCATTTGAAAAGTTTGATTAATCTGATAATACTGATTCACCCCCCCTCTCAGTATTATTTCCAACAATTGGTATCAGAGCAGGTCCTTCAGAGAAGCTTGATCGCTTGAAGGAAGATCATTCATCATGAGCAACTACGAGAAAGAAGCATCAATCAGGCCACCGGTTTTTGATGGAACAAATTTCAATTATTGGAAGGTAAGAGTTACTGCATATCTTCAATCTCTTGGTACAGAAGTTTGGGACATTGTAGAAACAGGCTATGCTTTTCCTTCAGCTACTCCTACAGATCCAGCTGAGAAAAAGGCATATGAAATAAATGCAAAAGCAGTCAGTACTCTATTAGGAAGTATATCTCAAACAGAATTCATGAAGGTCATGCACTTCAAATCAGCAAAAGAAATATGGGACAAAATGATCACTAGCTATGAAGGAGATGAACAGGTAAAGCAAGCTAAACTTCAAACACTCAGGATTCAATATGAGACTCTCAAGATGTATAATGATGAAAGTGTGGCTAATTATTTTCTTCGGGTAGATGAGATTGTTAATTGTATGAAAAATTTGGGTGAAGAAATAAGAGAAACTATAGTAGTTCAAAAGATTCTAAGATCTTTATCTCCCAAGTTTGAATCCAAAGTATCTGCAATAGAAGAAAAAGAAAATCTCCGTGTTCTCACTATGTCTCAGCTACATGGAATTCTAACCGCTTATGAAATGAGAAAGGGAGGTCCATCTGACAGAAGGGAAGCTGCTTTTAAGGCATCAGGAAAAGAAGATTACTATGAAGCAAGCCATGTTCCAGAAGAAGAGGAAGAGGAATCAAATTTTGTCAGAAATCTTCAAAGGGGTTCTGGAAGGTTCAGAGGTAAGCTACCTTTCAAATGCTTTGCTTGTGGGAAAGTAGGTCATTATGCTGCAAAATGTCCTTATAAGGATAAAGGAAAAGAACCTGCTAGATGGAACAAGAAACAAAGTGCAAATAGGAAAAGCTACTACACCCATGAAGATAGTGATGGCTTATCAAACAGTGATGAAGATGAACAAGGTAATAAATATAAGCTGTTAATGGCATTTGAAGATGATGATTATGAGGATGCTATAGATGTGGATAATCTCTATAATGAAATCACTAGACTCAAGAGAGGCATAGAAGAAAAGAATGTGATCATTGATACTTTGCAATTTCAAATTGATGAAAAGGAAAAACATCTTGAAAAACTAGAAGGTGAAATTGTTGGTCTCAGAAAAGAAATTGAGAAAACAAAAGCTATTAATCTTAAATTTGTCAAAGGATCTGAAACTTTGGATGAGATTATCAGTGTGCAGCGGTCTCCTCTAAACAAGACAGGTTTGGGCTATAATGGAGAAACCTCTCAAGCATCCACCTCAAAAAGTTATCTTGATGCAGCAAGAGGAAATGAGCGGAAGAACAATGAAGATAATCAGGTAAAGCAGGGACGAGTTACAAACAGAAACTATCAGGGACAATCCTCCTTAAGGATGAACAAAAGCTACAACCAACCACAGGTAAAATCTTCTCAGTTTGGCTCAAGAATAGATGAAAATAGAAATTACAATCAGTTGGCTGGTAGATTCAATAACCGCAGAAGCTTCTTCAATGGACAATGCTTTTCTTGCCACAACTTTGGTCACAGAGCAGCTCAATGTGTTGCATATAAAACAATCATGACTAGGGAAGCTCAAAAACAAAGAAGTATGACAGGGATTACAAAAAGGACCTATAACAACTTTTCGGTGCTTGAAAATGAAGTTGAATGTTCTATTTGCAATAATTTTGGTCATAAAGACTCTGAATGCAGGAGCAGGTTTCAGGAGAAAAAGGAACAAGCCACAAGCACCAAAACATGGAGAATAAAGGAACCTCAAACAGAAAGATGTGGGATAGCATTTTATGCAGAAGGACAGGAAAATCTATGGTACATTGACAGTGGATGTTCGAAACATATGACAGGTGATAAAGAAAAACTTGAATCTTATTCTACTTTAGAAAAGGGAAAGAAAGTTTCTTTTGGAAATGATACTCCTGCAACTATAAAAGGAAAAGGTATTGCTCCTTTGAAAGAAAAGGTCAAGGCTGGAAATGTTTTGTATGTTGATGGATTGAAGCATAATCTTCTAAGTGTCAGCCAGATGTGTGATCAAAAAACAGAGGTTATTTTCAGATCGAATGGATGTCTTGTTCGTGATCTTGATACAGGTAAAACAGTTCTCAAAGGCAAAAGAACTCCAAATAATCTGTACATATTTGAAGAAGGACAACAACAATGCTATCTTAGCAAGGATGAAGAGCACTGGTTATGGCATCGAAGGTTGGGACATCTAAGCTTCTCACAAATAAGGAAAGCATGCAAATATCAGGCAGTTCGCGATCTTCCAGATATCAAAATTCCAGACAACACCATATGCAAATCTTGTCAGTTTGGAAAGCAGACCAGAACTAACTTTCCAGAGAAGGAAGGATCAGCTAGCTTGCCTCTTGAGCTAGTCCATACAGATGTATGTGGTCCATTTAGGAAAAGGACACCTCGAGGAGAGAATATCTGATATTATTCATTGATGATTTCTCAAGGTTTGTTTGGTTAGGGCTTATGAAGCACAAAGATGAAGCATTCGAAAAATTCAAATCCTTCAAAGCATTGGCTGAAAATGAATCAGGACACAAAATCAAGTGCCTCAGATCTGACAGAGGTGGGGAGTTCACATCAAATGAATTTTTTGATTTCTGCGATGAACATGGGATAAGAAGAGAATTCTCTACAGCTAGAACTCCTCAGCAAAATGGGGTTGTGGAAAGAATGAACAGAACTATCCAACAAATGGCTCGTGCTATGCTCGATGAATCAGGTACTCCTGCAACCTTCTGGGGAGAAGCCGCACATGCTGCTGTTATCATTCTTAACAAAACAAATGTCCGAGTAAACAGCACTCAAACACCTCATGAGCTTTGGAGTGGTAAAACTCCTTCCGTGAAGCATTTCAAAATCTTTGGGAGCAAATGTTATATTAAGAATACTGATGAGCAACTTGGCAAACTTGAACCTAGAGCAGATGAGGGCATTCTTCTTGGTTATTCTCCACATAGCAAAGCATACAAGTGCTACAATAAAAGACTTGGCAGAATTGTTGACAGTATTGATATAGTGGTTGATGAGAAGGGATATATTCCTAGGCAAGTTCATCATGAAGAAGATGAAGGTTACTCTCAAAGGCGAAATGATGAAGAAGAAGAACCTCAAGAAGAAGAAGAATCTCAAGAAGAACCAGAGGAGCAGACAAGAATAGAAGAGAAGACTCCATCCAGATATGTCCAAAAGAATCATCCAGAAACTCAGATTGTGGGGCAGAAAGAAGCAGGAGTACAAACAAGAAGGACACTTGCAGAAGCTTCAAGCTACTTGGCTCTACTCTCCTCCATTGAACCACAAAATGTGAAAGAAGCATGCAAAGATGAATGTTGGGTCAAAGCAATGGATGAAGAACTTGAGCAAATCGAAAGGAACAACACTTGGGAATTAGTTCCTAGACCAAAAGATAAGAATGTAATAGGAACAAAATGGGTCTTCAAGAATAAGTTAAATGAAAATGGAGAAGTAATTAGAAACAAGGCCAGACTTGTTTGTAAAGGGTATGCACAGCAAGAAGGAATAGATTTTGAAGAGACCTTTGCTCCTGTGGCAAGACTAGAGGCCATCCGAATGTTCCTTGCTCTCTCAAGCTTTCAAAACTTCAAGGTATTTCAAATGGACGTGAAATCAGCCTTCCTGAATGGAGACTTAGAAGAAGAAGTATATATTGAGCAGCCAGATGGGTTCATTCTTGGGAATGATCCAAACCTTGTATGCAGATTGAAAAAGGCTCTCTATGGGCTCAAACAAGCTCCAAGGGCTTGGTACTATCGGTTGGACAAATATCTTCACCAACAAGGCTTTTCAAAAGGATCAGCAGATAGCAATCTCTATATAAAAGTTGAAAATAACAAATTGCTAATTCTTGTTGTTTATGTAGATGATATTATTTTTGGCAGCAATGAAGAGACTATGAGTCAAAACTTTGCCTTGGTTATGCAGAAAGAATTCGAAATGTCACTTCTTGGAGAATTGACATATTTTCTTGGATTGCAAATCCAACAAAATGAAGGAGGTATCTTCTTGTCTCAAACCAAATACCTCAAGCAGATCTTGAAGAAGTATGGCATGGAAGAGTCAAAACCAGTATGTACACCCATGGTTACAGGATGCAGCCTCAGTGCAAATGATGAATCAGCAGCAGTCCACCAACCCACTTATAGATCCATGATTGGGAGTTTGCTTTATTTGACAGGTACTCGACCAGATATTACACATGCAGTAGGAATGGTTGGAAGATTTCAAGCCAACCCAAAGGAAACTCATCTTCAGGCAGTCAAAAGAATCTTCAAATATCTTCAAGGGACCCAAAACTATGGCTTATGGTATCCTAGAAATACTGATCTCACTCTTCATGCTTACACAGATGCAGATTGGGCTGGAAGTGTGGATGATAGGAAAAGCACAAGTGGAGGTGCTTTCTTCATGGGTTCCAGATTAGTATCTTGGTTCAGCAAGAAACAAAGTTCGATTGCCTTATCTACAGCTGAAGCAGAATATGTGGCTGCAGCATCTTGTTGCACACAACTTCTTTGGATGATGCAGACCTTGCAGGACTTTCAAATCACTTGCACTCCACCTGTCTCTATCTTATGTGATAATACAAGTGCAATCAGCATTTCAAAGAATCCAGTCATGCACTCAAAGACCAAGCACATACCAATCAAGTACCATTTTCTTCGGGAACAAGTGCTTGAACAGAAGGTCAAGTTGGAGTATGTTCCTTCTAAGGAGCAAGTTGCTGATATTCTCACAAAACCACTGCCCAGGGAAACTTTTGAATATCTCAGACAAAAGCTGGGAGTAGTTGATGCTTCATCCTGTTGTTGAAATTTGTTTGTTCTACAGAAAAGTTGGTATACGCAGGTTACGGAAGTAATATGAGCGTATACACGCGGATTCATGGTGGGAAAGTCGCGTGTATGCTGGACGCTTGTTGCAGAAAGAATATCCGCGTACATACGCTGTTTTATACAGGAGAAAACGCGTATATGAAGTTCTGAACAGCAAGGGAAAACTCTGAAGTTCTGAACAGCAATAGGAATGTCAGAATTATTCAGGCACAGTTTCAGGGAGTGCAACAGGCACAGGTTCAGGGGGAGCAGCTCAAAAGTCTCATAAAGCATTGTTGGCATTCAGATGTTTTGGTTGTTGGTTTCAGGAGAAGGAGCTCAGAAAGAAATTCTAGTTGCTGATCTAACAAGATGTTTATCAGATGCTGCTGGTGTCTTTCCTAAGTCTTGGTCTAGATCTGTTGTCTCTATGTCATGTATCTCTCTTGTCTCTTTTATGGTGTCAAGGTCATGTAACGGCCTTTGTTGGTTTCCCCACTATGCCTGGGATGAATGATGAAATGTTCATGTATTATCATGGTTAGGTGGATGAGTCAATATTGATGTATCCCCACTTGGTTGGGTGGATGAGTCATTTTTTTGTATATCCTCACTTAGTTGAGAAATGGATGTATGTATGAGTCTTTGGTGATAGGAAGGTCTTTTATGATGTATAGAGTCATGTTCTTCTTGAAGAACATCTTTTGCAGATCTTGCCTACAGTCAAGGGAGCATGAACAGCACTTGGTGAGCAGGATGGATAGATTGGTACTCTTTGGCATTCACAAAGGGGAGCACACTTGGAGATTTCAGCATGTACTCAGGGGGAGTATGGACATCAGTATGGACAGCAGAAGGATTACCAAGGAAGAGAATATCTTGGTCCTCCCTTTGCCCTTGATGTCAAAGGGGGAGAGTGACTTGGTGTGGTGGTTGCCATCAAGTCCAAAGGGGGAGATTGTTGGCATTATGGTTCAAGTGTTGTCCTTGATGGCAACTCACTCAGTGGATGGTACAGGTGCTCAAAGGTTAGTACAGGTGATGGCAACTCAATCAGAAGACAGATCTCAGTACAGCATGGCAAGAAAGCTCATACACGCTCTTTCGTTAAGCCCAAGTCGCGTGTACACGCAAGTTAGATTCAGAAAAAGCGCGTGTATGTGGAAAGGTTCCTTTGGTTCATGGTGGTTAGACCTTGGAAGTTGTGCCTATGATTTCGGACCATTATGTCTCGACGGGCGTGTCGATCCCTAGTTTTAAAGTTGATGGTATTGTGTTACTATGGTTTTGGCTCTTGGTATTGAGAAAGGCCTAAGGCTATATAAGGAGAAGAAGATCATTAGGCAAAGATCATCTTTCGACAAGGCATGAATATCTAAGAGAGAAAGAGATCTGATATGCAGGTTCTGAGTTGGTTGATCTGAGCTAAGGAGAGATCTCATCGGTTGATGGAGAACTAGATCTAAGGAGAGATCGGGATCAAATGGTTTGAAATGCACTATCATGATATGGTTGATTATGCGTATTTCTAGATCTGCATATTGTCGCAATGTTACGTTCTGAGTCTAACTAATATCTGGTACAGCTGCAAATTGAGAAAGTTTATTTTTAGATCTGTACGCAGGTTGGCTTCGGTAAAAGCGCGTGTATACGCGGTTTCTGCTCATTAAAGTAGCGTATATCTTTTGAAGCTTGATTTGGGTTTACAGTGGGGTCTGACTGTTATTACAGAGTTCTGTAGTCTGCTCTGTGTTCTGGTAACTGGTGATTGACAGGGTTCAGTGGTTCAGTGATTCAAAGTTGGTTGTTTTATGCTTCAATGATCTGTTGTGAAAATTGAATGAATTGTGGTCTTCAGATTGTAATGTTGTGCTTCAGGAATATCCAAGTCTGAAAATGTATGAAAAGTGATACCTGGAAGAAGGAAGATTGTAGGTCAGCACCTACGTACTAGTATCTTGGCTAGTACAAAAGAAAAAGGGGGTTGGAGCTCCCTTCCAAGGAAGTTTGGAGAACGAGAGAAGGTTGAAGCCTTCTGCAGGTTGTAGCCTGCGTACTGGTATAAGGCTGCACCAGTACAAAAGATTGTAAACTGAAGTTTCATATTAAGAAAGATAGAGACAACTTGCAGCAGGTGGTTTTCACCCACATTGGGTTTCCACCTTATATCTTGGTGTTCATGTGTGTGGCTTTTTATCTGTTCTGTTATACTGCACATGTTTACTGTTAATATGATGAATAATGTCCTGATGCACTTAATTGAAGAATAAGCCAACTAAATTGTGAGTTTTCTGCTTATACGCTGTTTTACTTCGTCACAGTAGCGTGTACACGCTGGTTCACTTAACTGAAGTAGCGTATATGTTTTTGGGCATTTGAAAAGTTTGATTAATCTGATAATACTGATTCACCCCCCCTCTCAGTATTATTTCCAACAATTGGTATCAGAGCAGGTCCTTCAGAGAAGCTTGATCGCTTGAAGGAAGATCATTCATCATGAGCAACTACGAGAAAGAAGCATCAATCAGGCCACCGGTTTTTGATGGAACAAATTTCAATTATTGGAAGGTAAGAGTTACTGCATATCTTCAATCTCTTGGTACAGAAGTTTGGGACATTGTAGAAACAGGCTATGCTTTTCCTTCAGCTACTCCTACAGATCCAGCTGAGAAAAAGGCATATGAAACAAATGCAAAAGCAGTCAGTACTCTATTAGGAAGTATATCTCAAACAGAATTCATGAAGGTCATGCACTTCAAATCAGCAAAAGAAATATGGGACAAAATGATCACTAGCTATGAAGGAGATGAACAGGTAAAGCAAGCTAAACTTCAAACACTCAGGATTCAATATGAGACTCTCAAGATGTATAATGATGAAAGTGTGGCTAATTATTTTCTTCGGGTAGATGAGATTGTTAATTGTATGAAAAATTTGGGTGAAGAAATAAGAGAAACTATAGTAGTTCAAAAGATTCTAAGATCTTTATCTCCCAAGTTTGAATCCAAAGTATCTGCAATAGAAGAAAAAGAAAATCTCCGTGTTCTCACTATGTCTCAGCTACATGGAATTCTAACCGCTTATGAAATGAGAAAGGGAGGTCCATCTGACAGAAGGGAAGCTGCTTTTAAGGCATCAGGAAAAGAAGATTACTATGAAGCAAGCCATGTTCCAGAAGAAGAGGAAGAGGAATCAAATTTTGTCAGAAATCTTCAAAGGGGTTCTGGAAGGTTCAGAGGTAAGCTACCTTTCAAATGCTTTGCTTGTGGAAAGTAGGTCATTATGCTGCAAAATGTCCTTATAAGGATAAAGGAAAAGAACCTGCTAGATGGAACAAGAAACAAAGTGCAAATAGGAAAAGCTACTACACCCATGAAGATAGTGATGGCTTATCAAACAGTGATGAAGATGAACAAGGTAATAAATATAAGTTGTTAATGGCATTTGAAGATGATGATTATGAGGATGCTATAGATGTGGATAATCTCTATAATGAAATCACTAGACTCAAGAGAGGCATAGAAGAAAAGAATGTGATCATTGATACTTTGCAATTTCAAATTGATGAAAAGGAAAAACATCTTGAAAAACTAGAAGGTGAAATTGTTGGTCTCAGAAAAGAAATTGAGAAAACAAAAGCTATTAATCTTAAATTTGTCAAAGGATCTGAAACTTTGGATGAGATTATCAGTGTGCAGCGGTCTCCTCTAAACAAGACAGGTTTGGGCTATAATGGAGAAACCTCTCAAGCATCCACCTCAAAAAGTTATCTTGATGCAGCAAGAGGAAATGAGCGGAAGAACAATGAAGATAATCAGGTAAAGCAGGGACGAGTTACAAACAGAAACTATCAGGGACAATCCTCCTTAAGGATGAACAAAAGCTACAACCAACCACAGGTAAAATCTTCTCAGTTTGGCTCAAGAATAGATGAAAATAGAAATTACAATCAGTTGGCTGGTAGATTCAATAACCGCAGAAGCTTCTTCAATGGACAATGCTTTTCTTGCCACAACTTTGGTCACAGAGCAGCTCAATGTGTTGCATATAAAACAATCATGACTAGGGAAGCTCAAAAACAAAGAAGTATGACAGGGATTACAAAAAGGACCTATAACAACTTTTCGGTGCTTGAAAATGAAGTTGAATGTTCTATTTGCAATAATTTTGGTCATAAAGACTCTGAATGCAGGAGCAGGTTTCAGGAGAAAAAGGAACAAGCCACAAGCACCAAAACATGGAGAATAAAGGAACCTCAAACAGAAAGATGTGGGATAGCATTTTATGCAGAAGGACAGGAAAATCTATGGTACATTGACAGTGGATGTTCGAAACATATGACAGGTGATAAAGAAAAACTTGAATCTTATTCTACTTTAGAAAAGGGAAAGAAAGTTTCTTTTGGAAATGATACTCCTGCAACTATAAAAGGAAAAGGTATTGCTCCTTTGAAAGAAAAGGTCAAGGCTGGAAATGTTTTGTATGTTGATGGATTGAAGCATAATCTTCTAAGTGTCAGCCAGATGTGTGATCAAAAAACAGAGGTTATTTTCAGATCGAATGGATGTCTTGTTCGTGATCTTGATACAGGTAAAACAGTTCTCAAAGGCAAAAGAACTCCAAATAATCTGTACATATTTGAAGAAGGACAACAACAATGCTATCTTAGCAAGGATGAAGAGCACTGGTTATGGCATCGAAGGTTGGGACATCTAAGCTTCTCACAAATAAGGAAAGCATGCAAATATCAGGCAGTTCGCGATCTTCCAGATATCAAAATTCCAGACAACACCATATGCAAATCTTGTCAGTTTGGAAAGCAGACCAGAACTAACTTTCCAGAGAAGGAAGGATCAGCTAGCTTGCCTCTTGAGCTAGTCCATACAGATGTATGTGGTCCATTTAGGAAAAGGACACCTCGACGGGAAGAATATCTGATATTATTCATTGATGATTTCTCAAGGTTTGTTTGGTTAGGGCTTATGAAGCACAAAGATGAAGCATTCGAAAAATTCAAATCCTTCAAAGCATTGGCTGAAAATGAATCAGGACACAAAATCAAGTGCCTCAGATCTGACAGAGGTGGGGAGTTCACATCAAATGAATTTTTTGATTTCTGCGATGAACATGGGATAAGAAGAGAATTCTCTACAGCTAGAACTCCTCAGCAAAATGGGGTTGTGGAAAGAATGAACAGAACTATCCAACAAATGGCTCGTGCTATGCTCGATGAATCAGGTACTCCTGCAACCTTCTGGGGAGAAGCCGCACATGCTGCTGTTATCATTCTTAACAAAACAAATGTTCGAGTAAACAGCACTCAAACACCTCATGAGCTTTGGAGTGGTAAAACTCCTTCCGTGAAGCATTTCAAAATCTTTGGGAGCAAATGTTATATTAAGAATACTGATGAGCAACTTGGCAAACTTGAACCTAGAGCAGATGAGGGCATTCTTCTTGGTTATTCTCCACATAGCAAAGCATACAAGTGCTACAATAAAAGACTTGGCAGAATTGTTGACAGTATTGATATAGTGGTTGATGAGAAGGGATATATTCCTAGGCAAGTTCATCATGAAGAAGATGAAGGTTACTCTCAAAGGCGAAATGATGAAGAAGAAGAACCTCAAGAAGAAGAAGAATCTCAAGAAGAACCAGAGGAGCAGACAAGAATAGAAGAGAAGACTCCATCCAGATATGTCCAAAAGAATCATCCAGAAACTCAGATTGTGGGGCAGAAAGAAGCAGGAGTACAAACAAGAAGGACACTTGCAGAAGCTTCAAGCTACTTGGCTCTACTCTCCTCCATTGAACCACAAAATGTGAAAGAAGCATGCAAAGATGAATGTTGGGTCAAAGCAATGGATGAAGAACTTGAGCAAATCGAAAGGAACAACACTTGGGAATTAGTTCCTAGACCAAAAGATAAGAATGTAATAGGAACAAAATGGGTCTTCAAGAATAAGTTAAATGAAAATGGAGAAGTAATTAGAAACAAGGCCAGACTTGTTTGTAAAGGGTATGCACAGCAAGAAGGAATAGATTTTGAAGAGACCTTTGCTCCTGTGGCAAGACTAGAGGCCATCCGAATGTTCCTTGCTCTCTCAAGCTTTCAAAACTTCAAGGTATTTCAAATGGACGTGAAATCAGCCTTCCTGAATGGAGACTTAGAAGAAGAAGTATATATTGAGCAGCCAGATGGGTTCATTCTTGGGAATGATCCAAACCTTGTATGCAGATTGAAAAAGGCATCTCTATGGGCTCAAACAAGCTCCAAGGGCTTGGTACTATCGGTTGGACAAATATCTTCACCAACAAGGCTTTTCAAAAGGATCAGCAGATAGCAATCTCTATATAAAAGTTGAAAATAACAAATTGCTAATTCTTGTTGTTTATGTAGATGATATTATTTTTGGCAGCAATGAAGAGACTATGAGTCAAAACTTTGCCTTGGTTATGCAGAAAGAATTCGAAATGTCACTTCTTGGAGAATTGACATATTTTCTTGGATTGCAAATCCAACAAAATGAAGGAGGTATCTTCTTGTCTCAAACCAAATACCTCAAGCAGATCTTGAAGAAGTATGGCATGGAAGAGTCAAAACCAGTATGTACACCCATGGTTACAGGATGCAGCCTCAGTGCAAATGATGAATCAGCAGCAGTCCACCAACCCACTTATAGATCCATGATTGGGAGTTTGCTTTATTTGACAGGTACTCGACCAGATATTACACATGCAGTAGGAATGGTTGGAAGATTTCAAGCCAACCCAAAGGAAACTCATCTTCAGGCAGTCAAAAGAATCTTCAAATATCTTCAAGGGACCCAAAACTATGGCTTATGGTATCCTAGAAATACAGATCTCACTCTTCATGCTTACACAGATGCAGATTGGGCTGGAAGTGTGATGATAGGAAAAGCACAAGTGGAGGTGCTTTCTTCATGGGTTCCAGATTAGTATCTTGGTTCAGCAAGAAACAAAGTTCGATTGCCTTATCTACAGCTGAAGCAGAATATGTAGCTGCAGCATCTTGTTGCACACAACTTCTTTGGATGATGCAGACCTTGCAGGACTTTCAAATCACTTGCACTCCACCTGTCTCTATCTTATGTGATAATACAAGTGCAATCAGCATTTCAAAGAATCCAGTCATGCACTCAAAGACCAAGCACATACCAATCAAGTACCATTTTCTTCGGGAACAAGTGCTTGAACAGAAGGTCAAGTTGGAGTATGTTCCTTCTAAGGAGCAAGTTGCTGATATTCTCACAAAACCACTGCCCAGGGAAACTTTTGAATATCTCAGACAAAAGCTGGGAGTAGTTAATGCTTCATCCTGTTGTTGAAATTTGTTTGTTCTACAGAAAAGTTGGTATACGCAGGTTACGGAAGTAATATGAGCGTATACACGCGGATTCATGTGGGAAAGTCGCGTGTATGCTGGACGCTTGTTGCAGAAAGAATATCCGCGTACATACGCTGTTTTATACAGGAGAAAACGCGTATATGAAGTTCTGAACAGCAAGGGAAAACTCTGAAGTTCTGAACAGCAATAGGAATGTCAGAATTATTCAGGCACAGTTTCAGGAGTGCAACAGGCACAGGTTCAGGGGGAGCAGCTCAAAAGTCTCATAAAGCATTGTTGGCATTCAGATGTTTTTGGTTGTTGGTTTCAGGAGAAGGAGCTCAGAAAGAAATTCTAGTTGCTGATCTAACAAGATGTTTATCAGATGCTGCTGATGTCTTTCCTAAGTCTTGGTCTAGATCTGTTGTCTCTATGTCATGTATCTCTCTTGTCTCTTTTATGGTGTCAAGGTCATGTAACGGCCTTTGTTGGTTTCCCCACTATGCCTGGGATGAATGATGAAATGTTCATGTATTATCATGGTTAGTGGATGAGTCAATATGATGTATCCCCACTTGGTTGGGTGGATGAGTCATTTTTGTATATCCTCACTTGTTGAGAAATGGATGTATGTATGAGTCTTTGGTGATAGAAGGTCTTTTATGATGTATAGAGTCATGTTCTTCTTGAAGAACATCTTTTGCAGATCTTGCCTACAGTCAAGGGGACATGAACAGCACTTGGTGAGCAGATGGATAGATTGGTACTCTTTGCATCACAAAGGGGGAGCACACTTGAGATTTCACATGTACTCAGGGGGAGTATGGACAGCATATGGACGCAGAAGGGGAAGAGAATATCTTGGTCCTCCCTTTGCCCTTGATGTCAAAGGGGAGAGTGACTTGGTGTGGTGGTTGCCATCAAGTCCAAAGGGGGAGATTGTTGGCATTATGGTTCAAGTGTTGTCCTTGATGGCAACTCACTCAGTGGATGGTACAGGTGCTCAAAGGTTAGTACAGGTGATGGCAACTCAATCAGAAGACAGATCTCAGTACAGCATGGCAAGAAAGCTCATACACGCTCTTTCGTTAAGCCCAAGTCGCGTGTACACGCAAGTTAGATTCAGAAAAAGCGCGTGTATGTGGAAAGGTTCCTTTGGTTCATGGTGGTTAGACCTTGGAAGTTGTGCCTATGATTTCGGACCATTATGTCTCGACGGCGTGTCGATCCCTAGTTTAAAGTTGATGGTATTGTGTTACTATGGTTTTGGCTCTTGGTATTGAGAAAGGCCTAAGGCTATATAAGGAGAAGAAGATCATTAGGCAAAGATCATCTTTCGACAAGGCTGAATATCTAAGAGAGAAAGAGATCTGATATGCAGGTTCTGAGTTGGTTGATCTGAGCTAAGGAGAGATCTCATCGGTTGATGGAGAACTAGATCTAAGGAGAGATCGGGATCAAATGGTTTGAAATGCACTATCATGATATGGTTGATTATGCGTATTTCTAGATCTGCATATTGTCGCAATGTTACGTTCTGAGTCTAACTAATATCTGGTACAGCTGCAAATTGAGAAAGTTTATTTTTAGATCTGTACGCAGGTTGGCTTCGGTAAAAGCGCGTGTATACGCGGTTTCTGCTCATTAAAGTAGCGTATATCTTTTGAAGCTTGATTTGGGTTTACAGTGGGTCTGACTGTTATTACAGAGTTCTGTAGTCTGCTCTGTGTTCTGGTAACTGGTGATTGACAGGGTTCAGTGGTTCAGTGATTCAAAGTTGGGTTGTTTTATGCTTCAATGATCTGTTGTGAAAATTGAATGAATTGTGGTCTTCAGATTGTAATGTTGTGCTTCAGGAATATCCAAGTCTGAAAATGTATGAAAAGTGATACCTGGAAGAAGGAAGATTGTAGGTCAGCACCTACGTACTAGTATCTTGGCTAGTACAAAAGAAAAAGGGGTTGGAGCTCCCTTCCAAGGAAGTTTGGAGAACGAGAGAAGGTTGAAGCCTTCTGCAGGTTGTAGCCTGCGTACTGGTATAAGGCTGCACCAGTACAAAAGATTGTAAACTGAAGTTTCATATTAAGAAAGATAGAGACAACTTGCAGCAGGTGGTTTTCACCCACATTGGGTTTCCACCTTATATCTTGGTGTTCATGTGTGTGGCTTTTTATCTGTTCTGTTATACTGCACATGTTTACTGTTAATATGATGAATAATGTCCTGATGCACTTAATTGAAGAATAAGCCAACTAAATTGTGAGTTTTCTGCTTATACGCTGTTTTACTTCGTCACAGTAGCGTGTACACGCTGGTTCACTTAACTGAAGTAGCGTATATGTTTTGGGCATTTGAAAAGTTTGATTAATCTGATAATACTGATTCACCCCCCCTCTCAGTATTATTTCCAACAATTGGTATCAGAGCAGGTCCTTCAGAGAAGCTTGATCGCTTGAAGAAGATCATTCATCATGAGCAACTACGAGAAAGAAGCATCAATCAGGCCACCGGTTTTTGATGGAACAATTTCAATTATTGGAAGGTAAGAGTTACTGCATATCTTCAATCTCTTGGTACAGAAGTTTGGACATTGTAGAAACAGGCTATGCTTTTCCTTCAGCTACTCCTACAGATCCAGCTAGAAAAAGGCATATGAAACAAATGCAAAAGCAGTCAGTACTCTATTAGGAAGTATATCTCAAACAGAATTCATGAAGGTCATGCACTTCAAATCAGCAAAAGAAATATGGGACCAAAATGATCACTAGCTATGAAGGAGATGAACAGTAAGCAAGCTAAACTTCAAACACTCAGGATTCAATATGAGACTCTCAAGATGTATAATGATGAAAGTGTGGCTAATTATTTTCTTCGGGTAGATGAGATTGTTAATTGTATGAAAAATTTGGGTGAAGAAATAAGAGAAACTATAGTAGTTCAAAAGATTCTAAGATCTTATCTCCCAAGTTTGAATCCAAAGTATCTGCAATAGAAGAAAAGGAAAATCTCTGTGTTCTCACTATGTCTCAGCACTACATGAATTCTAACCGCTTAGAAATGAGAAAGGGAGGTCCATCTGACAGAAGGGAAGCTGCTTTAAGGCATCAGGAAAAGAAGATTACTATGAAGCAAGCCATGTTCCAGAAGAAGAGGAAGAGGAATCAAATTTTGTCAGAAATCTTCAAAGGGGTTCTGGAAGTTTCAGAGGTAAGCTACCTTTCAAATGCTTTGCTTGTGGAAAGAGTAGGTCATTATGCTGCAAAATGTCCTTATAAGGATAAAGGAAAAGAAACCTGCTAGATGGAACAAAAACAAGTGAAATAGGAAAAGCTACTACACCCATGAAGATAGTGATGGCTTATCAAACAGTGAAAGATGAACAAGGTAATAAATATAAGCTGTTAATGGCATTTGAAGATGATGATTATGAGGATGCTATAGATGTGGATAATCTCTATAATGAAATCACTAGACTCAAGATAGGCATAGAAGAAAAGAATGTGATCATTGATACTTTGCAAATTTCAAATTGATGAAA